>OX336367.1:3600777-4800777 GCA_946902895.1 Fragum fragum
TATTCTAAGGTCAAATTTCGCGGTTCGTTCTTCAAATTTCACACTTCAAAGTTCATACTGCAGAATCCAAAGTTCGCAAATTAGCTTTTTAGTAAAATTGGTCGATCGTGTTTGTCAATCAAATAACCAATCGACCGATTAAATAATTCATTTAGATCGGAACTTCGACATTGTCCGACATTTATTCATAAGAAGCATTATTGTTGGTTTGGCGATTTTAGCGTTGTAACTACGGCTAATTTATTTCGATAACAAACTTTTTTGGTTCGTGTTACTTGCCATAAATTTTGCAAAATAACGCCGTTTGAAATCAAGGTAGAATTTCCTGTCTGGGTCAGTGGGCATGGTC
Source organism: Fragum fragum (assembly GCA_946902895.1). NCBI lineage: Eukaryota > Metazoa > Mollusca > Bivalvia > Cardiida > Cardiidae > Fragum > Fragum fragum. Next base: position 3,601,127 of record OX336367.1, read on the forward strand.
GGTGGAATCGGTTGGCGGGAAAAGCGACCCGTCAGGCCCCAATTCAACCTTCGAGAATAATATCTCACACTTCACAGCTCAGACACCATACTGCCAGATTCTTAATTCCGAATTCTAAGGACTTACCTGGAAATTCGGACTTTATAATTAATAGTAAAATTCATAATTACTGGTTCTTATTTCACAGATAATACTTCAGACTTAATACTTCAAAAATCTTAAGTTAATACTTCGTACTTCAAAACCCTGAAACCTTTTTAAATTGTCCCGATTTTATAGTACATACTTCACATTTCACACTCCAATGTTCAGACTTCAGCATTATAAGTTCGTATATTTCTTTTCACATTTTTTTCCAAACTGAGAATGTATCAAATCTAAAATTGCCATTAGAAAAAGAAAGATATCAATACACTAGAATTAACTTTGCGACAGTGATGTTTGAGTTAAATAAATAAGTTTTTTAAGAATGATGTTTTGAAGCCTTGAAAGTAATTTTATCAATATAATTATCATATTATATTTCAAGGGATATATAACATGGAATGCGGTAATACTAGGAAATCCATCACGGATTGTTTATGGAGTCGATAGCTGGGGAAATCTGTGTAATACTGACAACGAGATGATTCCAGGGGTCAACATAAACCGGACAGGACTTGACCACACGTCGAAGAAGTAGGTGAATCATTGAGATATAGACAATTATGGACAATTAATTGAAAGCAAATGAGTTATGTGTTAGAATTTTGTGATTTTATTTATCCCATTACCAGACGTTATAATTTTAAGACAGGGCAATATTGTGAAAAGTTGAAAACGATAATTTTAATCTAAACCAAAATAATTTTAAAAGTTTAACACATTGACGATAATGAAGACATTTTTTATAACAAATTATTTCTTCACTTAACACGTTTTATTGTAGGTGCGGGGGTTGATCTTTTCTTTGTTGTCGTGAAAAGGCAGGCTTGAGTAGGAATTTTTAATTAGTAGCAATAATTAGACAGAATGTGAATGAAACTTTAAGTTAAGGCTATATATGTTGTTTGTACTTTCGACTGAAAATCCTTGGCATTAAGCTCTAATGTAATGTAGGCTAGTGCCTTCATGAGATCTTAAAGAACTTCTCATCATTGCAATGATTTCAGCTTACTTATTTAATTACATATCCTTTTTTATAGTGACAAATGAGATCCTAACCTGCATTAAGGATTGCAAAATGCTGGCTTGCTTATAAATGTAACCGCTTAGCGCGTGCACTTAAATGAAAATCACTTTTCGTGGGGAAAAATTATATTTTCAATCTAAACGAAGAAAAGGTCTTTTTGTTTCAGGTATCTATTCTATTTCAACCAGAATTACTTCGAGAATGTCATTGGTGCTGCAAAAGAAGATCAAAAATCTATCAAGATTTGTTTGAAATCATGTCCCTATATAACAGTGACTACAGTTGATGATATGAAAACGTTAGCTACAAACAACACCGTTCATCTCTGTGTCTACGATATTCTGTTATCTAAATATTTCAACGGCAATTCTGATGGCCTCTCAAACTGCCCACCGTTACCTATTGAACCACAGTAAGTCAATTCCCCCCATTTCTATCTGTCTCTCCCTCACTACCTCCCCTGTGTCTCCCTCTGTCTCTTCCTCTCTGTTTATGTCTCTCTCCCTCTCCGTCTCTCTCTCTCTCTATCTCGAATTAGATTTTTTTTAAATTTACTGTTCAATTCAAGCGCACAAACAAAAATTTATTTGAGAACTTATTTTACTTTCTACGACAGGCGTTTGCTAGTAGAATATCGCAGATAATGGTCCTATATAATAAAAACCGCCCTTAGATATACATAAATTATCATTCTGATTCTCAGAAAATTCATATGTACATGTAATTATAATTTACTATGATTTCCGACAATAGCCCCGTGGCTTCATAATACATATCTATACTATTGTAAGAAACGAGAATACATAATTGTTCACGAGTGGTACATTCCTATACAACTGTAGACCACCAATGATCAATAAACTTCAAAATGCATCATTACTTTGATTTTAAGGCTTCGGTGATACCTTCCTTTACCTCGGTAAGTTACCAACCATTATTAAGAACTAGGATAAAAAGTGTTCATCTCCTTCAAGAATACGTGACCTATTCCCTAACATTTTATATAATGAACAACTTGTAAGAAACTAGAATAGGACATTCTGTATGTCCTAATGGTTTCAGTGATAAATTCCTTCACCACTGTATATTATTCACTTGAAGGAAACTATGATAAAGTATTGTTCATTTTCTCTGCAGTTTGAAATTTACATTTCAAAATACCAATTTACCAACAACCATCAATAAGAAATCAGAACAAACAAATACATGGCAATAATTGCAATACTTCAAAATAGAGTATTTTCATTGGCCAAAATCGTATCACGTGATCAAATCAATTGCACTTTATACCTCGATAAAAAGGCAGAACTATTTTCGACAAAAATAGAAACAAACAAGGTCAGGGATTTCCGATATTGGGAATTCACTTCCAAGAAATACCGAACTTGTTTTGTTACTATTTATAGTCATCATCCTTTGAATTTCGATTTCCCCGAATTCCTTTATACTTCCATGGATTTTCAATAAATAGATAAACAAATAGTGTCCTTATAACAATTATAATGTTCGTTTTAAACATGAAGATTTCGAAAAACTCACATTTATTAGCCGTAAATCCGAGATGTCGAATCGGCTTCGCCACATCAGCATGCATCGTGTCCATGTGGTAGGTTTATATTTCTTGTCTATTACAAAGCATCTATTCATTATTCTAACTGTTATCGACCCAGATATCATAATTTACAGAGTTTAAAGTTAGTATTTCCTCATAATAAGTCCAAATAAATCCAACGAATGTTCGAATTTCCATTTCAAAAAACCCAAGCGACGAAATAAAATGTCCGCCGTTACAACGACTCGAGCGATAAACTGTGTCAATGTATCCATACGCCTGTCAAAGAAAAGTAACTCCGCCCACAGTTCGTTTATTTGTTTTTATTTTCATCTCTCTATCCGTTTCGGATTTGGAAATAGACGTATTGCAATTATATGGGCCGAGTGTATTTCTCACTGCGTTTATTGAAGTATAAAGTGCAATTGCCTTAGCACATGGCTTAAACATAACGCCCTACGGGCGTTATTTGCCATGTGCTAAGGCAATTGCACTTTATACTCCAATAAACGCAGTGAAAAATACACTCATCCCTATAATGTGGTTTAAGACATACATTTCTATGATATTGTATGCCATTAACCATTTAAAACTAGAATTATTCATAATGATTGCTCATTACTCATGTATTAGTGGTGCATTCCTATTCCACTAAATGCCTTAAACCAATATTAAGGTACAAAAATAAATAGTAGTCCATATCCCTCTGGTTTCAGTGAAACATTCCTATACCATTGTATACCATCAACTATTAGTAAGAATCTTGATCATATCACAGATGCCACCAAAAGCCTTTTTGACATAGTCGATGACAATTTTATCGAGGTAAGCATAATAATTATCAAACTTCTTAAATTCTACTGCTCATTTCTTACAATCAGAGTATTTTCTTACATTTTTGTCAGGAAGTGAAACAGAGGATGCTGGAATAGATTTCATGAGATACCGTATTTATTAAACGAGTATCCTAAGTCAAACTTTTGAGATTATGTTTTGTTTGTTTGTTTGTTGTTGTTGTTGTTTGTTTGGGGGGGTTGTTGTTGTTGTTGTTGTTGTTGTTGTTTCGAATCCCAAACTAAAGGACTGAATTCTAAATTGCGGGGAGAAGCTGACCAATTTCTACTCCTTTGCCGTAATGAAAGAAAGCCTTGGTTTCTAATTTCATTCTTTTGTAGATACGTTTAGTTGAATGATTTTTAGGCTTTTTCCTTAAAAGTGTATTACTTACGCTCTGAACAAAGTATTTAATGAGCCTTTTCTTTTAATTTGTTCGGCTATCTATGCCGCTTTTAGCCGCCGTCATAGCGCAGTCGGTAGCGTGTCAGACTCCCAATCTTCAATCATGGGATGTCGCGGGTTCGATCCCCGGCGGCACATCTTCTTTCCGACATTTGTCTCTCACCAATTGGTGGATAATCGTAAACCTAAGAGGGATAGTAGCTGGAGGTAAGGAAAGGATGAAGTGGTAGTACTGATGTGCGAAATACCAGGAATCCATTGTAAGGTGCTCCAGCAGCCGCGATATGACTGAGATGCTGTTAAAAGCGGCGTTAAACCCAATTCAATCAATCAATAGGCCGTTTTTTAATACAAAGTAGTGAAAAATTCATTTTTCTGTTTCCAATGTGTAACCGCTTCAAAATTTATTATAAATGTACCTATAATCTTGGAAAACAAAGTAATTTTGTGACTAAATTTGCATATAACAGGTTTGTGATACCATTTTTCAAATTATGGTACGCCGAGCGTTAATCGGTTACGTAATTTATTTAGTGTTTTTGGTAAGTAACAAAAAAAAATAAAATCGTTGGTTGGCGACCTAAACTTCGTAAAAGTACTTCACATAAATGTCGGCTAATGTAGGGGTTCAAAGTTTATTTCCGGTCTAAATGGACGATTTGTTTGGTCGATTGATTCTCTGATTGACAACCGTTATTGTTCAATATCCCGTTCACCGATTGTACGACCTTTGAAAAACTGGCCTTAGATTTAAGGTTGTTGTTTTTTTTTTTTTTTTTTTTTTTTCGACATGTTTTGGAAGATTTTGAAGATTTTTTCTTGACCTAATAAAATCAAATCGATATCATACTTCAAAATTGGCAGGTTCTGTGACCCTATTTTCCTCTTTCAGTGTATTTATCTGATAATCCCTATCCTTTTCATTACAACGCATATTTGATATTTCAATATTGACGAGCGAATTCTTTTGTCGGCAAACATGCTTTATTTACAAGTATGTTATTCCTTTGCATTCATTACAAAACCAAATTCGACGTCATAGTACTATTCAAGAGATGAAGAGAATATGTTTTGTTTTCATTGAGGTATGAATCGAAAAATCTAATCACACTATATGAATACGCGAAGCGGATTCATACATAAGTGTGATTAGGTTTTTCGTTTCATACCTCAATGAAAACAAAATATATCATCTTCACCTCTTATAAATTAATGACATTGAGCGTAAGAAATCAAATATTTTACAAATTTAGATACATTTTAGGGAACTATTTTGTGCTCAAGCATACCAAATAGTAACGTGATCTAAGTTTTGTTCATAGAAATATTGATAATTTTTTCGGCCAATCGAATCGCTCGTTTTTTCATAGACGAAATTAATAATTTTATCATTACAATATATAGACATTTATGACCTTTTAGTTCTGGGACATAGAAATAATGTTTTGTGAAACGTTGTCTAAAATCTTGTCATAAATTATGTATTAACTGATTTCAGAAGGCGGCAGGTGATATACAAAACTCATGGTTTGAGATCCTACTTTTATGTGGGCTATCCATAGGTAAGAAATATTCCACAAAAAGCATCACTCTTTTAATTGCTTCAATTTTAAACTCTTTTTGATATTATTGCTGTATTGCTCTTACAGTATTTATCTTGGTAAAGGACAAGAGACCGAAAATTGGACGTAGAGCGTAATAGCAACTAAGTATTATGATTGATTCCCTGTGGAACTTTGTGCATATTCGACATTAGATAATGAATTCCCAAACACAAGATCAGTTAATTGAATTGCAAAACGGTTGTGATTAGTCATATGTTGAATTCTATGAAATGCAAAACTGGTCAAGCAAGTTAGTGAATGTAATCTCGGACACTTCCTACCGTGGACAAATGACGGTGCCTATTCAATCGAACTTCCGTTATCTCGAATAAATAAGCCAGTCCCCGACATGTTCGAGCCACCGAAGTTTGTCTTTGGACAAAGTATTTTAGCGTCTTAGACAAGTAGTGATTAACCCCACCCCCACCCCAATAAGATAGAGATTAAACCTCGCAAAATATAACTGAACAATGTCGAAGCTATATTAACTCTTTATTGTATAATCACTGGTTTTTACGCCCATGTAACTTTATACTTAAGAAAATATCGTGAAAAAAGAAGAAATTGCTTGATACAAGCAATTTCTTCTTTTATCACAATATTTTCTACCACATTCAATGGTTTTGTTTCAAATTACACTACCTTTTCATTGTCGTCTGCAACATGTTTCAAATTGGGCCAGTCTAAAATTTAGAGAAACAGGAAAGGCTTAAACTGCATGAAATATCAAATGTCATATTTGAAGTTTTTTCTGTGTGGTTCGGCTTGATTAGTAATAAAACGTCAAGTCGTTGGGCGTGCAAAATGTCGTAACTACAGCTTTATTCAAGTTGTAGTTACGACATTTTGAACCCCCGCGACGATAATTAATTCTGCAATGTTTATTATTTCGGTTTTAAATTTTCTTTCTTTTTCATCACTTAAGTTGTAGGCATCGTATTAATACTCGTTTTACAACTACTCGCGTCCATTATTGTCTGGGTGATGGCTGTTGCCGTGGTGCTTGGGACCTTTACAGCTACTGGAGTTTGTTGGTAGGTATTAGCAAATATATAGTTTCTTTGTTTGAATGGGGTTTAATGCTGCTTTAAACAATTTTTCAGTCATGTCACGGCGGCCGGAGCACATAACAATGGATTTCTGGTATATCTCGCACCAGGACTACATCCTTTCCTAGCCTCCAGCTGCTTTTCCACTTAGGTTTACGATTATCCACCCATTGGTGAGAAACAAATGTGAGAAAGGATAAGTGCCGTCGTCGGGGATCGAACCCATGACACCCCATGATTGAAGTTTTGGATGCTGATGCGCTACCGACTGCGGTATGACGGCGGCTTATCAACAAGAGCACCGCCTACGGGTGTCTACTCTCGGCTGTTGGGTGCTGGATTGTGGACAAAATGCATCTACAGTTATCCCCCTTGATAGCATAGGTTGCTCTTTTGATAGTGGACAACTGTACCAAGTTTCAAGTAGAACCAGATATATCACCAAATGTCAAAGTTTTCGCAAGACGACGACAACGACGACGAAGACACCAAGGCTATAGCAATACCTCGGGTTTTCTCCGAAAACAGCCGAGATAAAAATGTTGATCGAGTTGCAGATATAAATACTAAGTGTGATAGCAAATATGGAATATAAGAACAGTGTTTTTCTAGTTGTTGTTATGTACATTCCACACAGACAAAATAGGACACGTCAGAAAAAATTCCGTATTTCCAAATGAATTTATTTGATAAAAGAATCATGTATATAATAAATAGAATATTATGTTACGATTACAATACAAAATATTGGATTTGCTTCTCGCTGCGGTAGAAATTTTTAAATTTCACTCGAACATCGGTCTCGTGAAATATCAAAAGTTTTCTCCGCAGCTCAAAGCATATACAATATGTTTCACTATCGTTACATGATATTCCCTATTTATTTGGATGATACCTTTGGTCTAATCCTATAAAATACCTACCCACCATACGGGAACACGATAACAGCTAGAAAAACACACTGTTCTCTTAATCCTTTTACTATATGCCTTTTCATAATAAACATTAAGAAAAATCCGCTTAAAACAATTAAGATTTTTTAAAAAAACAAACAAACGTCATCGGCACTTCTACGGGAAAGCCCGAACGTCAGTACACAAAAAGTAGTACGTGTTTAAAGGTACATGGCAAACATGGTTTTTGGTACACGACTAATACGGTTTTTTTTTTGTTGTTGTTGTTTTTTTTTTTTTGTTTTTTGTTGGGTTTTTTTTTGGGGGGGGGGTCGAGTTTTATCAGCCAGCCAGAATTTTATTAAGATCATTTATTGAACTCGATCATTTGCAGACCTTAAGATTTTGGTCCTCACTTGGATCTTGATGATTCAAATAAGTGCCGAGAAACTATTGATTGATTGATTTAATCGGGTTTAACGCCGCTTTTAATAGTATTGCCGAGAAACTAACGGTATTGAATAGAAGAGAAATAATATTTTTAAAACCAATTACTCGTATAAAGATATCTATAATTAAACAGATCGCTACATACTTGGTAGTTTTTAACCCTTTCCTGTCCAATCTCTCTTTTTTTTGCGTCCCAGTATTGTAATACCTGAGAAAATATTGTGGGAAAAGAAGCAATTTCATTTTCTTCCGAAAACTTTCTACCCTTATGAATAATTACTTTTCCGATAAAATCGACCTTTAAATTTTCGTCACCAAAACGTTTGAATTTGGACAAGTCTAATATTTTGCAAACAAGTAAAGGGTTAAGATAGGGTTAAGATATTTCAAATATTTGCTAATATGCCCTATACATGTTACTCTGGACCATTAGAAATATATCGTTGTTCAGTCTTACTCTATACTTACAAAACACATAAATCTTTACATCGTTTCAGTTAATTATTCAAACATATGACCGTAAATCTAAACAGGAATATTGTCGCTTGGGTATAACTAACCTCGTATCTACCGTTTTGACATGCCAAGCCACTAAGTTTTTGCTTCTGTAACAAAGTCAAGTATATTTAGTAGTTCTCCTAATTTGTTTCTTTCTTTGTTTGTTTGTTAAAGATCTGCATTTACCATATTAACACGATAGGTACCAGTATTACAAAGCTAGGAAGAATTATAACGAGACTCCGGTCTCAGATAGAAACACCAGGATGCCTGAGACTGTCCGAGACTGGCTGATTGGATCAATTTGCGTGACTGTAATAACTGTAAGTATCAATACGTCAGTGGGCAAGCAAAATGTCGTAACTACAGCTGGAATTGAAAAAAAAGCTGTGGCTACGATATTTTGCTCAGCCGTCGACGAATAGTGTTCATTCTCAATCGAAACATGATAGGATCATAATGAGATTTCAGTTTCAAACGGAACCGGGATGAAACAGTTTGTTTCTTTGAATGAGGTTTAACGCCTCTTTTAACAGTATTTCGGTCATGGCTTGAGCACCTTACCATGGATTCCTGGTATTTCTAACACAAATACTACCGCTACATACTTTCCGAGCCATCAGCTGCTCATCCAACTTAGGGTAACCATTATCCACTAATTGGTGGGAGACAAATGTCGGAAAAAATATTAGCCGCTTTCCTCTGTGCTACGGTCTGGCTTAGGATGAAACAGGCTGTCCAAGACTCACTTAAGTTTAACTTATATTTACAATTTCAATCCATTACGAATGTTAGAGTGGTCAAAATTAAACGATTCGGCTGACAATAATCTTTAATTGATGGAATTTTAAGAAAATCTTTGCTTTGTAGGGGGGGGGGGGAAGAAAACATTGTAGATAATGAAGAAATTGTTGGGGGGTTTTGTTTTTGTTTGTTGTTGGGTTTTTTGTTGTTGTTGTTGTTGTTTTTTTTTTTTTTTTTTTTTTATTTTTCTTTTTGAAGAAGTCAAAAAGCGTGATTGTGTGGGAATGAGTTAAATCTATTTATTAGCAAGGATTGAGATCAACTAAGACTTATCCTTCTCGATCTGTCTCCTGGAGAAAACACCAGCACTCGCGCCGGCAGTGTGGTTCAATTAAAGAACCAAGATCGACAGCCTCTCTCGGAATCGAACTCGGAACTTCTTGATCTCGAAACCGAGACTCTATCACACGACCACGGGCATAATGACAATTAACACAAAGTCATTGATCGGGACGGCACTTAATTTTAAAGTATTTCTCAAGATCAACTTCAAGCTAGCTGTGTTTAGACTACCAGAGCACAATGTTCATGAAATGAGTTTTTGTGATCACTCTGTGTCCGTTGTGCATAGTCTAGATAGGATCGTGCGACACTCATAAGTCGTACTCAGTCGTCAACAGTTCTTTGAACATCCTAAACGAAGCGAACAGTTTCGATCTGAATTTTCCTTCGCTGACCCTTCCTTTGATATTTTTGTGAGATTTTGATTGGTTCATTAATAAAGGTGTGGTAAGATTAGGCTTAATTTTACTCTACAGTAAGTGGCGTTATAATTCTATTCCTCTCCTAAAATTATAGGATTAAATTCAACTGAACTTGCATGGATGTTCATTAAAGACCATTTTTGATATTTTTGTGTAGAATTTTGACGTTCATATATGTAAGAATGTTAAATTGTGAGACTTTTTCTTTCTGTCTTTTTTCAGGTCATTGTATTCCTGATCTTTCTTGCCGTAAGAAAACATCTTAAACTAGTGAGTATAAAGGCCTTAACCCTTGTCATGCTGAATAAAATGTTTGTTGAGAATTAAATGAAAATCGAAGGAATGAAAGCAAAGAAGGCTTTAATTGTGGGTCAATACTTTCTTTGACAAATGAAATAATAAACAATTCTGACCTGAATTTGACAAACAGGTGGTGTATACAAAGATCAGACTGCACAATGTGCAGTCTGATCTTTGTATACGCCTTCTGCCGAAACAGGAATATTCCGGGTTCAGCTTGACAAGGGTTAAATATAGCTGCGGAGTCGTCATTTTTATCCCTCATGTACTATATTTAGTTTTGTATGCTTGAGTGGCAACCGAATGAATTACATACAGTAAATATTATATTAAGAGACCACTCAAGGGACGACCAAAAAGTGGTCGCTTAAGAGAGTGGTCGCTTAAGACACATTTTTGCTAAATGTATTGAGGATTGATTCTATCGCCTACATAAATTATTATAGAATTCTTGCTAAATCCTATGTTGTTGGGACACATTAGAATCGTCACAAGGAGACGATTCTAAAGAGTTTCAACAACATTGGATTTAGGTATGAAGTGTTTCTAGCAAATAACACCACTTCTTTATGTGATATTTTCATTTTGAAAAGTGGATTTTGATTGTGGCCGCTTAATTGAGGTAACCGCTTAAATGAGGTGGTCGCTCTATCTTCTCTACTTGAAAGAACTGGTACTATTACTTCTTTGGTACTATTCTATGGTATATACCCCGATGACATTGAAATATAAGAAATGAAGAAATAGTTTTATTTTCATTAGTGTATGAAAAAGAGCCTAACCATATTTATGTATGAACACACTTCGCCTGTTCAAAAAAAAGTGAATTAGAGTTTTACTTTCAAGACCTTGATTACTAAAAAGAACATCTTCGCCTCTTAATCGTCAATTATAACGTCCTCGAACTTTGACAAATATGCTTGAAAGCTTTAATTCTGAATTCATTTATTATCACTAAGTACTACGTGTATAAAAATTTCAGTGAAATATCAAAAAATAAGTATAGCCCAAAGAGGAAATAAAGTCAATTAAAGAAGGCGATCACCCGATTTGAGATGCTCTCGGAATTGACCAATCGCAACCAAATAAGTAGTCGACCAATGAAATCATTCATTGAAACCAGAAATGAGTTTTGATCTCAAACATTTTTGTTTACCTATTTTGTTGTTTTGACGACTTACACGTCGTAACTACAGCTTATTCGAGCTGTAGTTACGATGTTTAGGTCGCCAACCAACTATACTACAGTATTGTTAAATACTACTGGCCATACTTTTTTTAAAAAAGAAAAACGCCGTTTAAAATCGGAGCAGGACTTCCTGTCTGAGTCAGTGGGCGTGACCAAAGGAGTCAGTGGGCGTGGCCAAAGGAGTCAGTGAGCAGGGCCAGCGATTGGTCAATTATCCTATGATATTCTATTGCTCCAATTTCAGGTTGTACAATTATTCAAAGAGGCAGGTAGATGTATCAGGGACATACCATCACTACTTCTACATCCTTTTATGGTAAGATATATAGATACAAACATGGCAGCTTACCCTTTTATTTCGTGATTTGCTGTAATGCTTGAGGTAGGGGGGGGCTAACCCTCTTCCTTATAGTTCTGATAAACGTTGTTAATATTACGAATTTCATGCAAGAAAATCTCTAGATTTTCAAGTTAGTGGCAACCCCCTCCCCCAATCTTGAATTAATTCAAAGTTAGCCTGCAATATATTTAAATAAAACAGGCACAGTCAAGCATTATATTCCCAATTGCCTTTAACCCTTTCCTGGTTTTTACGTCCCAGTGATTTTTTAATTGAGAAAATATTGTGGTAAAAGAAGAAATTGCTTGTAACAAGCAATTTCTTCTTTTTCCACAATATTTTCTACTCTACTAAATGGTTATTTTCCAAATAAAATCCACTTTAAATTCTCGTCTGCAAAACCTTTGAATATGGACAGGTCTAAAATTTTACAAAACAGGAAAGGGTTAAGATGGTATGCGAAGTTCTGAGATATGATATTGGGTATAAACTATTGGGAAAAGAGGGAAGTACTTGTTATACGTAACTATATTTACTACCACTCGAAACTTTGTTTTTAATTGAGAAAAATCTTAGACTCTAGATCAGTATTTTGGGGGGTTTGCCGACTAGTTATTTATAATAATGATTATCTCACTTCTAAAGATTCTTATTCTTATTCTTCTTATTGTTATTATTATTAATTATTAATTATATCTACAAAAAATCGAATGATTAGGGAGAGCGCGAATAACTGACAAAATATTTCATGTATTACTGCTAAAGGTTGGTTTATGAAAGTAGAAAATAAAGAAACTGAAATCCCGTCTGAAATATGCCTAGATATATTTGTTGTACTCATTTTTCAAAACTAATAATACACCAAGTACCAAAACCTTAAAAGACCAAGAACGAGTAAAATACGTGATTCCCGCATATTTCTAAAAAATACAACAACACAATTAGTTGCATTTTTTCTCTCTTATGTTTGCCATTTTTGAACGTATGTGTTATTATGTACTTGTTTAAAATTTTATGAACAGAACAGAACAGAACAGAAATTTTATTCAAGATAACGACTTGAACACGTATGGTTCATCGTCGATATACAAAACATTATACAAAGCATACATGGGTATAAACACACTTAACAGTATAAATTACAAAGTATATGTGGAAATAATGAATAATGTAGGGGTCTTATTAGGATTAAATTTGCATATCGTTTGTTTTCTAAATTAATCCCAAATTTGTGATATGTAAATTATTAATTACCCGTTGTCAATATTCAAGTTTTGTTTTCGCTTTTCGTTTGCTTTTATAGAGTAAATACCAATTCCGTTTAGAATTTTAATGTTTTCTGAATTTAAAAGTTCTATTAATTTTTTAACGCTTGGTCTCTCGTAAAAATATTTTTTGATGTATAAATTTCTCAAATCCCTGTAAGCCGGACAGATTAACAAAAAGTGAAATTCATCTTCAATTTCATTAAGATTACAAAGTGAACAAATTCTTTCGTTTCTAGCAATATTTCTATGTCGTCCGCTTTCAATGTTTAATGTATGAGCTGCAAGGCGCAATTTCGCCACAGCGTTTCTATAAGAAGCAATTTTCATTTTATCTAAATATAAAGAAAAGGAGAAACTATCTTTAAGATTTTTGTATACGAATGAAGAAGAACGATTATTTATTTCTTGAAACCACTCATTTATGTATATATCAATCAATCTATTTCGAAATAATGGAATGAAAATTTTAGAGTTAACAGATGCTGGAAACAACCAAACATCGTAGAACCCGGATTTTTGTAGAAGTTCTTTTACTTTAAACGTCCATAAATTTTTATTGTTTAAATTTTCCATTTCCTTTAATACTGTTTGAAGAATGCAATTAGAAGTTTTCTCTAATGAAAACAAATTTAAAAAGTATTTTATTATTCTAACTTTCATATTAATGTGTAGTGGAAATCTCCCGAATTCTCCGTAAATAGCCGAGTTACAGGTTGAGGGTTTAACATTCAATGTCCTTTTCAGAAATTTTCTGTGAATTCTTTCAATAAGCTCGCTCGTGATAAAACCCCAGACCTCGCTAGAATAATAAATGATTGACGCAAAAAATGAGTCAAATAAATGAAGTAGTATTTTTAACGGAATTTCTTTATTTTTGGTAATTTGGTGTAAATCGTTTAATGCACGAGTTGCTTTTCCTACTAAGGTTTTAATGGCATTATTGAAATTTCCGTTTGTACTAAAAACTAAGCCTAAGTAATTGAATGTATCAACAATTTCTATATTAATTCCTGAATATGTAAAGATAATATCATTTAGTTTTTGTCTACATTTACGAAAAATCATAATTTTTGTCTTTTGAACATTAACTTTTAATTTCCATTTCTCACAATACTTTTCAAATGCTAATAACAGCTGTTGTAATCCTGTAGGGGTGTCGGAAATTAACACTGAATCGTCTGCAAAAAGTAAGAGATAAATCGATAATTGTCCCAATGAAAAAAATTCTGTTGTATGTTGTTGTAAAAACATCTCTATATCGTTAACAAAGAAGGAAAATAAGAAAGGTGAAAGCGATTCACCCTGTAACAATCCAACGTCACAGTTATATAGATCTGAAATAGAATTCATGTGTTTGACACATAGTTTTACATCATTATATATTGAGCGAATAACGGTAAATAGCTTACCTGAAACATTGTTTTGAATAAGTTTAAACCAGAGTCCTTTACGGTATATAGAATCGAAACATTTTTCTAAATCTATAAAACAACAATATAGTTTTTTCTTTTCAATAAACTGTTTTTGAATAAAAGAATTTAAGATAAAAATTGCATCGACTGTACTATGTTTGGCTTTAAACCCGAATTGGGCATCACTTAAAACATGATATTTAGCTGACCATGTATTAAGGCGTTCATTAATCAATGACGTAAATAGTTTGGAAAAACAACTTGTTAAAGTAATACCTCTGTAATTAGAGGGATCGGAGTGATCTCCCTTTTTGTGTATCGGTATAATTAATCCCTTCGACCATGAGCTAGGTAACGATTTTTTGTTCAAAATATAATTAAATAATTTCAAAAGAGGCTGTTCTAGATGGTCGATACACTCTTTAAAATATTCATACATTATGTTGTCAGTAGAGCATGCTTTATTTGTTCCAAGTTTTTTGACACATTTCCTCAGTTCAATAGATGTAAAGGATAAATCTAATTCTTCATAGATGCATTCAAAATTTTCATTAGAGTCGAAATCGATCAAAAATGATTCACACTCATCATCCTCTTGTTGATTTAAATTGGATGTTAAATGTTGAAAATGTTTGTAAAAATCTTCAATCTTTATACCAGTATCATTTTGTCTTTCTTTCTTTTGCCTAAATGTTTTCCAAAATTCTCTGGGTTTTGTATATTTCATACTTTCTAATGTTTCTGCGAATTTTCTGTTGTATTTGCGTTTAGCCATCTAACAATGGTACTTGTAGTCTCTCTTTTTAGAAATATAGTTTTGCCTATTCTCCTCATTTTTTGATAAATTATATTGTTTTAAAGCTTCTTTATATAAAAATCTTTTTTGTTTACAAGTTTCATCAAACCAGTTTTTCATAGGGTGTTCATTATGGTTATTAAAATATGTCCGATTTGAGACTTTACTAGTGTTTTTAAAATATTTGTTTCCTACCGTGTTTAGATAATTTGTAAAAGACAGAACTAAATGATCGGTATCACAGTTCTGAGATATATTATTTTCTAAGCTGGTGCAAAAATATTCAATCGATATAGATATATCATGTTTAAAGTGTTCTTTGTAATCACAATTCCACTTGTAGAAAATGGCTTCATTATTTTCACTAGTTCTAATATTTGGATTATTAGTAACAACAATATTGAATGATATGGGAGCATGGTTAGAAAAAACATTAAAATCATGGACAATGAAATTAGATATACAATGAAAATTATTAAAATTAGTTAATAAATAGTCAACAGTACTTTCACCATTGTACGTGAAACACGTTAATTTACCAAGATTATAATCCGAGCCAAGTCGGCCGTTTACTATTTGCATATCAACTGCCTTACATAGATCAATCAAACAATCACCGAACCGATTAGATCCGTTATCGCATGACACGCGTGGGTTTATATCGGTTGGCTGAATGTTGTTTTGATCGTGATCGCTAAGTGGTCGACCATTATCTATACAGTCTGATTTACATGCGGTGCGTGCATTAAGGTCACCTAAAACGAACACTTTACCCCCTAGATTTTTAAAATTATTTATATAAATATTTATATAATTTTTTCGAATATATCAAAGTCAAAATTTTCGTATATTGGGGAACCATCAGGGGCGATATAGGTTGAACATATGTAAATATTTTCGGGGATATTAAAAAAATCTTTATTTAATCTAAACCATTGAATACAATCCACAGCGTTTCGGACTAATTTTACCCCACGTGACAAATTATTTCTCACGTACAGTAAAATTCCTCCGCTACTTCTCTTTGCTCTTTTATTTTGCGATTTTCTGTATGAATGAAATAATTTATATCCATTGAGGGAAATTTTTGAATTCTTACTGGTCCAAGTTTCAGATAGAAAAATTAAATCGTATGTTTTGATTAATTGAGTAAATTCACAGTCATTCAGCTTATCACTGGTCAAGCCCTCTACATTCCATTGTACACATTTTACACTATTTCCACTATTGTCCTAGACTAGTAGTTACTTGTAACCTGTGTTGTGGGTTCTCGGTATAGTCTGCCTTCAATATAAAGTCTATCCATGACTAAATGAGCCTCTTTGCCGTCATCACGAGCTTTTCTTAAAATAGGATAGAGTCTCTTTCTCGTACTTACTATCTCAGGCGGAAATTGTTGAGCAATACCTTCAGGTCGTGCAAGCTGGTCTGCACTATGTCTAACTCTCTCGCGGTCAGGGTAATAAGCAAACTTTGCAACTATTGGACGGATTTTGTCATTTTTATATCTACCAATTCTGTGTGCTCTGTGCAACTTGATTTCACTTTTAGCATCTTGTATTTTACACTTGTTTTCTATCATTGTTAACACCTTATCTACACAGTCGACATCTTTTTCACCCTTTTCTTCCGGAATACCGAAAAACAATAGATTGTCTCGCATACTCCTTGCTTTTAAATCTGTCATCTCCCTTTTCACAGTTTCATTTTGTTGTTGTTGCTGTTCGATTAGTTTTATTTCAGTCAACATTTTATCAAGTTCGTTTTGCTTGGTCTTTACAGACTCCAATATAGAAGAGTCAAAATCTTTGCTCGTTTCAAGATCGCATACTTTTTTTTCTAGGCCAGTGACCTTGGTATCCAATTCATCTAATCGTTTATTGATTGTTGTAACGGACTTCTGTATTTTGTCTAGCTGTGATAATTTACCGTCTATTGTGTCTAACCTACTTAATATGACTGAGAACTGATCATTTCCCGTAAGGTTCATGTATGTAGGTGGAGTATTATAAAGCGGGGTGAGACATGGTGAGACATGGCCCTGAGTTGTAGGAATTTGTGGCGATGCGTAGTTTTGTCCATACGAAACATAATTCCCATTCCCTGGGGTGTGAAACTGATTCTGATTGTTCATATTTGTTGTATCTTGTTGTTGGTGATTTGAAATATTACTGCTTTTTGAATTATCGTTGTTACTCACGGTAGCCCGCCTTTTTTCTTCTCCTTTGTTCTCTGGGGTGGTCTTACTTCTATTTCGTTTTTTACCCATAATAAATCCAAAATCGTCGTATTTCCGACATATTTCACATTACTATAGTCCAATGAACACTATATTTCTAATCCATTTATTTCAAGTTTCTTAATATCTCAAATATCTGAATTTTTTCCAATATTTTTTAATTCAACTGAAAAGTGCGTCCATAACCCACGCATGCGCAGATCGACTAAAATTTTATGTAATGATGAGGAGCATCATTGTCATTTAAGTGAATAAACTATATGTTATGTTGTTTTATGTTTATTGTAACTACCAACAATGTAAACAATTATATTTACTTACAGACAATTCTGATACTATGTGGAGCGTTTGGTTCTCTGTTGCTGATATTTTTGTACATAGAAACTGCTGGTAAGTATTGAACCCTTTCCTGTTCAATCCCTGGTTCCCACGTCCCCGTGAATTCATAAATGAGAAAATATTGTAGAAAAAGAAGAAATTGCTTGTAACAAGCAATTTCTTCTTTTTCAACAATAATTTCTACTCTACTAAATGTTTATTTTCAAATTAAATACAAATTAAATTTTCGTCTGCTAAACCTTTGAATTTGGACAGGTCTAAAAATTTTCATAATAGGAAAGGGTTAACACATTTCAAATGTTAAGAATGCATTTAGATCAATCTTCGTTTTAATTAATTATAGACGCATCCACTAATAATTTCAGAATATGTCATAAGCCCGAAATGAAAAGTGTTGCTGAAGAGAAAACGACTATAAATTTCAACCTTTTTTATGAAAGCAACGGAAAATATTTTTGAGATTTGTTTGCGTTCTCTGTTCGGCAAAAGCCTTTTCATCTAATCTGAAATTATATAAAGATGGGTCTATAAACAATTTAACGGAAATTTCAGGATTCCTTTTGGCGAGAATAATTTGTCCCGCATTTAACTAAAAAAGACAAAAAATAGATTTTTAAAAACATTGTTGGAAAAGGAGAATTGCTTATAAAATGAAATTTTATGAGAAATTTTGTTCCTACGAGCGCCGTGGAGCCTTTAATTGGTAAATTTAGCCTAAATATGTATTACGTTAAAAATGACAAAAGCGAAATCTTCAACTCTAACCAGACTGCGAAAAATGAGCAATCTGACAAGGGTCTATACAATTCGAATATGGCTCCTTTACGCGAAAGCGGTTTACATTCTACGTGTATTTCTTTTTTTTTTTTTTTTTTTTTCAGGAAAAGCCATTACTAAGACTCCTTACCACAGTTTCCACATTTTAACTGAAAAAGAAAAATAGATTTTTGAAAACATTGTTGGGGAAAAAGAATTTGCTTATAAAAAGGATTTTCCTTCTTTCACAACACTTTTGTAACAAATATAGCATATTCTAATTCGAATATAGATGCAAATATTAAATATCGTCTACAACTCCTTTTATCTTGGACTTGTCTAAAAACTTTCGTTTAGGTTATTCGTTATCCCTTTCCCACATGAGAAAATCCTAGACTGGTTCGAATTGAAAGCGTAAATAGATGACAATTTAAGGTCAATTAAATTCTAAATTTCTTTGTGTTTTGGGAGGAAAACATTGTGGACAATGAAAAAATTGCTTGTACAAAGCAATTTTTTCATTCTCCACAATGTTCCCAAAGCTTTCATATAAAGGGGCGTTTAAAAGCGTCATTGTGTGGGAATGGGTTTAAAATAAAAAAGGTGCGTTTGCGTGTAAGAAGCTAGAAAATAATAGAAATATAATTATATACATTTAAACATTGAGATGTATCCTTCGTAATCGGAAACAGAGAGCGGTAATTGACGGGTCGTGAACCACGCCGATTGACCTCCGATAAGTCAGCTTGGCTGGATATCAAATGACATTAGCTTTCATTTATAGTAGCGGGAAATTTTAACAAAAAGCAAATTTTGAGTTGGCGACCAAAGTTATAATTACTACTTTTAAGTCGTCTGCAAACGAAAATGTTTGCGTGAAATGTTTATGTCTGAGGACTCACTTCCGCTCTAAATGTATGATTTTAGTCAACTGACGGACAGAGGCGATCCTTTAAGTATGTAAAGAACAGTGATTCATGGAAATGCTTTAATTCATATATTAACCTTTGTCATGCTGAGCCCGGAATATTCCGGTTTTGGCAGGAGGTGAAGACTAAGATCAGACTGCACTTATGTGCAGTCTGATCTTGGTCTACACCTCATGCTTGTACTTTTTCTGTCAGAGTTGTTTATGAAGTTGATTTCTAAAAGAAATGTTGATTTTTGAACAACAAGTTCTATCAGTGCTTTCAGTCCTTTGTTTTGACAGCAATTCAGTGAGGTAATTTATACAGCATTACAAAAGTTAACCCATTCCAACAAAATCCCTCCTTTGTACGCACACCAAGAAAAAATGCCTCTGAAAACATTTGGGACAATAAAGAAATTGCTTGTGACAAGCAATTTATTTATTGTCGACAATGTTTTCTGTCAAAAAACGGAATGAATTTCAACATTTCATCAACTTAAGATTGTCGTCTGCAACTTCTATGAAGTTGGACCAGTCTAAGATTTTGTTGAGTGAGTATAGGTTAAACAATAATGATTTATTGGGCGATTATGTTTATAACTAGACTTATCACAAAAAGAAATATTTTCACCTTTAATTAGGTCGTGAAAAAATTAATACGGAACTATTTCGTACGATTGCGCACAAATTTGTTCCGACAAACACCGTCAAAAACCTTTTTATGTTTCTAATATTAAATCGTACAAAATTTTCTTTTATAAGTGGTTTGAAACGAATTTTCAATATTGAACGACGATTGAATGCTGGAATTTTGATAGACGGGACTAAAATCCAATTATTATCAAGTCGAATTGAAGTTTCCTACGTCCACTTTATATTAAATAACAAATAGCCAATCTGTCCAAAATGATATTCATCTTTTTAATGTATCTTTTCTAGGAGAGAATGTGGTTGACAATAGTACAGGGTTTGTGACATATCGACTTGAAGACACTATGAAGGTATAATGGGTTTATGGTAACATGTTATTTAAGGATAAAGATTGTTTTATCAAATTCTATTTTCTATAGAGAATGCAAAACCAAACTTCGTTTTCTCTTCTTATTTCCATGTAAAAATGACAATAAACCGTCTTGTCATGTTTTTGGTTTTTAAAATTGCACTAAAATTATTCTGTGCGACAGATTTAATCAATCTATCTTAGTCGAGAGAGAGAGGGAGAGAAAAAATTAGAGAGATAATGAGGGAGCGAGAGACATACACAGACAGATAGAATGAGAGTGAGAGAGAGATAGATAGAGAGAAAGACAGACAGACAAAGATAGAGAGAGTGAGAGAGAGAGAGACAGAGTGTGAGAGAGAGAGAGGCAGGGAGTAAGAGAGAGAGACAGGGAGAAAGAGAGAGACGGTACTACACCCCTTTGATTAGAAAGCAAAGCCCGGTGGTAGCTTCAAGGTTTTTTTTACCTCTTTTCAGATCTATAAATGGTACCATATATTTGTAGTTATTTGGATTATACAGTTTATATTAGCGTGTCACCAGATGTCTATTGCTGGGGCGGTGGCCTCGTGGTTTTTTACAAGGTAAACATGAATCTTTCTTCGAACTCTTATTCCATGAATACAAAATGTAAGAACGAACTTCTACCAGTCACTGCATCAATTATCCCTTTATGACACCATGACGTCATTAATTGACGGTTCGCCGGCCAAACCAACTGAACATGAAGTTCCAAATTACCAATCGCGGCTGTCAATGAAATCATTCATTAAGAATGGAAGTTCAATTTTAACTCCAACATCGGCCGTCATTTTTGTTAATCTTTTTGTTTGTTTGGCGACTTAAACGTCGTAACTACAGCTGTAGCTACGACGTTTAGGTCGCCAACTAACTATACTACTTTTTTGTTACAATCTAAAGGTCATAAATTTTGCAAACTACCGCCGAAAAATCGAAACTGAACCTCCTGTCGGAGTCAATGGGCGTGGCCAAAGGAGTAAGTGGGCGTGACCAGCGATTGGTCAATTAGATACTCAGCGTCGGTATTTTGCAAATATCAAAGTCAGTAACATAAAAAGATAAAATGGTTGAAAGGCGACCTAAACTTCCTTTTTTTAAGAGCTGTAGCTACGACGTTTAAACAAAAAAGCTTACATAAAATTTGACATATGTTGGAGTTCAAAGTTCACTTAAAGTCTAAAAGTATTAATTGATTGGTCGATCGTTTATTTGTTGTTGTTTTTTGTTGTTGTTGTTGTTTTGTTGTTGTTGGTGGTTTTTTTTTTTTTTTTTTTTTTTTTGGTTTTTTTTTTTTTTGACAATCGCGATTCGTTAATTGAAGAAAAGAGTTACAGTATTTACGATAAAGCAGTCTGCAATATTTCGTGACGAACATTGTTTGAATAAGAGCGATACACAAAATCTATATTTTCACTCGTGGTTCAGCCTTTGTTGTTTCCTCAATGAGAGATAAATCGATCTTACACTGAAACAAACAATTATCCTTCATGTAAATGCCTTGAGACTCGTTCTATTTGCGAGTGTAATTTTACTCTTTGGTGTAAAATGCGTATTTCATATTTGCGGATTAATAAATTAACGATAAAGACCATTTCCACGGATATCAAGAATTTTTACTAGAGCTTATGACTTATTGAGCAATTGACAGATTGTAAATCTAAAATCTATCCACCAATCAAATCATTCATTTAGATCGGAACTGAACTTTGAACTACAACATTTGCTAAAATTTATGAGAAGCATTTTTTCGGGGGGGGGGGATAACCTAAATGTCGTAACTGCAGCTTAATCAAGCTGCAGTTACGACGTCTAGGTCGCCAGCCAGCCATGATAATTTTTTGTTTCATGTGACTGGCTATGCGCAAATTAATGCCGTTTGACATCGCAGTGGAATTCCCTGTTGGTGTCAGTGGAGGGACCCAGTGATTCTTAACCCTTGACATGCAGAACCCGGAATATTCCGGTTTTGGAAGGAGGTGTAGACCAAGGTCAGCCTGCACAAAAGTGCAGACTGATCTTGGTCTACACCTCCTACTTGTACTTTTTTGCCAGAGTTATTTATGGAATTGATGTCTAAAAGAAAAATTGATTTTTAACAACAAGTTCTATCAGTGCTTTCAGCCCTTTGATTTTACAGCAATTCAGTGAGGTAATTTATAAAGCATGACAAGGGTAGAATTCCCTTTTTTTACCTCAACGTTTTCTTTCCGTAGATTTACTGTCTAAGTGTCCTTCGCTTGGAAATTAACTTAAGCAGAAATATATTTTTTATTTGGTGGGGGCAGCTTACAACGGCTGCAACATTTCTGGAAATTTTACATTACCGCTAAACTTTCCAATTATTAGGTATATTCAAATTGTTAGATTTTCGTTAATTACCTGAAAATTCTTTACGTGCCCCCATTTTAAAAATATCACAGAAATAAATTTGAATGCTTTCGCACAAAGAAGTTCCATACTAACTGTATCAGCATTAATCTTTGTTAATTTGACATATTATTGATATATGTATAGATGAATTTAAATTCTTTTTTTTTTTTTTTTTTTTTTTTTTTAGTTTAGTTTAGTTCCGTTTTGTTTTCATGGTGGTATGAAACTTGCTTCAAACAGTAATATCAGATTTTTAGTCTCATGCCTTCATGAAACCAAAAAAACTTATGGTTTAAATAGTATACTTATACATATACTTATAGTTATACATCGAATGTCAAATGAAAATGAGTAGAACTTGGATTGAGTCTTAACCATTGCTACGCTGCATGAACCCGTAATATTCTTATTCAAGGTTTCTCTAGAGGAACAGTAAAAAGTCTAAAACACGTGTGTGTGTGTCCAGACTGTCTAACGGCTTGACAGTACGCACTTTTGCTATTGTTTAACACGTCGTAAACAGACTCAAAGTTATTTCACTGTGACTGTTTTATTTTTCAGGGATAAATCGAGGCTGTCCTTTCCGGTGTTAAATTCTATCAAAAGACTTATAAGGTGGGATATATTTAGTTTGATTTACAATTGTGTTAGGGTAACACGTCTAATCTAAAATAATGCGTCGGTGCGCGAGTAAAATATCTTAACACTTTACTTTTTACTCGCGCACCGAAGAATCGTGTTGAACTGCATGATCACTCTCTTGCACTTCGATTCATTTCCATTAGGTGGGAGTAACGAGCGGCAATCTGCTTGGGGATTGCTGTTTAACCCATTCCAACTCAATCCCTCCTT
This sequence comes from Fragum fragum, assembly GCA_946902895.1. NCBI lineage: Eukaryota > Metazoa > Mollusca > Bivalvia > Cardiida > Cardiidae > Fragum > Fragum fragum. Next base: position 3,624,883 of record OX336367.1, read on the forward strand.
TTTACGCCCCTCAAGAAAAAAACTTTGGAAAACATAGTGGATAATGAAGAAATTGCTTGTATCAAGCAATTTCTTCATTATCCACAATGTTTTCTATCCAAAAAGACGAAAAAATTCAAAATTCCATCAACTTGAAATTGTCGTCTGCAGCTTCTTTCAATTTGGACCAGTCTAAAATTTTGCTGTGTTGGAATGGGTTAATCCCAATATGTGTAAAATGTATACAAATACAACACAACTGTTTGCAGACGATACGAAAATTTACTCCCCTGTAAATATCCAAATGGACCAGCAAAATACACAAAGAGCTCTAAACCAAATGGAAGAATGGTCCATTAAATGCATGTTAAAATTCATTCAAGCATCTATGTATAGGAAAGGATAAAATTTCAAGCTATAAATTGAATGAGAAAAAAACATTACATAAAACACAACGGAAAAAGACCTTGGTATACACATAGACGACAAATCAACATTCAGCGAGCGCATCAATATAAAAGTAAAATCATCGCACGAAATCCTAGGACTGATTAAAAGAACATTCAACTATCTGGATAATCTATTTTTTACCCTTTATAAAAGCCTGATACGACCGCATCTAGAATATTTCACAGAGAATAGCCAATGATTGGAACAGACTGACAAGGGATGTTGTCAGTAATGAAAGTTGTAAATAGTTTTAAAAGTGTTTTAAATAAATGTTTCAAAAATCACCCTGTTAAGTTTTCCCCCGATTATTACGGACCGGAAGAGGGCAATCGATAGACTTGACAGAAATAAGGTATTGCCTAAGAACACGGGTAACAGGTAAGGTTAAGAAATGAAGAGAATACTTTGACTGGATTTTAGGGAGGGGGATGAAGAGATACAAGAATGAATTCGAGGGAGGACCATCGTCGAAGCCACAGAGATTGAACAAATACATATGTATACAATGAAAGAGCCCAAATCAGTTTTATTAATTCTCTTTCTTAGTGAACATTTTTCGAACTGATTTTAGATATCTAGACAATTTACCATTCTTTTTTTCTTGGTCAAGATCTAGTTCTCTAATTTTTTCCGTTACACTTATTTCGCTCAAAGAAAAATATGCATCGAATCCGTCAGAAAACTCGTCAATGTTGTTTTCAGATTTTGTGTTATTGTCTTGCAAAATTTCTTCCATGTTTCTTTTCAAACTTCTTCTTTCCTTTCTTTGATTTTTTCTACGCCTGATTCTCGCTTCCTCTTTGGTTTCAACACAAAACATAGCAGCGAGGTTCGCAAGTTTGCCGGCAACTAGACTTTGGTCCTGTCTTACTTCACCCATGTTAACCATTATTGGTATGATCTTTGCAGCTTTAATTTTTCTAACATTCATTTCTGAGAACCTTTGTTTCAATCTCCTTAACCTCGCATTTCCCTGTGTCTCCACACAGAAAGTTCTGGCCAATCGTTCACTGGCACGATTAAGAAAGCCCCCTTCTTTCCATTTTGGTAGATGTATAAGGATGGGTACAACTTTAGCAGCTCGAATTTTAACCAGCATACTATCCTTTCCCTTTGACTTCTTCACCTTAGCGACAACTGCTTTAAAGGGATTCCCTTTGATAATTGTCAACGATGGGAGAGTTTTATCCCTTTTAAGTTTTCCATCTTCATTCCCATCGCTAAATGATTGTACATAGGCCTGTGTTATACTGTGATATTCAGGGAAGGAATCTAAAATGGCGGGAAATAATTCCGCCAGTTCCTGATACTCTTCAGGGGTTTTATAGGAGTGTACGTCAACCAGGGCCATTAACTTCCTCATCGCTTTGTAATGTACAGAATGCAGAATCGCTTCTGCGTCAACCGTCTCCTCTCTGAAATTCGAACGAAGAGGTTTTACGGGATTCGAAACTACGCGGATACGGTATCCGCGTAGGTTCGAATCCCAGGAGAGTCAAATAAGATATAAGTTATCCACTAGGGTTGAAAAAGACAAGAGTCACTGCCGTAGTTAATGGAATTCAATAAACATGTACTATAAATAGAAGAGGTTTTAATTAACCAATCGCTAACCCCGCCCACTAACGGAATCGGTCCCGCTCATTGGCTCCGACAATATGAATTATTTCTGTAGCAACAAATAGGATGGGATAAAGAACACCAATATTACGAAGGCCTGTGCATCATATTTCCAACAGTTAGAATTTTAAACAAGTTTGCAAAGTAAATACTCAGATCAGCCGATGCGTCCACACAGCTTGATCAAAGTATTCACTGTTCGCTCTAAAGATGTCGAAGTTCAGCGAAGATTCTAAATGCCCTGAGTGAATCTTCAGGCTTCTTTTTGACAGCGCTTTAAAAATATTTTATAATAATTTAATTTTGAGCATGCACACAGCTATTTTGTATTTTTCGGCACAGAATAGTTCCGAACAAAAACGTATCAAAATTTGTAACATGTTTGCTTGTTTCGCTTTATGTTATTAAATCATAAGAAATAAAGAGAATGTTTTTGTGTTTGTTTGTTGGTTTGTTTTCATGGAGGTATGAAACGAAAAACCTAATCACACTGAATCTGCTTACTGTTAAAAGTTGCTTTAAGCCCTATTCAAACAAATGAAAATGTGTCATAAAATTTAAATTTGTTACATGGAAAAGTCATGTCATCTATAGCCGATTGACACGTAAGCATTAATTGATTAAGTTGATAAAATTAATTTTTAAAACCAAAAGAGATATGTCGCTTAAATAAATCATCATTTTGGGATGTTGATTATTTCTTAATGAAAAATTATCTGAGTGTCTAATTGTTACTTTACCATTTCCTGTACTTTCCCTGTTTCTTACGTCCATATGATTTATGCTGAAGAAAATATTATTAAAAAATTAAAAAATGCTTGTATCAATTGCACACACTTTTTATTGTCTTCTGCAACGTCTATCAAGTTGGAAAAGTTTTATTTTTCGAAAAAGGTGAAAGGATAAAATTCTGTCGGTTGTTAATTGGTTTATTTCAATAAAAAAAACTAACCTAGGTCTTTCCTCCTCCATTCTCGTGATGTTTTAAATCATCGTCCCGTAATATATCTTACAACAGTACTGAGGCCATAATAGCATGGTGCATATACGACGCAAAACTATCTAGAAACCATGGTAACGACGCGATTAACGTCACGTCACGTCAAAATAACGTCATTTCCCATACGTCAAATTTAATCGTAATCCAATCAAAGATCATGTTACAAATGCATCTTATGACTATTTCAACCACTTTCTAACATAAAATCAAAAATGGGAACCTTTTCTATAGTGCAACTAATTTTCTATCAGCTTAATCAGTACACATTTTATATATCGATCGTTTAGTTTTCATTATTATGATTTTATCTTCTTTTTTTTTTGTTGTTGTTCTTCTTCTTAAACAAGGAACGCATTCTTTTTTCTCGTACATGTATTTGGATTCTCAAGATTGTTATTGAAGAAATTAAGATAACGAACTCATTATAGGAAGAATTTTAGGCCATGAAATAAGGATCTTACATTTAAGATAATTTTTCGAGAATTTTGAGCTTGTTTAAGAATAGTCATGACGACCTCGAATATTTTCACTCAAAACATCTAAAAGCGTTGGTCATGTCATAAACTCCGATAAAGCACAATGTTTCATATTGCTGTGAAGAACGCTCCATAAACTCTATAATTTCTTAGACTAAAGCTCGGTATTGTTTCCGAGATTATGTAAGAGTTGGAGAGAAAAGTTATTGTTTTCATGGAGGTATGAACCGAAAAACCTAAACACACTGTATGAACAAGCGAAAAACCTAAACACACTGTATGAATACGCGAAGCGGATTCATACATTGTGTGATTAGCTTTTTCGGTTCATACCTCCATGAAAACAAAAAATACTCTCTTCATTTCTTATAATTTAATAGCATCGAGCGAAAAAAGCAAAAACTTTACAAATTTTGATACTTTTTTGTATGGACTATCTTGTTCGGAAGCATACAAAATAGCTGCGTGCTCAAAGTTTTGTTAATGGAGTTTTGATTTTTTTTCTTTTCGGCCAATTCAGATAGCTCGTTTTTGATGACGAAACAAAACATTAAATTATTGAGGAAACACATTTTACTTCATTTTCCCGAAATGTTCAATACATTATTCAGTCTTCAATTATTTAGAAGGTCCTACCAACGGTACTATCCTTTATTATATACCTTCTAGTAAAATATATACTTTCTTCACTGACAAAATCGGACACTTCAGAAAAACAAGAGCACCGTCCACGGGTGCCAACGCTCGGCTGCAGATGCTGGATAATGCAAAAATTCTAACTCTTACAAAAACGCTTTAGAGTTATCCCCCTTGATAGTCGAGATAGCTCTTTTGATGGCCATACACATGCCAAGTATCATGAGGATATCTTCAATAACAACAGAGATATGACTAAGGTTAAAGCTTGTCACGCCAACGCCATCGCCGACGCACACGACGCCAAGGTGATGACAATTCCTCGGGTTTTTCTCCGGAAACAGCCGAACTAAAAACCTGTATCTGATATCTGAAATTCGGTACTAGGATGACGTTATTTTCTTTCTTTATATGAAGTCATAATGCAAATAAACGTAATCAGAGAGATATAGGAGAAGGGAAATAATTTTAGAAATACAGATATCTTTTATCATTTCATCGATTTTTTAAATAAATTAATAGGTATATATCAAATGAAATAGCGATACAACATCTTGTATTTGCCTTGAGCTGCGTATCATAACATTGCCTATTATTTTACAGGTACCATCTAGGGTCGTTGGCATTTGGGTCTTTGGTGATAACCGTTGTCGCCTTTATCAGAATCGTTCTTTCCTTCGTAGAAAATAGGTAAGATTCGAATATACTTTGCTGTCTTTTTGATTAACTTATTTCTAACTTCTTTTTTTTTAACTTCTTGCTTCTGTCAATTTTCTCTATTATCTTAACGCTGCAAACAATTCTTTATAGCTTTAATTATTATGTCTTGGTTTGGATCTATGTCCGTTGAATTTAATGTCCCGAGTTATGGTTCTTAGATCGGATTCTAGAGAAGCTTTTCTTTGTAGACGTGTTATTATTACACATTTGCAAAGGGAACGACATTTCTAGCATAGATCTATATAACATCCTATGGGAACCAAATCATTAGAAAGTTCCACACTTTTCATTTTTATTTGTATCACGATATATTATTCAATTAGAGAGAGGCAAACAAACAAAAAAAGAATTTAAATGAGCCCATTGCCCGAAAGTTTGAACGACCTTAATGTCAGGATGAACCCGGAATTCTCCTTTTTTGGCAGGAGGAATAGACAAAGATCAGCCTGCACATAAGTGCAGTCTGATCTTAATCTACATCACCTGAGTGTCCCTTTCAATCAAAGTTGTTTATGAGATTATTTTTTCAGAAGAAATATTGTCCCACAGTAAGTGCTCCCGGTGCTTTCAGTCCTTTATTTCAATTAAGAAATAATTTAATTCTTAGTTTCGTCTATCAAAAACGAGCGATCTGTTTGGTCAAAAAATTTAATCCATACCTCCAAGAACAAAATTTTGAGCACGCAGCCATTTTGTATGCTTCCGCACAAAATAGTTCCATACAAAAGGGTATCAAAATTAGTAAGATTGTTGTATTTTTCCCTCGATGACATTAAATTATAATAGATGAAGAGAATATTTTTTGTTTTCATGGAGGTATGGACCGAAAAACCTAATCACACAATGTATGAATCCGCTTCGCGTATTCATGCAGTGTGGTTAGGTTTTTCGGTTCATACCTCCATGAAAACAAAAAATATTCTCTTCATCTCTTAAATGAAGAGAACATTTTTTGTTTTCATGGAGGTATGAACCGGAAAAAAAACTAATCACACTGTATGAATACGCGATGCGGATTCATACGTTGTGTGATTAGGTTTTTCGGTTCATACCTTCATGAAAACAAAAAAAAACACATTCTCTTCATTTCCTATAATTTAATAGAATCGAGCGACAAAACAAAAAACTTTACAAATATTGATACCTTTTTGTATGAGACTATTTTGTTCGGAAGAATACAAAATCGCTGCGAGCTCAAACTTTTGTTCATGAATAAATTTTTTCGACCAATCTAAACGCTCGTTCTTGATAGACGAAACTAAAAATTAAATATTTCAATTTCGACAAAAAAATTCCATTCATCATGACTAGGGTTAATAAAAAAATGTTAAGGCCCTACAGCTACATGTATTTAACATCTGCCCATTAAAGTAGCCAATCAGCCCGGGTATCAAATCTTTCGACTACAACAGTCCACAGGGGCTCGGCATTTTACAACCATGCTTTTAAAAGACGTTTTTCTTCTTCACCGAGATTCTTTACAATAGACCCTCAACGAATTGGTGGGTTTTTTGTTTGTTTGGGGTTTTTTGTTGTTGTTGTTTTGTTGTTGTTGTTGTTTTCGTTTGTGGTGGCATCTCACTAAAATGTCCTCCTATATAAACACAAGTAAATTCCACATTTTTGCCGAACTGTCACAGGTTCCAAAATATTCGTTGAGATGTAACTGCAGTCAGAGAGTATCTATAACACAATGGTATCTTGAAATATCTGTTTTTGACCCTACCATCACCGATTGGTTTTTTCACAAAATCATGTCAAACACACGTACCGTGTTAAATTCCAACCAAAAGCAGTCGACACAATGACATCAACTTGGGAGTCATCAGCATCCATACACAAGAAATAGTCCTGGAAAAGAAAGCATTTTATAGCTCATTTGTTGCAAGACAATGTATTTCAAAAGATCTGGTGACAATAACGAGACAAAAATACCTATTTAATGCACACTGCCTTCTTGAAAAGGGCTTAATAATTTTTCTTAATGGACTACTTTAGGGTACAACCACCCGGAAGTACTTTGCTGGGTGACCTTACTCCTTGTGTGTGTTTTTGTTGTTGTTGTTTTGGCGGGGGGTGATGTTTTGTTTTGCACTCAAAAGGAATCGAAATTGAAAATTTACTCTATCGGAATTTCGACCATAAGTTATAAACATGGTAATCATGGAAACTAACTGCATGTACTTTTTTTTACAGACTCAGAGGAAAAACACACCCTGTTGCAATTCATCTACTTAAATGTTTAAAATGTTGTCTCTGGTGTTTTGAGAAATTCCTCAAGTTTTTGAATAGCAACGCATATATCCAAATCAGTAAGTAAGATTTGTTGTAACCATTGACGAATCACTCGTCCCGCCAACAGACTCCGTAAAGTTGCTTGGCGGCGACATAAACGTCGTAACTACAGCTTAGTCAAGCTGTAGTTACGACGTTTCCGTCGCAAAATCACCAGAAAGGTTTCACGGAAACGTCGATCTATGTTGGAGTTCGGTGTTCATCTCCGGTCTATATGAATGACTTGATCGGTTGATTGATTCTCCGATTGTCAAATGCGATCAACACTTTCAATACAAAATCGATTAACTTTTCGAATTGGAGTCGAATGGTGACTTCTGATTTTTATTCCACTTTTTTGTGTACTTAAATGGCTTAACTACAACAATCCAAGCTGTGGTTACCACCTTTAGGTTGCCAATCAAAATTTGATGTTTGAATTGGGTTTTGTTGGATTTAACTTCTCTCTCTCTCTCCCTCTCTAGGGGTCTTAAAAGATCTGTATTGGACACTCAAAAGCTAAAAGTTTTCGTCATGATCGAGCTGAAAAAAATAGTTTAACCCTTTCCTGTTCTGCAAAATTTTAGACCTGTCTAAATTCAAAGGTTTTGCGGACGAAGATTTAAAGCGGATTTGATTAAGAAAATAACCATGTGGTAGGGTAGAAATTATTGTGGAAAAAGAAGAAATTGCTTGTTAGAATCAATTTCTTCTTTTTCTACAATGTTTTCTGTGAAAATAACCATGCGGTAGGGTAGAAAGTATTGTGGAAAAAGAGAAATTGCTTGTTAGAAGCAATTTCTTCTTTTTCTACAATGTATTCTGAACCATAAAATCACACGGACGTAAAAACTGGGAATTGTACAGGAAAGAGATAAACTATTTAAAGAGCTTGAAACCGAAGGGTAAATTGAAGGTTTTATAACAACGCCCATTTCAATCAGTTCCCTCGATAAAACGTTTTTCTTGGATACCAGACATCTAAACTTTGTTAGCCACTGAGAGAAAAATCAAAGAACTGAAAGTACTGTAAGCTAGCAAAGCATCGTTTTCCACCTAAATAGATAAATATTTTTGCTTTAAAATTGTCGTCTGCAACTTCTTTGAAGACTCTGATCAGTGTCATTTTGAATACTATGTGCTCGAGTGAGCTTAGAATACCTAGAAGATGAACTTGCATTTAGAGTTTGCAATATTCCTGAAATACACAAGAACTACTTTTTAATGACGCATTTAGTGGTTAAGCCTCCAGTGACAGTTTGCACCCGTTGAACTTTGAGACGACCCCAAATTTTGTCTGTTTACTTAAGCTACCAAAGCTGACGCTTTGCTAGCTAACAACAGAGCGCAATGGTGAGGCACCTAAAGAAGGTGACACCAGTTTGAATGAGCTGTAATTACTGCGTTGAAGTCTCCCCGAACCAAACTCTAGCTATAGTTACGACATTTCAGTAGCCCTCCGAAGATGCTAGGTAACGTATGTATTTTCTTCTTCTTTTTATCAGGTATCCATGGTTACAGTTTTTGCCGGGCAGCTCGACAGGCTTTTAAAGTTGTGTTAAACAATGTCATCAAACTTGCTGTGATAAATCATGTTGGAGATTTTGTACTTTTTCTGGGAAAAGTCGCCACAGTTGCTATAGTAACAGTTGTGGGAATAGAGTTGTTGTCTGTAAGTAGCTCTTTATGCATTAGAATTGGTTTAATTGTTATTTTGTATGGAAATTAAAAAAGAAGAAATTCAAACTTAAGCTGGAAGAAGTCGATAGGTGGGGGGTTTGAGTCGTAGCCGCGCCACTGGCAACCTTGGTACATCCCCGAGTACTTGACTTTCAGGGACCGTTAATTAATACCCAGCAAATACATGAAAATTTGAACTAACCACAGGTGATTGAAAACTTGTCCCAAACGGGTCAAGACTAATTTAGTAAATCTATTCTATTTATTATTCATATATACATGTATATATATTGTATTCTTAAGTTGAAGACCGAGTCGGTCGTTAGTTAGAGAAGTAAGAAATCGTTATTTTAGAAAGAATGGTGCTTCAGTATGTTTGTTTTATGCCCCCGCCGTGAATAAACTGATTTAATGGTGTATAAGTTATATTGAGTGATCAAAGCTGTATAGACAAAATTGACCTTTGATCACTCAATATAACTTGTATATCTCTCTATATAGAGAGAGATTTACCTCCATGTGTCTATTAGTGTCTCCAATTCTTGTCCAGATCATATCTTCTTTATTAATTGATTAATTTCAAAATAACTTGACAGAGTTGTTCCCCTTGATGCGTAATAGTGTCATGGTAAAGTTCTATTGGATTCTACTAAGTTAAATGTCAAAGAAAACATGATCAGCAGCAAAGAGAGTACATCCTTGTCTTGAGACATAATTTTTAGATTTTAGATGACTAGGTACATAGAATTTCAAGTATCTACCGAATTGTTTTCGTTTATTCACAGACACGGACAAGCATTAATTACGTTTGGTTACCGGTAACGTTGGCTGCCATCTTTGCCTACTTCATTTCAAGTTGTTTCATGAGTGTGTACGAGGTAACCTACTTTTTTTTCGGGGGTAGGGGGTCATAGAATAAGCAAAGAGATAAGAGAAGGAATGAGCGCGCGAACGCTTGTAAGTATTTAATCGAATTATGCCATTTTGTTAAAGTCGGGTTTCTAAGCGAATACATAACAGACCATTGCGGATGCTAATCAACGAATCAATCGACCAATCAAATAATTACTTAAAATTACTTTTGTTGGTTTTGCAACTTAACCCATGCCCACATAGTGAAATCTTAGAATGATCCAAATTGAAAGAAGTTACAGACGACAATTTCAAGTTGATGGAATCCTTTTTTTTTGTCTTTTTGGATAGAAAACATTATGGATAAAGAAGAAATTGCTTGATACAAGCAACCTATCTATTCTCCACAATGTTTGACATAGTTTTTTTTCTTGTAGAATTGTATGGGAATGGGTTAAAGGTCGTAGCCACAGCTTATACAAAAGTAAGTGGGCGTGACAAGCAGAGTCGGGGGGGGGGGGAGGCAGTGGTCCGTCAATTCGGATGTATATATACTCTCCCAGTTTCTTCCCTGGTCAAACTGCACAAGCTACATAGAATAGCTAGTGTTACAGCCTAACAAAGTTTTGATTTGTTACTCTAACCTGCGTAGCGTTCCTTTATGCAGTATAGACCCAAATCAACACGTGCCGGTTTGCCCCCTTCGTAATTGACCAATCGCGGATGTCAAGCGCGGAATAAACCGACCAATCAAATAATCTATTCAGCCCGGAGCTGAGCTTATCAACTCCGACAATGGCGCCATTTCTGTCTACCTTTATTGTTGGTTTGGCGACTTAAACGTCGTAACTACAGCTTATTCAAGCTGTAGTTACGATGTTTAAGTCACCAACCAACCATTTTACTTTTTATTGCATCATACTGGCCCTAAAATTTACAAAATAACGCCGTTAAAAATCGAAGCGAGACTTCCTGTCAGAGTCGGTTGCCAAGGCCAACGACGTAAGTGGGCGGGGCCAGAGATTGGTCAAGTGACGGATCACTGGCCATTCCTACTGAGCTCCGACCTGAAATTCGGCTCACATTTCAAACGGCTTATTTTGCAAAATTTATAGCCAGTAACGTGTAAAGAGAAATAGAATGGTAAATAGTTAGGATAGAAAGTCGCCAAACCAACAAATATGCTTAACTTAAATGTCGGCCAATGTTGGGGTTGTAAGTTCACTTGGAACCGTGATTTGATTGGTCCATTTTTTTTTTGTTTTTGTTGTTGTTGTTGTTGTTGTTGTTTATTGAGAGCCGATATCGTTTTATTGTATCGTAGAGTTATCTTCCATCTTTCGCGGTAAACGAATACATAAAGTTTATATCTTTTAGGTTGTTTTAGATTCATTTCAAAATTCGAATACTCCACTAAGATAAAATTATTTATGCTGACTAAATAGATTCATGATGTCATGCGCACACTTTTCTTTTTTTTTTTACAATTTTTTTTACAATTCAAATCACATTTCCAGTGTTTATCGGACAAAACTGTCATTGAAAAGTAACGTTTGTTTTAATCTTACTGTCATTTTGATCCAGCTTTATTTCCTTATTCAAAAGATGAACTGTCCAAAACTTCAGTTGTTAATTGATTGATTGTTTACACCTTTATGCAGGATAACCCTACAGTACTGTGGGTCTCCTCTGTAGAATGCTGTTTTCTGTTTCAGATGACGATGGACACTATCTTTATATGTTTCTGTGAGGATTCCATTATAAATGACGGGGTGAACAGGCCCTATTTTATGAGCACCAATCTCATGGTAAGTTATGTTTAGCTGCGTAACAAAAAATGTTCGACAGTTTTCAAGATTGAAACTTCTCGCTTATAGCGGATTTTCGACGTGTTCAGTGAATCTATTCTATTTCCGTTGAACTACTAAAGCACTCGAAATCTAGTTGTAAGTGTCATGTCCGATAATTTCACATTGCGCCAAGTAAAGTCTCAGATTAGCCTGTTCGTCCGCGTCCGCACAGTCTGATCAGAATCTTTACTTTGGGCTCCGTCGATGGCTACTGACTGAAAAGTTGAGAGAATTGAATATTCTATGAAGAGAATTACCGACTGAAAGTTTCTTAAGGAGACCAGCGAATTATCTTAACCCATTCCCACACAATCCCTCCTTTTAACGCCCCTGAAGTAAAAAGCTTTCGAAAACATTGTGAAAAATGAAAAAATTACTTGTATCAAGCAATTTCTTCATTATCCACAATGTTTTCTATCCAAAAGATGAAAAATAATTAAAAATTTCCATCAACTTGAAATTGTCGTCTGCTTCTTTCAATTTGGATCAGTCTAAAATTTTGTTATGCGGGAATGGGTAAATGCACTATGCCGCTGTCCAAGCTGCCCAACATCTTCCCATCACGCCCTTGTGAAATAGTTAGAATTACCATGCACATGCTCAAATTATTTCTGTTCACAGTGTCATCTGAAATTATCTGAAATTATTCGTCAATTTATCTCGTTGAGGTAACTCTATTTAACTCCTTACGATATTAAGTTCGACGAAAAATTCTATTTTCAAAAAGTCTCCTTCAAAAATGGTAACTATTCTTATTTCACAGACGATAATTAAAAGTATTTCTATATTTCCCAAGATGGCCCCTTGACCATGCGCATACTACGTGAATTTAACTCCGCGTGATGATTTTAACGGAAGAAATTCGCGAATGATTTTTTCAAAAATCCCCGTAAATAGCGTATGCATTTAAAAACCTCCTACAAGATTTCAATGACTTTCATCGATGAATTCCACCCAACTGATAAAGTTAACAAATAATCATCTTCAACATGAATTTATCAATTCATTTGTTTTTATCTTTTTCAGAGATGCTTATCAGCAAACCAAAGACGATTCTCTTCAAACAAAGTTGGACCTGCACCAACGGCGTGATATGAGTATGTCATATCTTCTAGTTTGCCTTATTAAGACGAATACCGATGTTTATCATATCGTCTTTGGGAGACCAAAATGTCGTAAATACAGCTTTATTAAAGATGTATTTACGACATTATGATCGCCTACTGACTATAAAACCACAATCGAGCAACCATGGAAGTCCTGACAAAGAACGCTAATTCGATATCAAAACGCAAAAATTCTTTATTTGCCCGTCAGATCCTATGTTGTGGGTACTCACTGCAATCTTATGTTGAGACGATCGGCGAACAAAAGACAATCCTCCTCAAATAAAGTTGGACCTGCACCGAGTGAGTGATGGGCTCTCCTGGTCTTGGTTATTAGGACGAGTACCAACGTTTACCATATAACCACATTTTGAGCATCCGTAGAAGGTCTGACAGAGCCCGTGAATTCGATTTTGAAATACAGTTAAATTTGTATTAAGGGACCCCTCAAAGAACGGCCAAAACATGGTCGTATAAGGGAAAAGTCGCTTCATGAACTTTTTTGTGACTTATATTACGGATCGGTTCGATTGCATACATAATTTATAGCAGGATTCTGAGTTAATCCTATTTTGATGGAACTCATTTAGTTTTGATATTTAGTCCCCTACCGTCGAAGCCGAAGGGGACTATGTTTGCACTCATTCCGTCCGTCTGTCCGTCAGTATGTTTGGTCGGTAAATCAGTTTTCTATGTGGTGGCATTGATCTTTGAAGAAGATACGGATGCTGGACCTAGAAAATTAATGGGAAATTACAACAAGGTTTTCCTCACAAGAAATGGCTAATTCTAAAATTGGCTTCACACTTAAAATGTAATGCACAACTTCTTTCTTTTATTTTCGCACTTTTTACTCAAGAAGTATAATTACATAAACAACAGAAAGAGAAAACTGTTGCTCCTAAAGTCAGATACAACAATTAGACTTTGAAGGAGCACCTTTACCACCTATAGAGATAGATATATAAAGCCTGTAGGGGACTTGGTATTGCTATGCAATACTTCATAATGCTTGTTTTATTAGTAATAGCACTCAATTATGAAAATCTTTGTTGTTTTTTTTTTTTTTTGTTTGTTTGTTTGTTTGTTTGTTTTGGGTTTTTTTGTTGTTGTTTTTTCTTAGGGAATTTTGACCCTTGTCTCTTGTGAACGTGGTCGCTTTCAATATTTCGCGTTGTTCATCCGCCAATCCTGTGTTATGGGTTCTCATTTGAATCTTATGTTGAGACTTTTTAGATTAGTTGCCATAACGTACGGTTTGGATAAGTAATTATACATTTAGACTTTAGACATTCCTTCTTTTAGAGAGCATTTCTAAATTTGAAAACATTGAAACAAAACTCAGCAATGAAGAAAACGCGATAAAATGTAATTTTAGAAACAAAACTGTCATAGCTTCTAAACTTGAATTTTACAGTTTTCGCATGTTATTCTCTATCTCTATTCTCAATTATATAAAAATATAGGACAAATCAGATCATTCATTTAGTTCGGAAGTGAACTTTTAATTCCGACATTGGCCGATATTTGTGTGAAGCCTTTACTATGTTTGGCCACTAAAATGTCGTAACTACAGCTTATTCGCGCGGAATATACGACGTTTAGGTCACCAATAAACCCAGTTTGAAATATTTTGTTGCATGGTTCTGGCCATAATTTCCAAGAAAAAAAAACATAAAAAACGTCGTTTAACCCTTGTCATGCTGTATAGATTATCTTACTAAAATGCTGTCAAATCAAAGGCCTGAAATCACGGAGAGAACTTGTTCAAAAATAAATGTTTCTTTTAAAAATAAACTTCATAAACAACTCTGGCAGGAAAGGTAAATGCAGGAGGTGTAGACTAAGATCAGCCTGCACATAAGTGCAGTCTGATCTTAGTCTACACCTCCTGCCAAACCGGAATATACCGGATTAAGCATGACAAAGGTTAATATCGAAGTGGAATTTCCTGTCAATGCTCAGAGGGTGGGACCATCGTACCGTCAATTAAGATGATAATTTTCTTCTTCGGTGGCGCTAAATAAAGACTTTAAGTTAAATTAAAATTTTATCTGTATTGTCTTGGTTAGTTGTTATTGAATATATATGTTTATTTCTGTATTGCCTTGGTTAGTCGTTATTGAATATGTAAAACCAAGTGTTAATTTCTGTATTTTCTTTGTTAGTTGTCATTGAATATAGAAATCCATATGTTTAATTCTTTATTGTCTTGGTAAGTCGTTATTGAATATGTAAATCCAAATGTTTATTTCTGTATTGTTTTGTTTAGTTGTTATGGAATATGTCTCAAGTCCGCCCAAGAACAGATTAGAAATAAATTATGTTATCAGTGCTCCTCGATTTTATTTTCATTTTTCATATAAATGATATTGTAACAACTTCGATTCAAATAACGATGGTCTTTTTACTTTTGACAAATCAAATTGTTTATCTTTCTATTTGCTGACGACGCTATGCTGTTCGCGGAAACCACTCAAGCTCTACAATCCATGTAAAATGATCTCCAAAACTATTGCGACAAATGGAGTCTTAATGTAAATAAAAACAAGATTAAATTCATGATCTTTGAACGAGGTCGCAACAGCAGCTATGATTTCATATATAAAGGAACAAAGTTGGAACTTGTATCGTCCTTTAAATATCTCGGTGTAAACCTCTTCTAAAATGGGATTTGGATTCGAACGCAACAAAAGTACGGTTCCATGATATAAAATTATGATATTTAACACTGAAATTTTGCCATTTTAGCTCAGTTGGACACGAAATACTTCAGAAGATAGGTCTCCATGAATAAAACTTGTCGCTTTGGCAACCTAAGGGATCGCAACCTAAGGGATTTCTTGTGAATTCTTTAACAAATCTCCTCCTCCTGAAAACAAGGCCTGGAGCTTTCAAATCTTGCATTTAGAATCGTTCCATGGTCCTCTACTAAAAAACTTTACGTTATGATGATTTAGTTTTTATATTAGGCTTGTGTTGTGGGTAATTGGAATTTGAATGAAGATCAAATTCTTTAAAAATCATCTACTCCAGAAATAACCTTCAGATTTCAATGAAACTTTACAGGAATGAGTCTTGGGTGATGGTTATTCAAAAGGAATTTCAGAGGAAAGGAATTCATGAATAACCCATGTTGTTACTATCATTTAGTAACGAAAAGAGTGATATAATTTTGGCATAACAGTTGGTAGTGTAGGCCAACTGTAGACCGTTTATTACACAACGTACAATATCCAATTCAAATATTGACATAATCATACTATCAAATAAACATTGACTACTTGGCCACAAACACTGGCTTTGCTAGATATATTAATACACATAATCATAATAAGCATACTGCTTACATACAAGAATAGTCGAGCAAACATCCACATGCAGTCTGCTACAACTACACCAGGTGGTAAACACCTGCAAGCAACCACCTAAAAGAACACTGGGGAAAACACCTACAAGCAGTCCCCTACAACTACACCCAGGGAAACACCGACGAGCAACATTCTACAGCTACACCTGAGGCATCACTCACAATAGCAAACTCCTACAACTACACCCAAGGCTTCACACACACGCAACCTCCTACATCTACACCCGTGACACCAACACGCAATCTCCTTCCACTACACTCGTACTATCACACACACACGGACACACACACGCAACCTCCTACAACTATACCCGAGCCGAACATCCACACGCAACTTCCTACAACTACACCCGGGATAAACACACTCACACAGTCTCTAACGACTACACCGATGGCAACAACCATACGCAACCTCCTACTACTATTCCCCTGGCAAATACACAATCGCAGCTTCCTTAAGCTACACCCGGACAAACACCGAACTCCTACAACTACGACCGGCGTAAACACCCTCACGAAACCTTGTACAGCTACATCCTGGGCAAACAACCACACACAACCGCCTTCAAGTACACCTCGGGCGAACATCCTCAAACAACCGCCTACAACTAAACCAGGGGCAAACACCCACACATAACCGCCTACAACTACACCAGGGACAAAACCCTAAACGCAACCGCCTACAACTACACCAGGGGCAAACACCTACACGCAGACGCCTCTTTACCAAATCGATCTGAACAATCAAACATAAAAAAGAATATACAAACAATTTAATAGCAATACATGTGCGTAGGGCTACCAACTGTGTCACACGTGTAAGTTATTGTCATTCAAATAGTGGATGTTTTAGCTCCACTGCATTTCTTTGTGTCATGTCAATGTCCTACTCCCCCCCCCCCACACCTTTTTCAGTTGTATATTCGTTGCCAATGACAATTGTTAATGAAACAAAATAACCGACGATTATTTTCTTTATTTTACTGACGCTTAGTACGATTCGTGTTGCTATCCGGTAACTATGCAGCCTGGGTATTGGTTGAGTTTTTGGTGTACTTTCTGACAGGTGTATCTTCCAGATTTAACACCTACTTAAAGACCTAGATGTAGGTCACCCCTAGTGGTACTGAAATTCTCGTCAAAATGGTAGCATTAGATTTTATGGACTAAAACCTCGGCTATATCCCGCAAAACAGCATACCAAATCCGTGTAGAACATTTCGAATGAATCAAACAAAATTCAAATTATCTTCCATTTACTTCTCTATTGTTTTAGACTACATTACTGTTGTACCTTAATTATAATTGAAGACCATTAGATCATTGAGTCACAGTCACATTGAAGGTTTACAAATGTTCTCTAATAATTACACAAAGTATATAAAGATAGTCCAAATGGGCACAAGGACCATACTTTCGATCTATTTTGTCCAACATAAGAATATACGCGGGTGTCTGTAAACTTCATCGGAATTCGAGTCCTTGACTTGCAACAGCCTATTAGCCACGGGCTTGATTTCTTAGACTTTGAACCTATCAGGACCGCTTTAGCGACAGAGCTTTGGTTTTAGATCTCCCCACAGGGATTTACATTCTTTCTTGAATATTGTACTCTTCCAAAGATAGCAGAAGAAGTTCATTGTGTAATTACAAAGTACAAAACAATCGGCGAACGAACTCAGGAGTGCAAACAATGGAGTTTTCAACTCTTCTTTCTCTTCTATCAATGTGGTGAGAACCATAACCGCTTTTGGGATTACAGTAAGTAATAACATTCCGATGATGATGAATAATAAGGTCGTCTGAGAATCCGTCACTTCGGAACCTTGCTGTCTTCTGGACAATGCAAAAATGAGAATTCCGTTTCCTAAAATGATTATTGCAAACGGTGTTATGAAAGATAATCCAAAATTAACAGTTTGCAGGATGTAACCTAAAGATTTTTTATCAAATGAAGAGGTCCAGCATCGAAACCCTTTCGCTGTGCGATTGACTTTTGACGCAAAACTTGATTCTTCAAAGACTTTATTCGACGTGTTTGGTTCGTCTGTGGTATCAATTCCCCCGATTGCGTTTTTTCGAGTGGGCGTGGCTTTCATAGTCGTTATTGGGTCGTTTGAGGTGTGAGGATGGTTGAATACCAGGTTCATCCCATTTGTTAAGTTCTCGCCATGACGAATTACGCTTGAAGTTGTCGCTGCCACGTTCATACCGGGACTGATGGTTGTACTAGGGGAAATCGGTCCTTCAGACATCGGATTTTCTGATGTTAATCCTTCCGCCTTAAGAATTTTGGTCCAAGGAGAGGCATATGTGTTTGGCCTGGATGAGTTGAGAATCCAATCCTCTACTGGCATTGATGACGTTGTGAAGGTTACGTTGCTGACATCTGTCAATTCATAACTTCTATTATTATGTTCAAGCGTAATGTCAGTCATGAGAGAGTTGTTGACTGTTGTTGTCTCGTTTGTTGACATCTGATCTAGATCTGTTGATTGAGTAGTGACGATGATCAAGCCATACCATGGAATAACGACGATCAATATTCCGCACAATATAACCACTGTTTTTCTTTGGGTAAGATGAGCGTTTGTCTGGTGGGGTAGGATGATAAACAGGAATCTTTCGATCGTAAATATAGCGACGGTCCAGAGAGAAAACGACCCAAACTGGTACTTAAGGAATGAAACGAACAAGCATATACCCTCGGGCAGTCGGTAGCCGTAACCGAACTCTAAGCTATCCAGCACGAACACAGACCAGAGGACTATCAGGTCGGAGAACCCCAGGTATACCAGTATGAAGCAGGGTTTGGACCGTAGATTTTTCCTGAGTAGGACGATGACATTAGTTGTATTTCCGATGGTTCCCAGGAGAGTTAGTAATGGCGGGACCAGCCTGAATATCCAAACTGAGGCTGTACACAGTGTGTCGCTCTTTATCAGACAATCTGATCCGAATGTTTCCAGCGACATGTTGATATTCCTCTTGCTTATGAATGAATAAAATTGTCCTTTCGTAAGATACTTGAAATGTTACAGTATATCGGGTAGTAGTCGGGTAAATGTTTCTCTTAAGCGCGCCAACTCATATTCGAGATTGATATTTGGTCTCCATCTGTGGCTAAAATAAATAAATCATAACAGAAATGTTTTATCATGCCAATGGATGAAACTCTTATCTTTGCCGTACGAATACATTTCATATAACAAGAGGGCCGTTGGCCCTGGGGCGCTCACCTAAGACTCTTTTTCTTTCAAAAGTCCAATTTCATATTAAGGTTTCTATTATGATACAAGCCGGCCATACTTTATACATATATAGACTACGTACCTGGGGATCCAAAAGTCTATATTATAAATTCCAAGGCTTAAGGGCAAATTTGAAAGAAGGAAAAAACTTTTCTTCCCTCTGTATCCATTAGTTACAATTTAAGAAATAAGAAAGATACTTCGTGCCTATAACACCCCCCGGGAGGGGGGGCTCAACCCCTTGGGACCCGAGGACCATGATTTTAGCTATTTTGAAAGAGGTCAATATACTGATGCTTAATGCAAAATATCAAGGCTTTATGCCTTCTTGGTCAGGAGAAGACGAGTTTTAAAGATTATCTTAAAATTTAACTTTAACAGAGTTTTCAACAGATTTCAATTTTTTTTAAATTTTAAAGGGGACCACCAGAGGAACATTTCTGCCGAATTTGGCTCAAATTTGCCCAGTAGTTTAAGAGGAGATGTCGTTTAAAAATCGTTCTTTATTTCTATGTAAACCCCATTCCCCACCCCCGGGGCTCTGTCCCTGGAGACTGAGGATCATGGTTTTAGCTGTTTTGAAAGAGGTCAATTTACTGATGCCCCGTGCAAAATTTCAAGGCTCTATGCCTTCTGGGTCAGGAGTTGAAGAATTTTACAAATTATTTTAAAATTTCACTTTTGTTGCCATGGCAACCAGAGTTCTTAACGGATTTCAATTATTTTATCTATTTTTAGAGGGGACCACCTAAAGAACATTTCTGCAAAATTTACCTCAAATTGGCCAAGGGGTTTGGGAGCAGATGTCCTTTATAGAAATTGTTGACGGACGGACAAAAGGTGATCACAATAGCTCACTTGAGCACTTCGTGCTCAGTTGAGCTAAAAATGTAATGTGCAATTTCTTATCAACCCAACCTTTTTACAAATACGAAACGTTGTTCCATGCGACGGTATACAGGAAGCCCTTCGACTAGATATTACGGAAAATAAAGTTACAATGTTTATATTTTTCAATGGACATCATTGTGTCATATATTATACTATTTACAATGTGGGATTTTTAAGTAAATTATCAAAATGGCAAATATATTATTACGCCATCAAGAGCTCGCGAGTTCGATTCCCTAGAGCATCTGTCAACCTTGGACCTATCAACTGCCGACTAGTTCGGCGCGAATACCGTTATATACTTAACCCTTGTCATGCTGTATAAATTACTTTAGTAAATTGCTGTAAAATCAACACTGATAGAACTTGTTGTTCAAAGATCAATGTTTCTTTAGAAATTAATTTCATAAACAACTCTGGCATGAAAATGACAAGCAGGAGGTGTAGAACAAGATCAGACTGCACTTATGTGCAGGCTGATCTTGGTCTACATCTCCTGCCAAAACCGGAATATTCCAGATTCAACATGACAAGGGCTAATACTGCAAAAAGGAAAGGGAATAATATATATTGCTGTTAATTGTTCCCGAAATATTTTTTAAACAAGATAGGATTTGCCTTTTATAAGGCATATCTTGTCATGAAGTTTCAAAAAATATAATACAATTCTTTCCACTGCCGAAAAGAATTTCGATACGATAAGTTGAAATGATATAAAAATGACGTTAACAATAATAGTGAATAATTAATTTGAATTCCGGCTTTCAACATTCAAGTGTTCTGATTCGCTTTTTTTTTTTTTTTTTTTTTTTTTGATTTTTGTTCGGTTGTTGTTGTTGTTGTTTTGTTTTCATTTTTCCATGAGCAACTTTTGAGCATGTAGCTTTTTCGTATGCTTCTGCATAAATGTAGATCTACAAAACGCAAAACTACAAAAATATGTGCTTCGTTTTTCTTGATGGCACTTAATAATGAGAAATGAAAACAATATTTTTATGTTATCATTGAGGTAGGAGAGTAAAAACGTAATCATTTAAGAGATGAAGAGAATATTTTTTGTTTTCATGGAGGTATGAACCGGAAAACCTAATCACACTGTATGAATACGCGAAGCGGATTCATACAGTGTGTGGTTAGGTTTTTCGGTTCATGCCTCCATGAAAACATAAAATATTTCTTCATTTCTTATAATTTAAAAGCATCGAGCGAATAAAACAAAAGATTTACAAATTTTGATACCTTTTTGAATGGGACTATTTTGTGCGGAAGCATACAAATCGATGCGTGCTCAAAATTTTGTTCATGGAGTTATGAATAATTTTCTTGACCAACCAGAACGCTCTTTTTTGATGAACGAAACTAAGAAATAAATTATACTCGTGTATAAAGAATAAAAGAACAAATTATTGAATATATAGCTCACGAAATGATTTAGTTACATGATTTTCGAGAAAATATGACAATCATGCTTTACTCTTTGCGGTTCAAACCCTAGATTTTACGATGCTGTGATTTGATACTTGAGAACACATTGTGGGGAAAGAAGAAATCGCTTGTGACAAGCAGTTTCTCCTTTTTCCACAATATGTTCTACCGAATAGGATGGTTTTATTTCAAATTGCATCCAGTTTTCAATGACGTATGCAACCTCTTTCAATTTTGACCAGTCCAAAATTACAAGAAATGGTTAAATACGTCAACTTATTAACTTGCCTATCATATAGATATCACATACCTTAAGCGTTTTGAAAGTTGCCGCTTCTCCCAAAGTATGGACTAGATTCCCCATAAAAACAAATATCTGTTTAAAGACTAATTAAGGAATGAAATTCCTAAGGACACTGAATACAAGACAGAAACAGCAAACTTCTTTTTGTTCGATA
This sequence comes from Fragum fragum, assembly GCA_946902895.1. Classification (NCBI taxonomy): domain Eukaryota; kingdom Metazoa; phylum Mollusca; class Bivalvia; order Cardiida; family Cardiidae; genus Fragum; species Fragum fragum. Next base: position 3,646,921 of record OX336367.1, read on the forward strand.
TCGACCATGATCACAAGATTCGTGGAGCGAAAACGGACAAATAGATAAAAAATAAATATCAATATTTTGAAATAGATCTTCAATTTCCCCCCCCCCCCCCAATATTTGGAAAAAAATGTTTATATTTGTATGTAGGCCTACTTGACGTGATTCAAACCCACGCGACTTCGCCTACCCCTAACTTGTATAACGTCATTATCCACTGCGTCAGCGAGGTCTCTTTATAGCCAAGTGACCAATCACTGGCCCTGCCCACTGACTACCTAGGCCCCGCCCATTAACTCCGACTGGAAGTTCCGCTTCGATTTTTAACAGCGTTACTTGTAAAATATATGGCCAGTAGCATGTAACATAAAGGTAACCTAAACGTCGTAACTATAGCTTTAATAATATGTAATTACGTCGTTTAAGTCGCCAAACCAACAATAAAGGTATACAAAATGGTGGCCAATATCGGGGTTGATAAGGTCAGGTCCGGGCTTAATGAATTATTTAATTGGTCGGTTTACTCCTTGATTGACAGTCGCGATTAGTCAATTTGCAGGGCTCAAAATTTTGTTCATGGGGTTATGAATATTTATTTCGACCAATCAGAACGCCCGTTTTTGATAGACGAAACTAGAAAATAAATTATATTGACCATGTTTACAATAAACGCAAACCCAAGAGAGTGATGAAAGACCATTTACTTCATACTTCGGGGTTTCTCCGAAACCAGCCGAGCTAAAAAAAGATCTTAGGAGTATGATATAAATGTCATCGAATAACAGACATTTATGTTTATGTGTGATAAGGGACAGGAAATTGGACTTTCTAATTAAAAACTATATTTTTTCATTTGATTTTCTGGGCACTGATCCTGCCATTGTTTCAAAAGAAATGACCTTGCGCCGCGATATAACTTGAATACTATTGAAAGCTGAACCATGTATGGTCAACCAATCAAAAATGATATGGATTTCTTCAGATGCTTTGTTTGTTTGTTTGAATGGGGTTTTACTCCGCTTTCAACAATCTTTCAGTTATATCGCGGCGGCTGGAGCACTTCACACCAGTACTACCATTACATCCTTTCCTAGCCTCCAGCTGCTATCCCACATAGGTCTACGATTATCGACCCATTGGTGAGAGACAAACAGTCGGAAAGGATGAGTGCCGCCGTCGGGGATCGTCAGGGATCGAACCCGGGACCTCTAGATTGACAGTCCGAAGCGCTACCAACTGCGCTATGACGGCTGCTTCTTCAGATGCAGTACAATGGTAAAACATAATTTCGTTAAGCCTTATAAAAACGAATAAAATTGCCTCGGCTAAGAACTAGGGTTATGCATAATATAAATGGTTTGACTATTTCTCGTTGTTCTCTTGAAGTATTAACTCCTGTACAAGTATAAAGCCTAAAAGGTCAAAGCAATGAAAGCACTGTACACAACAAAAAAGCTCTTTTTTGTGTGTGAAAGGTTATTATTAAGCTAGTCATCAAGACCCGTTCTAATATCTAAGAAATAAGGTTAAACTCTTTACTGTTCAATCCCTGGTTTTTATGTTCTTGCGATTTTATGATTGAGAAAATATTGTAGAAAAAGAAGAAATTGCTGTAACAAACAATTTCTTCTTTTTCACAATATTTTCTTCTAAACTAAACGGTTATTTTTCAAATAAAATTAACTTTAAATTTTCGTCTGCAAAATCTTTGAATTTGGACAGGTCTAAAATTTTGCTGAACAGGGGAGCGTTAGAAATAAAACAGGGTGATAACTATCCACTTTTGCCTTGTCGATTTTTTCAGATAGGAATGGCATGGAAAGATTCTATACTATATAGCACATATCCTTGTTTTCCCTTGGATAATAATTGGGATGTATCCGGCCACACCCAATTTTAGATAGGAACGAAGAAGGAAAACACGTAGAGATATTCGTAGGCGAATTCGCAAACAAGCAAATTCTTCTTCAACGAACAGTATTTTTACTGCACAAAATGTCTCGTATTGTAAAGGGTTATGAAAAATAATAAGGTAATATAAACTACATTGTCTGAAGTAGAAGAATGCATTGTTGATTTTCTCTTCAGAATTTGCCATACACTGTGTTGAACGTCATGTGAACTTTAAGCAAATGGTTCACCTTCTGTTGACTTGCGTTTATTCTTAAAGAAGTAAAAATAAGCAGTAGAAAACTAATTAAGACATTCCCGTACAATGACTCTTTGGACGCCACGAAAGAATCAAAGTACTGAAAAGTACTGTAAGCTAGCATAGTGTGTAGTTCCTCTACCTTCTTTGTCAAAAGTTATCATGATAAATAAACGAGGTTAAAGTAACCCATTTCCACATAATCCATCCTTTTTAACCCCCCCCCCCCGGGCCAAGAAAATAGTTGGGGAAAACAATGTTGAAAATGAAGAAATTGCTTGTTACAAGCAATTTCTTTATTTGCCATATTGTTTTCTGCCCAAGGAGATAAAAACTTTAGAATTTTCAACAAATTGAAATTGTCGTCTGCATCTTCTTTGAATACACTGATCAGAGTTATTTGGACACGATAGGCTCAAGGGAGCTAAATCATCTAGGAGATGAACTTGTATGCAGAGGTTTGCAATATTTCTGAAATATTTGAGAACTAATTTTTATGATGTAGGCATTTAACGGATTTAGTGGTTAAGCCTCCAGTTGCAGTTTGCACTCGTTGAACTTTGAGACGACCTCAAAATTTTGTCTGTTTACATAAGCTATCAAAGCTAACGCTTTGCTAGCTTAAGAGGGTTTGGAAAACATTGTCGAAAATGAAAAAAAAGTCTTGTTACAAGGATATTTTTCATTACCTACAGTTTTCTATTCCAAAAGACATGTTTTTTTTAAATTTCACGGACTATTGTCTGCAACTTCTATCAAATTGGACCAGTCTAAAAGTTTGTCGTGTGGTAATTGGTTAAGGGTATAAAAGACCAAGTTCCCTGTTACTAACGATCTGCTGAAGTTGACAAATCGCTAGCCACGCCAACTCACTCCATTTGCAACGCCCATTGACTCCGTAAGGAAGTCTCGCTTCGATTTTAAACGGCGTTATTTTGCAAAATTTATGATATGCAGCATGTAACAAAAAGGTAGAATAGTTGGTTGGCGATCTCACAGAAATGGGCTAATTTTCAGAATACGGTTATTCTTTGAAGTAGTTTGATAGAGGGCCAATAGCTGATGACATGTACCAAATATCAAAGCTCTAAGCCTTATGGTTTAGGAGGAGAAGATATTCGAAAATTTTCTTTGTAAAATCAGGGATCGCAAAGAAAAGGGTTAATTTTTAGAGTACAGTAGTTCTTTGAAGTGTTTTGGTAAAGGGTCAATAGGTGATGATATGTACCAAATATCAAAGCTCTAGGCCTTATGGTTTAGGAGAAGATTTTTAATACTTGTTTACTGACGGACAGATGGACAATTACCGATCACAATAGCTCACCATGAGCACGTTATGCTTTGTCGAGTTAAAAGGGTAAAAAGGGTAACAAAATTGCGGTCAATGTTGAGTTTAAAACTCATTTCTTGTCAAAATGGATGTTTTCAAATATATCAAAGTGGAACTTCATTCGGAGTCAGTGGGCGGGGCAAATGCAGTCAGCGGTCCGTCAGTTACAACCATGTACACGGATCATAAGAGAATCTTGATGGCCTGAGACGCTCTGCGAGCTATCAAGTTCCGCTTATGTAATGTAATATTTAAGGAAGTTAATTACTTAAAGAAGAATGAATAAAATGAAAATATCAAAATGGACTATACGCCCTATCGTTTTAACAACAATCATTAACCCTTTCCTGATATTTTTGAAATCATAGACTGGTCCAAATTGAAAGAGGTTGCAGACGACGATGGAAATTTGATGTAATTTGAACTTAAACCATCCTATGTGGTAGAAAACATTGTGGGGAAAAGGAGAAATTGTTTGTTACAAGCAATTTCTTCTTTTTCCATAATGTTTTCACAAGTACAAAATCACAGCAACGTAAATTCCAGGGATTAACCAGGAAAGGATTAAGACAGATTTTCCTGTGTTTTCTGACAGGTCCGTCCTTTTTCAAAAGGAACCATCCTTATGACTCTTCAACCATCCTGTAAAAATTCCAAGGGGATTGAATATTGATTGTGTACTTTATCACGTGAACAAGAATAGCTAGGGTGAAAATCCAAAAGGCATGTTTTCCAGTGTTTTCTGACCGATCCATTCCACTTCCGAAAGAAACCTATACCAACACAATTCCTCCCTTTTACTCAAGTAAAACATGGTGGAAAATGAAGAAATTGCTTGTATAGAGCATTTTTTTCATTATCCACAATGTTTTCTAACCTTAAAGACAAAAAAATCCATCAAGTTGAAATTATCGTCTGCATCTTCTTTCAATTTGGACTGTCTTTAATTTTGTTGTGTGGCAATGAACTTAATAGCTTAAACGAGAATAGTTTTAGTTAAAATCCATGACCCCTTTTCTCGTGTTTTTCAACAGGTCAAATCTACACCCGATATAACCCGTCGCAACAATCATCCCGTGAAATCAATCCGATATTATTTGTGCACCTTATCTCGAAAATGGCAATAATTTCGTGTGAAATTCATTATGTATGTACATGTTTTATTTTGACGATGAACCGTATGTGTTCAAGTCAAATTATTGAATAAAGAATCTGTTCTGTTCCGGTCTGTTCTGTGAAAATCCACAAAGCACCCTTTCTCTTGATTTCTTACGGATCCACTCCATTTACGCAAGTAATCTTCCTTATGACCCTACAATCACTTGTGAAATTTTTAAGAGAATCAGATAATAATTGTGGACTTGATCTCGATAACGAGTATGGTTTGAGTGGAAATTCGTAAGGTTCTTTTTCCGGTATTTCCGATGCCACAATTATTTTATGCGTCTTTGAAGAGAACCCAATGCAAATGCCGACTTCATTGTGATTATTATTTCTTGGGTATATTTCAACGAATTTCGAAATAATTATGATGGTACAATCATTCTGTAAAAGTTTAAAAAGAATCCGATGAAAACTCTGGACTTCTTTCGCGTTAGCGAGGATTTCCAATGAAATCTGCCCAAGGCCCCTATTCAGTCCCATATTACTTGACGGATTGGGCCCTATGCTAAGGAAATCTGCGAGATCTAGATTGTTAACAAAGAAAGATTTACGGTCGGATAGACGCCCGGACGGGAAACACGCCATCGCTATAGCTGTTCTGGCAGCATTCCAATAAAGCTATAAATCGATCCCCATTTTATAGTAGAGATCAATTTTGATTTCATTCCACACACTCGTTTAGATATACAGGACACAAATTTGCGAAGTTAACGAATATCACTCCCCACCCATCATAGACTAGTTCAATTTATCAAACATCTGCTTTAGTAAAGGGCCACCAAACAAACACCCGGAACGTTTATTTGTTCTTCCGTCATCAAAGTTTAGTTTGTTTGAATAGGGTTTAACGCCACATTAAACAGTACTTTAGTCATATTGCTGCTCATCAGTAGATTAGTTGTATTTCTCACAGCAGGACTACCACTACATTATTTCCGAGCCTCTACCCGTTCAACCTAAATATGTTTACGACTTTCAACTTTTGACGGGAGACAAAGGTCGAAAAGGATACTTGCCGCGACCAGGGATTGAACCACGGACCTCATGATCGAGAGTCCGATGCGGTATCAATTTCGCAATGGCCGTGGCAAAGGGATTGGATACATGAAATGACCGACAGGGGGGCCATTCCTACTTCTGCTTTGTACCAGGGGATTAACCCATTCCCACACAATGACGCTTTTTGACGCCCCTCAAGATAAACGATTAGGAAATACATTGTGTAAAATGAAGAAATTGCTTGTAACAAGCAATTTCTTCATTTTGAACAATGTTATTCTACCCAGATTGTTAAAAAAATCTAAAATTTCATAAACTTAAAATTGTCGTCTGCAACTCCTTTCAATTTGACCAGTCTAAAATTTTGTTGTGTGGTAATAGATTAACTAAGAGAAAATTAACAATAAGGTAAAATTGTTTTATTAACACAACGTTAGGTACAAACTAATTCTACTAGGGGTTTTGTAAATAACTTGGTTTATAACTCGTCACAAAATAGCTTATAAGATACACAATGCTTACCTCGCAATCAATCAAACTTAAATAAGTAAACAAAAAGACCACACAAAGCTTGGAACTTTCATAGAATTCCATGTCCTACTGCTTTAACCACTTCCCACACAATCCCTCCTTTTTATGCTCTCAAGAAAATAGTTCTGGAAAACAATGTGGAAAATACAGAAACTGCTTGTTACAAAGACAAAGATTTCAACCATTTGAAATTGTCGTCTGCAACTTCTTTCAATTTGGACTGGTCTAAAATTTCTGTGCGGGAATGGGTTAACCCATTGCCAGATGAAAAGGAATTAGACTGGTATAAAATTTTACTGAGTTGGAATGGGTTAACCCATTGTCAGATGATAAGGTATTAGACTGGTAGAAAAATGACAAAGAATGGATTGCAGATAACAAGTCAAAGTAAAGTCGATCACACTCGAGGGACCACCTCTTTTAAGCGACAACTTCCATTAAGTGACCACAATCAAAATCACCTTTTAGAAATAAAAACCTCGCCAAAAGAAGTGATGTTATTTGCTAGAAACACTATATATCTAAATCCGAAGTTGCTAGAACTTGTTAGAATCGTCTCACTGAGACGTTTCAACCGAGTCCTAACAACATTGGATTTAGCGAGAATTCTATAATAATTTGTGTTTGCAATAGAATAAATTCTTCATGTATGCTCTTTAGCGACCACTTTTTGGTCGCCCAGTGAGTTGTCATTTAAAACAAGATCAACTGTATATCAAAATTATTTCCACAGCTTGGTTTTTTCAGCATGTCAATTACGGGATTTTGAGATAATAGGTAAATTTGTTTGTTTGTTTGAATGGGGTTTTACGCCGCTTTCAACAATCTTTCAGTTATATCGCGGCGTCTAGAGCACATAACAATTGAATCCTGGTATTTTTCACACCAGTACTACCATTACATCCATTCCTAACCTCCAGTTGCTATCCCACATAGGTCTACGATTATCGACCCATTGGTGAGAGACAAGTAGTCGGAAAGGATGAGTGCCGCCGTCGGGGATCGAACCAGATAATAGGTAAAAGTCTAAGTATGTGTACAGTGTAGCGCAGTGACATCCAACTACAAAATATTGCCGTCATTTGAGGACTTACGAGGGCAAATTTTGTTATTATGATACAAAAGAAGTTGAGATTATATAATCAAGATGACGAAATATCATCAAACAAGAGCACCACATACGGATGCCAAACCTTGGCTGTTCAAGTGCTTTACTTCGAAGTCAAAAAAGGGACACAATTCGTTCAAAATTCATAAATAGTTATCATCCTTGTTGGTTTAAATTGCTTTGTTGAAAGTGAACATAATATGCTAGTAATACCAGAGACATTACAAAAATTTTAAAGTTCTTCTAAGTCGAAAACGGGCCATAATACAAGTAAAAACACGAGTTTCTAAAGATTCTTAAAAGCCGCTAAATAAGAATCTTAAGAATTCTACATGAGGAAATTAAGCTTACTAAGCATTGGTTTAGACGAGAAGCCTTGACGACAGCGAATATTTTCACTCGACGAAAAGAACGCGCCTCTGACCATAGCAATACTTTTGGTTATCTCTGAAAATAATTGCTCTAAAAATGACATATCATCTGTAGATTTTATTCAAACAAGGAGTATGACTGATTATGAACTTTGAACTATGACCTTGAACTTTGTGCAAATGAAGTCTTCTTTCTCTCTTGCATAATTAGGTCTAACACTGAACAACTGTATGAAAGATGGTTTTTATAGATATCAATGTCAAATGCTTTAGCTCATTCCCAACATAATCACGCTTTTTGACACCTCCAAGAAAAATATGTTTTGGAAATCATTGAGCAAGATGAACACCAACAAAATTTTCTATCTCAAAAGACAAAGATTTTTAAATTTTCATTAACTAAGAATGGTTGTCTGCAAATATCTTCAAACGAGCTTAAAATTTTACTGTCTGGTATTGGGTTAACAATTGCTTTTACATAATGGTTAGGTAAGATGCTAAAATTTGTATTTCATCAGTCATTTCGTTAAAAATGTTGCCGATGACAATTGAAACTTCTCGAAATTTGAGACTTTTTTCCACATGAAAGAAGTTGCCAACAACACTTTTAAGCAAGCAAACTTCAAAGAATTTTTATGGGTAAAAAACATTTTCAGAATCAGTTTCTCCATTTCCCTGAATAATTTTCATTGCATTGAAAAGAATGATCATATGGGAAAAGCTAACACATTTCCACACAGTCAAGTCTGTTTCCCACCCTCAATGAAAAAAAATTGGAAAAACAATGCTAAAATGAAGAGATTGATTGAAACAAGCAATTTCTCAACTATTCACAATTTTCTACCCAAAAGGAAAAGGATTTTCAAAATTTCATCAAGTACAGTTATCATTGTCATTTTCAACTCTTTTTGAATTTGGACGAGTCTAAAAAAATATTGCCTGAGAATGGTTTAAATGGTACAAATTCCTGAAATACTAATACACATGTATGTGAACACACAAACATACACACAAAATAACAAACAGCAACTTGCTTATTAAAGAAAAACTTGCAACAAAATAATTCAATCTACTTCATAGCAAATAACTGTACAGTAATGGCACTATTTGTATAAGTTTAATTGGTAATGTAATCTCAAAATATGGATAGGTTCAGTTTCTCTTGCTTTGAACGAAACTGAAAGTTATAGAATAGACAAGGTTTTCTACCCCATATGTCTCCTGGAAATCAAAAGTTAGTCCATTCCCACACAGAGATACCTTTAAACGCCCCTATAGAAAAAAGCTTTGGAAAACATTGTGGAATATGAAGAAATTGCTTGTTATGAGCAATTTCTTCATTAGCCACAATATTTTCTTGTTTGTTTGTTTGAATGGGGTTTTACGTGTCTTTCAAAAATCTTTCAGTTATATTGGGGCGGCTGGAAAACCTAACAATGGATTCCTGGTATTTCTCACACCAGTACTACCATAACATCCTTTCCTAGCCTCCAGCTGATATCCCACATGGTGAGAGACAAAAAGTCAGAAAGGATGAGTGCCGCCGTCGGGGATTGAACATGGGACCTCTAGATTGATAATTTAATTGGTAATGTAATCTCAAAATATGAATAGGTTCAGTTTCTCTTGCTTTGAACGAAACCCAAAGTTATAGAATAGACAAGGTTTGCTTTCTCAATAGCCTCCTGGAAATGAAAAGTTAGTCCATTCCCACAAAGAGATACCTTTAGACGACGCTATAGAAAAAAAACATTGTGGAAATGCATTATCCACAATGTTTTCTACTCCAACGGATAAAGATGTTCAGAATTTCATGAACTTTTAATTGTTGTCTACAACTCTTCAATTTTAACCAGTCTAAAATTTCCCGTTTGGCAATAGGTTAATAGGATTGGTTGGTTATGGGTTAAGAAGATTGGTTGGTAATGGGTTAACAGGATTGGTTCAAACATTGAGAACATACCAACAGGAGTCAGGACCAGGTAGGTCGATTGAGGTTCAGCAAAAGATCACACCTTGCATAACAAAATCAAATACCCAGAAACATTTTTTCTCCACTTTTTTCCTACCTTTACCCTTCTCCTGCTGTATGAATTACCTTACTGAATTGCTGTAAAATCAAAGAGCTGAAAGCACTGATAGAACTTGTTGTTCAAATATCAATATTTCTTTTCGAAATTAACTTCAAAAACATTTCTGGCAGGTAAAGTACAAGCAGGAGGTGTAGACCAAGATTAGACTGCACTTATGTGCAGGTTGATCTTGGTCTACACCTCCTGCCCAAACCGGAATATTTCGGCTTCAGCATGAACAGGTTAACCTGCCAATTTTTTAATTTACAATAATTATCACCAGCAATTTGGATGCTTACATTTTTTTAGGAAAATCATGAGTGAGTGGACTCTAACAAAAAGATGATGAAATTACCTCCACTTCACCTTACTTTCTCTGATGTATCACTTTGACCAAGGCCAGCAAGGAGATTATTAAGGTCCTATATCACTCATAGGAATTTTCTCCAAAACTATGTTACAAGGTATTTTTGTTGTTTTTTTAACAAATCACTGGCTGTAACTCATTCCATTTGAAATACTTCAATCCATTCCCACACGATAAAATTTAAGACTGGCTAAAATTGAAAGAAGCTGCAGACGACAATTTCAAGTTGACGGAATTTTATTTTTTACTCATCTTTTGGAATAGAAAACATTGTGGATAATGAAGAAATTGCTTGATACAAGCAATTTCTTCATTTTCCACAATGTTTTCTAAAGTTTTTTTCTTCAGGGAGGGAATGTGTGGGAATGATTTAAAGTTCTGTAATCCAGTCAAGAGCATATCGTTGTCGTTTTAAAACGCTGTAACTACGTTTTAGAGCAACGACAATATACAAATCCTATGGGCTGCACGAAGACTCAAATTAATAATACAGGGTTTCCAACCATTTTCAGGGGTCATTGAAAATCTTATGGAAGTGAATATCAGTAAATAGACCATTACAATTGTTTTCACAAATCCATGAAATTACTTTTCTGGTCATGAAAAGTTTTGCCAATATGGAATAAGGAAGCAAGTGTCCTAACCCTTTGCTTCATTGATCTTTTGGTTGATGACAGAACAATGTAACTGCAGCTTACGTTGGCCATAAATTCAACCCATTACCAGGCGGCATTTTAGACTGGTCCAAACTGAAAGGTGTTGCAGATCCAAATTTGAAGTTTATGTAATTTTATTTCAACTTCATGAGCAGTAAACTTGATGGAAAATGAAGAAATTACTTAGTATTATCTAAATTGTTTTTCTTGAGGGGCGTCAAAAAGCGTCATTGCGAGGTAATGGGTTAAGTGAACAAATCAATAAGAAATTTGGGGTTCAAAGTTCACTTCCAGTCAAAATAAATGAATTAATTGGTCAGTCAATTCTTTGAGTGACTACCTTGACCCTTCCACTGGATTACGTTGATCATTGATCATATGATGTAGCTAAATCAGTAAAAAAAAATTTCAAGAAGTTTGGTCACCATATTTTCTTCTTTTTCCGCAATATTTCCAATAACTAAAGTCTCTAGTGTGTTACAATATGACATTGTGTGGACAAACAGACTGTCTTGAACAACCTTGTACACTAACCAAATGATTTCTTACTTCTCTTCCTCTAATACACTGACCCGTTTTGAAAATTAATTACAGAGCATATACCAAATCATTAAACATAAAATATTTACATCAACACAGCAATACAGTGACTTTACGGGAAAATAATTGCAACAACTAACGAGGCAACACAAATACCCAATAAATGTTCAGGAAAGCAATAGTGCAAAAACCTATACATGTGATAATAAGACTAATAGTAGTAAAAGTTTGTTATATTTGCATGTTACTTGTTACATCAGTAAGGATCATCATGGAAATATCAATATCAATATATGCCACTCTGAGCAGAAAGTGCAGTCTGTCCCGTTTTTGACATTTTTTTTATTTGTTTCTGAATGATCGCTCCACTGTTTACATGTAACCATGGTGAAACACACTTCACCATATAATGTAAGGACTTCAAAAATGGGAAAACTTGTAATTTTCAAACCATGGTGTTATTTTTGATACAAAAATAACTCAATCTTGATGCCCCCCCCCCCCCCCCCCTATTACTTTAACCCATTACCATACAATCCCAACGTTTGATGCCCATTGGAGATATTGGATTGGAAAGCTTTGTGGAAAAAGGAAATTTTGCTTGTAGCAAGCGCATCCCCCTTTTTTCACAATATTTTCTACCCCATTAAGCACATATTTTCCAAATTTAAAGCACTTTGAAAAGCTGTTTTCCAACAGTTTCAATTTGGACTTGTCTGAAATTTCTTGTCTAGCAATTGGTTAATCAATTCTAAAGAGTCATTGGAACATGAAATGATGGGTTATCAACAAAATATACATTTATTATAAATTTCCCCCTAAATCATTTTTTAGTAATTCTTTCATTTGTAAGCTATTAATTGATAACTTTGTAAGTCTATATTTTAATTGGAGTAAGAAGTAATGCAACATAGCACTTTGTTTCTAACTACACAAGAAAACTTGATCAAACTTAATCTTTGAATAAAGAAGTATCAAAGATTCACCATTGCAACTCAAATCAAATGCAAAGCAGTTGTCTCCCCACAACAATTTTTTTTAACCCAATGTTTTTGTTTATTTTAAATTTTCATAAAGAAGTGTGTCCTTGGAGATGACTAAATCACCACAAGCTATGTCTCCTTTTTCTACAGTATATTCTATCAAAGTTAATATGGGTTTCTCTAATTACAATCACTACCTGTAAGTTTTGAGCGAAGTTTACTAGTTTAGGGGATTTTTTCCCCTCCCAAAATATAAAATATGAAAGTTCTTTGATACTTATATGTTTCAAATACCATACAAAAATGTTGTACATGATCATATAAAAATCTTTCTTTGAAATCATTAATTGTAATCAATAATAATAATAATGTTTTATTCACTTTGTTTTTGTTTGTTAAGATAATACATTTAATATTCATTCAAACTTAGGGGATCTTTTTAGAATTTAACTCTTGTCATGCTGAGTAAAATCCTTGTTCAAAATTTCATTAAAGATAAAGGACCGAAAGACCCTGGTTGTGGGCAAATTTATTTCTTTTGTTAATTTCACACCGGCCAAAGCAGAAATATTTCAGGTTCATCATGACAAGGGTTAAGATAGCTTTTTCATCTACGCAAAAACTTGACATAGTCAAAAACAGTTTAACAAAAACAGCAATATCTATTCTTTCACATCTTCTTCAACATCATAAAAGTCGTCTCCTTCTTCATCTTTCTTCACCTCTTTGACCTCTGACCCCTCACGTTTGACCTTGACATCTTCATTAGCGTCCTCAAAGGTGTCTTTGTCACTGTCAACATCTTTACCATTCTCTGTTATTTCATCTGTTCTGGTTTGCTCCTGACTCAATTTTGTTTCCTCCTGTAAATTTAAGGTAACATCAAAACATGGGTGTTACCAAGCAACAATTTACAACAAAAGATCACTCCACATACTACTTTCCACGATTTTTTCCTCTTCTAATGCTCCTAATGGCGCTGTCACACCTAAACCTTTACCTAGCCTGTTGGGAACTTGATAAGCATACACTGGCCAAAAATGTTAAGGCTTGACAGGAAAATTGGGCTCATTATTAACCAGTTCCCATACAACAAAATTTTGGACTGGTCCAAACTCAAACGAGTTGCAGATGACAATTTAAAGTTGATTAAATTTTATTTTTTTCAACCGTCTTGGTAGAAAACATTATGGAAAATGAAGAAATTGATTGTAACAAACAATTTCTTCATTTTCCACAATATTTTCCAAATTAATTTTCTTGAGAGGGCGTACAAGTGTTTCTGTGGTAATGGGTTAACAAATATCTGATGAGAAATGTCACAATATAATTGACTGATCGCTACTGAGCTCACTGCAATAGTTTGTAAGATGTCTTGCACGGAAGGTTATCATTAATTTGCAACCTAAACATTGTAACTACAGCTGGAACAATCTGTAACTACGTTGTTTAAGTCACCAAACCAACAAAAGCGCCCAACAAATGCGACATATTTCTCCATTCCCTGCATGAATGATGTGGTAAGTTTGCCTTTGACTGTCAACCATTGCAGTGAAAAGAAAAAAGAAATTAACTTTTGAGGAGTATCGATTGCAATAAATGAGTGAGATTAATCAACAGATACAAGACTGGTTGACCCATTACCAGACGGCAAAATTTTAGACTGGCCCAAATTAAAAGAAGTTGCAGACGACAATCTAAAGTTAATGATTCTTTTTTTTTTTTCAACTTTCTGGGTAGAAACAATGTGGAAAATGCAGTACTTGCTTCTAACAAGCAATTTCTTAATTTTCCACATTGCTTTCCAAAGCTTTTTCCTTGGGGGTGTCACTGAGTGGGAATGGGTTAAGACGGTTTTTTCATAGATTTTTTTCCATCTGGACACACCAACCAATGTTTGAATGCTACAACCAGACTTGGGCATAATAAAAAGCTTGAATACAAGAGGGCCATGATGGCCCTAGATCGCTCATCTGAACTTACTTCCTCAAACTAGTCAATCAAGTCAAATTTGATTGAATGGGGTTCAACGCCAGTTTTAACCGTATTTAATAGATTCCTGGTATTTCTCACACCAGTACTTCCACTACATCCTTTCCTAGCCTCCAGCTGCTATCCCACTTAGGTTTACGATTACCTAACCATTGATGAGAGACAAATGTCGAAAAGGATATGTGCTGCCGATCAAACCCATGATATACCATGATTGAAAAATGGGAGTCTGATGCGCCAAGTCAAATTTGATAACAATAAGATATTTCAACAAAGTCAGATGAATACAAATGCAAAATTTGGTGATAAGACATGCAGAAAACTGAAATGACACGATTTACATTATATAACATTGAATATCACAATATTCAATAGAGTTGTTCTTACTTGACAATACAAGCATTTACAGCAAGTTCAAGAAAGATTGAGGCAAAATTGTCACCTCTAGAGTGGTGACAAGGTCAAAACAGTTAAATTTAGACAAAATAGTTACCTCTAGAGTTGTAACAATATAATTGTCTACAAGGCCCCCTTTCCCTTGATATAAAGCAAAAATGTTACTATATTCAATAGGGACTTTTCTCAGAACCAGACATACAATTTCAAGAACATTGCAAAAGATTGAGCCAAAATTGTGACTACTAGGGTGGTAACATAGAAATTGTCCTTTTTCCTTGATATTGGTCAGAATATCAACATGTTCAAGAGGATTCTTCCTTATAACCAAGTCGGAATTTTCAGCAAGTATAAGAAAGAGTGAGCCAAAATTGTTTTCTCTAGAGTTGTAACAAGGAAATTGTCAATAAGACCCCTTTTCCCTTGATATTGGTGAGAATGTCAAAATATTAGATAGGATTCTTCCTCAATACCAAATAAAGAATTCAGCAAGTATCAGAAAGATTGAGCCCAAATTATGACATGTAAGGTGGAAACACTGAAATGTTGACAATGTGTGATGGACATTCCCAAATTTTAGTACACCATGAGCATGTTGTGCTCTGGTGAGCTATAAAATCCGATGGTGAGTTTCAGATATTTCATAATTGTGATTAATAGACAATTTTCTGTGATGTCCTTGTTTGTCCACTGGCAATTACATACAGTCTAAATGATTAGTAGGTATGTAATATATACCTTTATTGGATCTTCTTCTCTATTGCTTGGATCATCTGTATTGGCCTCCATGCCTGTGGCAGCACTTGGTACTTCAAGAGATAAGATCTAAATTAGTATATAATAACATTTAAAACCCTTAAGGTGTTTTCTTTGCTTTTGTTGTAAATTTGAATTTGAATATTAATTTTCTATCAACACACATCTCTTTATTCTTAAATACAACAGTTCTCTTTTAGAATTTTAAACATAAAAATATAGTTAGTTCATGTGACTGATAAACATGTTAACCCTTGTCATGCTGAATTAAATTTGTTTCAAGAAACATGTACATTTACCCATTCCCACACAACAAAATTTTACACTGGTCCAAATTGATAAAAAAAATAACAAATGTTCAAATGGCATATATCTTCATTAGGTGTGCAATTGTTTGGAAATCTATACCGATATCAATGTATTAATAGAGGAGTGACCTTGACATTGAACCTTTCTGAACCAATGTATGAAAAGGCACATCTATTCAGGAAAAGAACAAAAGCTCAAACTAACACATCAAATTGTCATTCTGACAAAAAAAAATTTGCTTACTTCAAGCTTGCCTGGCAAAAGTACTGATTTTTAATAAAATTTTGTTCAGACATTTAATCGCTAGATTTTATCCTAAGCAACATATATCTCAGTCACTCTCTTTAACCCATTAACCGACAGCAAAGTTTTAGAACAGTCCAAATTGTGAGGAGTTAGATGACAATTTTAAAGTTTATGAAATTTTGAATTTTTTTTACTTTTGGGGTAGAAAACATTGTGGAAACATGTAACAAGCAATTTCTTCATTTTCCATAATGTTTTTCTAGGTGTTTTTTCTTAGGAGCCTCTCAAAGCATCATTGAGTGGAAATGGGTTAATAGTCCCCTTTCTCTTCTTTCTTTTTTTTCTTGGTCAAAATCTTCATTATTCAAAAACAAATATAAGATATTCAATGAGTAGTCATGAGATACAGAACATTCAAAACTAGAATTGTCACATGGCAAACATTTAGCCCCCACCAGTGCTTTGTCACTGAAGTAAAACAGCTTTCATTTGATCTACATTATCCAAGATGTTTAATTGTGACCTTCACATACATGACCAAAAAAACAATAGGGCACTTCCTTGGATCAAGGACAATATAAAGTTTCAAGGTTATTGGTCAAATGGCTTATGAGTTGGAGCATGGAAACAGTTTTCAACTAAAGTTCAATAGTAACCTTGACCTTTGACCTACATGACCCCAAAACAATAGGGCACTTCTTTAGGTTATTGGCAACAAGTGTATGAAGTTTCAAGGTTGTTTCAAGGTCGTAGGCCAGTTGGTTCTCAAGTTAGAGCACAGAAACCGTTTTCAACAAAAGTCCAATTTTGACCATGACCTTTGACCTACATGACCAAAGGTACTTCCTTGTGTCCATGGCCTCCATCATAGTGCGGTCGGTAGCGCATCTGACTCCTAATCTTCAATCATGGGATGTCTTGGGTTTGATCGGCGGCGGCGGCACATATCCTTTCCAGCATTTGCTTCTCACCAATGGGTTGATAAGCGTAAATCTAAGTGGGATAGCAGCTCGAGGCTAGAAAAGGATGTACTGGTAGTACTGGTGTGAGAAATACCAGGAATCCATTGTTAGGTGCTCCAGCTGCTGCAATATGACATTAATACTGCTAAAATTGGCATTAAACCCCATTCAATCAATCAATCCTTGTGTCAATGGCAATAACCACAACAAGTGTGAAGTTTCACTTCTGTTGTTCAATTGGTTCTTGAGAAATATCTACAACCAGAGAAACATTTTCAACGTAAGTTCAAATGTGATCTTGATCTTTGACTTACCTCACCAAAAAAACAATAGAGCACATCCTTGGGTCATTAACATTGATTGTACGAAGTTTCAAGGTTGTAGGTCAAATGGTAGTTGAGCATGGAAACAGTTTTCAACCAAATCTTAGTTGTGACCTTGACCTATGTAACCAAGAAACAATAGGCTACTTCCTTGGAACAATGGAAAAAATTGTGTAAAGTTTCAATCTTATAGGTCAATTGGTTCTTGAGTTAAAGCATGGAAAAGAAAAAGTCTAGAAAAGACAGGCAGAAAGACAGACTTAGTGAAACCAATATACAACCCTCTACTTTGTAGGTAGGGGGTATAACAAGTCAAACATAAACAAATAATAATAGGGCTTTGTCAGGTTTTTATCTGTTTATATTGATGTGTTTAATAATTGAGGTGTTTCATGAATGCAAATTTGATTTCAAATATAAGACTTTTAACTTTTTCTGATAAACCCCTTATATTACTTTGTCGTTTTACAGTGATCTGCCTTGGCTGCGTTTTTGCACTATCTCCAAAAAAATCATAAATATCCTAAGTTTTTATAAATTTTCTATTTTCAAATTTCTTATTTTCACTATGAATTTTTGTCTGCAAAACCTTTGAATTTAGATGGATCTAAAAAAAATTTAAAATAGGAAAGGGTTAACCCTATCCCACTCAATGACGCTTTCGGACGCTGTCACAAAGAAAAGCTTTGGAAAATATTGTGGATAATGAAGAAATAGCTTGTTACAAGCCATTTCTTCATTATCCACAATGTTTTCTACCCCAAAGGTAAAACCAATACAAACTTTCAATAGCTTTAAATTGTGGTCTGCAACTCCTTTAAATTTTCACCAGTCCAAAATTTTGCCATCTGGTAAAGGGTTAAAGCAATAATCAAAAGTGGGTAACCATAAAGTCATTACAGCAAGTTTTTTAAGCTGAACTTAACCCTTGTTATGCTGAACACGGAATATTCCTGTTTTGGCAGGAGGTATAGACAAAGATCAGTCTGCACATGTGGTCTGATCTTAGTCCTCACCTCCTGCTTATCCCTTTTAAGCCACAATTGTTTATAACGTACATTTTCAAAATATTCATTAACCCACATTGATTACATACAGTGCTGTCAGCCCTTTGATTTTAATGCAATTCTGAAGAGGATTTTATTCAGCGTGACAAGGGTAATCAGCATAACGAAAGTTCTGAAAAATAATCGGATTAATATGAACTATAACAAAATGAGTCAACAATTCAATTTTCATCATAGGCAAACATCACAACAAAAAGACATATAAACAAGCAAAATGCACATATAACACCACAAAAGCACATGGATTTTCATTAAATTAGTGACACAAAAGCATTAGAAAGCATAACAACAAATGCAATCAAACAGTCAATTTGGATCCCATGTCTTTCATTGCAACAAGTTGAATGAAATTCAAAATTTTCAACAATTAAAGGTGACTGAATAATGATTTATACTTATTTTTAATAGCAATATTAATCATTTTCTTTTGCATTCATAGGACCCAATAATAAAAGTAACATTAACAAATGTAAGCCATGCATCTGAAAAAAGATTGCTAACAAATTCATGCATAAAGCAGAGCTCACCCAAAATATTCAAAGCATAGCATGATGAGTCTTCCATTGTGCTCATTTCAGTTTCTGTGCCAGTTTCATCCGTTTGTGAAGCCAGCTGATCAACTTTTGTTGTATCCTTATCCAGAGTGTTTCTGCTGTTTGGTAGAAGTTCAGAAAAAGCATCCAGTTCTTTTTCATTCTCCTGTCTCTCATCAAAGGCCTGGTTAGGACTACTTCCATCTTTTACTTTGGAACATTCTTTATCTACAGATGTGTCATTAGATCTACTTTTATCAATTTTGTCACTAAAAATGGTCACTGTTGTTCCAGCAATTTCATCAGCATTCTTGAGGCTATCTTCATCCTCAATACACAACTTATACTCCTCAACAGGACTAGTGTTGTCAAAGTCATTTTTAAGTGAATGTTTGTTATTGGTTTCTATTTCACTATTTCCATGAGTTGTGGTTTTGTTAATCGCTTTGGTTTCATCTTCATTGTCAGTGTTAACTTTTTCAGTATTCTCCCCCACTTTGTTTAAACTATTATGTATGTTATCCTCTGACATTTTATCAAATTCATTTTCTGTCTTCTCCTTTTCATTTTTGCCTTTTTTCTGACCACCAATCTCATCAGATCTTACTTCACATTCAATCTCACCTGCTTTTGAAACTTCTTGTTTACCAAGTCTGTCATTTTCCCCTTCAAATGCTCCATTATATCTATTCTCTTCTTTCTCAATCTCCATTCTTTCATTACCTTTATCTTTCCCACAAATACCATCTGATGTATCTTCACATCTGCTTTCATTATAGGTATCCAGTATAGTTTTTCGTTTGTCTAACTCCTCATCAAATTTTTCCTCTAGTTTATCTTCACTACTTTTATATTTCCTCTCTTTTATTTTGTCCTCTTTATATTCACAAAGTGTATCAATCTCTATTCCGAAAATCAACTTGTCTGAATTATCCTGGCCCATCTCTTCTTTTTCTTTTGTATTTGTTGAAACTTCATCAACTAGTGAGCTCATTAAGCTTTCTATAATATCAATGCAGTTTTCTTCACTTAAATCTCGTTTTTCAAGGTAAGTCTTATTCAACTGAATATCTGTGTAACCAGCCTCTTCATTATTACATTCTGTTTTAACTTCATTCTCACCAATATCTCTTTTGGCACAAAAATTTGAATCAACAATGTCTAAAATAGCAATTTTAGGCTTAAGTTCTTCAACGGACAGTTTGTCTGCACCATATTCTACATTAAAATGATCTTCAACTTCATCTTTGGGACCTTCATACTGATCATTACACACTGACAATTCATAATTATCTTCCACTGAAATATTTTCTATGAGAGATCTCAATACACTTTGAACTATGTCCATGTCAACACTATTGTGACTTTCATACATAGCACAGGCTTCTTCAGTATTATCAGACACCAGGACATCCTGCTTCATAATGTTATTAGAACTTTTCTTTTCTAACATTACATCATCTATAACACGTCCAAATTCATCAACTGAGGAATTGTTATTGCTTGTATTTGCTTTTTCTATTCCAGAGGAATCTTTTTTTGGCATGATTAAAGAGAAGAATTTTTTCATTAAAGATTCCTTTTGTTTGTTCGCATCATTTCCATTTCCAGTCTCTTGTACTTTGGAACCAGTCTCTGAAGTAGAATCAAGGGTACCTGAATCCACATCAGTTCCCTCAGTTGACAACTGGTTTGAAAATCCTGTTTCAGCTGAATTATCATTAGATGAAGTGTATAAATTATCTTTCAAGTCATTTACCAAATCTTGTTTACTTGTACCAGTATAAATCTCTTGAGATAATCTACAAGAGTATAGATGGTCTTGATTAACACCATTTTGACCTTGTTCATTATGCAATTCTTTTTTATTGTCATCTTCAGGATTTTCTAGTACATTACATACATTATCATTTTCATTACTATTAGTCATATTGATAACGAATTGTTGGTAAAGCACATTGTCTCCTTTGTCTACTTGAACTAAAAGTTCTTCATCCTTAACACATGATTCTGAAACAGCATTAGCATAATTTTCAACAAACTCATTTTCTTCATTTTTCTCCGTCTCAATGGTTACTTCTCTAGATGCTTGAACAATTTCTTCATGATCAATATGGCAAATATTATCCCCCTCAGGAACTGTAATGTCAGCACTAGGTTCTTCCTTATCATCTCTACAAATTGGACAAACATAGAAGGAAAACTCAGATTCACAGCCTGTTGTTTCTAACTGAGAAGAAATTTCCAAGTTACAATCCATGCATATAAGTAAGCTGTCTGTCTCACTGCTATCTCCAATACTTGCTGTAAAAAGGGTATCATTTATACTTGATATTGTACTAGGATATGTTGTATCTGAGAACCTTGCAAAATGTCTCTCTATTTCAATTTCTGAATCATCTACAGACTTTCTTGAATCAATACTATTGCTGTTTTCCTTTCTAGGTTGTCTGACTATACCAGACTTTTCTTTCCTTTCAAGCAGAATGGATTCACTTGACTTTAATGA
This sequence comes from Fragum fragum, assembly GCA_946902895.1. Classification (NCBI taxonomy): domain Eukaryota; kingdom Metazoa; phylum Mollusca; class Bivalvia; order Cardiida; family Cardiidae; genus Fragum; species Fragum fragum. The sequence continues at coordinate 3,668,269 of OX336367.1, forward strand.
TTTACTACTACTTGCAATTTCTTTTTCAATGGCATCATGAAAGATTTCCTGAATTTCTTCATCATGACTTGTATCAATGAGTTCTGTTTCTGCACCAGGTGTTTTATGATCATCAAAATCATCTAGTTTATTATCTGTAGCATCAATATCTAGTGTATCTGTTGTCTCATGCTCCGTAAAGCCAGGGGCATCTACTTCACTCAGGTAAGTATCTGTATAGTTTGTTGTATTAAATTCTGAATCTGTTTCAACATCAGCTTTGTAGTCCCCCTCTGTCATGCCTGTTGTATCAAAGTCTGTAAACTCTGTAGTAGAAGTATTATACAGGTCAGATACTTCAAGCACACCTGTAGTATCAATACCAGTTAAATTTGTAGGATGATCAAATGAGCAGCCAGTTTCATCTAAAGTTTGCAGGTCAGTGGTATCTAATTCACTAGTTGTATATCCAGTAGGACTGTAAGTTCCCAATTGCAGGTAACTCTCATCCAAATCACTTTCCTCTGTACTTTTTGGATCAACATCAGTGGTAGAGTATATACTTTGGTCAATATCATTCTTATGGTCAGAAGAATCTGATTCAGATGCTTTATTGAAATTACGTTCATTTCTTACATAAGTCTCTTTATTCTGCTGACTGTAAACTTCTTGTGATTCTATATATCCAATCATTGAGTTTTCATCATCATTACTGTTGAAACTTCCACTATCAGTCAATATGTTTCCATTTTCATCACATATGTTTCCATTCTCTAATTCAAACTTGGAATCAGGCTCTCCTCCTTCTGCTTCTCTCAGCTCAATGTCTAACATTATTGAAGAATATGAAATATATTAACCTGCACACAACCATTCCACGAACAGATCTTTACAGATGCTAAAAGAGGCATAATCAACTCTTAGTGATTTGATCCAATTACAAAAGGGTTGATTCATTGATTGAATGGGGTTTAATGCCACTTTTAACAGTATTTCACTCATATTGCAGCAGCTGGAGCACCTAACCATGGATTCCCGGTATTTCTTACACCAGTACTACCACATCCTTTCCGAGCCTGCAGTTGCTTATCCCACTTAGGTTTACAATTATCCATCCATTGGTGGGAGACAAACCAATTACAATAGGGAAATCACTCCATGGAGCCAGAAAAGAATGATACATGAATAATACTTCCATCTTGTTCAAACAAAATGCCCATTGGGATATGGCAATAATGTAATGAAAAGATGAGTAATTTCAATTTGTAGTTTCCTCAATCATCTGCAAATGCTATTTATAGATTTTGTATCAATATATGACCAATTTAGAATCAAGCCCTACATGGGGGACAGAATACTACTCTTAGTTTTGCTTCGAACTAGAGGTTTTACTGTAGAACTACACATATATACAGTCTGATCTCTGTATGTATGCCCTGCCTAAAGAGGAATAGTCTAGGTTCAGCATGACAGGGCTTAATTAATGATGCTTTGAACATTTCTTAATCACATCAAAGAAGTATCTGTTTATTCAATTGCTTTCCCTTGTTAATCTAGTGTTAGTCAGGGACATTTGTATTTTGTTACCCAAGGAAATATCCTAAACACAACAGTTGTGCCCATGAATTTGACCATTGGTCGTAGACTCCTGTTCCAGCCAAAAGTCTGCTTTGGCTGAAAAGATTATAACAATTAACCGATTCCAACACAATCCCACTTTTGTCTGAATCTGAAAAATAAGCTTTTGAAAACATGAAAATTGAAGGACTTGCTTTTCACCAGCAAATTACTTCATCTACCACAATGTTTTCTACTCTAAATGACATATATTTTAAATTTCTTCAACTTTGTTGTCTGGAACTTCTTTGAATTTAGCTCTGTCTTACAATTTGTTATCTAGTAATGGGTTAACTTCTCCGATATTTATGTACTTGAAATTGTCTTTTTTTGTTGATAATACATTCAGTTTTCTTAATCATTTTCAATTTTCATTTTTTCAATTTTCTTAATATGTTTAGGTTTCTAACAAATCCAGCCTAATCAAGACTAGAGAGAAAATGTTATAGAATTTTCTCCAATGATTGATTGTTTAAAATCACTATAATGAGATGAGGTTTGAAAGAACAGTAACACAATTGTCTCTGTGATATGATCCATCTATGATATTTTTGAAGCTTATAAAGCACTCAATGTTTAAGAAGCATATATAAAGTGTATGATATAAGTAATTTTTTACTGTTAATGTTTTACTGTCAAGCAAAATAATCAGTAAATTATAGCTACACAAAAAACAATCAAAGCTACACCACAAATAAAGTACATTCCTTCAAGCTGTTTCCAACATAGCTTAAAATTAATCACACATGCCTTTCATCCCTCTAAATCAACATTGAGACCCTAGAACATTCTCACAAGAAGACCTGTATGGGAAGCAAACTTTGGTTCTTTTTTTTCTTTTGTTGTGTGTGTTTTGGGGGAGGATGGGCGTCTGGAAACAAAGCTTTGCAGAGTGATGCATATTAACCTGAAGGGCTTGCCAGTGAAACAAATCATTCTTTAATTATTAAGGAGTGTTGTAAAATCTTTAAGAAAGGTACAAAATCCATTCTTGTACCTTACAAAGCTGACATATCACTATTTTGCCGATTCTGATTAATCACAAAAGCTAATTTGTACCATTGCATGCAATTTTTCTAATTCAAGGGCAGATAATTCCGTAACCACTTGACGTAATAGAAAATCTTATGCACAACAACACATTTTAATGATTCACTCTGGCTAGTTCTAAATATTTCTGATTTAAACAAAGGAGAATTCTATATCTCCTTAACCAATTGTGTACTTAGTAACTTTTTGAATCAGCATTATAAGAAACTTTTCAAAACTTATTAGTTACTTTTTGTATCAGCATTATTAGAGGTGAGGATACTTGTAACAAGCATTTTCTCCTTTTCCCACTATGTTACTTATGGGATTGTTGATACAAGACAGTCACTTTCCGACTCTTAAATCTTTTTCTTAGAGACACCCTTTCAAATAGTTTGTCAACCTAAATATATTTTTTTTTGCATATTTTCTGTTGGTATTTTAATATTTCAATAATTATGAATTCTACATACCTTCCTTCAAAATACTGTCAGCTGAAATTGCAGTTTCTGTAGATGTCTCTGTTAAACCAGATGATTCACCTGAAAACATACATATTTTAAATTGATTGATTGAATTGGGTTTAATGCCACTTTTAACAGTATTTCAGTCATATCACGGGGGCTGGAACACCAAACAAAGGATTCCTGGTATTTCTCACACCAGTACTACCACTACATCCTTTCCTAGCTATCAGCTGCTATCCCACTAAGGTTTACGATAAACCACCCATTGGTGAGAGACAAATGTCGGAAAGGATATGTGCTGCTGCCTGGGACCAAACCCATGACATCCCATCATTGAAGATTAGGAGTCAGACACGCTACCAACTGTGCTATGACAGGCTACATACATTTTAAAACTTAAAAAGTCTGTGCATTATCCCTTTACAATAAAAACTCTCTTTTTGAAGACAAATTGCTGTGAAATGCATTGCAGCAAAAAGAGAAATTGCTTGTCACAAGCTATTCCTCCTTGTTCCACCATGCTTAATCTTTCTACCATCTTATTTCAATGTCTTTCATGAGCTCCTTGTTTTTCTATGTATTATAGAGCCAATGTGTGACACTCCCAACTATTTCACAAGTGCAAGAAGTGAAGACACTGAGTAGCCTGGGGGACAACCACTCGGGGTAGTTAGAATATGTGCTGACTGTGTAAAAAAGCTTTGGGTAAGAATCTCTCTATAGTACACATAGTGAAGACTCTGATCAGACTTTATAGATGGTGATCTGTGTCTTTACTTGGCACACATGTTTAACAGATGGAAATATTATTCCAAGGCTCATTTAACCCATTACAAGACGAGCAAATTTTCGACTGGTCCATATGTGAAATGGTTGTAAATATCGCACCAAGGCTCTGTTTATAATTTAGCCGAAAAATATACAGAAATCTATGCACAGTTTAGAAGATATAATCACAGAAATGATCAAGTTATGCATAATTTGACCATTTCTGTGATTATATCTTCTATATGTATACTATAGAGAGATTCTTACCCAAATTAAACCAAATACAAGACAACAACATTTTTGACTAGCCGAAATTGAAAGAAGTTGGAGAGGACAATTTTTTGGTTGATAGAATTTCAGTTTTTTTAGGGTAGAAAATATTATGGATAATGATAGAATTGCTTGTAACAAAATGTTTTCCAAAGCTTTTTCTCTTAAGGGGCATCAAAAATGGGGCTGCCAGGGAATGGGTTAAACATAATCTTAAATCAAGCAAACCCATTTAGCCAAAAACTGACAACAAAAATTTCAATCTTGTCCAAATGAAAATATTTTATGATCTTACAATTAACTAGCATTTAGACCGACACCAGAAAGGGACTATCTACAAAAAGTATAAATCAAATTGCACAAATTGCAAAGGCTCTAGTCAATCTATATAATGTTAGAGTTTCGGAATCTAGAATGGTCAGCCTAACTTTCTGTACGTTTCTTTTTTTCTAAATACTATCTAAATTTCCTTTACTAGATTAAATCTCTTTTTCAAAAACTTGTTTCATATTGACAAAATATTCCCTTTTTGCACGACAGGTCATACATGTAAGTTTTACTCACCTAGTTCATTCTCCGACACAGACCCAAATGAATCTTCTCTCATCATTGAAACCTCATGGAAGGACATTTCTGTAACAATTCAAAACATGTCATATTCAAAGCACAAAAAAGCCTTAAACCTATTACCAGACGGCAATGTTTTAGACTGGTCCAAATTGCAGAGTTGCAGAAGACAATTTAAAGATTATGGAATTATAGATTTTTCAAGTTCCCGGATTGAAAACATTGTGGAAAATGAAGAAATTGCTTTGTTCAATTTTGCATTTTGCTTTTCCCACAAAGTTTCTCATGATAGTATTTCTTCAGAGCGTCAGAGAAGACTTGTGTGGTAAACAGTTAAGACTGATGACAAATAAATAGGTAAAAATGACTAGAGATCAAACACTATCTGAGGGCTTGGTGCAATACCATCATAAGTGCCGTTATCTATATACACACTTACCAGAGTGTTTCATAATCCCTAAAATTAGTTTGACTTTATGATCTATAACCTCACCTTTGATTTGTAAAGGGCTAAGTGGGGACTCAAATTCTAACCAAATATCGAGACTTTTGAGCAATACCTCCGTATGAGCTGAGCTAATTTAACCCATCATAATCTGTGATCTTTACTTCCTCGTGAATTTATACTTGAGAAAACATCCTGGGAAAAAAAGAAATTGCTTGTAAAAAGCAATTTCTTCTTTCCCCACATTTTCTACTCTATAGGTTGGTTACTTTACGAATTGCACTCACTTTTAACTGTTGTCAGCAACTTCTTTCAAATTGGACATGATTAAAATTTTGAAAATCGGGGAAAGGAGTAACTGACTAGAGGGTTAAGTTTCCATTTAATACAGGAAAATATTTTGTGAATAAATAGGGAATATCATGCTACAATAGTGATCTTACATCTTGTATTTGCTGAAGGTTGAGTGGAGAGTAAAATATTTTCTCCACAGCCAGTACAAATACAAAATGTTTGATTGCTATCGTAACTCAGTATTCCATTTATTATATACTACATTTTTTATTAAACAGATTCAATAAAATGATAAAAAAAAAATCTGTATATCTACAAGTATTTCCCTTCTACTATACCATTCTGATTTGTTTATACACATTAACCCATTTCAACTCAATCTCTCCTTTTTACGCCCCTCAATAAAACAGTTTTAGAAAACATTGTGGAAAATGAAGAAATTGCTTTTTACAAGCAATTTCTTCATTATCCACAATGTTTTCTATCTTAAAAGATGAAAAGAAAAAAAAAATCCATCAACTTCAAATTGTCGTCTGCAGCTTCCTTCAATTTGGACCAGTCTAAAATTTTGTCGTGTGGGAATAGGGTAAGACGTCATCTACAGAATGGAAATGACATCATTTTAGACTACCGTATATGGAACTGTATTTGAAACTATCAGATACAGATTTCTTTTTCTGATACAATCTTTTTCATGAGAAATTTACATATTTTACTAGAAATATTCTGTAGGCGTATAATAATCTTGATTATTACCTGCATTATCATTCATAATTGACTGCTCCAATACAGATCCAGCCACTGCAGTAGCCAGACCCAGCGTAACTAGTAAGGTATTCGCCCATTTTGCATTGTCAGGTTCGTTTTCTTTCATCAACAGGACTTCATGTAACTCATTAGAGTAAGAGTCTACATGGACGATTGTCTTCTCATCACTCATATCTGAATCAAAACATTTTTTTCCCTTGAAAATATTAACCAACAACAATATTTCAGACTGGTCCAAAATGAAAAGAGCTGCAGACCACAATTAAAAGTATAAGACATTGTGTAAAATGAAAAAAAAAGGCTTGCAACAAGCTATTTCTTCATTTTACACAATGTTTTCCCATGTATTTTTCTTGAGTGGTGTCAAAAACGTCATTATGTAGGAATGGGTTAAGGGATATTGTTTCATGCACAAGCTCCTGTGTTAAGTCCCTGTAATTTTGTCATGATTTTAGCAGTTTTCATAAAGGTCCATGATTCCATTATCCTTGCTAAACAAACAAATTCTAAGCCTTCTGGTTCAGGATAAGATTTTTCACAGAATTATTTCAATTGGTCATGTTTGATACCACAAAAACCCAAGTTTTAAATGAATTTAATTTCTTTTTGCAATTTTCAAAGGGTCCACCTAAGGTACATTCCTGCAAAATTTGGCTGAAAATGGTCTGAGTTTTTCAAAGAAAATGTTGTCAGACTCAGGACGACACGTATGTAGGATAGATGTAAGACATCGTAAATAAGGTGATCACTATAGCTCACATGAGTACTTAGTGCTTAGATGAGATAAAAACTGAAGTTCTAAGGATAAGTTTGAGACATTTTCATATATTCACCTGTGAACAGTCTAAACCCTTAAAGGTAACTTAGAAACAACAAATGGCCAAGAGACCATAGATGAAATAAAGACACCTTAAAATAACTGATTTTTGTCCCATCTTGTTCAACCCAAAAAGACTTACAATTATCTTTCAAGAAACCTCGAGCTTCCTCACTCCACTCCAAATCAAACGGTTCAATATCTGCTAGTCGACACAAAATGGCTTGTCCCGGTGGCTCCTGTAAATCTTCAGGTAACGCAATCACATCTTCTCTCCCAACACAAAAGTCGCAACCATAATCAACAGCATAGACCTTAACAAATGATCAGATTGTTTAAACCCTTTACCAGAAGGCAAAATTTTAGACTGGTCCAAATTGAAAGGGGTTGCAGACGACAATTTTAAATTGATGAAATTATAGATTTATTCAACTTTTTGGATAGAAAACTGTGTAAAATGAAGAAATTGCTTGTTACAAGCAATTTCTTCATTTTACACAATGTTTTCTCATTTGTTTTTCTTGAGGGGTGTCAAAAAACGTCACTGTGGGAATGAGTTAACCCTTGTCAAGCTGAACCCAGAAAATTCCTGTTTTTGCTGGAGGTATAGACAAATATCAGTGAAGTCAGATCTTAGTATACTTTCAAACAAGATTTGCTAAAAAATTTAATCTTGTAAAAAAATATTGACCTAAGATTAGTATTTTTGGTGCTTTCAACCCTTTGATTTTCATTGAGTTTTGAAAAGATTTTTACTCAGCATGTCATGGATTGATATAAAGATTAGGTTCATTGTAATCCACTTAACACGTACACTTCTTCTTCATTATTGACTGCTTATTTGTATGGAGTTCAAAGCCACTTGATATTATTGTTATATATAGATAGCTAGTTCACATAACAATGGGTTCATGTCATCCCCCTCCCACCAGTACAACCACAAAATTCAATCTGAGCCACCATCTTCTCATCCAACTAAGGGCGCAAAATTAATGTGCTTATTGGGATGATTGGCAAGAGAAACAAGAGGCCCAGTGGGCCTAACGGTCACCTGAGTAAAAGAGCACCAGGACAAGTGATTTTGTTTGAAAGAATTAGAAAAAGGTTTGGTTGAAATCCTCTCAGTTGTTCTTGAGAAGAAGATGAAAATGTTTAAAAGTTACCAAAAATGACCCCCTTTTGGTCCCCATTTTAGGCACCCCTGACCTCCAGCCTTTTAATTTTCACAAATCTGTATAATCAGTACCCAATGATGCTTTTCACCAAGTTAGTTTGAAATTGGCTGAGTACTTCATCAGAAGAAGGTGAAAATGTGAATTTTTTAACATGATGAACTTTGACCTCTGGGTGTGGCCCCATACATGACCCCAGGGACATGAATTTCACAATTTATAATATACCTGTCCTAGTTGTCATGCACACAGAATATTTATGCTCTGGCATTAACAGTTTATCAGAAGAAGATTTTTAAAGAAGTACCAAAAATTACCCCTTTTTGTCCCCTATCTGGACCCTTTGACCCCCAGAACCCCTATTTTCACAAACTTGAATTGGCATCCCCCAATGATGCTTTCTACCAAGTTTGGTTGAAATCCACCCAGTAGTTCTTGAGTAGAAGATGAAATATTTAAAAGTTACCAAAAAATTACCCCCTTTTGGTCCCCATTTTAGGGCCCCCTGACCCCCCAGCCTTTTTATTTTCACAAATCCGAATAACCATTACCAAATGACGCTTTTCACCAAGTTTCTTTGAAATTGGCTTTGTACTTCATCAAAAGAAGATGAAAATGTGAATTTTTTAACATGATGAACTTTGACCTCTGGGTGTGGCCCCATACATGACCCCAGGGGCATGAATTTCACAATTTATAATATACCTGTCCTAGTTGTCATGCACACAAAATATTTAAGCTCTGGCATTAACGGTTTATTAGAAGAAGATTTTTAAAGAAGTACCAAAAATTACCCCTTTTTGGCCCCTATTTGGGCCCCTATGACCCCCAGAACCCCTATTTTCACAAACTTGAATTGGCATCCCCCAATGATGCTTTCTACCAAGTTTGGTTGAAATCCGCCCAGTAGTTCTTGAGAAGAAGATGAAATATTTAAAAGTTACCAAAAATTACCCCCTTTTGGTCCCCATTTTAGGGCCCCCTGACCCCCAGCCTTTTTATTTTCACAAATCCGAATAACCATTACCAAATGATGCTTTTCACCAAGTTTCTTTGAAATTGGCTTTGTACTTCATCAAAAGAAGATGAAAATGTGAATTTTTTAACATGATGAACTTTGACCTCTGGGTGTGGCCCCATACATGACCCCAGGGGCATGAATTTCACAATTTATAATATACCTGTCCTAGTTGTCATGCACACAAAATATTTAAGCTCTGGCATTAACGGTTTATTAGAAGAAGATTTTTAATGAAGTACCAAAAATTACCCCTTTTTGGCCCCTATTTGGGCCCCTATGACCCCCAGAACCCCTATTTTCACAAACTTGAATTGGCATCCCCCAATGATGCTTTCTACCAAGTTTGGTTGAAATCCGCCCAGTAGTTCTTGAGAAGAAGATGAAAATGTTTAAAAGTTAACGGACGACGGACGACGGACGACGACGGACAAACGATGATTGCAATAGGTCACCATGACCATTCGGTCAGGTGACCTAATAAAACGCTAATCACCACTAGAATTATTCAAGTTGGACTTATACCCCCTCCGACACACACGCACCAGAAATAGTCACTCAAGTATCAGTCGTTCTTTGACCTATGTTACTCCAAAACAATAGGGCACCTCCTTGGGCAATAGATATATTTGTATGGAGTTTCAAGGTCAAATGACTTATGAGCCAGAGCTGAAACACTGAATTAATTTGTCATAAAGCAACTTGGTAAACACAGGTTGGTTTTTATCTACAATTCTAAATCAATTGCAAAAATGATCAACGCCCAATGAATTGCCCAAGAAGGAATTCTCCATCAATTTCACAACTTGACCAATTAGTTTTAAATAATCTACCTTAACTAATCTATAAACAACTTAGGAACTGTATAATTAAGTGAAACACTGTTTCTAAATTCCAAGGACCTTTGCTGTCCATACAAATAACAATATTGTCTAGAGAAGATCTTAATGAGAACCCACAACAAAGAGTTAGCAGAAACATATTGCAAAGTCATTTTTCGAGATTAACCCATTTCTAAACACCAGAATTTTAGACTGGTCCAATTTTAAGACATTGCAGACGACAATTTCAAATTGGTGGAATTTTAAAAATATCTTTGTCTTTTTCGGGTAGAAAACTGTGGGAAATGAAGAAATTGCTTGTTACTCATTTTCCACAATTTTTCTCAAGTATTTGTCTTGAAGATTGTACCTTAAGAAAGCAAGATCAAGTAGGAATGGTTTAGAAATCACACTTTCTCTCTTGAGCTCTTGCATATGTAAAGGGTTGACTCTCACACCAGTCCGCAGGCCAGAAACCTATGGCTGTAAGGAAGGCCATTAGTAACTCCTTCAGACCTATGTTGTTGTTTTTTCATTCATCAATAAGCATATTCTTAAGAATGAATGCAGATTTAAAGGACATTCAATCAAAAAGGAGGATATTCAAGAGGTCCTGCAGGCCTCTGGCTATTTATGTCAACCATGTTATGTGTTGAATCCTGAAATGTACCTGATATTTTCTTTGGCTATCTTCATCTTTAACATTTCGGACATCAGCTCTACACCAGGCTCCATCGGTACAGCGAGCCAAGCAGGGACCACAGGTAAAGTCTTCAGGAAGCCCATCATCATCCGTCTTCCCTTCCACGACCTTTGCTATTGTTTTGCTAATTTCCTTAATTACATCAAGTCCTGGGAACGTATGTACCACCAGCTTGTCTAAATTATCACAATTTGCAATACTAACTACATAGTTATTATCACAATCTAGCTTCACGCACTTGAATGAACCAAGTTTATCTGTACCAGTGGCTTTATCTATTGCATCTGAGCTAACACTTAATTCCACAGTATCATCTAATTTGGCAAATCCTTTATCTACAAGTACTTCATTTATAAAGGTTCGACCAACATATAGTTCAACACTAACCACATCCTGGTCTTCACAGACAATACATATTTTACCGAATATTGGAAACTTGTCATTACCACTGAGGTTTAACAATGTTTCTCTATATGATTCAGTATCTCTATCAGACCAGCTCTCTCCCAAAGGTAATATTCCACAAGGTTTGCAGTGTAGAGCCAAGGCTGGATCATTTTTAAAACATGAACTCAACATGAATAGGTTTGATTTGTCTATTGAAGTGAAAGATCCTGTGTCTACCAAATAAACTTCTACAGATTCTTCTGTCATGGTCTGGATGCAAGCTCGGTGAAAATCACTTTCTAGTTGAACAACACACTTTTCCCCTGAAAGAATATAGTTCATTGATGTTGGAAATCACAAATTGCTGTCATTAACATACCATAGAATCACATTTAGGTTATCCTATTCTCACATGACATTATTTTAAACTGGCTCAAATTCAAAGAAGTTGTAGACAACAATTTCAATTTGGAATAAATTCAAAAATCTTTGTATATTTTGGTAGAAAACATTGACAAGAGCCTTCATTTTTTTTATTTATTTTTTTTTTTTTGCATGAGTTCTCTTAAGGTCGTATTTGTATTCAGTCATATTGCAGAGCTGGAGTACCTAACCATGGATTCCTGGTATTTCTCACACAAGTACTACCACTACATCCTTTCCGAGCCTCAAACTGCTCATCCCACTTTGGTTAAAGATTATCCACCCTTTGGAGAGAGACAAATGTCGGAAAGATTATTCACCCAGTCCGGGGATCACAACCCTGGACCCCATGATTAGGAGTCCTACACATTACCGCTGCAATATGGCCCCAAATATCTTTTGAATGCATTCTGAAACTGAAGAAATTAATTGTTACAAGCAATTTGTTCATTATCCACAATGTTGTCCACCCAATAATACAGTTTAAGAAAATTTCAACTAAAAGTTGTTGTCGGCTGTCTTTAAATTTAGGCCAGTCTAATATATTGATAATTTGCAATGGGTTAATATCCCACTTGGTCAATTTTCAGGAATTGAGCTTTCTTTCAATCAGAAAAACCGTTTATTTTTAAATTTGAAAACAAAAGCACTGCATACAGAGGCAAATGCCAACTCTCAGCTGTTCAAATGCTTGACAGTGGGTAAAACATTTAATACGAAAAGGGGCATAATTTTTTCAAACATACATTGAGAGTTATCCCCCTTGTTGGTAAAGATTGCTCTATTGATAGTGAACATATACTCTGAGTATCAAATGAATATGTTAATACCTGAGACATTACAAAATGTCAAAGTTGACATTACAAAATGTCAAAGTTATTCTATGTCAAAGAGGGGGCATAATTTGCTCAAAAATGCATTTAGAGTTATACCCCTTTTCGATATAGAATGTTCCTAGGATAGTGACCATATATTCCGAGTTTCAAGTGAATGTGTTCAGTAGTACCAGAGATATTACAAAAGTTTTAGAAGAACAATGCAGATGTAGACAACAACCTGGCCTTAACAATACCTTGAGCTTCTCTGTAAACAGAAAAACTAAAACAAGAGCACCATCCACAGGTGCCAAGGCTCGGCTGCAGGTGCTGGATAATGCAAAAATTCTAAGTAAAAAAGAGGCATAACTCTTACAAAAACACTTTAAGAGTTATCCCCCTTGATAGTCTAGATAGCTCTTGTGATGTTCAATACACATGCAAAGTTTCATGAGGATATCTTCAATAACAATAGATATGACCAAGGTTAAAGTTTGTCACGCCAACACCAACGCACCCAACGCCAAGGTGATGACAATACCTTGGGGTTTCTCCAAAAACAGCCGAGCTAAAAATCAATCAATATCTTTTATATTCATTTAGGCAGGTTTTCCTGAATAACAGATCATAAGATATCTCTGAGCGAGTTTTTTTTTCTAGATACCACTTAAAAAGTTAAGAATACCAGATTTTGGATCCATCAACTGATCCTTGTGATCCTTGTAGTGTTCCAGCAACTTATCCTGGTAATACTCATAAGTGTGATCTTGAAGTCGACAGATAACATGATCAGGGGAGTTAACCCAGGTGATAACAACAATATGCTGGTCTATCACATGGCTTATATCTCGGAGTTTGTACCTGAAAATAGAAGCAAGAGGACTATGAGAAGTTTTTATCCCCCTCCAAAAAACATGTAGACCAATCTCGGCTGTCAATTAAAGTATCAATCAAGAACTTGCAATCAGAGTCAGTAGACGCCGCCAGCAGAGTCAGTGAACTGGGCCAGCAATAAGTCAATTGACCAATCGCTGGCCCTGCCCACTGACTCCCTGGGCCCCACCCATGACCTCTGGCAGGAAGTTCCGCTTTGAATTTTAACGGTATTATGTTGCAAACTTTATGGCCAGTAGCATGTAACAAGAGGGCCATTGGCCCTAAAGCACTCACCTGAGTCAATGACTGCAGAAGTAACAAATGAGCTAGTAACCTGATATCGACCAAGTCACTGTTAGCAAAATCTTGTATTAGAAATCAGAAAAGAAAAGACCTTCTAACAAAGATTCAGGTCTTTTGTGCCAGAAAAGTAGAATGCTTATTGCAAGGAAGATTTGGGTGAATGAACTTGATAGCAAGTTGGGTTTAAGATTTTCTACTATGTTTCTGTTTAAAAGATAGGGTGCACCCTTGCTGAGCCCAAATATATCCCAAGGGTCAACACATTAAACACCCTTTAGGAGTTCACTAGGAGGTTCTACATACCAAATATCAATGATTTAGGCATTCTCATTTCAAAGAAGAAGACTTTTTTCCTTCTTTGTTAACCCATTCCCACTCAGCCTTTAGACGCCCCCAAGGAAAGAGCTTTGGAAAACAATATGGAAAATGAGGAAATTGCTTGTTACAAGCTATTTCTTCATTTTCCACATTGTTTTCTACCCAGAAAGTTGAAAAAATAAAAAAAAATATTAACTTTAGATTGTCGTCTGCAACGTCTTCAATTTGGGCCAGTCTGGTAATTGGTTAAAATAGGGTGCTGCTGGGCGGAGCCTAAATCTAACCCAAAGAAACATGTGAACAAATCTGTACATATTCACTTGGAGATTCGAGATACCAACCATCAATACTGTAGGCTTTCTATTTTTACAGAAGTAAATTTCAAAAGTTTTCCTTCTGTGATTCTGTGTTAAAATTGGGTGCGCCTTGACAGAGCTAAAAATAGGACCCAAGGGGCAACATGATAAAACATCAAAATTTCAACAAAGAAAATTTTTGAAATTTTCCTTCTTAGGATGCACAAGGGCAGCACCTAAAAGTAACCCAAGAGGCATCATTTGAACAAACTTGATAGATTTCCCTTAGGAGGTGCTGCATACCAAATATCAAAGCTATTGGTCTTCTGGTTTTGGAGAAGATTTTTAGGGTTTTGCTTCTCTATTTCAATGTTAAATGTGGTGCACCCAGACAGAACCCAAATATAACCCCAAGGGTTTGATTTGAACAAACTTGAAAGATATCCTCTAGGAGATGCTGGATACCAAATATCAAAGCTCTCTTCTTGTTTCAGAGAAGATTTTAAGACATTTCCTTATTTCCCCCTTTTTAGTTACAATAGAATCCAGAGTCATGGATGGATTTCAATTATTTGAACAATTTTGGAAGAGCTTCACCCAAGGATCGTCCCTGCAAAGTTCAATAAAGATTGACTTTCTGGTTCAGGGGATGTTTAAAGAAATTGTTGACAGATGCGCAATGACGTCACCTGACGCCAGACATTGGGCAATCACTATAGCTCATCTTGAGCACTTCATGTAAAAAGTAAAAGGTAAAAAGTAAAATGGTTAGTTGGCAACCTAAACAGCTTATTTTAGCTGTAGTTACAACATTTAAGTCACAAAACCAACAAACAAGAGGGCCGTTGTCCTGGGGCGCTCAACTGGGATAAAGACACTTTTTCTTTCAAAAGTCAAATTTCATGTTAAGGTTAGGATTATGATACAAGTGGGCCTTTATTTATACGTAAATAGACTATGTACCTGGGGATAAAAATTTGATTCGAATTGGCCCAGTGGTTTGGGAGGAGATGTCATTTAAAAATCATTTTTTTATTTCTATATGAACCCCAACCCCCTGGGGCTCTGCCCCTAGGGACCCGAGGGTCATGTTTTTAGCTATTTTGAAAGAGGTCAATATACTGATGCTTCATGCAAAATATCAAGGCTCTAAGCCTTATTGATCAGGGGGAGAAGATTTTTTAAGATTATTTTAAAATTTCA
Organism: Fragum fragum; assembly: GCA_946902895.1. NCBI lineage: Eukaryota > Metazoa > Mollusca > Bivalvia > Cardiida > Cardiidae > Fragum > Fragum fragum. Next base: position 3,683,625 of record OX336367.1, read on the forward strand.
CCTTTGTTGCCATGGCAACCAGATTTTGTTCAAATTGGCCCAGTGGTTTAGGAGGGGATGTTGTTTAAAGAAATTGTTGACAGACAACACACCACAGAGGCCGGCCGGACGCCGGACCAACTTCATGCTCAGGTTAGCTGAAAAGGTTAACAAAAATGGCAGCCAATGTCGGAATTGATTGATTGAATTGCGTTTAACGCCACTTTTAACAGTATTTCATTTATATTGCGGCGGCTGGAGCACCTAACAACGGATTCCTGGTATTTCTCACACCAGTTCTACCACTACATCCTTTCCTAGACTCCAGCTGCTATCTCACTTTGGTTTACGATTATCCACGCATTGGTGAGAGACAAATGTCAGAAAGGATATGTGCCGCAGCCAGGGATCGAACCCATGACATCCCATGATTGAAGATTAGGAGTCTGATGCACTACCGACTGTGCTATGGTGGCGGCCGGAATTAAAAGTTCAGGTCGGGGCTGAATAAATGATTTGTTTGGTCAGTTGATTCCTTGATTGACAGCCACAATTTGTCAAATGTTAGATCAGTGGACTGCGAACTAGAACTGTTCATGACCTGTTGCCAGGTGAGTATTATTCTTCATGTACGAAAAAGTGGAATTGTGTGGTAGTGAGGTAACCAACTTCTACACAATCTTGCTGTTTTATGCCCCTCAATAAAAAAACTTTTAAATACATTGTGGATTTTGCGTGAAACTAGCAATTTTTAATCTACAATGTTTTCTATTTAACCCATTCCCACACAATCCCTCCTTTTTACACCTCTCAAGTAAAAAGCTTGGGAAAACAATGTGGAAAATGAAGAAATTGCTTGTATCAAGCAATTTCTTCATTATCCACAATGTTTTCTTTCCAAAAAGACAAAAGAATTGAAAATTCCATCAACTTGAAATTGTCGTCTGCAACTTCTTTCAATTTGGACAGGTCTAAAATTTCTCTGTGTGGGAATGGGTTAATTGACAAAGATCTTTAAAAATTGTTGTCTATAACTCATCTAAATTTAGACAAGTCTGAAATTTTGTTATTTGATAATAGGGTAAATAAAATGTTTGCATATGATGTATGGCACATGACTGGAGGAGGCAGGGATGCTGGACACAGGGCCTTCACAATTGTTCACTTCAGCAAGTGATGCTCAGGTAAGCCAAAGTGATCAACACTTAACAAAGTCAATTTTTATCCTTTTTAGATAAAAGTAAAAATTCATGGACATATCTTTAATATATTTACCCGTGCTTTCCATCACAATCTCTAGCCTTGGCCTCGTACAACTTGGCAATAACATCGGAGTCCGAGGATAGAGTCTGTCTAACCTTGGTTACTGTTGGTGCCTGATCAGCCTGCCCCACACAAACACCATTTTTTATCAGCGTCGAGGCCAAAGACATACCCATATCTAGGAGATTGACTTTATATTTACCCTTGTCCATAGAGATGATTTCCATGGTTAATTTTCTGAAAAAAATGTAAAATATAAACATAGTTTTTTTCACATGAATATAAAAATACTATTGTAATGACTAAAATGCGCTTATTCCCACTCAATGACTTTTTAGACACTCCCAAGAAAAACAGCGTAGGAAAACATTTTGGAAAATGAAGAAATTGCATGTTACAAGGAATTTCTTTATTATCCACAATGTTTTCTGCCTGAAAGGTAAATAAGAGGACTATGATGGTCCTATATTGCTGCCCTGAGGATGATGGCTCAAGGCTTTATGATATTTACAGCATATAAAGCCCTACCCAAAATTATTTTGAAGAAGATTTTTTAATACGTCTCTCACACCTTTGCGTATCGACCCGCATAAGCGTGGCGTATTACGATAAGAAAGGAACGCCGTGACAACGTAGCAGGAACGCGAGTTTACGTAGCGCATACGCCTCGATACGTAGCATGATCTCCTCAAACGCCGAGGGTCGACGTATTTTTAAGTGTGCACTTAACAAGAGGCCCAGTGGGCCTTAACGGTCACCTGAGTAAAAGAGCACCAAGACAAGTGATTTTGTTTGAAAGAATTAGAGAAAGGTTTGGTTGAAATCCCCTCAGTAGTTCTTGAGAAGAAGATGAAAATGTTTAAAAGTTACCAAAAATTACCCCCTTTTGGTCCCCATTTTAGGCAACCCTGACCTCCAGCCTTTTAATTTTCACAAATCTGTATAATCAATACCCAATGATGCTTTTCACCAAGTTAGTTTGAAATTGGCTTAGTACTTCATCAGAAGAAGGTGAAAATGTGAATTTTTTAACATGATGAGCTTTGACCTCTGGGTGTGGCCCCATACATAACCCCAGGGACATGAATTTCACAATTTATAACATACCTGTCCTAGTTGTCATGCACACAGAATATTTAAGCTCTGGCATTAACGGTTTATTAGAAGAAGATTTTTAAAGAAGTACCAAAAATTACCCCTTTTTGCCCCCTATTTGGGCCCCTTTGACCCCAAGAACCCCTATTTTCACAAACTTGAATTGGCATCCCCCAATGATGCTTTCTACCAAGTTTGATTGAAATCCGCCCAGTAGTTCTTGAGAAGAAGATGAAATATTTAAAAGTTACCAAAAATTACCCCCTTTTGGTCCCCATTTTAGGGCCCCCTGACCCCCCAGCCTTTTTATTTTCATAAATCCGAATAACCATTACCAAATGATGCTTTTCACCAAGTTTGTTTGAAATTGGCTTTGTACTTCATCAGAAGAAGATGAAAATGTGAATTTTTTAACATGATGAACTTTGACCTCTGGGTGTGGCCCCATCTATGACCCCAGGGGCATGAATTTCACAATTTATAATATACCTGTCCTAGTTGTCATGCACACAAAATATTTAAGCTCTGGCATTAACGGTTTATTAGAAGAAGATTTTTAAAGAAGTACCAAAAATTACCCCTTTTTGTCCCCTATTTGGGCCCCTTTGACCCCAAGAACCCCTATTTTCACAAACTTGAATTGGCATCCCCCAATGATGCTTTCTACCAAGTTTGATTGAAATCCGCCCAGTAGTTCTTGAGAAGAAGATGAAATATTTAAAAGTTACCAAAAATTACCCCCTTTTGGTCCCCATTTTAGGGCCCCCTGACCCCCCAGCCTTTATTTCAGAAATCCGAATAACCATTACCAAATGATGCTTTTCACCAAGTTTGTTTGAAATTGGCTTTGTAATTCATCAGAAGAAGATGAAAATGTGAATTTTTTAACATGATGAACTTTGACCTCTGGGTGTGGCCCCATCTATGACCCCAGGGGCATGAATTTCACAATTTATAATATACCTATCCTAGTTGTCATGCACACAAAATATTTAAGCTCTGGCATTAACGGTTTATTAGAAGAAGATTTTTAAAGAAGTACCAAAAATTACCCCTTTTTGCCCCCTATTTGGGCCCCTTTGACCCCAAGAACCCCTATTTTCACAAACTTGAATTGGCATCCCCCAATGATGCTTTCTACCAAGTTTGATTGAAATCCGCCCAGTAGTTCTTGAGAAGAAGATGAAATATTTAAAAGTTACCAAAAATTACCCCCTTTTGGTCCCCATTTTAGGGCCCCCTGACCCCCCAGCCTTTTATTTTCACAAATCCGAATAACCATTACCAAATGATGCTTTTCACCAAGTTTGTTTGAAATTGGCTTTGTACTTCATCAGAAGAAGATGAAAATGTGAATTTTTTAACATGATGAACTTTGACCTCTGGGTGTGGCCCCATCTATGACCCCAGGGGCATGAATTTCACAATTTATAATATACCTGTCCTAGTTGTCATGCACACAAAATATTTAAGCTCTGGCATTAACGGTTTATTAGAAGAAGATTTTTAAAGAAGTACCAAAAATTACCCCTTTTTGCCCCCTATTTGGGCCCCTTTGACCCCAAGAACCCCTATTTTCACAAACTTGAATTGGCATCCCCCAATGATGCTTTCTACCAAGTTTGATTGAAATCCGCCCAGTAGTTCTTGAGAAGAAGATGAAATATTTAAAAGTTACCAAAAATTACCCCCTTTTGGTCCCCATTTTAGGGCCCCCTGACCCCACAGCCTTTTTATTTTCACAAATCTGAATAACCATTACCAAATGATGCTTTTCACCAAGTTTGTTTGAAATTGGCTTTGTACTTCATCAGAAGAAGATGAAAATGTGAATTTTTTAACATGATGAACTTTGACCTCTGGGTGTGGCCCCATCTATGACCCCAGGGGCATGAATTTCACAATTTATAATATACCTGTCCAAGTTGTCATGCACACAAAATATTCAAGCTCTGGCATTAACGGTTTATTAGAAGAAGATTTTTAAAGAAGTACCAAAAATTACCCCTTTTTGGCCCCTATTTGGGCCCCTATGACCCCCAGAGCCCCTATTTTCACAAACTTGAATTGGCATCCCCCAATGATGCTTTCTACCAAGTTTGGTTGAAATCCGCCCAGTAGTTCTTGAGAAGAAGATGAAAATGTTTCAAAGTTAACGGACGACGGACGACGGACGACGAACGACGCACGACGGACGACGCACGACGACGGACAAACGATGATCGCAATAGGTCACCATGACCATTCGGTCAGGTGACCTAAAAATACGAAGCACGTACGTGACAGCTCTGATACGCCGCGCTTACGGAGTGTATACTCCGTAGAAACGAAAATAACGTAGCAGTTACGTAGCATGAACGTAGCTCTTACGCCTTGTACGTGGCACGAATGAAAAGCTAATCATGCCGCGTAACCACGGAGTAAGCCCGCATATGCGTGGCGTATGTGCAGCGTATGTGCGACGTTAACCGCGTTGTCACTACGTTTTCTCGTGTTCATGCTACGTACGTGTTACGTATGTTTCATTTCTATTTCGTTGCCGCTGCGTTGGTGTTGCGTTGTCGGAGTTTCTATGGCGTTCAAAGAGTTTGCGTCTGAATAGCGGCATAGTACCAGTATCCTTGGTCTGCTCTCATTATTTCCAAAGTCATGGACCAAGAAGATTATGATATTGCTGTTGTCGGACTTGCCTGGACATTTTGCTTACAAAACTGAAACAGCTATTAGGTGGCATCTTCGGCTGCTGAATGACTACAACGACGTGAAATAAACAGTTTTATACCCCAAAGTAAACAGTAAACGTCATGATTACGCAGCAGCAACGCCGTGCGAACGAATGGAACGCCGTGCTTACGTAGCGGTTACACCGCGACAATGCCTTATACGCCACGCTTACGCCTCAAAAAAAGTGGTACTTACGCCGCTGGATCTCCATACAAACAAGGAAACGCAGCAGGAACGACGCGGAAACGCCGCAGGAACGTAGTACATACGCCATACCATTGAGATCGAACAAAATACGCCTTGGTCATCGGCGTTTGATCCACGTAAAACATTTTTGGCCCAAACGCCGCAGATACGCAAAGGTGTGAGAGCAGCATAAAGATTTTCTCCTTTAATCCTAAGTATAATGAAGATCCTACCATTTAGTGCTAATTTCCAGAGTAAGTTATTTTTTAAGTATTTTGGTAAAGGATAAATAGGAAGATTTTTGTGCTCAGGGGAGCTAAACAAGAGGACTATGATGGTCCTAAATTGCTCCCCTGAGTATGATGGTCCAAGGCTTGATGATATAAACAAAATAGCAAACCCTGTCTAATCATTTTGGAGAAGATGTTTAAGGATTTCTCTTTTAATCCTAGGTATATTGATGATCCCACCATATAGCACTAATTTCCTGAATATGGTAATGCTTTGAAGTATAGACATCAATACATACCAAGTATAAAAGCTCTAGGCCTTATGGTTTAGGAGAAGAAGGTTTTCAAAGATATCATTATTTATTTCTAATTAAAATTAGGGATCGCACAGAAAAGGGCTAATTTTCAGAATACGGTAATTCTTTGAAGTATTTTGGTAGAGGGTCAATAGTTGATGAAATGTACCAAATATCAATGCTCTAGGCCTAATCATTTGGGAGAAGAAGACTTTAAAAGATTTCCTTCTTTATTCCTCTGTAAAATCAGGGATCTCACAGTAAAGGGATAATTTTCAAATTACATTTTTTCTTTGAAGTATTTTGGTAGAGGGTCAATGGCTGATGATATGTACCAAATATCAAAGCTCTAGGCCTTATAGTTTGGAAGAAGAAGGTTTTCAAAGATATCATTATTTATTTCTAACTAAAATCAGAGATCGAATAGAAAAGGGCTATTTTTTAGAATATGGTAATTCTTTGAAGTATTTTGGTCGAAGGTTAATGGCTGATGATATGTACCAAATATCAAAGCTCTAGGCCTTATGGTTTGGGAGAAGAAAATTTCAAAAGATTTCTTTCTTTACTGCTTTTTAAAACCAAGGATCGGACAGAAAAGGGTTAATTTTCAGAATATAGTCATTCTTTAAGGTATTTTGGTAGAGGGTCAATAAGTGATGATACATATCAAATATAAAGCTCTAGTCCTTATAGTTTGGAAGAAGAAGATTTTTAAAGATTTCCTTCTTTCTTTCTTTGTGAAATCAGGGATCGTACAGAGAAGGGCTAATTTTCAGAATACGATAATTCTTTGAAGTGTTTTGGAAGAGGGTCAATAGGTGATGATTTGTACCAAATATCAAAGCTTTTGGCCTTATGGTTTAGGAGGAGAATATTTTCAAAGATTTCCTTTGTAAAATAAGGAATCACACTGAAAAGGGTTGATTTTAAGAGTACAGTAATTCTTTGAAGTATTTTGGTAGAGGGTCAATAGGTGATGATATGTAACAAATATCAAAGCTCTAGGCCTTATGGTTTGGGAGGGGAATATTTCTTAATAATTGTTTACAGATGGACAGACGGACGCCGGACAATTACCGATCACAATAGCTCACCTTGAGCACGTTGTGCTAAGGTGAGCTAAAATCCCCAAAATTTCATGAGCTTGAAACTGTCCTCAGCAACTCCTTTCAATTAGGACCAGTCTAAAATTTTGCTGTCTGGTAATAGGTTAAGTGCATGTAAAATGATCCTCAGTTGTGACCTTGGGAGTACCAAACAGAACTTCATGCTTGACACTAGTACTCAATAAGGGGACAAAGTGTGCCAAATCATTTCGAAATCCATCAATTTATGTTGAGGATATGCTCCAGGCACTAACCCACTCATTCACACTCATACATAGATAACTCTATATACCTGTCTCTGGGGATCAAAAAGTCAAGATTTTAGTAATGTTCATAGATTTCCATAAATGACAAATTTCAAGGCTCAAGGTCTTTAACAGACATGCCGTACATCCCGTATTATGTGGGACAGTACCGAAATAGCTATTTTTCGAAATTTATCCACCTTAAATTTTCTTCCACAAAACCTTTGAATTTGGACAGGTCTAAGATTTGGCAAAACAGGAAAGGCTTAGCCGTCAATTCAAATTATCCCTTTCCCGTTTTGCAAAAATTTAGACCTGTCCAAATTCAAGCATTTTGCAGACAAAAATTTAAAGTCAATCTAAATTGAACAAGATGTGTTTGTGAAACACTATGCCCCTGAAACAGGAATTCTTTAGAAACGGGTGATATTTATTGTTTGGTTTTTATTCTTTGTTTTAGGGGAAAGGATTAAAATTTTGACCTTGACCTTGATGAAATGACCTTCCCCAGTTGCGCCTTGTTGAGACCTATCTACATACCAAATATTAGCATTGTAACTTAATCAGGGTTGAAGTTATAGGAAAATGTTTAGTTGGCAGGTTAAGTTTTTCAGACAGACAGATGGACAGACAGACTAACAAACAGACAGAAGGACACCGATAAAACAATATGCCCAGATCTTATCGTTGCGGGGGACATAAAAATAACAATTTAGTAGGGTAGTAAACATTGTTGAAAAAGAAATTGATTGTTACAAGCAGTTTCTTCTTTTTCTACAATATTTTCTCAATTATAAAAATCACAGGGACGTAAAATCCAAAATTGAACAGGAAAGGGTTAATCTAGATTACAGGAATTCAGAATATTTTTTTCTTACTTGTCTGAGGTAAGGGCTTGGAACTGTTCTACTGCTTTATCTGACCATTCACCATCATACGGTAGTACTCCTCCCAGGGAACATGGAATAGCCTGAAGTGAGAAAGCAAGACCCAATAAGCCACCAAGCTATCAAGGAAGTTGTTTGTTTCACTACACAATCACTCCTTTTTACAACCAGTAGCATTACGGATATCACTGTGGGAGAAGACAAGCTGCTTGCACCTTTTCCAAAAAACATTTTCTATCATCAATAGTATTAAAAAATTTTTCAATTCGATTCAATTGCAATTTGAATGGTCTCTGTAAGGTCTTTGAAATCAAACCTATCTTTGTCATCTAGAAATTGGGTATGTCAAACATGTTTCTAAGGTAGTTTACACGATTAGAGCTTTTCAAAAAGAATTCCAGGAGAACTTTGTAATTGCTTTTTTTACATGTAGTGTATTATTTTTCTCTATTCAGTTATGAAAATTTACTCGTTTTCCACCAATTGTTTCTTTCAAAGAGGCATAACAAACTCCTTTTTTTCTTTCCTTTTTTTTTTTACATAAGTTGATATTTTGTATACAGACTAAAATTATTTACCTGTTTCGAAAGACTCTGAAAGTTTATCGGAAGTTTTCTAAGATTTTCCATGGCAACAGTCTCTGTATTACCATAATCCAAAAACATGACTCTGACACCATCCTCTTCTTTGGATATAACTTTAGCACGATACCATGACTCATCCACCGAGTACAAGGCCGCGAAAATATCGTCTTTCTCCGGGTCACTCACAACCAGTCTTTCATCAGAGCTTAACTCGGAAGAGTAAAACTCAAACATCTTATTTAAGAGATCGTCCAATTCTGTTTGCTGTCCTACGATCTGTACCCACATCTCGTCTGGTGATTCCGAGTGACTGATGTGCACTTGATACCGTTCATCCAACGACAATTCTGGTCTCATCAGCTGGTCGATTTTCGTCACCATCTTATCTAAATTTACTTCTGTAACTTTTGTGGTCTCTGTAAGATTATGTCAAAACATTTTTAAGCCACTACCAGGCACCATTTTAGACTGGTCTTATCAAAGGTTTTTTCTTCAAACCATCAAAATACAGAATAAAATATATTTTATCTTCTCAAGACATGTACCCTTTGACATAATACACTTTATCCATTCCTTATCCACAAAATTTTAATCAAAGTACTGAAAATTACTGTAAGCTAGTAAAGCATTGTTTTCTTCAGTAATCTATTTTTGTCAAACATTATCATTATAAAAAAATGAGGTTTCAATAACCAAGAAGTGAGCCAATTCCAACAAAACCCCCTTTTTAAGCCCCTCAAGAAAATAGTTGTGGAAAACAATGTGGGAATATGAAGAAATTGCTTGTTACAAGCAATTTCTTCATTTTCCACTTTGTTTTCTACCTAAAGAGATCAATATTTTAGAATTTTCAACAATTTTGAAATTGTCGTCTGCAACTTCTTAGAAGATCGATGTGCTCAAGTGAGCTAAAACACACAAGAGAAGAACATGCGTGCAGAATTTGCAATATCCCTGAAATTCATATGAACTACTTTTTATGGCGTAGACATTTAGTGGTTAAGCCTCCAGTGGCAGTTTTCACCTGTTGAACTTTTGAGACGACCTCAAATTTTTGTCTGTTAACTTAAGATATCAAAGCTGACGCTTTGCTAGCTAAAAAGGTGCAATTCAAAGAAGCTGCAAATGAACATTTCAAGTTGGTGAAATTTCAAAAATCTTTGTCTTTGTACAAAACACTATGGATAATGAAGGAATTGCTTGTAAAAACAAGTAACATCTTCATTTTTTATGATGCTTTCCAAAGCTTTTTTTCTTATGGGCGTCAAAAAGCATTTTTGTGTGGGAATGGGTTAATAAGACTAGGGGTAAAGAGAGTGCCTAGGTGATTTTCAGGTTTATTTTCTTAAAACAAGTCAAAACTTTTAGCTTGATGATATGAGCCCAAGATAGAAATACAAAAAAACAATGTCTAATTACCTGGCGCAGATTCTATATCTAAAGAAGATATAGCTTCAGTAATCTCCGCGGATACTTGATCCAGATGTGTATCATGGCTAGTTGTTGTTGTTGACTTTGTTTCCTCATCTCCTACTTCTAAACTCTGGTTATCTTCTGTTTCAGACTTTTCTTCAGGAGTTCCATCTAGCCTAGCTATCTCAGACACTTCTTTGTTGTTGTTTGTTTCCTGTGCTTCACTAGGTTTGTCTGCATCTTCATCAGTATTGTTGTCTTGAGCTTCTACTAATGTTTTAGCAATACCTTCTGTTATTTCTTCAATGTCTCTTTTAACACTTTCAGCTGTATCATGTGATTGTTTGTCTGTAAGCAACATGTCAGATATTTTCACACTATTTTCATCTAATATCTCCACATCATATACTGGTTCACTGGATAGAAATGTAACACTGAGTTCTTTATCGGCTGTTATTGCTGTTAGAATTTCTACTTTATCTTCATTCATCTTTCTAATTCCTTTTAAGTAACAGGCATATGCCAGGGGTGGAGTTTGAATATCATCTTTTGTTAACTGTCGCAGGTCTTGAGAATCAGTAATTAATTGTTTATTTCCATAGTCTACAAATAAGACCTCAATTGAGCCTTCTTTGACTGCCACTACCTCTCCTCTATACCAACTTTGATCTTCAGAGAACCGAGCACACAAACACTGTTTGATTCTAACTGTTTCTATATTTAATGGGGCACCTGTCTCAACATTTTGAATATTTTCTACCACCTCATTTAGTTTGTCTTCCTCACTGGCTAGCTGTATATACAATACTCCAGAAGAACTGATTTGTGAAACGTAACACAATGTAGGGCTAGAGGGTATAGACTGCGGGAGGAAAAACAGAACCTCTGGTATATTAGATACTTGCATAGGGTTTTCTTGGTTTACTACAGAACTTTTTTCTTCCTCCATAACTTCTTTCACAGAATCATGTTCCCTTTGTTTGGTTGGTTCTGACCCTTCTGTAGATACAGATAGACCAAGTTCTTGTTCAACTCTACGCCCATCTGGAAGTTTGATCCTTACAGTTGCTGTACCTTCCTGTATATCAATTACTTCAAGAGTGACTTCCTGTTCTCCAATCATTTCTGTAAACTTTGCAGTTAACTGATTACTAGCCTTGCTTGCATTTTCTAATTCGCACTGGATTGCCTGAGGCAGGAGCTGTGAAACTAGATCTTCTGACAGCTCACATAAATCCGATTCCAAAACTTTCTCACAGTTCCCATAATCAACAAATAACACCTCAGCACTATCTGGGTATGACGCTATCACTTTAGCTCTGTACCACTGACTATCTTCACTGTACTTGGCAGCGCAAGCAGCTCCTACAGGCAGATTTCTTACTTTCGGTGCCTCCTGACAATAGGCATCAAGTGTGCTCATCATGTCTTCAAGCTGTGCAGCACACTGTACAGGCTGACACCAGAAACTTGCCACCGAGTCTGTATGGGCAACATACACATTCTCAATAGACCCAACACTCAGAAGCTCACTACTAGAGAAGTATAAACTTTTACCACTTGATGGTTTTTCATTAGTTTTATCTGCTTGCGGCGGAGTTGGTTCTTTCTCTTGACGAGCTACTGCAGCTTTGATTAGTTCCTTAGATATATTCACACCGTTGGCTTCTAATTCTACAGAAAAAACATCATCCTTTATTTCCACAACCTTACACTTAACTGCAATATCTTTAACTAGACTTTCAAAAATATCTTTAGAATCAGTTGTCCATGCTCCACTCTGTAAAGGACGAATTCCTGTTAATTTACAATACATAGCCTCAGAGGGTGCTTGTAAGAATTCTGTTGTGCACTGTCTTAAGGAATCCTTTGAGGCTTTATCAGCATTGCCATAATCCGTGAACCTCACATAACAGTCTCCTCCATCAACTCTCTCAACAAACCCTCGATACCAAGCTCCGTCATCTGTAAAAGGAGAAACAACAGCTTCTCCAACTGCTACAGAGTTCAGTTTTAGATTGGCTCCCTCACCAGCATTATATTCATTTTGTATTTTATCCACAAGTTCTAATAAATCATTTTCCCTACTTGCCATCTGTATCCAGAACTGTTCTGGGTTGTCAATCCAGGACAGATACACCTCAAGCTCACATCCTGGTGAAATACCTTGTTGAGGATAGGGACTCTTCACTATGGCTTGCTTCTTTGGACTGGTAGGCTTGGTAGTTGAAAATGTACAGAAACCATTTTCTGCCAATTTTTCAGCAATATTCACTTTGTCATCTATATTTTCCAAGTCAACAAGATAGGTTCCACTTGATGTTGTGTTCACAACTTTTGCTACTAAATGTTTGTCAGTTGTCAGCTCTTCAAAGTACTGAATACTAGCATCACTCCATCCTTTGTTAGTTGGCAAAACAGCATCAAGACTACATCGTAGACCCTGGGCTTTTAACTTCATAAATTCTGGCTTTAGGACTTTCACATTGGTTACTGGTATAATCTCTGTGTTGCCATAGTCTAAGAACAAAACTTCCATCTCCTGATCATTTGGCATTACAATCTCAGCCCTATACCACATATTATCTTCTGAAAATTTAGCAGCACATGGCATTCCAATATATGGGTTAGCAATGTTCAAGTCACCTTGAGGGATTGCATCATACACAGTATTCATTTCCTCCATCATGTCCTCTAACAGTTTACTACTCTTGATAACCTGACACCAGAACTGATCAGGGCTCACAGTGTACACCACATGTATGTCAACAGAGTCGGGTATCTGGAGTTCATACACCTGTAATGGACCAACAGCTGCTTCACTCCCTAAACTGTCTGTAGCTTTTACACCTGCCCCCATGTTGCCTGTGGATTTGGGTAGAGTTGGTGCTGGAACAGGTTCTGCCTCTGCTCCCCAGTCATCTTCTTCTACTGTAGATGCTCCAAAACCACTAGTCTTTCCACCAAATCCACTAGGCTTCCCACCAAAACCTCCAGTGTTTGTGTCACCACTACCAAAGCCACTGCTACTATCTGTTTTACCACCAAACCCACCACCTCTGTTACCAAACCCTCCAGATTTACCAAATCCACTTGATGAGCTGCCTCCACCTGAATCACCCCAATCATTGTCAGAAGGCTTTGATCCAAATCCTCCACCTCCCCCACTGGAGTCAGATCTAGCACCAAATCCACCAGACCTAGCTCCAAATCCACCAGATTTCCTCTCTCCGAAACCACCACTTGATCCAGAATTTGATCCCCAGCCACCAGAGTCTCCACAACTGTCAGTGTTATACCGGCCTCCTCTTCTATCCCCTCCTGAAAAAGAATCAATTTGATTTTGAATCAAATTTTTAATCTTGTTCTGTTTCAGCAGGAAAATGATTGAATAATTGAATAGGGTTTGATGCCACTTTTAACGGTATTTAAGACATATTGCGGAGGCTAGAGCACATTACCATGGATTCCTGGTATTTCTCACATCAGTAGCACCACTGTGTCCTTTCCAAGCCTCCAGCTGCTCATCCTACTGAGGTTTACAATTATCAACCCTTTGCTGGAAGACAAAGGTCGGAAAGGATATTTGCCGTGACCAGAGATCAAACCCTGGACCTCATGATCACGAGTCTGATGCATTATCAAGAAGGAAAATGACATCTAACATAACTACATCTTGAACCCTATTTGACAATATTGGACCAGGATGTATGGATTTTTTTCTTAATTAACCCATTACCGCACAATTCCGCATTTTGCTGCTTCTCAGAAATCTTGGATCAAGAAACAATGTGTAAAAAGTAGAAATTGATTGTAACAAACAATTTCAGGATTTTCCACAATGGCTTCAAACTAGAAAGAAATATTTGAAATTCTATCTACTCAAAATTGTCATCTGAAACGTCTTTTATTTGGACAATGCTAAATTTTTGGCGTCTGACAATTCAAAAGTTGATGAAAGTCTCAAAAATTTTGTCTCACTTGATAGAAAACATTGTGGGAATAATGGTTAAAAGCAATTTCTGTATTTTTCACAAGCACGTTTTCATAAGGGGCAAAATAAGTTTGATGTAATTGAAATGGGTGTAGCCTCTTATAGACCAAACACTACCTGCCTAGGAGATTTAATACTAATCTTTAACAGTTATGTAAAAACTTCATTAATGCGCAACCAAAATAGTGTAAACAGACATGGTGAAACCAATATACTCTCCTCTACTTTGTAGGTGAAAGGTATAAATACAGTGCAACAAGCTACTAGTTTTTTAACCACACAAGAATTTTGCATTAAACCTCCTTTTTGCATGACACGGTTAATCACATGAGTTTTGACAGTAAGTATCCTTTTGAATGACGCAGCAAAGAATCACAAAAAGTTGATAATGTACCCTAGGTCACATGAAAACAAACATTTGATGTAAGCTTCATCAAAATCTGTTAAGAAGTGTTTTGTTACCCACACAAGAATATAGACAATAACTCTCCTTTTTGCTTGGCACAGCAATGAATTTCAAAATGCTGAAGATAGGTCTCATAAAGACAAACTGGTGAAAATTTCATAAAAGTCAATTTAGAATTGTAGCAGAAGTTGCGCACAGAAGAATTTTGACAATCTCCATTTTGCATGACACAAGCATTGAATCGAAAACGCAGATATCATGCACTAAGATACATAAAGACCAACATTTCTTTAAAGTTTCATTAAAATTTGTCAAGAATTGTAGGACTTGCTGACACAAGGTAGAGTTGACAACCGCAAAGCCTGCCGACCAATTCACCACCCAGCTGCCCCCCCCCCACTGCCTATATTCAGCAATCCTTCAGAAACACTGGTTGGAAGTCATTGTGGCCCTAGAGTGTAAACAAAGAATTCACTAAGGCTTGACTTTTCCAATGGAACCTTCCCAATTTCAATATGGTTCATCCTTTTCATGTAACAATCATTCTTACCAAGTATTAACAAGATAGGGTTAAAACTGTGGACCCAAACCATGGCCATAAAGGCCATCTTTCCTGTGTTTTCCAATTTAACCATTTTCAAGGGAATTTACCAATTTAACCATTTTCAAGATGATTCATCCTTATGATCCAACTATTATTTTGTTTGGGCCATAATTGTTGGCCCCTAGAATGTAAACAAAGAAATTATCATTAAGAAGGCTTTCCCGGTCTTCAATAGGGTTCAATCTGATCTACAAATCATTCTGAACAAGTTTCATCAAGATCAAGTTAAAACCGGTCCTTAAGAGTGTAAATGAATTGTCAGTGTTGGACAATGGACACATTAAATTGTTTTTTGAATGGGTTTTAACGCCACTTTTAACGGTATTTCAGTCATATCGTGGCAACTAACCATGGATTCCTGATATTTCTCACACCAGTGCTACCACTACATCCTTCCTGAGCCTTCAGCAGCTCATCCCACTTAAGTTTACAATTATCTACCCAAAGGTGGGTGACAAATGTTGGAAAGGTTGTTTGATGAGACCAGGCATTGAACCAAGACACATTCAAGGATCACAAAAGCTCACCATAAGTATGCTGTTTGCAGGTAAGCTAAAAACAGGATTAAGGACAGACTTAGCTCGAGTTATATGTACAGTCGAATCTGTGTACAGCAGCCAGTAAAGGGAGAGGGCCAAATTGGCTGCTGTTCACAGATTGGCTGCTATTCACAGTATCCTTAGTGTGGCCATTTTGTCATACCAAATTTGGTTAGCTCATTAACAGGTCACAAAACTTTAGACTACTCCAAATTCTAAGAATTTCTAAACTTCCATTTTAAGTGTCTTTAAAAAAAAAAAAGGCAATTTGTACCATTTGTACCATTTAAGAAAGAAAATATTGTGACAGAATTTAATATATCTTGTTATATGTAAATTGTAAGAAGGCATGTAAAAATCACAAAATGTGAACATAGTGGACCATTTACGGTCATTTGGCCAGATGTATTGTGCATAAACCACTTCACGCCCGGTAATCTCGGGCTCCATCTCTTTTTGGAGAACAGTGTAAAATGGAGACAATGATACTTCCGATATGGAGCCAAGGACCGGAACTGAACAGAAAAGGTAAATAAAACTGTGCACCTCGCGTACAATTTGATCTCCTATTAACCTATCATACATTTTCCCAAAACGTCCAGAGTTTCATACCACATAGAAATGATTATATAATCTGTTGGCGGTGATAGATTTCAAAAATAATTCCGTTTGTGAATAGAAACTTGAATCAAAGTTTGGACATCGGACCCGATCAAACACGAAAATGCGTGTTGAAATCGTTCAAATCCATGTAATCAACAGTTCTGAAAGATTTAAGTGGCAATGACTGTGAAATGAATGATAACGTGTTGATATAGAATAATGTTACCACAAAGAACTGCGTTTTCCTACCCCTTTTGCGGATTTTCTCAGATGAGAAGGAGACCAGGATGCGGTGCGGGAGACAAGATTCAGAGGGAGAGGCGATGCATATATAAATGTACTGTAAAACTTCAAATAGAACCCCATACTCTTATGTAACCCCAGCCCCTCTTCGGACGTCAAAGCCGACCCTTTTTGTATGATTTTCGGAAAACTTATAAACTGTCATAAACCCCAATCCCAAACAAATCAATGCCACAATGAATTCAATAGAGGGCGAATGTAACTGTTCTCAACCAAATGTCCCCTTTTGTGATGGTTCAATGCTTAGATAATTGGTTTGCTTAAAGTTTTTTTTCTTTATATTTAGAAGGCGCTGTGTCCTAGATTATGTCAAAAGGTAAAAAACTTCACTGCTTAAGTTAAAGCACCGTGAAATTGACAATGTTTGGATGATTTGGGAATGATTTCGGAATGAAATTGAATGAGTGGGAGGAGCGAGTTTTGAATGAAATTAAAAGTATGTAATCCAAGATCGCTAATTTTGTCCAATTTGCGATATTTTTACCCCCTTTTATAAAAATATACGTGATTTTGTGTTCGTGTGTCTTCACGGACCAATCAGACGCTTTAAAACCCACAGCTGCCAGTAAAAATTGTGGAAAATTGTTATCGATTTGAATGAAATGCTGCGCATTTTGGACGGTTGTTAAATGTTTTTGAACTATTTTGAGCGTTTTTTAATGGTTTGAGTGAGTGTTTGGAATGAATGGTTCGAGCGCTGTGTGAGTGATTTTGAATGGTTTTGATCGATGTAAATGTCAATTTAACGATGTTACTAACTGTATAGTATGTATACTGTAAATTCATTCTAGTCATGAACCACCTGCTCTTTGCAGTCAAAGTAAATCTTCGCCCCCCTTTTTTCCGTCTTGACATCTGTAGCCTGTAAATAACACCCACCCCTTTTTAAAGAAGTGTGAAAATTCTAATAAACCACCGGTGTTGTTATAGAGCTTTTACAACGTATAAGGCACAGAACGTCCGTTTATTGCAGATCTGAACTCCTTCCGCTATACATATTTCTAAGAACCAAGCGTATTTTTCAAATTTTAGGATGACACGAATTCTCAAATTAGCTATTTGTTTTTCTTTGAAAATGTTACGTTAGAATAGATTTACAAAAATTATTACGCGTTCACTTTATATTCACCATTGTGGCCCGGTAAGTCAGTTTGGAGAAAGGAGAAAAATATAGACCAGATATAAATATGGCTGTTCTAGAGAGTCTGAGAGACACATTTACTGTGTAAAAGGGAAAGAAAAAGTGTCCTGTAATATACATAAAATTACAATCCTAGAAAATCATTCACTGTATGCTTTTATATGCATCGCCTCTCCCTCTGAATCTTGTCTCCCGCACCGCATCCTGGTCTCCTTCTCATCTAAGAAAATCCGCAAAAGGGGTAGGAAAAACGCAGTTCTTTGTGGTAACATTATTCTATATCAACACGTTATCATTCATTTCACAGACATTGCCGTTAAATCTTTCAGAACTGGTGATTACTTGGATTTGAACGATTTCAACACGCATTTTCGTGTTTGATCGGGTCCGATGTCCAAACTTTGATTCAAGTTTCTATTCACAAACGGAATTATTTTTGAAATCTATCACCGCCAACGGATAATATAATCATTTCTATGTGGTATGAAACTCTGGACGTTTTGGGAAAATGTATGATAGGTTAATAGGAGATCAAATTGTACGCGAGGTGCACAGTTTTATTTACCTTTTCTGTTCAGTTCCGGTCCTTGGCTCCATATCGGAAGTATCATTGTCTCCATTTTACACTGTTCTCCAAAAAGAGATGGAGCCCGAGTTTACCGGGCGTGCACTTGTAACACAAATCATCAATGTTTTCAAATGAGACATTTTTTTTTACTAGCTTTGAAGAAGGATCACCATTTTTACATTGCTCGAGAATTTTTCGTTTACTTTAGCTACATTCCGAGCTGCGTCCAACCTACATCGAACTCAGTAGCAATAATCCTAGAAGAACGTCCAGATTGGAGCATGCAAACCACTTACACGTGATCCTCTAGAAAAAGGAACGTACGTTTAGAGAGCGACATTATATTGAGAATTGACAGCAAAAGCAAGTTTTCATCAATTTCCTCAAGAAATCTATTTGCTAAATGTGTAAACAACCTGTAATGCTGAAGTTCATTTTATTTAAAGGGACCAGACAACTTAAACAAGAGGGCCGTTGGCCCTGGGGTGCTCAACTGAGATAAAGGCTCTTTTTCTTTCAACAGTCCAATTTCGTGTTAAGGTAAGGATTATGATACAACTTACATATAAAGACTATGTACCTGGGGATCCAAAAGTCTAACTTACTAATTCCAAGGCTTAAGGGCAGTTTTGAAAGAAGGAAATTTTTTTCCTCCCTCTGGATCCATGGGTTATAATTTCAGAAATAAGAAAAAATTCTGTGAACTGACACTTCATGGCTACCCCCCCCCCAGCTCTGCCCCTGGGGACCCGAGGATCATGATTTCAGCTATTTTGAAAGAGGTCAATATACTGATGCTTTACATGCAAAGTATCAAGGCTCTACGCCTTCTGGGTCAGGAGGGAGGAGAAGATTTTTTAAAGATTTTTTTTTAAAATTTTCACTTTTGTTGCCATGGCAACCAAAGTTTTTAACAGAGTTAAATTCTTTTAGCTATTTTCAAAGGGGACCACCTTTGGGAGGAGATGTCATTTACAGAAATTGTTGATGGATGACGCACGACAGACAAACCACGGACGCCGGGCGAAAGGTGATCACAATAGCTCAGTTGAGCACTTCGTGCTCCGGTGATCTAAAAATTCCGTATCGTTTAATCAATAATCATCACTCAAATCAATCAAATAAATATCAATAGCTAATTACACGTCAATCAATCAACTACAAGGGATTAAGTCGATAATTGGCTTTTACATCTTGTACATTACGATAAGGCAACTTCGGCAGTTACTATAGAAGTGATTATTGATTTTTTTGAACACGACTTAATAAGTCACGTGTTTTGAAGATGACCGTTGTTTAGGTGTGATATACTGTTGGCACTAGACCAATTAAGGTGACTTCTGGCCGCATTTCAGAATATCACGCTATTCACAGTGCAATTAAAGAAGGAATTTGCACGGGGGAACTTGAGATTGGCCGCTGTGCATAGTTGGCCGCTAACACAGATTTGACTGTATTCAGAATAGCTACAATATTTAATGGGCAAATAAAATTACCATTTTTACCTGAACTAAGACAGTCTCTGGCAAAATGACCCACCTGTCCACATTTGTAACATTCCTTGCTCCTTCCTTTGATGTGTTAGCAAGCATAAATACAAAACATATGAAACTTTCAATTTGGGTTAAGTGGAGAAGCTAATGTATTATTTCAATTAACAAGATGCTTTTAAAATACAAATGCTCCATCAACTGCAATTTTTCATGAAAGAATCTGTTGACCTTGTAATGTGACCTTTACATTGGCACCATTTGAAACATATTCCATGAGAAATGTTCGCGTTAACTATAAATAATCATTAACAAGAGGACCATGATGGTCCTAGATTGCTCACCTGAACTGTCTGCTGTTAAAAAAATGCACTAAAGACAAATAACTATAAACATTTTCATGAAGATTGAGGCAAAACTATAACTTCTATATTGTAAACAAAGAAATTGTCATTATGGCCCCTTTTCCTGTGTTATCCTTAAGAACCTTCCCATAATCTATAAGGTTCATCTTTATGACCTAACAAGTATCCTGACCAAGTTACATGACAATTGAGCCAAAATGATGACCTCTAGAGCGTTAACAAAGAAATTTTCATTAAGGCCCCTTTTCCTGTGATTTCCAAAAATACCTTCCTATAATCAATAGGGTTCATCCTTGTGACCCAACAAGTATCCTGACCAAGTTACATGACAATTGAGCCAAAATTGTGGTCTCTAGAGTGTAAACGAAGAAATTGTTATAAAGGCCCCTTTTCCTGTGTTTTCCAAAAGAACCTTCCCATAATCATTAGGCTTCATCATTATGACCTAATAATTATTCTGACCTTTTTTCATGAAGATTGAGCATATATTGTGGTAGGACTGACTATTGCCTTAGAAAATCACTATCACGATAGTTTTACTATCGCAGATTTGATATCCTGATACTATCACTATTGTCAGAAATCAATCGCGATATATCACGATAGTGTCGGTATATGTTACTTTGTTTATTTTCTATGTTAATCTCTATAGATAGCATAGTCTACAGGCTACTCTCTTTTTATCTATGTTTTCACATTTCTTTACGAAGCCAAAATGGTCCCAACACGGGCCTTAGCGACTTTGTTTTTCGCAATCTCGATATTTGCAGCCATGTCAGACGCGGAAAATACGTAGATCAAAATAACTCAATTAGTGTGCTCGAAATAAGTAATTAATTATCGTAATTAATTGAATATCATTTATGAATGACTTATTTTTATCTTTGACAATTTTAGCGTTGTGAATTCATCAAACATTGATAACAAGCTTTAACTAAACGTGCTTTTGAATTTTTGAGGACCTTTTAACTTCGTAAATTGAAAGTTGAAAATCAATTCCTAAACAAAAACAGAAAATGGAAGAACAAAAATCATACGTGCCTATCATGTGATGATAGAAAGTGAAAGTAGGATAAGTTACACAGAAAACTCGTTCTCTCTCTATCTCTCTCTTTCTCTCTCTCTTTTAACCTAAGAGACCAAGAAAACATTGAATTTCGGTGTAAGTAAGCTTTGAATATTTACTATCGAAACTTTCGATATTTGAACAAACTATCATGATAGTTATCGATGTCAGGGAAATGCAATCGATACATCGATATCCTGACTGTCACTATCACAATACATCAACCTATCGATCTATCGTTACACCCCTATATTGTGGCCTCTAGACTTTAAACAAAGAAATTGTTATAAAGGCGATTTTTCCTGTGTTTTCCAAATTAACCTTCCCATAATCAATAGGCTTCATCATTATGACCTAATAATTATTCTGACCTTTTTTTCATGAAGATTGAGCCTAAATTGTGGCCTCTAGACTTTAAACTAAGAAATTGTCATTAAGGCCCCTTTTCCAGTGTTTTCCAAAAGTACCTTCCTATAATCGATAGGTTTCCTCCTTCTGACCAAGTTTCATGAAGATTGAGCCAAAATTGTGGCCTCTAGAGTGTAAACAAAAAAATTGTGATTAAGGCCCCTTTTCCTGTCTTTTTCAATAGAATCCTCCAATAATCAATAGGGTTCATCCTCATGATCAAACAATTATTCTGACCAAGTTTCATTAAGATTAAGCCATATTTGTGGCCTCTAGAGTGTAAAAAAGGAAATTATCATTAAGGCCCCTTTTCATGTGTTTTCTAATAGAACGCTCCCATAATCAATAGGGTTCATCCTCATGACCTAACAATTATTCTGACCAAGTTTCATGAAGATTGGGTCAAAACTGTGGCTTCTAGAGTGTAAACACTTCAAATGTTGACGCCGCACGCCACACGACAGATGACAGACATTCAATGATCACAAAAGCTCACCATGAGCTCTTTGTGCTCAGGTGAGCTTAAAAGTGAAAGCCAATGTTTAAGATTTTAAAATGGAATACATGTCATGTGACCTTGACTAATGACTTGGTCCTAACAGAAAGGTCTTGCAACAAGGAATGTGTGTGTGAAAATTGAAGCCCTACAATTTACCATTCAAAGTCATAGTCAATGTCAAAAGTGTCAATTCAGATATATACATATTTACAGAACCTTGAAAAGAAACCATTATCTTCAAAGATAACACTTAACGTTATATCAAATAATACAATTTTGAAGGTAGAGCAAATGTCAAAGTTTTTAATTCCAGTTAAGAAATTTTAACCCTGAGAGATGACAATGATCTTGACATCATTGGACAGATCATATAATTTCGAGGCCCTACTTCTTTCAAGTAAAAGTTTTTCACTAATAGTAATTTTCAAATAGGATAAACCAGACTTTGAAATTCACAGATGACATTCTGAACAAATGACAAATCAACAGTCTTACTACAAGGCATATTCACAAGTAAAAAAAGTTTATTTTCCTTGCAGTTCAAGCGAGGAAGAATGCAAAAGGTTTTTTTTATAATTTTGATAAACATAACCTAAAAAGTGACTTCGACCTTGTGTGATGACATGACTTCCACATCAATAGCAGATCTTACAAGCAGTGTGCATTTGTAATTTATAGATAGTTCTTCTGGTCATTTAGATAGATACCATTTCTAATTTAAATTATTTACATATATTTTTTTTTCTTTTTCTTTTAGATATATCAGACATTGAACTTGATACCAAAGGAGGTCTGGCAACAAGGAATGTGTATGTAACACAAGAATTATCCATGGACATCAGTGCTTTTTACAGGGTTAAAGGTTAAGGGCACATAGTCAGAGTCAAGGTCATTGCCTCATTCCCGTATGAATGCAAGTGTAAAATATAAGCACTCTAGGATGAAAAATGACCAAGAAAGAAAAACTTAAAATTTATGGTTAAATGATTTTAACAGGTTACAGATCAAGGTCAAAAGGTTACGTGGTCAGGTACAATGTCTGAAATAAAACCCCACCTCCTAACAAATGTATGTGTGAACAAGGTGCCAAATTGTCACAAGATACGCCCCTCACACTGCTTAATATTAACTGGGGGTTTGAATAGAACTGAGGTTATTTTGAATGAATATCTTTTGTCAAACAAAGTATGAAAAACAACAAAGGGCAATAACTCAAAATATACACTAGGTAGAGTTATGGTTCTTGTACACTGCACTCCCACTTGGTAAGCTCTATCCATCCATGAAATTTCATGATTCTAGCTATTATACTTTTAGAGATATACTCCGGACAAGATTCAAGTATGATAAACAACAAAGGGCAATAACTCAAAAAATAGGCCAGGTAGAGTTATGGCTCTTGTGCACTGCACTCCCCCTTGGTGAGATCTATACACCCACGAAGTTTCATGATCCTAGCTATTATACTTTTAAAGATATACTCGGGACATGATTCAAGTATGAAAAACAACAAAGGGCAATAACTCAAAAATGGGCTAGGTAGAGTTATGGTTCTTGTACACTGTACTCCCACCAGGTGAGCTCTATCCATCCATGAAATTTCATGATTCCAGCTATTATACTTTTAGAGATATACTCCGGACAAGATTCAAGTATGAAAAACAACAAAGGGCAATAACTCAAAATTTACTCTAGGTAGTGTTATGGTTCTTGTACACTGCTCTCCGACTTGGTGAGCTCTATCCATCCATGAAATTTCATGATTCTAGCTATTTTACTTTTAGAGATATGCTCTGGACAAGATTCAAGTATGAAAACAACAAAGGGCAATAACTAAAAAAAAAAGGCCAGGAAGAGTTATGGTTCTTGTGCACTGCACTCCCCCTTGGTGAGATCTATAAACCCATGAAGTTTCATGATCCTAGCTATTATACTTTAGGAGATATACTCCGGACAAGATTCAAGTATGAAAAACAACAAAGGGCAATATCTCAAAAAATAGGCCAGGTAGAGTTATGGTTCTTGTGCACTGCACTTCCCCTTGGTGAGATCTATAAACCCATGAAGTTTCATGATCCTAGCTATTATACTTTTAGAGATATACTCCAGACAAAATTCAAGTATGATAAACAACAAAGGGCATTAACTTAAAAAATAGGCCAGGTAGAGTTATGGTTCTTGTGCACTGCACTTCCCCTTGGTGAGCTCTATCCATCCATGAAATTTCATGATTCTAGCTATTATACTTTTAGAGATATACTCCGGACAAGATTCCAGTATGAAAAACAACAAAGGGCAATAACTCAAAAAAGGCCAGGTAGAGTTATGGCTCTTGTGCACTGCACTCCCCCTTGGTGAGATCTATACACCCATGAAGTTTCTTGATCCTAGCTTTTATACTTTTAGAGATATACTCCGGACAAGATTCAAGTATGAAAAACAACAAAGGGCAATAACTCAAAAAATAGGCCAGGTAGAGTTATGGTTCTTGTACACTGCACTCCCCCTTGGTGAGATCTATACACCCACGAAGTTTCATGATCCTAGCTATTATACTTTTAGAGATATACTCCGGACAAGATTCAAGTATAAAAAACATCAAAGGGCAATAACTCAAAAAATAGGCCAGGTAGAGTTATGATTCTTGTGCACTGCACTCCCTATTGATGAGAAGAATATAACTGCCAAGTTTAAAGTCAATCGGACTTATGGTGACAGAGTTACGCTCCGGACAAAGAAGTGGACACCGCCGGACGCCCGGACAACCGGACAACCGGACACCCGGACGCCATGGGTGATCCCATAATACGTCCCGTCTTGGATGGGCGTATAAAAATGGGTACCCTAAAACAACCTTTTTTGAGAAATGTGACCTTAAATTTGATTGATGACACTGACCTCACAACCAACAAAAGCCTGTCAATGCAAGAAATATAAGTCCAAAATATGAGCCACGCATCTTAAATGCTTTTTAAATAGAGTTTTTTGGGTCAAGATGATGACTTATAGCTCCTCCGCGACATTAAACCCAAGCAAGCTAAAAATAAAGGACCTAAATGTTAAATATCATGTTATGGTGAAAGTATATCTCTTTTTAATTTGGATATCAAGGACATTAAGGGTGGCCTGGTTCTGACAGATGACAGTGAACTTGATACCAAAATTCTTGCCAAAAGGAATATTCATTTGGAATATCACTTTACAGTGAAAGGGTTGAGCTGATTTTTAGGTTTTAACTTGGCCATGAATAAAAGGGGCTTATATTGCTCCACTGGCACTCATACGCATATTAATTTTGATTGGGCAGCGTTTTACCACATTGTGAACTATCTTTCAATAACACTAAGTGTGCTTGTTCATGTGCTTCTTGGATATCAACAGTATTAGTCTAAGCTTATATTCTAGTTGTCTTGCCAAAGGACATACCAAAACGATAAGGCTGAGACATGAGTTTAAGTTATGAGTCTGCCATCCTAACTATGCAGGAATCCTACTCTGGCCTCTCAAGTACAAACAAGATTTACCAAAGATTTGTTCTAGTTTTAGTATTTTATTGTATGGGGTTTTATGTCAGAATAAAAAACTAATGCCATACGGAGATTGGGCCCCTGTTTCAAGTCTCATTGAATAACTGGAGAAACAGGGATTAAACCAGGACCCCTGACACTGGAGTCTCGCATCAATACCAGACCAAAACCACTGCATATCCTAGTTTTAGATCTCAAAGCAACTAACTTTCAAGTTGGTTGAGCAGAATCGATGGCCTCAAAAGTGTCTACAAGGTAATTATTGATGATGCATAGAAGATGACACCCAAAACACAATCACAAAAGCTAACTTTGTACTCTCTGTGCTTAAGTAAGCTAAAAAAAGGTATTTACTCTCCCTTTCCTGTTCAAACCGAAGATTTTATGATGGTATGATTTTGTTATTAGGAAAACATTGCGGGAAAAGAAGTAATTGCTTGTAACAAGCAATTTGTTGTCTGCAACCTCTTTTGATTTGGACCAGTCTAAAAATTCAACAAGGTGCCAAATTGTCACAAGATACGCCCGTCACACTGCTTAATATTAACTGGGGGTTTGAATAGAACTGATGTTATTTTAAATGAATATTTTTTGTCAAACAAAGTATGAAAAACAACAAAGGGCAATAACTCAAAATATACACTAGGTAAAGTTATGGTTCTTGTACACAGCACTCCCACTTGGTGAGCTCTATCCATCCATGAAGTTTCATGATTCTAGCTATTATACTTTAAGAGATATACTCCGGACAAGATTCAAGTATGATAAACAACAAAGGGCAATAACTCAAAAAATAGGCAAGGTAGAGTTATGGTTCTTGTGCACTGCACTACCCCTTGGTGAGATCTATACACCCATGAAGTTTCATGATCCTAGCTATAATACTTTTAGAGATATACTCCGGACAAGATTCAAGAATGAAAAACAACAAAGGGCAATAACTCAAAAAATAGGCTAGGTAAAGTTATGGTTCTTGTACACTGTACTCCCACTTGGTGAGCTCTATCCATCCATGAAATTTCATGTTCCTAGCTATTATACTTTTAGAGATATACTCCGGACAAGATTCAAGTATGAAAAACAACAAAGGGCAATAACTCAAAATATACTCTAGGTAGAGTTATGGTTCTTGTACACTGCACTCCCCCTTGGTGAGATCTATCCATCCAATAAATTTCATGATTCTAGCTATTATACTTTTAGAGATATACTCCATACAAGATTCAAGTATGAAAAACAACAAAGGGCAATAACTCAAAAAAATAGGCCAGGTAGAGTTATTGTTCTTGTACACTGCACTCTCCCTTGGTGAGATCTATACACCCATGAAGTTTCATAATCCTAGCTATTATACTTTTAGAGATATACTCCGGACAAGATTCAAGTATGAAATACAACAAAGGGCAATAACTCAAAAAATAGGCTAGGTAGAGTTATGGTTCTTGTACACTGCACTCCCCCTTGGTGAGATCTATCCATCCAATAAATTTCATAATTCTAGCTATTATACTTTTAGAGATATACTTCGGACAAGATTCAAGTATGAAAAAAAACAAAGGGCAATAACTCAAAAAATAGGCCAGGTAGAGTTATGGCTCTTGTGCACTGCACTCCCCCTTGGTGAGAACTAAACACCCATGAAGTTTCATGATCCTAGCTATAATTCTTTTAGAGATATACTCCGGACAAGATTCCAGTATGAAAAACAACAAAGGGCAATAACTCAAAAAATAGGCCAGGTAGAGTTATGGTTCTTGTGCACTGCACTCCCCCTTGGTGAGATCTATACACCCATAAAGTTTCATGATCCTAGCTATAATACTTTTAGAGATATACTCCGGACAAAATTCAAGTATGAAGAACAACAAAGGGCAATAACTCAAAAAATAGGCCAGGTAGAGTTATGGTTCTTGTGCACTGCACTCCGTATTGATGAGAAGAATATAACTGCCAAGTTTAAAGTCAATCGGACTAACGGTGACAGAGTTATGCTCTAGACAAAGAAGTGGACACCGCCGGACGCCCGGACGACTGGAAACCACGGGTGATCCCATAATACGTCCCGTCTTTGACGGGCGTATAAAAAGGGAAAGGGTTAACCCATTACCACACAATCCCACTTTTTGAAGATCTGAAGAAGTATTATAGAATTTCTCTTTTTCTCTAATGTTTTGTACTTTGTTTGGCACTTATTTTACAAATTAAGTGCACTTCGAAATGTTGTCTGCACTTTCTTTCAATTTGGACCAGTCTAAAATTTTGTTGTCTGATAAAGGGTTTATTAGATGAGATTTTACAGATCTACATGTCCTTTCAATTTTGCATGCTAATAAATCATTTTTGATGTTTCAATCTTTATAATAATTTTGCCTTGTGATGATAATATATACTAATCAAAATTCAATGAAGATCACTTTTAAGATTGTCATTATTCCTTACCCGAAAATGAAATGTTAGGATATTTGCTGCGATTCTAGAAATATGTTTACTTTATAACTTTCTTGCACTAAAAACATTTGACCTGACAACCCCTTGAAGCTTGAAGTGGCAAAACTTGGTAGGGGAAATAATTCAAGATTACATGGTATGGTAGGCAAATGAGATTTATTTGTTAGGGGCATAGAAATATGGATTTTCTCCAGCTGTCCCTACATATATAAGAGATGAATTTCTATTTGTCAAGAATCAAAATAACCTTGTATGCACAAATTCCATTGATAAATTTTGAGAAACATTGTTGTTCATGAGCAAAATGCTGGAACCCAACATTTTACTCATTAACAACAATATTTTCTACCCTTCAATATAAACCATTAGGATAAAGAATCTACAAGATCTATTTTGTACCATTCAAAGATTCACTCTGATGTATTTACTTGTCCCCAGACAAGGTGACCATGATAAATGTATTTGTCAGCCAGCTGAAAAGCCTGTGTCAAAAAGATGAGCATTCCACATCCAGTAACACAAAGGAGGATGTAGTAATTTTACTGTAATATCATTCACAGTAGCCCTTCTAGTGGGTCCATTTCTCAGACACTAAGAAATGTCTTCATGATCAGATTGCAGTCTATGCCTGCTGTTAGACAAGGTAATCAAATGTTGGGCATTCAGGAACAATTGTTCTCATTTTCTATTCTCCCTTCAAATCATTCAATTTTGGGCAAAAACCTGTCATAAAATGAACACATTTTCAAGGTATTATCAAATGTTCCAATGTTTCAATCTCAGGGAAAAATTATCACAATCTTTAAAGTGATCTTTATGAAGTTTTGAGTAGTATAAACTACCTCTGGCTGGTGCATTCGGACACTCTCTGGCAAAATGGCCTGTTTGTCCACACTTAAAACAGTCTTTTGAGCCTCTGTCCCCGCCTGTATCAAGAAACAATAAAATGGTCACAAAAGCAAGATAAACCCTTGTCATGCTGAACCTGGAATATTCTGGTTTTAGCAGGAGGTATAGACAAAGATCAAACTGCACATGAGTGCAGTCTGATCTTAGTCTACACCTCCTGTCTGTCCTTTTGAAACCAGAGTTGTTTATGAAATGAATTTTCAAAAGATGTATTGACAAATGAATAACAAGGACCACTAGTTCTTTCAGCCCTTTGATTTTAATACAATCCTGAAATGGATTTTATTCAGCATGACAAGGGTTAAAAGGATAGTTGACAATGGTTACTGGCCTTTGATAAAGCAGTTAGAATAAGATAAAGAAAGCAACATCATCTTTGCAAAATGGATGATCCAGAACATAAAACAAGAGCTGTCATTGGACAGTGGTCATTATTGCTCAACTATAGGCAGCGCTGGATAATAATAGCAATTTAATGTCAATATTGTTCAACATTTCTCTAAATGAGGGTCACAGGAACGAATCTTTACATAGATAGTAAATAGGACATTAAACACATGTGCACTGTTTCAAAACATTACCTGATGTAGTTAGACAAATGACATATTTAATGTTAAACTTTATCAAGAATTTTTAAGTCATAGAGACATTAAGTTCAACTTAAGTAAACGTTAGAGGAAAGAATCTGATTCTAGAGAGTTGGATAATAACATCTTAACATCATAACATGTGTAACGTTTCAAAGCAAAAGTGCAAGTAGTCACACAGATAACACAATTTGCGCAGACTTGCACACAAAACTTTAACCAAGAATTTCTAAGTAAAAAAATGGATGTCAAAGTAATGAAACCTTGCCTAGCTATTTGAATTATGTAATAATGTTTGCCTTGAGAGTATATGACTATACACATGTTCAAAGTTCCAAATTTATCCCCTCGAGTACTAACAGATAAAACACATTGGACGAAAGTCTTCAACAATTTCACAATGGCCGAGAATATTGTCAAGAGTGAACATCAGCAATTTGTATGAATATTAATAAATACTCTGATAAGTTTGTGAAATGTAACTTATTTTGAATTCGCATTGAAAGACTTATCTTTAAAAATGCAATATGATTTCAATGCTTTGGGAAGATTTAGAAGAGGATAAGTTTCTGTCAAAGATGTAGCAAGTGCCCTTATAAAACCAAGCATCTTCTAAGCCTTGTGCATTTTGTTATATGCATACACAGATTTTCATATTCTTGCAAGATTCAAAACAAAGTGCCTGTGGGTAAGGGTTCTGCTAAAAAGAATCTCAGGGTTATGAATACTAGCCAAGGGGAAAACACTATATTCACAAAGGTACATATTAGGTTTCAGAGCAATAGCATTAGTAGGATATATAATTTGCACATAAATCATAAAGTGTTACACTGAAACTAGCAACGACACACAGGTAACTGGAGTTGACAGATTAGGGCTGTTACTCAAGGAATCAATCGACCAATCAACAGCATGCCCACTTGGTTTTTATTTTGGGGGTACATGTACCCCCTAGGTTTTGAAGTGGGGGTACAAAGAAAAAACTGGGGGTACAGTGTACCCTTTACTTTCAGATTTAAGGGTACACAATACGAATCAGAACCCTTTACCAAATGACAGACAATGTTGTAGTTATATAGTTTGTTATTACTCAGTAAAGAAGTACCACACGTCATGTGCAAGTTTCAGATGAATTTAGAGGGAAAGATAATAAACTTTCTTTGAAAACCTGGTTTTTGACAATTCACGTTTTCTTAATTATTGGATTTTGGACGGGTTGAATGGAATATGAGAGCGATGGCAAGTTAATTACAAGGGTGGGAATGTCATCTTGGAGCAGGCCATACCAGGCATGTCTGCTCATCTTTAGATCAAACTGTGGTATTAAAACGATTCTGATACAGAAAATATCAAATGGTCTTATAAAGTCACCATTTTTGGAGAAATAGAATAGGTTTTGTTACGACATTTTGCAGACAGCAACTTACGTAGCCAAAACAAAACTACAATGTTAAACAAACGGCTCAATTTTGTCCCGCCTGACTTACATGTACAACGGAACTTACGAGAGAAACTGATTTCAAAATCAGATTCTATATCATGAGTTCTTGTCAATCTTGCCCAAAAACAAGTGAATATCTTGCGTTTAGTTTGATAAATAGCGCAACTTTGGGTCTATTTCAAAACAAACGGGTGAGGCCATCAGGATCCGCATTATACGAACTTTTACAACTGCTGGTTTCCCAATTCTCTATATGAAAACAAGAGGCCCAGTGGGCCTTACCGGTCACCTGAATAAAAGAGCACCAAGACAAGTGATTTTGTTTGAAAGAATTAGAAAAAGGTTTGGTTGAATCCCCTCAGTAGTTCTTGAGAAGAAGATGAAAATGTTTAAAAGTTACCAAAAATGACCCCCTTTTGGTCCCCATTTTAGGCACCCCTGACCTCCAGCCTTTTAATTTTCACAAATCTGTATAATCAGTACCCAATGATGCTTTTCACCAAGTTAGTTTGAAATTGGCTTAGTACTTCATCAGAAGAAGGTGAAAATGTGAATTTTTTAACATGATGAACTTTGACCTCTGGGTGTGGCCCCATACATGACCCCAGGGACATGAATTTCACAATTTATAATATACCTGTCCTAGTTGTCATGCACACAGAATATTTAAGCTCTGGCATTAACGGTTTATTAGAAGAAGATTTTTAAAGAAGTACCAAAAATTACCCCTTTTTGCCCCCTATTTGGGCCCCTTTGACCCCAGAACCCCTATTTTCACAAACTTGAATTGGCATCCCCCAATGATGCTTTCTACCAAGTTTGGTTGAAATCTGCCCAGTAGTTCTTGAGAAGAAGATGAAATATTTAAAAGTTACCAAAAATGACCCCCTTTTGGTCCCCATTTTAGGGCCCCCTGACTCCCCCAGTGATTAATCTACCTTTCTAGGTCACTGAGTCAATCTGACTCACTGATCTTGAAACTCTGAGTCAAATTTAAAAACAGTGAGTCAAAAATGTCGAACTAATAGAAATATGCTTTCAAGTTTAGCTTTTAGTATTTATGCTTAGTTATTGATGTGAATGAATGTAATAAATTAATATAAATTGTTCGTTGTTTTATCTTCATTTAATCCTCAACAATATTCAAACCCTTGAATTCAAAACAGATATTTTTCATTTAATTTATGTGGATCATCTCAGGCTGACAGCAAAACAAAATGCAACATACAACAGGCTCAGAGAAAGGTAAAATACTAAAATGTTTACAAACTGCCTATACTCATATTACTATCAATTACAAAGCAACTACACTGCAGCTCCACTATAACGCTGTTGGTGGGGTCCAAGAAATGAAACAGCGGAAGAAGTGGAGTTATTATGCTATAACGCTGTTTCCCCCCCCCCCTCCCCCCGCCGTAACTGAAATTTTCAACCATCGGAATTGGAACCAAACACCCGATAATTTGTGATGAAATTCTTGTAACAAGTTTAATTCTATACAAGTTACTAGTCGGGAAATGAAAAACAACTGTAGTTACGAGATTTTAGCAGAACCCGACGAAATTCAGCTTGCGGAGAATTAATTTCTAACCTTACCTTCCCGGTCTATCAGGATTGAATAATCCGTAAATTGCTACAGGTCTATAAATTGTGGTTCTCTTTCTCCCAATATTAAGAAGCTAGAACTTTTACCCGAGACATGTTTTATTATTTTGATAGTCGTCGGCATTAATCTAGTTGAATTTAGTTTTACACGGACGTAAATATTTCAATCCTTACACAAAAGGGATAAAATCTAAGTATTTCGCATAGCGACGTCTCCTTGGAGACCGACGAGTTGTTGAACACCTGGGGTTACTGAAGCGTTGAGAAAATGTCGCGTGGATCGACCTTCGAACCTCTTTCGCGGTAATGGACTTGGTCTAATTTCTTTACCATTGTTGAAAATACGGTAACAATAAACCGACCAAAAACTCTATCTGAACCTAGTCATTTACGTATCGGGAATTTAAACCGACCAGTTGCACGTATACAAAACTGGATTAAACTTTGTAGCCGCTAACTTTTAATCGTAAAAATGAAGGTCATAATAATCGAAAAAAATCCGAGACGGCAGAATGTCTGGCTTCATAACGACAAGAGTAAAAAATTCGGTCAGCATGAATTCTCACGGGGTACGCGTCTGGCACGTGTCAACTCCGGAAACTCTCCCATAAATAGCTGAACATCTGGCGGCGGCACCTTTGATCACCTTTCCTCCCTCCGAATAAATAAACTGTACCCGAAAAAACTTGACTTCAAATTTGTCGACAAGCTTTTAGCCGTGCGTTTGATCATACAAGATGGCATTAAATTTTCGATTTATTGAATGAAATGCGGAAAAATAACGGTATTTCATTTTAATCTACTTATATTATCTATCCTGTTTCGGATGAGAATCTTCCGATATTGTGACATTTACAATTCCAATTCACGTATTTTCTGAAAAAACGTCGCAACTACGACTGATTGTTTTCAAAGCACATTGTTGCGTTTTTATCTTGAAGCCACTATCCTCTACGAGCTCCGGATACCAGCAAACTATGAAGTGAAATAAATAGTAGGCTCAAGTCAATTTGTCTAATTTCACGCTCGCGCATTACTTTAAGAACACGTCCTACCCGGGACTGAAGAAAATTAAGAACGCCGAGAGGGAAACAGTCTAATATTTTAATCGCACCACCTTCAAGGTTTGTAACTGAAGGATACCGAGGTGCATGCCTATTCTCTATTGATTTAAAAAATATAAAAGACCTAAGGCATTGATCATCTCAATGTCAAAGAGTAAGACCAAATAATCAAACTGATTTTGTAAATTGAAACACTACGCGTGTCATCAATCAAACAAAGCAATTACCTCTGAAGTAATGCGTTAATGACCACGACCGTCCACGTAAGGTGTTAAAAACATACCTGGCTTCGGGTAATTATTGATTTTAATGTGCAACCCTTTTTCTTCGAAGACGGGATGAAAAAATCGCGGCCAAATCAGCATAAACGTCGTATCTCAGCATCTGCAACCCAAAATGCACCCCCCCCTTCAAAATTTGGGGAGCCAAGCGGACCCTGCGTTATAATGGAGTCAGCGCTGTGCCCGGTAGCGTTATAGAGGAGTTGCAGTGTACTAAGATTTCTAAAGATACAACCCTTCTAATACTGTTCAGCTCACATCCTAGCTGTACACAAAGCTTTGACAGATAGTATAGACTGAGAACAGAGTGCACAAATGAACAGTCTGATCTTAGCCTACACTATCTGCAGACAGTTTTCTACTTAACTATTGTGGCATAAACTTGTACAAGACTTGTTGAAATGTAAAAAAATGCCATTTTTAAGCAAAATATAAATCTGGAAAGTTAAGAGTTGAGTAAATGTTTTTCATTTAATTACTCTCCACCTCCGACCTCAGCCAGCTTTAACACTTCAACCATTTGTCATTCCAGTTTTCGTTGTCACTACTAAATGGGCATTTCTATATTATTGTTTTTATCCATTTTGATTTTCGTAACCTAGCCCGAGAACCCCGAAATGCGTTCTTTGTTTCGGGTCGATAAATTTTTTTTTTCCTTTCGGATGCCATTTTGAAACTCGCACCGAAAATGATATTAATCGTGATCGATGATTGGATTATGAGATACTATTGAACCAATCAGTGACTACCATACAAAATCATTACTGGTTACCAGTCTCCATAGACTGGTATCACTGTCGACTAAAATAAAGCCGGCTCTACAGTCTCCAGATTCTATCGAAGGTTTAAATGCGAAAACCTTGCGCTTGTAAATTCAGGTACCTTGAGACTAATAAACCGGGACCAGAAATACGTGCGTCAGAAATACGCTCGGCAATAATTATCGTGCGTCATGCTGATTTTTTTTGCGTAAATTACGCATGACGCAGAGGTAGATAAATCTCTGTTCCCCAGCCTTATTATTTTGACAAATCTGAATAACCATTACCAAATGATGCTTTTCACCAAGTTTGTTTGAAATTGGCTTTGTACTTCATCAGAAGAAGATGAAAATGTCAATTTTTTAACATGATGAACTTTGACCTCTGGGTGTGGCCCCATACATGACCCCAGGGGCACGAATTTCACAATTTATAATATACCTGTCCTAGTTGTCATGCACACAAAATATTTAAGCTCTGGCATTAACGGTTTATTAGGAGAAGATTTTTAAAGAAGTACCAAAAATTACCCCTTTTTGGCCCCTATTTTGGCCCCTATGACCCCCAGAACCCCTATTTTCACAAACTTGAATTGGCATCCCCCAATGATGCTTTCTACCAAGTTTGGTTGAAATCCGCCAAGTAGTTCTTGAGAAGAAGATGAAATATTTTAAAGTTACCAAAAATGACCCCCCTTTTGGTCCCCATTTTAGGGCCCCCTGACCCCCCAGCCTTTTTATTTTGACAAATCTGAATAACCATTACCAAATGATGCTTTTCACCAAGTTTGTTTGAAATTGGCTTTGTACTTCATCATCAGAAGATGAAAATGTGAATTTTTTAACATGATGAACTTTGACCTCTTGGTGTGGCCCCATACATGACCCCAGGGACATGAATTTCACAATTTATAATATACCTGTCCTAGTTGCCATGCACACAAAATATTTAAGCTCTGGCATTAACGGTTTATTAGAAGAAGATTTTTATAGAAGTACCAAAAATTACCCCTTTTTGGCCCCTATTTTGGCCCCTATGACCCCCAGAACCCCTATTTTCACAAACTTGAATTGGCATTCCCCAATGATGCTTTCTACCAAGTTTGGTTGAAATCCGCCCAGTAGTTCTTGAGAAGAAGATGAAAATGTTTAAAAGTTAACGGACGACGGACGACGCACGAGGGACGACGCACGACGACGGACAAACGATGATTGCAATAGGTCACCATGACCATTCGGTCAGGTGACCTAAAAACCAGCTGGTTCCTGTCACATGAAAGGGAAATCACTCGCTCCCGATGCGTTTTGTTCTACTTTGCTTGAAGTTTTTGGGGGTTTTAGGGGAAAATACGCACGTATGGTTTCTCGTTTTATACGCTAATCATTTCAAATGAACACACACGTAATAGCTTTTTTGTTTCTACGTTTATTTATTTTTCTGTACGTTCATGCACGTCTTGGTGTAAGATTTGTACGTGAACCAACGTAGTTGTACGTGAATTACGTACTGCAGTACATGAATGGGCACCCTGATCAACATTCATTTAGACCTGTAGTGAATTTTAACTCTGACAATGGACATTTATACAAAGCATTTTAGTTGATTTAGTGACCTTAATGTTGTAACCAAAGCTTGAATATCAGTGCTGTAGATATGATATTTAGGTCGCAAACTAAACAAATCACTTTTTTGTTACATGTTACTAGCCATAGATGTTACAAAATAACGTCATTTAATGTCTATACCGAACTTTCTGTCGGAGTCAGCGGGTGGGAATAGCAACGTCAGTGGACATGGCCAGCGATCCATCAATTTGACCCTTTATTCTTTGATTAGTATATGTACATGGGATATCATGCAAGCAGCTAAAGAGGAAAATGCTTTTGTTTCTCGCATAACTAGGGCTCAAACCCAAGAAAACATCCTCCTTACATTTAACCCATTCCCACACAATGACACGCCCCCAAGAAAAAACCTTTGGAAAGCTCTGTGGAAAGTGTAGAAATTGCTTGTTACAAGCAATTTCTTAATTATCCACAATTTTTTTCTTCCAAGAAGACAAAGATTTTCAAATTCTCGTCATCTAAAAATAGTCGTCTGCAATGACCAGTCTAAAATTTTGTTGTCTGAAAATGGGTTAAGAATTAATGTCCCAACAAGTTTGTGCAGGGAGAAATTTGACCTTAGACTGTGACTTTGAGAAAAACCAAAATTTTTGTAAGCTGACTTAACCCATTCCAACTCAACAAAATTTTAGACTGGTCCAAATTGAAAGAAGCTGCAGACAATATTTTCAAGTTGGTGGAATTTAAATTTTCTTTGTCTTTTTGGATAGAAAACATTGTGGATAATGAAGAAATTGCTTGATACAAGCAATTTCTTCATTATCCACAATGTTTTCCACAGCTTTTTTCTTGAGGGGCGTAAAAAGGAGGGCTTGTGTGGGAATGGGTTAACATCCACCCCCCCCCCCCCCAGGATTCAGTAAATCAAATAGCAGTTTACCTTTAACCCATTCCCACATGAAAAAATTTTGGACTGGTCCAAATTCAAAGGAGTTGCAGACGACAATTTAAAGTTGATGAAAATTTAGATTTTTTTTTAACTTTTGGGTTGAACTTTTGGGTGACAAGCAATTTCTTCATTTTCCACAATGTTTTCCCAATTTTTTTTTTCTTGATGGGCGTCCAAAAGCGTCACTGTGTGGGAATGGGTTAAACTACATTATCCCATAAAGAATAGGGCATCTCCTTGGTAATAGAAAATAATTGTATAAAGTTTCTAGGTCCTAGGTCAAATTGCTTATGACTTAGAAAAGGTTTTAATTCAAACTTCAATTTAAGCTTTGACCTGTATGACCAAAATATTAAGACACTTCCTTAGATCAAAAGTTCCATGGTTATAGCACAGAAATGCAAAGTCTGCAGACAGCCAAGAAGACATGGTGACATCAATACCCCTCCTTTTTTTCTTAGGGTGAGGGTTATAATACTAGAGGCACTTGAGCACCTGTACCACTCCACAGGCCTGTAATTACAGATTAAGCAAGTGGTGTTTTCAGACTATGTTTCTATCAATCAATATTAAATGACGGAAACTGAAAAAGAGTAACCAGAGGATCATTCCAGGGAAATTTGGTTGAAATCAATCAACTGGTTTCTGAGAAAAAGGTTTTTGAAGCTTTCTCAATATATGAAAATTACCCCCCCCCCCTTTAAGCCATGCTTTTCATTGGATCAAAATTCTTTGAAGGAATCTGATAAAGGGTCATCTAAGGATAATTCCTGTGAAATTTTGTTAAAATCTATTTTGCTGGCTTCTTTGTAGAAGATTTTCAAAACTTTCACCATATATGAACAAAAGTGCCATAGTCAACATATACGCTGCCACTTTGCTGCTGTTTCACGAAAATAATTGTAGACACTACTTATTTTGACAGAACCAAATTCAAAACATTTGCAGACTACCTTTTAAAATTGTCAAGTTCAAACTACTTGTTATGATTGATTGATTGAATGGGCCCAGCAACTAAGTGTCATGGGGCATAACTCTTGCAAAAACCAATGAACCATAAAATCATTGATCCCTGTACACCTACAAATCATGGTGATGACATTGACCATGTTTCATTCAGATCCAGCCAGAAACTTAGGAGGAGTTGCATTCACAAGGCTGCAATTTCAATAAGCCCCAGAGACTAAGTTTTAAGGGGGCATAACTGAGGCAAAAATCAATAAACCATAAAATCCTTACTTCACGCACATCTACCAATTAAGGCGATTAACATTGACCAAGTTACATAAAGATCAATCCAGAAACTTAGGAGGAGTTGCGCTCACGAGAAAAGTGGACGTACGTACGGACGGACGGATGGACAGACGGAGAAGATGACGCCAATATACAACCACCTCCGGCGGCGTATAAAGATAGCTGAGCCCATTAAAGCAATATTAATTATTCATCAAAATTCTTTGGTAAAGGGTCAACAAGGGAACTACCCAGTAAAATTTGGTTGAAATCTATCCTCTGATTCCTGAGAAGAAAAATTTTAAAGCTTTCACCATATATAGAAATTAGCCCCGCCATTTCGATCCATATTTTTCATCTGATCTAAATTCTTTGTAGGAATCTGATAAAGGGTCAGCCAAGGATCATTTCTGTGAAATTTAGTTGAATTCTATGAAGTAATTTCTGAGGAGAAGATTTTTGAATTAAAAAATTACGGACGGATGGACAGACGCACAACAGACGCAACGCCATGACAATAGATCACTGGCTTCCAGCTAGTGGAGCTAAAAATCATTTTTGTTTCCTACAGAACTGGGAATAACACTGAACAAGAGTATGAAATTATATCTTAATTAGTCTTTTACATACTATGTGACCTTGGAGATAATTTTTAATCTTTTTCTCATGCTTCTTCTACTCATGATAAAACAAGAGGGGCAAGATGGTCCAAAATTGCTCAAACGAGAATTATTTCTGAAGTCTGATACGCCCTGCCCTGCCACCCCTTATTTTATGAACAAGTTTTGAAAAGGGTCACCCAAGGAACATTCCTGTCAAGTTTGGTCCAAGTAGGCCAGATGGTAAAGGAGAATATGATATTTAAAGAATTATTTCATGAAGTCTGATTAGCCTGGCCCTGCCATTCCCTTTTTTTCTGAATCAAAATTTCCCACAGAAATTTTGAAGAGGGTCACCAAAGGAAGATTCCTAAGAAGTTTACTGTAATTGGCCATGTGGTTTAGAGGGAGAAAAGTCTTACATTATTTCTATTAAGTCTGATAAGCCCTATCTGCCATACTCCCATTTTTTCATTAATTAAATTTCATGACAAAGTTTTGAATAGGACCACCCAAAGAAAATTCTTGACCAATTTGTTCCAAATTTGCCAAGGGGTTTGGGAGGGGAAGTTTTTAAAGAACTATTTCATAATTTCTCCAAGTCTGCTAAGCTCAACCCTGCCACGCCCCTATTTTTTGGCAAATCAAATTTTCATAAACACATTTTGAAATGGGGCACCCAGAGATCATTCCTACCAAGATTGGTTGAAATTGGCCCAAAACTTATAGAGAAGATTTTTAAAGAATTGTTGATGACTTCTGATGTACAAGGCACAATGGACACAGTGTGATCACAAAGACTCACCTTGAGCATGTTGTGCTCAGGTGAGCTAAAAACAGTTATGCTTAGTTATCCATTAATGAAGGGAGATATGTTGTGGATAAATAAAGACATACTGATGCACTAACATATATACATCACATCATGATCTCCACTATGTCTCACTAACTGCAAGTGGGATGAACAAAAAGTAATGGACCATACCCAAAATGAAAATTGCACATCTACCCGCGATACGGAATCTATCTGTGAGATGTGAATCAAATACATCCAGTACTTGATGAGAAAATGAGCAGACAAAACAAAAGCTACAGACCGATGGACTGATAAATTGACTGACAAGCTCACTCCTGTAGCACTAGATTTTGCACAAGGACTCAGTTGACCAAGTGTGTGATATTTCATCAAAATTTGGAAGAAAAGTTTCAGAGATTTTGTCTGGAAAGATGAAAGCAGGAAGAAAGCTCTGCTGTAAACAGAAGGTCTCACACAGAATTTAGAGACATAATACCAACTTACTACTCCTATCTCCAAATCCAGAACCCTCTGACCTTGAACCAAACCCTCCACTACCACCTTGTCTGCCAAAACCTCCACTACCACCTTGTCTGCCAAAACCTCCACTCCCAGAATCACCACTGTTAAATCTACCACTGCGACCTCCATCACCACCACCGTCGAATCTTCCTCCAAATTCACTACCACTGTCAGAGTCTCCTCTGTTGTTAAATCCACTTCGACCCTCACTACCAAAACCACCATCAGATCTTCTGCCAAATCCATGACCACTATCGGAATCTCCTTTGCTGTTAAACCCACTTCGGCCACCTCCACCAAAGCCACCATCTGATCTCCTACCAAATCCACTGCCACTTTCAGAATCCCCACCACTGTGACCGCTGCTACCAAAGCCCCCATCACCAGATCTTCCACCAAATCCACCACCATCAGATCTGGATCTAAATCCGCTTTCTCTAGATTGCCCTCCATATCCAGATCTTCCCCTGTCTGATCGTCCACTAAACCCTCCACTACCACCATCAGATCTTGATCCAAATCCTTCTTCACTAGACTGTCCTCCAAATCCAGATCTTCTTCCGTCTGATCGGCCACCAAATCCACCTCCTCTTGAGCCTCCACCAAAGCCACCCCTGTCAGAGCGCCCTCCAAAACTACCATTATCTCCACCACCCCTCTCCTGTCTTCTATTAAAAGATCCTTTACTTCCAAATCCAATACTTCTGTTATCATCCCCTTCGTCCCAACCATCACCACCGGTATTCACCTGAAAAAAAAAAAATTAACGAATAAAGTTTTCAAATATGAGAAGAGATCCATATGGAACTCAAAATTCACAGAAATAGCATTAGTCAAAGTAAATGCTCCCAGTTGGCCGTAATAATTAACTTTGACCTTGTTTGTTGGCCTTGATCTGATCATTATCAGATGTATATTTGCTTATAAACTAAAAGAATCTACTGACAACAAAGACATGGTAGTTTTGTGGAAGTATCAAGTAAACAACACAAAAGGAAATTTGTTGGTGAGCAGCCTTAACATATACATGGCGCTCAGTTTGAGATAAGGCTCTTTTTCTGCAAGGCCTAATACTAACTGGGTCTGGGGAAGACCTCTTTAACATTTAACTTAAATTTACTTACGTTGCCAAGGCAACCAATCCTTTCAACAGATTTAAAATCTTTTTGTAATTTTAAAAGGGGGCAACCAAAGGGATTTTCCTGCCAAATTTGGTTGAAAATGGCCACATAGTTTTGGAAGAGTTGCCTTCTTTATTTCTTATAATAAATCACATCACCCTGATCTAGTGTGTAAAGGGACATATTACCCCATTCCTACACAGTGACGCTTTTTGACTCCCCTCAAGAAAAATAAGAGGCCCATGAGGGCACGAGACCCTCTACTGGTTATCAAGTTTTCCGTTAAAAAAATCTGATATTTAAGGAAGTTAATTACTCAAAGAAGAATGCATAAAGAGAAAAAAAGGGCTTTATCCCCTTTATCATTTTAAGCAACAATCCTCAAGGGCCCTTTTCCTGTGTTTCATGACGGATCCACTCCATTTCCAAAAAAAAGTTACCTTATGACCCTAAAATCATTCTGTGAAATTTTCATCAGAATCTGACAATAATTGTGGACTTTATCACATAAACAGGATTGTTTTGAAAGAAAATCAATAAGGCCCCTTTTTCTGTGTTTTCTGATGAATCAATTTCATTCCAAAAGGAACTTTCCTTACAACCCTACAATTGCCCTGTGAAATTTAAAAGACAATTTGATAATGATTTAGATCTTCATCACATACACAAGAATGTTTTGAATGATAATCTGTAAGGCCCCTTTCCTATGTTTCGAATGCCACAATTATTCAATGCATCTTTGAATCCGATAAAATTGTGTTAACAAAGATATTAAAATCAAGTTCTCATAAGGCCCCTTTTTCCGTGATATTTTACTGTTGATTTTTATCATTCTGTGAAAGTTAAAAGTGAATCTGATGAAATATGGGGACTTCATTATGTTTACTAGAATATGTAAGAAAAAAATCATATGGCCCCTTTTTACATGATACTTGATGAATTGTACCCAGTTCTGAAAAGAACCCTTTAAGTGATAGTACAATCATTCTGTGAAATTTTGAAGTGAATCCGGTGAAATCAAGGGACATCATTGTGTTAACCAGAATATTTAAGAAAGTTTTTCATAAGGCCCCTTTTGATATGACATTTGCCATAATCAGTTCCACTGTCAAAATCAACAATTGGAATGATGGTCAGGGTGCCCATTCACGTACTGCAGTACGTAATTCACGTACAATTACGTTGGTTCACGTACAAATCTTTCACCAAGATGTGCATGAACGTACAGAAAAATATATGAACGTAGATACAAACATGCCATTTCGTATGTGTGCATTTAAAATCATTAGCGTATAAAACGAGAAACTCTATATGCGTATTTTCCCAAAAAACCCAAAAGATTGCAAGCAAAGAAGACAAAATCGCATTAGGAGCAAGTGATTAACTATCATTCGACGGAAACCATTGCTTCTTTCTGGCCTGTTTTCTAGTAAGAGAATAGGGGAACCAGCAGTTGGAAAACTTCGTATAATGCAGATCTCTATGGCCTGACCAGTTTGTTTTGAAATAAGTCCAAAGTTGCGCTATTTTTCAAACAAAAACGCAAGATATTTATGTGTTTTGGGCGAGAAACTGACAATAATTCGCACTATAGTTTGTTTTTGAAATGAGTTTCTCTCGCAAGTTCCGTTGTATATATATGTCGGGCGTGACAAAATGGAGCCGTTTATTCAACGTTGTAGTTTTGTTTAAGCTACGTAATATGCTGTCTGCAAAACGTCACAACAAAACCTACTCTCTTTCTCCACAAATGGTGACTTTTGGACAGTGATAAGGCCAGTTAATATTTTTTGTACCAGAATTATTTCAATACCAGAGTTTGAGCTAACAATGAGCTGACATGCCTGGTATGGTCTGCTCCAAAATGCCTTCCCCACCCTCGTAATTCACCTGTTAGAGTTGTTAAGCCATCACTCTCATATCCAATTCAGGCCTTCCCAAATCCAATAACTAAGAAAATGAGTTGTCAAAAATCGGCGTTGCTATCCTCTGCTCTAAATTTATCTGAAACTGGCAGATGACTTTTGGCACTTATTTACTGATTATTAAAAAGTAGATATAACTATATCATTGTCATTTGGTAAAGGGTTCAGATTCGTATGCCGTATGGTGTACCCATAACTCTGAAAGTAAAGAGTGCACTGTACCCTCAGATTTTTCTTTGTACCCCCATTTCAAAACCTAAGGGGTACATGTACCCCCAAAATGAAAACCAAGTGGGCATGCTGATGGTACAATCAATCTCTGTAATCTGTGGACTTTATTGTGTTAATGAGTTTATAGTGAAATCTTCATAGGGCCCCTTTTCTCATGATACTTTACAGAACAAACCAAATTTCAAAAGGAACAATTCTAATGAAGGTACAATCATTCTTTAAACAAGAGGACCATGATGGTCCTAAATCGCTCACCTGAGGCATCCGCAAATTACAGTCCTTTTTTGTATAATAATTGAGAAAAATAAATTAAACACATATAAGATTTTGGGCTTTGTACAAAACAGTCCAGTAATGCTTTCCAAAAAACATCAATGCCTTTGGCTTTATTGTTTAATCCATTACCAAACTATCCCACAATTTGTCACCCTCAGAAAAAAAAGGTTTAAAAAAGCATTGTGAGAAAGGGAGTGACAAGCTATTCTCCAAGTCTTTCAATGCTATTTCCGCAATTTTTGACCCCAGGAGCAGAGACGTTTTCTATCCTAAGAGCATTTTTTCCTATAACACAGTACAAAATTATTTAGTCATGCTAAATATCACTTTTAAACATGTAAATGCAATATGAATGCCCTTCACCATATATTTCAGAAGAAGAAGTCTTTCAAAGTTGCTCTAATTGGATGTTTTCCAAACTTTTGGATCTATAGGGCAGTGCCATGTTTTATCCCAGGGCTAAGATTTCAGCTAACATGGTAAAGAACCATCTGTACATGCTATATACCAAATATGAATGCCTAAGCCTTTGTAGATT
The DNA here is from genome assembly GCA_946902895.1 of Fragum fragum. Taxonomy (NCBI): domain Eukaryota; kingdom Metazoa; phylum Mollusca; class Bivalvia; order Cardiida; family Cardiidae; genus Fragum; species Fragum fragum. Next base: position 3,727,997 of record OX336367.1, read on the forward strand.
GGGAGGAGAAGACTGTTGAACGTGGTCTAATTGAGCATTTTTACGAACTTTGGACACCCAGGGCAAGGGTAACCTACAGGCATAATTTTAATCAAAATTGATAGAAAACAGCCATGCTATGCTACACTCAAAATATATATGCCCTCCGCCTTAAAATGAAGATTTTTATTTAACATACTCAAATTTTACTTTTTCCCAATTTTTGGACTTCTAGTGCAGGGCCATTTTTGACCCTGGGAGGACAACTTTAAGTGATATAGTACAAAACGATCTAGTTATGCTACATACCCAATATGAATATCCTAGACTTTATAGTTTAAGAGGAGAAGTCTTTTGAAATTGCTCTAATTAAGCATTTTCCAAACTTCGGACTTCAGGGGCGGGGTCATTTTGACCCAAGAGCTTAAATATTTTAAAACTTGGTAGAGAACCATATGATTAAGCTCTATACAAAATATAGAGGTCTTTTGCCTTGAAGTCTATGAAAAAAACAACAACAAAGATTTACTAAAATTTCCCATTTTCATATGCCGCGGTTACAACATTCTTTCACGGAATGAACTTCTTTTAACAACTTTTGAAGAGCTTCATCCAAGGGACATCTCTGCAAAGTTTCAGCTTGATTGGCCTACTTGTTTAGGAGGAGAAGATTTTTAAAGATATTTAAAGAATTACTAAAGATTCCCATTTTCAAATGCCGCGGCAACCAGAGCTTTTGATGAAATTTAAATTCTTTTAACAACTTTTAAAGAACTTCACCCAAGGAACATCCCTGCAAAGTTTCAGCTTGATTAGCCTACTGGTTTGGGAGGAGAAGATTTTTAATGATATTTAAAGAATTACTAAAGATTCCTGTTTTCATATGCCGCGGTTTCAACAGTTTTTCACAGAATGAAATTCTTTTAACAACTTTTGAAGAGCTTCACCCAAGGAACATCCCTGCAAAGTTTCAGCTTGATTGGCCCACTAGTTTAGGTGGAGAAGATTTTTAAAGATATTTAAAGAATTACTAAAGATTCCCATTTTCAAATGCCGCGGCAACCAGAGTTTTTGACGGAATTAAATTCTTTTAACAACTTTTGAAGAACTTCACCCAAGGAACATCCTTGCAAAGTTTCAGCTTGATTGGCCCACTGGTTTAGGAGAAGAAGATTTTTAAAGAAATTGTGGACGGACAGACAGACGGACGGACGACGGACAACAACCGATCACAATAGCTCACCTCGCACTTAGTGCTCAGGTGAGCTAAAAATAAAGAGAATCAATGAAAACAGTGGACTGAATTGTGTCAAGAATTTTTGTAACAAAATTTTCATAAGGCCCCTTTTTCCGTGAAACTTAACAAATCAGACCCAATTTACAAAGGAACAATCCTAATGATAGCTTGAAGAAAATGATTAAGACTGAGGACTTTATTGTAATAATGATGTTTTGTAATAAAATTTTTATAAGGTCCCTTTTCTTGTGCCACTTAACCAATCAGACCTAATTTACAAAGGAACAATCCAAATGATGGCACAATCATTCTATTAAAGTTTGAAGAGATTCTGATAAAGACTGAGGACACAGTTGTGTTTATGAGGATTTGGTAATAATTTTTCATACAGCCCCTTTTTTATGATACTAGACAGATCAGGCCCAATTTGGAAAGAAACAATCCTAATGATGGTATAAACATTCTGTGAAAGTTTGAACAGAATCTGATGAAAACTGCAGATTTTATCTTGGTGTAAAATTTTTAAAATAAAATTTTCATAAGGCTCCTTTTCCTGTGATACTTGAAGGATCAGGTCTCATGTCAGCATCAACAATCGTGATTATTGTACAATGATTCTGTGAAGGTTTGAAGAAAATCCAATGGAAGCTCTGGACTTGGTTACAAGGATTATAGATAAAATTCTCAAAAGGCCCCATGAAACTAGACAGATCACGCCTCATTTGAAAAGAAAGAATCATGATGGAATAATCATTCTGTGAAAGTTTAAACAGAATCTGATGAAAACTGTTGACTTTATTGTGGTACAAGGATTTTAAAATTAAATTTCATAATGCTCCCTTTCCTGTGATACTTGACGGATCTGGTCTAATGCAAACATCAACAATCATTATTGTACAATTATTCTGAGAATGTTTGAAGAAAATCTGATGAAAGCTCTGGACTTGGTAACAAGGATTTATAAATGAAATTTTCATACGGCCCCTTTTCCTGTGTTTCTTGACAGTTCAAACCCTGTTATGAAAAGAATGAAAGTTTTGACCTTCCAATCATTCTGTGAAAGTTTCAACAAAATCTGATCAAAGCTGTGGGCTTCATTGTGTTAACAGGGTTTTAATTAATTGAATTTTCATATAGCCCCTTTTCCCATGTTACTTGATGGATCTGAACCAATTCCACAGGGAACTCTACTTTCAAAAGTATAATTATTCTGTTTGAGTATAAAGACAACCCCATCTCATCTGTGGACTTACAAGCATTAAGATTTTTTTAATTGAATTTTTCTAAGGCCCCTTTTCCTATGTTTCTCAATGGATCAGACCCAATTTGAAAGGAACAATCCTTATAATTGTACAATCATTATGTGAAAGTTTGAAGTCGATCAGGTGAAATCTAGGGCCATGATGTGTTAACTAAGATTTTTTATTAAATTTTCATAGGGCCCCTTTTCCCATGAAACTTGATGGATCAAACCTACTTCCGAAAGGAACAATCCATTTAATGTAATAATCATTCTGTGAATGTTTGAAAAGAATTTGTTGAAAACTATGGACTCTATTGTGTTTACGAGGACTTTTTCAATCCAATTTTTATCAGGCCCCTTTTCCTGTGGTCCTTGACTGATCATACCAAATTTCAAAATGAACAATTCTTATGATGGTACAATCATTCTGTGAAAGTTTGAAGTCAATCAGATGAAAACTGTGGACTCTAGAGTGTTAACAAAGATCTTTGAATTAAATTTTAATAAGGCCCCTTTTCCTATGTTTCTTGAGGAATCACATCCAATTCCGAAAGGAACAATCCTTATGATGGTACAATCATTCTGTGAAAGTTTGAAGAGAATCCGTTGAAAATTGTTGGCTCTAGATTATTAATGAGGATTTTTTATTAAAATTTTCATAAGGCCCCTTTTTCCTGTGTTTCTTGACGGATCATACCCAATTTCGAAAGGAACAATCCTTATGATACTACAATCATTCTGTGAAAGTTTGACGGGAATCCGATGAAACTGTTGACTCCAGAGTGTTAAAGAGGATTTCTTAAAAGATTTTTCGATTATATTTTCATAAGGCCCCTTTTCATGTGTTTCCTGATGGGGGTGACCCAATTCCAAAAGGAACAATCCTTATGATGGTACAATCATTCTGTGAAAGTTTAAATACAATCTGATGAAAACTGTGGACTCCAGAGTATTAATGAGGATTTTTTAATTAAATTTTCATTAGGCCCCTTTTCCCTTGTTTCTTGACAGATCATACCCATTTTCAAAAGGAATGATCCTTATGATGGTACAATCATTCTGTGAAAGTTTGAAGAGAATCCAATGAAAACTGTGGACTCTATCGCGTAAACGAGGATTTTTTAATTAAATTTTAATTAGGCCCCTTTTCCCATGTTTCTTGACGGATCTGACCCAGTTTCGAAAGGAACGATCCTTATGATGGTACAATCATTCTGTGAACGTTATAAGGGAATCTGATGCAAACTGTGGACTCTATTGCGTAAACAAGGAAAAGTTGGACAGACGCCGGACGGGAAAAAGCCATCGCTATAGCTCTAGTGGCCTTTGGCCAGTAGAGCTAATAATTGAGAAAACATTGTGTAAAATTAAGGATTTGCTTGTAGCAAGCAATTTCTTATTTCACACAATATTTTCTACCCAGTGAGCCGAAAAAATATTAATTTCTATGAACTTTATATTGTCATCTGCAACGCCTTTAAATTTAGACCAGTCTAGAATTTTGTTATCTGGTTATGGGTATAGAAAAAATCTTTACATGACTGCATAATAACAATTAAGAAAAGTAAAATTATCTATTGAAGGCATCAACATTATGCAACATTTGATTTGGATTTGAACAGCTTACCCTTCTTATATGAATAAGAAAAGTACATACATACAAAAATAACTTGAAACTACAATCAGAAATCAGTCTTTTAAATCTTAAAACTTAACCCTTGTAATGCTGAATAAAATCCTTATCTAAATTTGAATTACCGTAATTTGTCCATATATTCGGACACAATAAAATAATTATTTTTTTTCATGTCCGAATACATAGATAATTACTCAAGCCAGTGTCCGAATTTATAGATAAATCGTCGTGCAGCCGGGAACAACCATTGCCGATTTTCATGAGTCACTAACTGTTTTGCTCAGACACTGAATTCATTTCAACAGTAAATAAACTTGGTATGTGTTACGCATTACGTTCGTAAATTTATTCATTATTATTTTATTTTATTTTTTTCAGATTGTTTCAAGATACCGGCGAAGACGACGTGAATTTAATGATCATTCACTGATTAAAAACCTTAATAAACGATTTACTTTTCTAAACTGTTGTTTTTCTTCGTTTTAACGATTGATAGAATCCCACATATCATCGTAAGAATACGACAAGATCGTAACTGCAGCATGTCCAGGCAAAATTGTTACGACGTTTCGGTAGTCAAAGTCCGATTTTGAGAGGATGGTAAATTCTTTTTCTGTCCTTTATATACAATCATCGTCGGTTGAATCGAAAAAAAGGGATATTAATATGGAGAGCTAAACAAAATCTTCGCATTTTAATTGTTCATGTATGAAAGTCACCGAGAGATAAGAAGTAATTTGTCAGAATAAAATCACGGCATCGGTCAATTACGACAGTTTTTCTCTGATCTGCTTCACATAAATCATCGTGTAATATTCCCCGCAAATTTAAAGTAAATGCGGTGGCCTACCTGTGAGAAAAAATCCTTTTTTCAAAATTATATCCGTAATGTTTGAAGAGTATTCAGACAGTCGATTAAACCATGTAAACTTTCGGCATAATGACAAGGGTAAAAATTCGGTCACCAAGAATTCTCACGGTGTACGCGTCTGGCACGTGCCAACTCCGGAAACTCTCCCAAATATAGCTGAACATCTGGCGGCGGCGCCTTTGATCACCTTTCCTCCCTCGTAGTAAAATAAACTGTACCCGAAAACCTTTACTTTATATTTGTCGAACGAGACTTGTTACGTGTGTTTTATTGAACAGTATGAGATTAAATTTTCGGATTATTAAAAGAAGCGGGGATAAAAGAAGGTAATTTATTTTAATCTACCAATATTATATATCGGATGAGAAGTTAATGATGTTGTGACAAATTACCAAGTAAAATCCTCACATTTCCTGTATTTAGACAAAACGTCGTAGTTACGACTGATTCTTCTCAAAGCATATCATTTCATTTTTTTCTTGATTTGAATCGGCCGATGACAATACCCTCGACGAGCTCCGGATACGAGGAAAGTGTAGTAAAATCAAAAGTAGGTTCAGGTCAATTTGACTAATTGCATAGGGTCGCACATGTTAATCGTAGCCAGGTCCTGTCGGGGATAGAAAATTCGGAAATCAGAGAGAGAAACCAAGCGTGATATTTTATTGCATCACCTTCACGGTTCGTAGCTTAAGCATATCGAGGTGCGTGCCTATTATCGGTCACAATATACACCTGTTGACACTTAACCCAGACAGTTTGGGGATACTGATCGCCGAGATTCCAAATGACCGATAATGTATGCGGTATTTGTTAACCTGATATTTTATGTTCGTAAATTCGGTGTCCGAATTTATAGATAAATTCCAGACACCATTTGTCCGAAATTAGAGGCACAAAATTAATTATTTCATAAAATAATTAATGGTGTCCGAATTCTTGGAGTGTCCGAATATATGGACAAATTACGGTAAAATCAAAGGCTTGAAAGCACTAGGAGCACTAGTTAAGGGTAAAAATTATATTGACATTTGATTTTATTAAAAAGCTCTGGAATGAAGGAGACAAACAGGAGGAGTAGATTAAGATCAGACTGAACTTAAGTGCATGCTGATCTTTGTCTATACCTCAAGACAAAACAGGCATATTCTGGGTTCAGCATGACAAGGGTCAACCATTGGTGACAGACATTAATAAGTTAGAAAAGATTTGGCACAAAATGACTCTACCAATCCTTAATCATGCTATTCAAGGGTCATTCAAATGATTGTTTGATTGAATGGGGTTTAACTCCATTTTCAATGGTATTTCAGTCATATCACCCTTACCACTACTTTCTTTCCGAGCCTCTAGCTGATCATCCCACATAGGTTTATGATTGTCCACCCATTGATGACAGACAAATGTCAGAAAGGATATTTGCCATGAACGGGGATCCAGCCCTGGACCGCATTAGTCTGATGTGCTACCACTGCACTATAATCGATACCAGTCAATAATTCAAAGTGAGTGTTTTAAGAACCATGACAAAACATTTCCCTATACCACTTCACTGTAAAATACTTACTGTTATTTTCATATCACCTCCAATTTTAGCTGCCGAAAATGATCTTGAGGTTGGCGAGGTCACACTTGTCTCAGGTGCCAAGGTATTGGTTTTTATTCCAAACTTCTGGTTAATGCTTTCACCCTTTTTGTCAGTCAACTCAACTTTATACACCTGTTCACCTATTTCTTGATAGCTGGAGACAAATTTGGCCATGAATGATTGTTCCAACACCATCTCTTCAAACTGGACAATATGTTCTGGGGACCAGAATCCTTGGGAAGATGCTACACCTAGAACATAAGTATGGATGAAATGACAAAATTATCTTATATTGTGCATGACATTTCCTACAATTTCACATGTGTACCATGTAAAGATTCAGATCAGCCAGTGCATCTGTAAAGTCTCTTCAGCTACATATTCTACCATTACTGTATTGATGCACTCCTGTCACATGAGAAATTGTTGAAATTGTCATGCAAAGGCTCATTTTTCGTATTAATATGGAATTGGAGTACAATAGAATAATGCAATTCAGACCAGTACAAATACATCAGTTAATAAGAGGACCATGTTGGTCCTATATCGCTCCCCTGAGTATGATGTTTCATGGCTTTATGATATAAACAAAATAGCAAAGCTCTGTCTAATTATTTTGGAGAAGATGTTTAAGGATTTCTCTTTTATTCCTAGGTATATTGATGATCCCACCATATAGCACTAATTTCCTGAATATGGTAATGTTTTGAAGTAAAGACATCAATACCTACCAAGTATAAAAGCTCTAGGCCAAATGGTTTAGGAGAAGAAGGTTTTCAAAAAATATCATTATTTATTCCTAACTAAAATCAGGGATTGCACAGAAAAGGGCTATATTTTTTAAGTAATTTGGTAGAGGGTCAATGGATGATATGTACCAAATATCAAAGCTCCAGGCTTTATGGTTTGGGAAAAGAAGATTTTAAAAGATTTCCTTCTTTTAGTCTATGTGAAATCAGGGATCGCCCAGAAAAGGGCTAATTTTCAGAATACAGTAATTCTTTGAAGTATTTTGGTAGAGGGTCAATAGATGATGATTTGTACCAAATATCAAAGCTATAGGCCTTATGGATTGGGAGAAGAAGATTTTTAAAGTTTTCCTGTTTTTATTCTATGTAAAATCAGGGATCACCCAGAAAAGGGCTAATTTTCAGAATACGGTTATTCTATGAAGTATTTTGGTAGAGAGTCAATCGATGCCGATTTGAACTAAGTATAAGAGTTCTAGGCCTAATGATTTAAGAGAAGAAAGTTTTTTAAGATTTCCTTCTTTTAGTCTATGTAAAATCAGGGATCGCCCAGAAAAGGGCTAATTTTCAGAATACGGTAATTCTTTGAAGTAATTTGGTAGATGGTCAAAAGATGATGATTTGAATCAAATATCAAAGCTCTAGGCCTTATGGTTTGGGAGAAGAAGATTTTTAAAGATTTCCTTCTTTATTTCTATGTAAAATCAGGGATCGCCCAGAAAAGGGCTAATTTTGTATTTTGGTAGAGGATCAATAGATGATGATGTATATTAAATATCAAAGCTCTAGGCCTTATGGTTTGGGAGAAGAAGATTTTTAAAGATTTTCCTTCTTTTTTTCTATGTAAAATCAGGGATCGCCCAGAAAAGGGCTAATTTTCATAATATTAGTATTTTGGTAGAGGGTCACTAGATGATGATTTGTACCAAATATCAAAGCTCTAGGCCTTATGGCTTGGGAGGAGATTTTTTAAGTTTTTTCACTCCGTTGCTACGGCAACCAGAGTTCTTCATGGATTTCAATTCTTTGAAGTATTTTGAAAGAGCATGACCTAAGGATCATTTGTGTGAAGTTTTGTTGAAATTCCATGGTTAGTTTAGGAGGAAAAGAATTTTTTGTAATTGTGAACAGAGGGACGGACAGATGGACGGGCGGACGGACGATGACCGATCACAATAGCTCCCCCAGAGCACTTCGTGCTCAGGTGAGCTAAAAATTTAACCCACTGCCACACAATGCCCAAGGTTGACAAGCTGAAAAAATCTGCATTGAAAACAATTGAGGAACAAAAGCTGCAAATTTTGTCCATCATTCTGCAATTGATCACAAGAGCACCGAATACAGATGCCAGAACAAGTTTGGTAGTGGGTACAAAAGGACCTAATTTATCCAAAAATGAAGTCATCCCCCTTTTTTTTTTTTTTTAAATAGATTTCCCTTATGATAGTAATCATTAATGTCAAGTTTCAAGTGTTCAGTGATACAAGAGATATAAGAAAATGTAAGTTTTCAGACCAGACAGATGACAATTAGGCCAAAGAAATATCTTCGCTTTTCTCATCATAAAAAGCAAGTACAGGAAAAGTAGCAGGAAATTGAGATTAAAGTTATGCATAAATGTCATCTCAATTTAAACTGTATATGAAAACTGTATTTAGATTAAAATTTATGGAAGGAATCTGGTAAGGCCTCACTAAAATACCTGTGAAATGGGTTGAAATCCAGCCAAGTTTCAAAGGAGAAAATTTTCAACTGTTTGCTCCACACATAAACAGAAATTAGCTCTGCCATAAAAGCCATGTTTTATATTTGATCAGTTACTTGGAAAATCTGCAATCCAGCAAATAATTTCTGAGAAAATGACTTCAAAAGATTTTACCAATTACCCTTTATGGAGAGGAGCCCCTCCTAGAAAAGTCATGTTATTATATGATCAAATTCCTTTTATGGAGTCTGTTAAAAGGTCATCCAAGGACAAATTACCGTTGTTAGTTTGAATTGAAATCAATCAAAGAGTTACTAATAAGATTATCAAACTTTTCAGCGTACAGTAAATACAGAAATTAGCCCAATACATAAAAGCCATGCTTTCAATTCAATAAAACTTTCGTGAAGGAAAAATAAAGTGTCACCCAAGGATCATTCATCTGAAATTTGGCAGAAATCCATCCATCAGTTTTTGAGAAGTTCTTACAATAAATAGAAATTAGCTCCATCAATATAAACCATGTTTTTTATTTGATCAAAATTCTGTACAGAAATCTGATGAAAGGTCACCAAAGGAGCATTCCTATGAAGTTCAGTTGAAATTCATCAAGTAGTTTTTGAGGAATTTTTTTTTATGAAAGGATTGCAGACAGATGGACAGATTCATGACCACATGATAGACACAACACCATGAGAATAGCCCAAGTGGCCTTCAGCCATTGGAACTAAAAAGTAGGATGATGTGAAATAGTTTTCAAAAACCGCGATTTTCCAACATTTAGGTTTACATCAATTGCCTGTTCAAACACCCGATTTTATGTTGTTGTGATTTTATACTTGAGAAAATATTGTGGAAAAAAGAAGATATTGCTTGTGACAAGCAATTTCTTCTTTTCTCACAATATTTTCTTCCACATAGGATGGTTTTATTTCAACTGCATCGATTTTTCATTGTCGCCTGCAAAGTCCTTTCATTTGGACCATTCTAAGATTTCAAAAATTGGAAAGGGTTAACCACACACACCTGACAAGCTACAGAGGATAGCTTGGGCTGGCAGACCCATATACTGGGGCTTGATAGTTTTTAGAGCCTCCCTGTCTGTGTATTCATTGTTTCCGTAGTCTACATACAACACTTCTGCTGGTCCACTTGACTTTAGACCTACAATTCAAAACAGAACAGATTGTTAAAGATTGTACCCTCTTACACTAAATTCTATGGGATATTCTCCTTAACTAATTACCAGAGAACAAAATTCTACGCTGGTTAAAATCAAAAAGGTTGCGGAATGCCATATCAACAATTTTTCCTTTTTTTTCCATTTTCATTTCATACATCAACTGCTTTGAAACTCATCCTTTGTAAGATATAGTTCACTTCCACTGAAGTTTTAAGGAATTTCCCTGTGAACAGGCTGAAAAAAGAAATACACCAAAAACATAGTGATTAAAGAGGAAATTTCCAGTAACATTGGTTAGAATTAGCTCTTGCTAGCCCTCAAACTGCAAGTAAATGCAGTTCCAGACACCAATCACTTTAAATGCTTGCAACTTTTGTGACTTGATTCAATTAGCAAGAATACCTCATTTCTAACTAATAAAGTATAGACATCAAATTGGATGAGCTCTTTCTTAATTACTTGAATGTCAATCAATTATCAACCATGCCTCTCGAGAAACTCAAAAGTTAAACTTGAGTGTATTTTTAAGTTTGGTACAAATTGAATTTCTCTACAATTGACCCACGGTAACCATTAATTTGAACAGGTCAACTTCTAGCAATCATATAGTATTTCATTAATGCGATAATAGTTTTACAGTGAAACAAATATGGCACAAACATCACATTTCAAATGGACTTGCATACTGATCATTTATGGAAGCAAAGATACTTGACTAAGATCTTAAATCCTGATGAATATGCTGTGTTATATAAGACAGCTATGTTATAAGACAAACAAACATATGCACAAACTTACAAAACTTGATCCAACTAGGAGATGATAATGAGATCATAAAGGCATCTGCAGAGTTTCACCTGAAATAGCCCCTATTTTTCGAAAAATTGAGTTAAACAAGATGTGTTTGTGAAACACTATGCCCCCGAAAGAGGAATTCTTTAGAAACGGGTAAAGGGTTATTATTTTGACCTTGACCTTAATGAAATGACCTTCCCCAGTTGCCCCTTGTTGAGACTTATCTACATACCAAATATTAGGATTGTAACTTAATCAGGGTTGAAGTTATAGGAAAATGTTTAGTTGGTAGGTTAAGTTTTGGAGACAGACAGCGGACGGACAGACAGACAGACAGACGAACACCGGTTAAACAATATGCCCCCGATCTTATTGATGCGGGGGCATAAAAATAGAATTTCATTTATCATACATCAGATCCTCAGACACTAACCTGTAACAATGGCTCTGTACCAGGCCTTATCTTCACTGAACTGTGCCACACAAGGCTGTCCAAGAGATGGGTTCTGTAGACATTCTCCATCAGGAGGCAAAACATCGTAAAACTCGTGCATCTGATCCATAACTAGGTCAAGGCTGGAATTCATTTTATCCAAAACAATCTACAAACAAAATTTAGATACAGATAGCAATTTTTCCTACTATGATCTTGATATATGACAGAGGTAAAATTAAACATTCATTTTGACAGGAAGTGAATTTTTTGATGTACAACATCTATACTTAGCATTTTTGTGGATTTGGCAACTCAAACATTTTAATAACAGATTATTAAAACTGTAGTTATGACCTTTACAAACCATTGTACTTTTGTTGTATGTAACTAGCAATGAATTTGCAATACAGTGGCATCTTCTTGATTACAACCCTGATAACAGCAATTCAATGCTTAACCCATTACCACATGGCAAAACTGGTCCAAATTAAAAACAGTTGCAATCAACACTTTAAAGTTTATCAAATTTTAGATTTTTTTCTACTTTCTTGGTAGTTTCTTCATTTTGCACAATGTTTTCCCATTTGTTTTACTTGAGGGGCGTCCAAAAGCGTCACACTGTGTGGGAATGGGTTAACTGCAACTCACATTTAGCACAAACATTATATTTACAAAACAAGTAGCTCCTTTTAATAGCAACTTCTAGTTAATAGCAACAACAGCTTTGACAAATTAATGTTGCAACAAACAGGATTCCACTGTATTACACTATTTCATATCAAGGTCGACCTATATGTCGGAGAAAGGTGAGAAGGCTTAACAATCCATCAATTCGCTATTGTCTAAACAAGGATATGACATTGACATAATCAACTGAAAAGAATTATTCAGAGCCATAAGATTAGTTGACTAACACCAGTCTAAAAGTTTTTGTATCTCAACAAAGCACTACTTTCTAGGTGTTCTTTATGAGTATTCTTTTTATTTATCTTAATGAGACAATTAACAGATTACAGCTCTAAAATCAAAAAGTCAATCGATCTATAAGATCATTAATCTAGACAGGAAGATTTCGAAATTAATATTAAGCCTTATTTTTGGTTTGGAGACTTGAGGATAGTAATTACAAGCTTATTAGGCAGTAGTTATGATGTTTAGGTTAAAAACCAACCATTCTATTTTTCATAACATGTTACTGACCATAAATTTTGCTAAATAAAGCTGTATGATAGCAAAGTTACACTTCCTATCAAGGGCCAGTGGCAATGAATTCAACACAAAGGATATTCCTGCTTTAACACTAGCTTTTGCAGGTGTATAGACTGAGATCAGCCTGCCCATACATGCAGTCTGGTCTTAGCCTACACTACCTGCTTATTGTTGTTGATTGGGAGAAATCTTTGAATGCAAGATTGACCTTGACTTTCATAACGGCAGAAAAGTAATAGATGTATGAAATATAAGGTCCCTAAGTACATTGATAGAAGAGGTATACGAAAATGTCAAAAGATTTGGACGACGTCGCTGACACAAATACTTCCCTGACGACATCAAGGCTAATCAAAGCAATACCTTGGGGTTTCTCCTAAAACATTCAAGCTAAAATATGCAAGTTTTCCTGTCTGACTAACATATCAAAATTCTTCTCTGAAAGTATCCATTGTTCACTAACATCCCCATGGAGTGATTACAATACCAAAGTTTAGGATTTTATCATTTGTCCATCAAAAAATATGCTGTTCATACACATTAGAATAAGATTTGTTTCATTAATACAATATCCAATGAGAACCCACAACATAGGATTTGGATGGAACAGAACAGATGAAGATTATCAATCACTCCCTATCAACATGAGCTCTGTGTACATACCATAAAGTTACTAGGATCTTTGACATAGGTTACCATCACTTCTTGGCTAGACCCTACAGCTACTTGTTGTTTGGTGAATGCTGACTCTGAGGATGGACTTGGTCTGTAACAAGACAGAATATGTCAACAGATGCTTCCAAGACTATACTGTTTTTTAAATAACTTTTAGTTTTGTGTACCAAAAACGAGTATTCTGATTGGCCTTAAAATAATATTCATACCTCCAATGTGATTATTTTTTTTGTTTCATACCTGAATACAAAAAATATTCTTTTCACCTCTTAACTATGATCGTCAATAAACAGTGTTCTGGGATTTCAAGGTACAGAGCAGACTTGAAATACAGTGGAATGCTCTTAATTGCAAATATTATAATAGCAATTCACTGCTTAAATGAGGTGGTTTTATTCACAAACATTAGTTATAGAACACATTGTTCTTTTGATTGCAATTTCTGGTTATTTGAAAATTATTTAATGTTAAGTTTCGTCTAACAGAAACGAGTGTTCTGATTGGTCAAAAAGAATTATTCATTACTCCATGAGCAAAATTTTGAGCACGCAGGGATATTGTATGTTTCCACACCAAATAGTTCCAATACAAAAAATTATCAAAATTGTAAAGTTTTTGTTTTTATCGCTCGAAGCTATTAAATTAAAAGAAATGAAGAGATTATTTTTTGTTTCATGGAGGTATGAACCCAAAATCCTAATCACACTTGTGTATTCATACAGTGTGATTAGTTTTTTTGGTTCATACCTTCATGAAAACAAAAAATATTCTCTTCATCTCTTAACAAAATGGTAAATAAATTGATGTTGTAATTAACGAGATTCCACTGTAATACCTTACTAGAATCTTCAAGTTGATTCATTGATTGAATAGGGTTTAACGCTACTTTAAACAGTATTTCAATCATATCTTGGCAGCTGGAGCACCTAACAATGGATTCCTGGTATTTCTCACACCAGTACTACCACTACATCCTTTCCTAGCCTCAAGCTGCTATCCCACTTAGGTTTACGATTATTCACCCACTTCAAGAGGAGGAGGATGCTTGACTGTTAGGTACTTGATAACGAATAAAATTATAAGCCAAAAAGGGGGGCACTATTCTTGCAAAATTATATTTAGTTATCCCTCTTGACAGTATGGATTGTTCTGTTAGATTCTAAGTTTCATGTAGATACCTACAGTAATACATAAAAAATAATTGTTTGCTTCAGTGCAAGATAAATTCATTTTTTTATTGAGTAAACAACAAAGGCTATTTTCATGAGTGGAAGATTTTACACAAAAACAAACGATTATTCATGTTATTCATTCAAAGACAAAATATTACTATTTTTTCTTTCTTTTTTTTTTTTTTTACAAAATCTATGCAAATGCGTCATTTGCACCTGAATTCCATGGAAACCAAATGACATCATTACGACTTGGGTTCCACTGAAATGATGTACAATATTTTGAAATGAATGAAGAAGGGTGAAATCTACAGAAAGAGTGAGTTAATCATATAGTGATTATTCCACTGGTTTTACGACGAAATTATAAAGAGATAGTTCACAACAGAATCTTGATATTCCACTGGACAGCAAAATTTAAGACTGGTCCAATTTGTAAGGAGTTGCATACGATTGATAGTACATGAAATTTTAGATTTTTTTTCATCTTTTTGGGTAGAAAACATTGTGGAAAATGAAGCAAGCAATTTCTTCTTTTTGGGTAAGGTTTTTCATATTGTTTTTCCTGGGATATCAAAAAGCGCCATTTTGTGGGAATGGGTTAAAGAATAGAAATCAACAAAATGTCAAAGTTTTTGCACTAACACACCAAGGCTACAGCAATATCCCAAGATTTTGTAAAACCAGCCTGCCAAGCTGAAATCTCGTGGTTCAGATTTTGGCAGGATCAATGGATTGATTGAATGAGGTTTGATGCCACTTTTAACAGTTTTTCAGTCATATCGTTGGGGCTGGAGCACTTAACAATGGGTTCCTGGTATTTCTCACACTAGGACTACCACTACATCCTTTCCTAGCCTTCAGCTGCTATCCCACTTAGGTTGACGTTTATCCACCCATGGGTGAGAGAAAAGTATCGGAACAAATATGTGCCACCGCCAGGGATCGAACCCATGACATCCCATTATTGAAGATTAGGAGTTTGATGCGCTGCCGACTGTGCTATGACGGTGGCCAGAGGATCAATAGACAACTTTGATGTTGTAACAAGAGTATATAACTAACCTAGGATCTTCTTTCATCTGTCTTGATGCTCCGAAAGTTCTGCTGCTAGCACCCTTGAATACTGTTGGACGATCTACTAGTTTGTCCAATATTGACTTGCTTGTTATCTGCCCAGAATATGTAGGATAAATACCTCCTACAAATAAACAAGAGAGGACAGGTTTCCCTATTCACCAATTACCAGATAAAATTTTAGATTGGTCTGAATTCAGAGTTCAAAAAAGTTGCAGACAACATTTCAAAGTTGATGGAATTTTAAAAAATCTCTTATGGTTATAAACATTGAGGGTAATAAAGAAATAGCTTGTAACAAGCAATATCTATATTTCCCACAATGTTTTTCAAAGCTTTATTTCTTGAGGAGGTATCAAAAAGCATGATTGTGTGGGAATTGGTTAATGCTTGATATGGTCCACTTTTACTGCTTACTACAGCAAAAGATAAGGTTTTAGTCTGACATGAACAAATTGGGGACACAGGGACATTGCTTAACCCTTACCTGTTTTTCAACATTTTAGACCTGTCAAAAGTCAAAGGTTTTGCAGATGAAAAACTAAAGTGGGTTTGAATTGGAAAATAAAAATTCAGTAGGGAAGAAAATATTGCAGAAAAAGAAGAAATTGCTTGTTACAAGCAATTTCTTCTTTTTCTGCAATTTGTTTTCTCAAATATAGAATCATAGAGACGTAAAATTCCAGGTTTGTTCGTGAAAGTTTTCAACCCTGCACTGAAGTTGAGCACCAGAGCATCCATGGGACTCACATCAGATAATTTGAGGGTCCTACCTACTTATTTGTGAGTCTCAGACTCCCTGTAATAATCTGAAATGAATGAGATGATAGTGACTGTAAGACTTGTACAATTTTAGGTTAAAGGTAGGTATCGATGTTTTTTTCATGTCACAGATTTTAATTATTTTTGTTTCCTCTCGTACACTATTTGAATACAATATGCCGAAAAGAAGTTTTGCTAAAATCTGAGGTCGCTTATCAGAAAAAAGTAGGGTATTTCCTTAATAGCCTACGTAGGCTATAAATCTATTTTAGATTAATCCGAGACAGTTGCGAAGAGTATATGATCATTCACGTGGTGCGAATAACCGTTGGAACCTTGAATTTAGTTTAAATTACATCACACAAACGTCATCAGGAGTTATGTTCGCTAGCCGGTCTTTAATTCTGTAAAGATAAGTCGAAAACTGTCCTAAGTGTTATTACGAATCTTTACACTTACCGTAGTTTTGCGCTTACCCTTTCATTTGACCTGAATTAGGACGTTGGCTGTTTCGCTAGTAAATTTGTTAACTTCAGTTGATTTTGGGTCATATGCAAATGAGGTCATTTGATGTCGTCAGCCAAATTCCGTGATATCTAAAAATAACATGGAATTTCGCTGAACCTTTCCGATATAACCACAAAAGGCCACTTTGGGCCTATTAGATTACCACCAAGACAATACCAGGGCTCTGCAGAGTGGGCGACTCAGGCAAAAAAGTCGCCTGGTTTCATAAAACTTCGCCTGATTTGCTGATCAAAGCGAAGTCGAAGTCGCCTGAAATTTTCGGGAAGTCGCCTGGATACGACAGGTGATAACAAAATCTGGCCAAGTGGCCATAAAAGTAGGGGACAGTGTGCAATTATACAACTGCCGGTCGGAAGCCCTTTGATCGTAATTTAAGCGTGTATCCGATAGTCGCGAGGCCATCAGATTATCAGAAAGAGGGGTATGTTCTAGCAGCTAATAGTCAACATGCTTATTCATTCACACCTACGCTGATTGGTTTCGGCAATGCTTTGTATAGTATCGGCACCAGAAATCTTTATTTAAAATCCTTTCCGTTCTTAAGTTTTAATTATTTCTGTAAATTAAGTTATCATCAGTCTACGAGATTTGTTGCTTACTTTCACATAACGAGAATAATGGCCGTCATTTACGGACGCCGTGTCATTTGTAAACCAGAAAATTTGAAATCTTGATGAAAAATAATTCTGCCGAAAATCTACGTACAGCAAATTCGCTACGTACAGTAAATTCATTTTTATTAGAATCCTTCCATTTGAATTATCTGCTTTAATTGTAACAAGTGAAGAAAATTATGGCAAACATTCTAAGGGCTGCTACGATCTTTTCCCGAGTTTCTTGTTATGATACATTCTTTCCAAAACTAAATTTCACTTACTTGAGTTGGTAATAATTCCTTTAAATAACATGTAAAGCAAATTATCCTGTGTTAACTTTAAACCTCTGCATGTACTCAGTCTGGTTTTGTGTACTCAGCAGTAGCCCTTACCCTTTACGCACTACAACTGACTTAATCACAGAGGACCTTTTTTTTTACCAATTAATGACAATTTTTATACATTTATATGTTATCAGGTAAAGTGGACAGACTTTAACTCATTACCACACAATACCCCATTTTGACATCTTGAAATGTTTTTATGGGAAACAGTGGAAAAAGGAGGAAATGATTGCAGCAAGCAATTTATCTTTTCCCCACATGTTTCTACCCTCTTTGGCACCTTCTTTCTTATTTAAGCTCACTTTGAAATACCTTATTTAGCTTCTTTCAATTTGTATCAGTCTGATTTTTTCTTCTGGTAATGGTTTGATTAAATACATGTTGTTACAATAAAATCTTTTCTCATTTTCTGCTTCAAATAGGAACACTACTCATTTCATTCAGACCTATACACTATTTGCATTTTTTTTATCAGTTGACTTTTTATCATATATGAATCTATTATGAAATATTAAAAGAAAAAATAAATTCAGAATCAAACTCTTGAATTCTCAAACCTAAAAAAAGAAAAATACAAAAGTATTTGTTCACAGGAATAAGATCTTTATTGAGGACTGAAAGAATAAGCAGTATTTTCTATGTTTATTGCACAATACATAATATACAAGAGGACCATGATGGTCCTAAATCGCTCACCTGAGGCATCTCCAAATTACAGTACTTATTAGTATAAAAAAGACACAACTTGAGCAAAATAAATAAAAGATATATAAGATTTTGGGCTTTGTACAAAACAATCCAGTAATGCTTTACAATAATAATGAATGCCTTTGGCTTTATAGTTTAATCCATTACCAAACTATCCAAGACTTTGTCATGCTACATACCAAATATGTATGCCCATCACCTTATTTTTCAGAAGGAGAAGACTTTTGATGTTGCTCTAATTGGGGCAGTGCCATAATTATCCCAGGGCTAAAATTTTAGCTAACATGGTAGGGAACCATCTGGATATGCTATATACAAAATATGAATGCCTTAGACTTTTTAGATTGGGAGGAAAAGACTATTGAACATGGTCTAATTGAGCATTTCTACAAACTTTGGACACCCAGGGAAGGGGTGTTTATTAACCTACAAGCATAATTTGATCAAAACAGATAGATAACAGCCAGGCTATGCTACACTCAAAATATAAATGCCCTCCTCCTTAAAATGAAGAATTTTTTTTTACCATATTCAAATTTT
This sequence comes from Fragum fragum, assembly GCA_946902895.1. Taxonomy (NCBI): domain Eukaryota; kingdom Metazoa; phylum Mollusca; class Bivalvia; order Cardiida; family Cardiidae; genus Fragum; species Fragum fragum. Next base: position 3,747,030 of record OX336367.1, read on the forward strand.
GCGTTTTTCCAAATTTTGAACCCCTAGTGCAGAGCCGTGTTTGACCTGAGGAAGACAACTTTTAGTGATATGGTACAAAACCATCTAGTTATGCTCCATACCAAATATGAATATCCTAGACCTTATAGTTAAAGAGGAGAAGTCTTTTGAAATTGCTCTAATTAAGCATTTTTCCAAACTTCGGACCTCAGGGGCGGGGCAATTTTTGACCCCAGAGATTAAATATTTAAAAAAAACTGGTTGAGAACCATATGATTAAGCTCTATATAAAATATAAATGCCTTTGGCCTTGTAGTCTGTAAAAAAAAAGACAACAAAGATTTTCTAAAATTTCCCATTTTCATATGCCGCGGTTACAAGAGTTCACGGAATTAAAATCTTTTAACAACTTTTGGAGAGCTTCACCTAAAAAACATCCCTGCAAAGTTTCAGCTTGATTGGCCTACTGGTTTAGGAGGAGAAAATTTTTAAAGATCTTTACAGATTTACTAAACATTCCCATTTTCACATGCCGCGGAAACCAGAGTTTTTGACGGAATTAAATTCTTTTAACAACTTTTGTAAAACTTCACCAAAGGAACATCCCTGCTAAGTTTCAGCTTGATTGGCCTACTGGTTTAGGAGGAGAAATTTTTTAAAGATTTTTACAGATTTATATAAGATTCCCATTTTCACATGCCGTGGCACCCAAAGTTTTTGACAGAATTAAATTCTTTTAACAACTTTTGTAGAACTTTACCCAAGGAACATCTCTGCAAAGTTTCAGCTTGATTGACCTACTGGTTTAGGAGAAGAAAACTTTTTAAGATTTTTACAGATTTACTAAAGATTCCCGTTTTCACATGCAGCGGCAACCTGAGTTTTTGACGGAATTCAATTCTTTTAACAACTTTTGTAGAACTTCATCCAAGGAACATCCCTGCTAAGTTTCAGCTTGCTTTGCCTACTGGTTTAGGAGGAGAAAATTTTTAAAGATTTTTACAGATTTATTCAAGATTCCCATTTTCACATGCCGCGGCAACCAAAGTTTTTGACGGAATTAAATTCTTTTAACAACTTTTGTAGAACTTCACCCAAGGAACATCTCTGCAAAGTTTCAGCTTGATTGACCTACTGGTTTAGGAGGAGAAGATTTTTAAAGATTTTTACAGATTTACTAAAGATTCCCATTTTCACATGCCGCGGCAAATAGAGTTTTTGACGGAATTAAATTCTTTTAACAACTTTTGCAGAACTTCACCCAAGGAACATCCCTGCAAAGTTTCAGCTTGATTGGCCTACTGGTTTAGGAGGAGAAGATTTTTAAAGAAATTGTGGACGGACGGACAGACGGACAGACGGACGGACGGACAGACGGACGGACGGACGACGGACAACGACCGATCACAATAGCTCACCTCGCACTTTGTGCTCAGGTGAGCTAAAAATGCAACTACTTGGTTGTAAAGCTATTTTATTTTCTGATAGAAATTAGGAATATGCGCAAAAACTTAATTTTTAACGCGATCCACTTCTCCTGAAAGTCTCACCACTTCTCCCCATTTTGAAAAACTTCTCCCAATTCTCAGACTAGTGAGAAGTGACTTCTCCCCAAATTCTGGGAGTCTGCAGAGCCCTGCAATACCCGACTCAACTTAAAGTATTAATTGTTTGTTTGAGTGTATTTTTCGGCACTTGATAATTTTTTCTAATCTAGGTTTCAGAAAGATCGATACCTCCCTTTAAAGTAATTTTGTATGTTTTGAAATTGACGACAGCAGGGCTTTTTTCCAAGAAATTGGGAAGAGGCCTTAGCCTGTTCGTTTGGGAAATTTTTGCGCAGTTTTCAGAAGAATTGGGAAACAATCAGTTTAATAAACAAAAGTGATAAAATTTAGATTCATGCATCATTTTCAAGATTCAATGCTAAATAACTATGTTTTAGGGTCTTATCAGTAATAAATGAAAAGATATATTAAACAAAACAAATTTTGAAGAAAATAAATCAGTATAATTCAAAAATAAGCTGTAATTTTGGGAAATTTCTCTGCCACAAGTGGGAAAAAAGAGCCTTTTTTGAATTGGGAAGTAGCCTTTTATAGGTCCCTGTTAAAGAACGGAAAAAAGCCCTGGACAGTAATACTGTATTTATATTGATACTCTTTGCATATCAAAACTATGGTTTGAATTCTTGGTGGCTTTATTGGATCTTAGTCTTTATTACATCATGGTTCACAATTAAAATCTCTGAGGAAGCCAAGTATTCAAAATATCAATGAGTCACCGTAAAACAGTGTAACTGCCAATAAGTTTATAGACAGTTAAAACTGTTTTATACTGAGCAATCAATATGTCAAGAACCTTAGAAATTATCAGGGTGCCCATTCACGTACTGCAGTACGTAATTCACGTACAATTACATCGGTTCACGTACAAATCTTACATAAAGACGTGCATGAACGTAAAGAAAAATAAATGAATGTAGAAACAAAAATGTATGTGTGCATTTAAAATTAATAGCGATTAAAACTAGAAACTCTATGTGCAATTTTTCCTAGAAAACAAAAATTGCAAGCAATGAAGAACACAATCAGATCGGGAGCAAGTGACTTCCCTCAAATGGGACAGGAACCATTCTTTCTGGTCTCAGGGAAAAAGACTAACAGGGGCCCAGTCGCCCATGGCCCCTAAATTTTGGGCTGGGCCCCTGAATTTTTGGTGAAAATGCCCACAACCCTAATGTTAAATATTGTATTTTTGCAGCCTGGGCCCCAGGGTTTTCGTTTGACCCGAGACCTCGGGTTTTGATGCACAGAAATTCATAAAAATGCAATTTTGACGCTCGAAAATTTGTCACTGTGCGTCATTTTGACTCTCGAAAATTAGCAGCCAAGCGTCAAGGGTCATCATAAGTGTGCCAAAATTATTGGAAAATTGTTAATTGATTATGAATTTATACACCCCTATCAAGGATAACACAAAGCTTGATTGGTAATTAACACACTCAAGTGAAAGACATGCATCGGCGATCGTAATTGACAGGTACTTGACACCTGTGAAATTAATGATGAAACCAATTTTCAGAGTTCTAATCCTACTGAAATTTACTTATTTGATATTTCTTTTATAAAAAGCTCACAAAATATAATCAAGAAGTAAAATGAAACAAAAGAAAATGTTGCCCAAGAAATGTCATTGGTTTTCGTGCATAAAATCGGCACTTCTTTTTATGACAAATAAAAACAATATGATCCGCTTAGTATTCTCGAGATTTTCTAAAACTGATTCAAACTAATAATATATGTATAAATACTAAACTTTTTCAAAAATTTATCTTATATGGAAAATAGAATACTGTCACATTGGAGTTCTAAATGTTTCAATCTGAGACAGAGTTTATTCTAAGGCACCTTTGCCCCCCCCCCCAAAAAAAAACCCTTTTAATTCCCCATTGCTAAAAAGTTAATAGTTGGAAAAGTTCGTATAATGGGGATCCTGATGGCCTCACCAGTTTGTTTTGAAATAAGTCCAAAGTCGCGCTATTTTTCAAACAAAATGCAAGATATTTAATTGTTGTTGGCATGAAACTGACAAGATTTCATACTATAGAATTTGATTTTGAAATTAGTTATTCTTGTGAGTTCCGTTGTACATGTAAGTTTGGCGTGACAAAATGGAGCCGTTTATTTGGATGTTGTAGTTTTGTTTTAGCTATGTTATTTGCTGTCTGCAAAATGTCGTAGCATATACTATTCTATTTCTCCAAAAATGGTGACTTTTGGACAGTAATGAGGCCATTTATTATTTTCTTTACCAGAATCGTTTTAATACCAGAGTTTGAGCTAACAATGAGCTGACATGCCCGGTATGGCCTGCTCCAAAATGCCATTCCCCACCCTCATAATTAACTTGTTGAGAGTTATTTAGCCATTGCTCTCATATCCCATTCAACCCCTTCAAAATCCAATGATAAAGAGAAAGCGATTTGTCAAGTCAGCTTTTGAAAAAAAGTTTGCTATCCTTCGCTCTTAATTTAATTGACACTTGCACATGACGTGTGGTACTTTTTTACTGACTATTAACAAATCATATAACAAAAATATTGTCATTTGGTAAAGGGTACAGATTCGTATGGTATACTCTAACTCTGAAAGTAAAGGGTACACTCTACCCCCAGAGTTTTCTTTGTACCCCCATTTCAAAACCTAAGGGGTACATGTACCCCCAAAATGAAAACCCAGTGGGCATGCTGATTATAAGTGATCCTCACCTTCCTTACTGGTTAATGTTACTTCAACTTTATTGTTGATTAGACACTGTTCAACTCTGTCTGCTGTGAGATTTGGTACATTTTCTGCTTTAAACAGGATACATTGCTGAGGCATTTCTGAAAGATGTTTGGGGAGAACTTTCAAGTCTTGTAACATCTTCATCATGCTGTCACCGAAATCAGCAAAAGCCACTTCAATCTTAGAACCTGCTGCAGATACAACAATTCCTCGATACCATCCCCCATCTGCATACTGTGTGCTGCATACTCGTCCAACTTCAGCACTTTGTAATCCTTCACCACTGTTTTTTGTAAAGTAATCATTCAAATCTGTCTGCAATTTGGCAACTTTTTGTACAGGTGTGTGCGTTAATTGACCATAGAGGTATGGTAATTTGATGGCTGTGAACATGAGCACCAGCTTGGAACCAACATTGGCTTCTGGACTAGGCAAACTTGTCATCGAGGTCAAAACTGGTTGAGGTGCACTAAACTTTGCTTGTGGTTGTTGGAAACTACGAGTTGAGATATTGGAAGCCATTGAAATGTTATTAAGCTCAGAGTTTATATGTATATCTTTATTGTCGGTGGTATCGTACATGTCAAGCTGGTAAGTGAAACCCTTCTTTGAAGTAACTTTTGCTGCTAAACAAGCCTTGTCTATCAGTTCAGAAAATTGTCTACATTGACTCTCTTCCCATGATGCTTTTGTTGGCTTGGTAAAATCTAGGCTACATGAAATTGCTTGAGCAGGCATCTGCATGAAATTTGGTGGCAGGTGTCTAAGCTTGCTTAGTGAGATTTGCTCCACTTGCCCAAAGTCTACAGCACCTACTTGTGCATAGCTAGAGTCAAGCGCCATAATTTGTCCTCTATACCATGCATTATCCTGAAACTGGGCTACACAAGCCACGCCTACAGACATGTTTAAAAGCTTCTCAAAGTTATGAGCAACTCTTTCAATCGACTCCATCAGATCATCAAGGGGAGAAGCGTTTGCTACTAATTGCACAAAAAAACTTCCTGGATGTTCAACATGTGAGATACACACATCGTATATACTACCAACCTGCATAATGACTGACTGATAACTTGGCCACATAGAGTTCTGAACTTTCGAGGGTATTGATGGCTGTGAGGTAAACTGTTGAGTTTTGGATTTCGGGTGAACCAATTCTTCAATCTCAGAAATTGTTACAGAGTATTTGTTGTGTCCAATATTGGCAACTACACTCATTACAATTGATGAATCACCAGTTGCATACTTTTCTAAAGTATTTGTTATCATTTCTTTGTGTCCTTCTGCATTATATCTGCAAGAGATACCTTGCATTGGTAATTTACAAAGCACTTGTGGTAGTGTGAATAGTTCTGATATAGACTTCTTTTCAAAATTTCCATAGTCAACAAATTGTACAGTACACTTATCTCCATTTAAATTCTGAACAATAGATCTGTAAAAGGCACCATCTTCAGAAAAGCATGATGCACACAATTGTCCATTAACAGGATTCACTAAATCTCCAGTGGACGGCAAGTCTTCAGCAAAGCAAGCAGCCACATCAGCCATCAATGAATTCAGATCATTTTCTTGGTCCTTCAACTGCACATAAAATTTATCAGAGGATTCTACATAGGACAAAAATACTTCATAGCTCTGCCCCACATTTAATTTCTGGGCTGGAATCACAAGACTGGAACTTGAAGCAGGTCTCACAAATATAGGTGAACTTGGATCATCTAAATTGAAGAGCTTCACAGCATACAATGGGCCTTGTGGGTTTTGAACATTCATGGCCACAACCTCAATATTGAATTCTCCATTGACCAGCATGGTTTCCAGTTTTTTCTTTTCTTCTTCTGACCATGAATCACCAAGAGGCGTACAATCGAGAACAATACAGCTTGTTGACAAAGCAGGAATTGATAGCACATAGTCATTAGCCTGGCGAACATTGCAAATATCTACCGTTTCTGTATTCCCATAATCAATGAAAAAAACTGTTACTGAATTTCCAGAAGTTCTCAAAACTTGAGCTCTGTACCAACTATTATCCGAATGGAAGAGAGCTAGGCACAGATCGCCTTGTGTACATTGTGATACCTGACCAGCTGTTCCACTTTCTACACTCTCTGCTACCCTCTCAGCAACTGTGTCCGCCTGACTTCCAACATCCCCAACTTGACATGAAATTTGACACTCGGATTTGACGAAGTCAACATGGGTCACGAAAACTAATGATTTTGTTCCCGGTCGTAAAAGAGACATCTTGTACAGTAAGGTGTACCGCTATAGTTATTTAAACTGTTACATTAGTTATACGCGGCATCTTAGACGCAAAATCGAAATATAAACATTATGCAGCAGACTTTTTCCTTTTCCGTCAGCATCCTGTACCACGTGAGCATCTCCCGCGATTTGGGTTTATTCGGCGGACGGTCTTTCGGCGCAGTGCATGGAAACACCAAAATATTCCTGAATTATTTCCAAATTATTAAATCAAAAGTTGAGTTTTTACAAAATTAACAGTAAAATGGGTCATCTGCAACGTCATTTTGCTTAAAAGGTCACTACTCGTGCTTTAATAGCTTTCAGTTTCAGTGTGAAGAGATACCTTGGTAACGATAAGGCCTTTGTAAACCAAGCCGATTCTGAAGAAAAACTGCTAAAGCTATAACTTACGGTTAACTTACGATTACAGGGTCGCTTGTAAGCTGTAAGCTTCTGTTGACCCGTCTCTTATGTTTCTTCTGGAGTATTGTGGAAGGATGCGCCAATGTTTGTTTAATCGTGACTTGAAGGAGTTTACACTTGGAGCCAATACTACGTCATTGGGTAGGGAATTCCAATTTTCTACCACTCGCAAACTGATGAAGTTTTTTCTTGTGTTCGTCCTGTTTTTTAAATAATTTTAGACTATGTCCTCTAGGTGCTCTTGTCCTAGAGAGTTGAAGAAGATCTTTTCCACTCATAGTGTCATAGCCATGAAGAATTTTGAAAACCTGTATCATATCAAACCTTATCCGCCGGTATTCTGAGGATGGTAATCCAAGATGTTTGAGACGCTCTGTGTATGAAAGGTTTTAATTCCTGGAACTGACCTTGTTGTCCTTTGGATATTTTCAATTGCTATTTGATGTTTACGGAGAATTGGAGACCATACACTGCTGGAGTCGAACGATTGCCTTGTACAGATTGAGGAAAATGGTTTTATCGAGGCAGGTGAATGTTCTAATAATGATCCCAAGGTTTCCATTGGCTAATTTAATCTTGTTGGTGATGTGTGAATCAAAATTCAATTTTTCGTCAACTGTTACTCCCAGATCTTTTTCTTCTTTGACATTTACAATTTGGGTTTTATTTCCATTTTTGTCGTAGAGATTGTAGTTATAAGGTGGGCAATTCTTTCCAATTCGAAGTCGTTTACATTTTTCTGCATTGAATATGATGTTAACATCCATAAATAAGAACCCGAGAATGAGATTATCGATAAGACTACGCTGTTGTTTTAAGAATGTACCATCCAACATCGTATAAGCAAGCCAATACGAATAGTAGGAGATGGAAATTGTATCGCTCAGTATCAATGGTCATATCAGGTACTGTAGACTAACATATAACCCTGTGTCTCTTCGCAACACTCAGTATAGAACTGATTCAAAATAGAAAATCTTGCGATACCTGACAGAAAAACATTGATTTCATCAACGATATGAGAATTGAATTACGAGTGACTATGACAAGATTCTACAAGACGTGGTTCATATGGAAATTACTCTTAATTTAGCCATTTGTATGCATAAAGTGCTTGCTTAACAACGCCAATCTTGTCATACTATCTCCGCATATGGAATCGGAATTTACCTCAGAACCACTAATCAGAAAGTTTCTAACACACAAAAAAAGCCAAATTCTGAGATGAAGATCATGTGGACATCAACCCTTTGCCAACATTTTTTTCAGTTCTACTCAAATCATTTTAGTTCCCGCTCAACAAAAATCCATATATATGTAAATGTCTGTGAAACATGTGAGGAAAATATTAACGCTACAAATGTAGAATAACCTATAATTGTTCCAATAAATTCGATAAATTTCGTAATGATGAAGAAAATTGAACATACATTTCAACTAGTAATGCAATCACATCCATTAACAGTGTAGATGATCTTTCGTAAATACCAAGAGGGAAAAACGAAAATTTATACTTCGTCATTGAAAATTAGAATAATATTGAGAACAGAAAAAAGGTCAAATTTTCAGATGACTTTGGTGTATGGGGTGCTTTTGGTATTGTACTTTTTTTCAGAAAATGAATTAAAAAGATCACAAAGTGGTTTTGATAGTGAAAAGGCTCCTTCACGTGATATTCGATTATTGATTCCATCCGGACCAGGTGCTTTTCCAATGTTTAGATCATTTAGAGTATTGTAGACTTCATCTTATTTAACAGTTATAGTTTCAAGAGCTATTTGATATGAAGGATCTTGAGTAACAGTTGTAGTTAAAGAGCTGATTCGTATGAAGGGTGTAGTTCAGCGGGTGAAGGATGTAGTTCAGCAGGCAAGATATTGAGGGATATTGAAAAAATGAATTTCATTAATTAGCCTTTTCAGTTTCCTTCGTGAAAAGTGTCTCAAGCTCCTCGTCAAAGAGTGAAGGTATTTCCGAACTTTGTGCTCTAGATTCAAAGATAGATTAATAGTATTCATCCAGTCACCAGAAGTTAACGACACAGTATTCAATTTAGCTGCAAGATTTTGAAAGTGTTCCTTTCTGTGACGAATAAAAGAAATGATGGAATTCCGTTGTATTTTAAACCTCTTCCAGTGATGTACATTATTAAATTTCTTAGCCTTACCTTCCAATATTTTCCTTTGTTTAATTATTCGTTTGATTTGTTTGTTTGTTTGAATGGGCTTTTACGCCGCTTTCAACAATCTTTCAGTTATATGACGGCGGCTGGAGCACCTAACAATGGATTCCTGGTATTTCTCACACCAGTACTACCATTACATCCTAGCCTCCAGCTGCTAACCCACATAGGTCTACGATTATCGACCCATTGGTGAGAGACAAATAGTCGGAAAGGATGAGTGCCGCCGCCGGGGATGGAACCCGGGACCAATAGATTGACAGTCCGACGCGCTACCAACTGCGCTATGACGGCGGCAATTATTAGTTTGATTTCACCCGTTAGCCAAGGTGGTGCATAATGCCTTACAGTGACGACTTTGTTGGGAATTAATTCTTTAGCCTTTTGAAATATGTATGAAAGAAATGCATGCATGATTATAGAAGTAACAGAGCGGACACAGCAAAAAGTACTGATTTTGACCTTTGACCCCAGAATGTGACCTTGACCTTTTAGATAGGAACCTGGGTCTTTTTCGCGACACGTCTTCAGAAGATGTTGAACAATTGTATGACAGAAATTTGTACCTGCATGCATGATTATAGAAGTTACAGAGCGGACACGGCATGTTACTGTCATATAAATCTTTATCATCACAAATTAAAGTATTCCATGTAAAATCATTATAATTGTACTCGCCATACTTCCAAATAGTCCTCTTGAATGATTGGTGTTTGGTTTAATGAAATTAAAAACGCCGAATATGGGACAATCATAACGAACATGTCTGTCTAGACACGGTTCACAAACTCCTGTTACTAACATAGAATTTTTATTCGTTACAAGTAGAAGATCTATTATTGATGAAGAACTTTCGGTAAAGTGGGTGGACTTGTTGATACATGTGTACAGACTACAAAGGGAACAGACCTTATCAAAATGGCAAGAATTTAGTTTGTTCAAGTTAAAATCGCCATTTATTATGATATCACTTATATTTGTATCGATAGCTAGGTTTATGGACTCTTTAATCAATGAATCATATATAGATGTAGAATTCGGTGGTCTACAAAAGACACAGTATGTTTTTGTTACTACTTAATTTTAACCCATACGCAGTCTAATGCATCTAGTTCTAAATCATGCCTACGTACGAATGTTAAGGCAAGGGGAGGAAGAAAAAGACTTACAAAGGAGGGAATAATGACTGACAATACGTCCGACTTTCTGTGAAGAAAAACATTGGGGAATATGCGACTAAATCAAGACACCAAAACGCGTGCATCTAATATTCGCACAAGCTGAACGGGGTATTGGCGTATTCTGTCGGACATTTCCGTATCTGCCTTACGTATAAAGAATACGGAGCGCGGCATACGGAAATTGAACCCGTGTACGTGTACATACTTTATATGAATAGAACATTGATTTGTCGAATGAGACCAAAAATCCATCTACAAATGATAAGGAACCTACTCAAAGTTTGCTAAGCATCAAAGCTTCTTTAACCTATAGTTTCCATAGTTTTCAAGATATGATTATAATAATGTTGAGAATAGACCTTTTCACGCAAAGCGTCAAATGACTAAAAAGTCCGTATCCGTTAGACGCTTTCAAAGAAAAACAACAACAACATTTTTCCACTGCGAAGAGGATTTACTTCCGTTTTTTTTTTCGAAAGCCTTATAATTGCATCAAGCCATTTTAACTTCTTTTTTCGAGTTTTTACAATGAAAAGTATTGGGCTTAATGATGTAGATAATATTAATGGAAATGTTACTTCGGTTTGTTACAATAGTCTTGTCTCCTTTGTCCAAGTAAATGTCTTCAGAAGCATTAAAAGTACCCTGTTCTATCGGTCCTAACGATTAAATGACGGGTGTTTTTTTTGTTTCGTGGTCTATTTTCATCATATACAATAAATTGTTTGATAACCAGGTATATTGTATAAGTTGAAACAAATGCCTGTTATGTATGACGGTGGATGCACAATGGAAAGGTCATTAGCTCGTTTTGTATAAGGCAACCACCAGTATCACCAAAAGTCATGTTCTTCGCCTCCGGAAATATTGAAGTTATGATAGTTTGTGCGAGAACAAATGAAATTTAAGATAAATTTAGTTCACGTTGGGTGACCAAAATATCGTACTACATATTATCTCAAATTACATTAACGACCTTTTTGGTAGCCTATTGATGATATTCTGGTTATAATATGATCTACTAGTAAGGCTAGATTTCCAAATATTAAAGCTCGATATTTTGAAATGAAAGCCTACCTCGCAATATATCATCCAACGAAAAAAAAATCCAGTCAATGCAAAATAAGCGTATTCACTTTATTGAATTGTGTAAAAATCCTTAAAAGATAAACATAATGTCCTACAACCGTGCCGATTGAAATGAAGCCCGGTCGCATCCTTTGATTAATCAAGGAATCAGTATTAGGTGAAACATAAAAAGATAAAAATTGTCTCACCAAATCTTTCATTTGACCAATTAACGTAAGAGTGTTAATCGGATTCTTTGTGACATGTTACATAATAACCCCATATGCATCGTGATTTACCGAAGGGAACCCTTTACATCAAGTCTGGTAACGAATCATTCTTCTGATCAGATCTCTCTTATCGTTATCTTTACATTAAATCATTTTTTTTTCTTTTTTTTTCTTATTTTCTTCACTAATAACATCGACATCATCAATACAATCTATGTTATTTATCGTCGAAATAATGCTTCCTGTTTTCGCATTACAATATATTCGTTTTAATTCATTGTATGCCTTTTTTCTACGAAAAGTGGATTATTTATATCAAGAAAATGTTTTTCCTTTTCTTCCACATTTCTATTGTTACAATGATGCCAATGTTAAAAAAATGACATGCTGTAGTGCGTGCGTGTTTGATATTTAGAAATGAAAAGAAGAGAGAGAGAGAGAGCGAGAGCGAGAGAGAGAGAGAGAGCGAGCGGGCGAGAGAGAGAGAGAGAGAGAGAGAGAGAGAGAGAGAGAGAGAGAGAGAGAGAGAGAGAGAGAGAGAGAGAGAGAAATATCTACATTGGTGGTCACACAGTATTTCAAAAACAGCATGCCTGCTTTGTTCTTCAGTTTATACGCTTAAGCTTTGTAACAAGGAAAATTTTTTAAAGAAACATATGTTGAAGACTTTAGGAGAATGGTATCAACATGGCGTATCTAAAGCAACATTTTATTTGTATGGTCAATAGTATCTAAATGCTTTAAAAATAAACCTATAAATTTAGTCAATCATGTCAATAAGGATTATTGTCACTTGTGATCAGGTCAACCGTGTTAAGCGCGGGGTTTGCAATGAATGACGTGCCAATGATTGACACATATTCGCAAATTTAACCAATCTGTCTGCTGGAAAGTTTCAGATGGCTTATGTCTTAAGTGTAGTGTCGATAGTTGTAAATATTAAAAAAAACATTGATTTCCGGCACAAATGACTTATAGTAATTTGTTGTTTATTATAATTCATCAAAGTGGTGTAACTTTATATTATTTCCTTTCTTGTATGCATGTGTGTGGTGGTGGTGGTGGGTGGGGGGGGGTTTAAAAATATTTTCAAAAAATCTTATTACATTGGAAATATTATCGCCCGATTCGAGATATGTTATATTTCTATGGCCTAGATACCAGGCCGTTTTAAACTCAATTCGGTTAGAAATAAACGGTGATATCATCAATATAACTCGCTACAACTAGTCTGCATATATCTGCTCACAGGTTGAAACTCTTTTTTTCAACCAAATTTTGATTTTTAACCTTTCTTTTTTCGTCGTTCAAAATAGCCAATTTATATAGGATTAGATAGCGATAATTCATCGACTCCCCGCATCCGATCACGTGACTTAGTTTCGGCTAAATATCGCATTTAACGAGATTTAATTTGGCGCATGCGCTGTGAGACCGTGAAAAGGTCTATTGGTTGATTGGTATCAAGTTTAAGTAAAAAAGACTTTTATAATGATTATAGGACCTGTAATGTAGACCAAACAGGGTGACCCTTAGAATTTGACGGTTTTTCGAAATAATGATAAAAAACATGTTTGTAAAAAAACGTTTTCCAATAATCGGAACTGATTTAATACAGAATTTGAGATCCGTGACTTTCAATAACAGCTTGACAGCGTCTCTGCATAGTCCTGATTAAGTTCTGGATCACCCGTTGAGGAATCGCGACCCATTCGTCCATGAGACCTGACCAAGAACCTGGAGGGTCCTTGGTTTGACCATGCGAGCCGAGACTCGGACCTGTAGCTCATTCCTTATGAATTATATAGGATTCAAGTCCGGAGAGCGAGCCGGCCAGTCCAAACGTGCAATACCCTTCTCATGAAGGTAGTCCTGGACAGTTCGGGCCGTGTGTGGATGGGCATTATCGTCCATCAAAATGAACTCGTCCCCATTAGCACCAGATAAAATCTTACATGGACAAGGACGATTTCATCAAGATACCTCTTGGCTGTCAAGGTACCTCTATCGATGATGACAAGCTCAGTCCGTCCATCCCAGCTTATGCCAGCTCGGACCATGATAGACCCACCTCCATATTGGTCGTGATCAGCAATGTTTGCTGACTAAAAACCTTACCCCTGTCCTTCACTACACCCTAACCCGTCTGTGTATTCCAGACAATACCTGGAATCGTCAATGAAGAGAACATGGCGCCATCTCTTGGGCGCCAGCCAACGTGGTCCAAGGCTCACACTAATCGGAGACGACAATTCATCCGGGACAACAGGATATGAATACATGATCCTCTTGACTGGAGATTACTCATGTGCAGCCGTGTTAGCGTTCTGGAGCTCGTAACTGCGTTGCCATAGCAAACTTGTTTCTCTGGGCTTGAAAGACCAAAAATCGGTCATCTGCGGCAGAGGTAGCACGACTTCTTCCTCTCATCGAAAACGTCCGCCGTCATAGCGCAGTTGGTAGCGCGTCGGGCTATCATTCAAAGGGTCCCGGGTTCGATCCCCGACGGCGGCAAAACTCTTTCCGACTTTTGTCTACCACCAATGGGCAGATAATCGTAAGCCTATGTGGGATAGCAGCTGGAGGCTAGGGAAGGGTGTAGTGGTAGTACTGGTGCGAGAAATACCAGGAATCCATTGTTAGGTGCTCCAGCCGCCGCGATATAACTGAAAGATTGTTAAAAGCGGCGTTAAACCCCATTCAAACAAACAAATCTCATCGAAAACCTAAGTTGGATAGCAGCTGGAGGCTAGGAAAGGATGTACTGGCGCGAGATAATCCAGGAATCCATTGTTAGGTGCTCCAGCCGCTGCGATATGACTGAAAAAATTGTAAAAGCGGCGTTAAACCTCGTTCAATCAAACCACCATTTCTCCTGACAGAAGTCTCATACTGTTGGTACCGTGACCAAGCTCTGCCGACATCACGGTGAGAGGCCCCTTGCTCCACTATACCAACAGCTCGCCACATCTCTTCTGACACTTACAACTGCCATCCCTAATAAGTAAACGGTCGAATTAAGAATCGAGAATGTGAAATTTAGCCCGTACACAGAGCTTATGCATGAAGAAAATGAGAAAAGACAGAAGGGAATTGGGTTCCTCTGTTTGTACGACTATCACGAAGAAATAGTGTATACATTAAACATCTTGTCAAAACACCAATTTACTATTTCAAACATTTGTAGATCATCTCTATTAAAAATGGACTTCTTTAGGACATCGAAAGGTTTGGTGTTTAACAAACTTTGAGTAGTATAGTTGGAAGTTGGGAGAAGTTGTTATTTCAAGTTGTTAGGCCTGGAATCACTCTCAAATAAAAACTGGTACAAACACACAACTGGTTTACTGGTTTTGTTTTACTCTGTCTATCAGAATTTGAGCTTTTAAGTTTGCGAGGGTTTTTTCTTGAGTGTCGCAAAAAAGCGGGATTGAGTTGGAATGGGTGAACGATCAAACCAAGAACTTTCATAGAAATAAATTTGGATGTATCGGTTTGTTGATGATATGCTTAAATATAATCCTATGCTTACTAATAGTAGATGCACCTTTCCATCGATACTCCACTTACTCAGATATAGAAACTATATGTGTTTCTTTTAAGATTTGCCATGAATGAAGTCATTATATAATATAGAAATACCAAAGACCCTTATCATAATTTACTATAATTTAGTTTATTTGAGATCGATAGAAAGAAACGTATCTGCTCTCGAAAACAAAAATACGGTTATCTCGCGTCCTTGAAACCCCACTATAACCATTTTAACAGATGAGTAGGCTGGACTGGCTATTGAATGTATCATGAATATATCTTGATGACTCTTTCGTTATATTGGAACTACTCCTCGGCAATTAGCTAACTTCCTCACTCAGCTTACTTGGATTTTTAATGTCAATAAAACTATTGCCCAAGTTCGTACCTTAGATGAATTGCCAAACAAATTCAATGACGCTTATTTCATTAAAGACACTGTCTCTAATCATTTTTTGTTGTTGTTGTTGTTTCGTTCCAAGTTTATCCTTTTATCTCTCTTGTGATCGTCTTTGTATTGTTCTTTTTGCCTTATGTTATACTTTCCTTAAATTTCTTACGCGCTAAATGACCATAGCTTTCGATGCGCCGTAAAACATCAATCAATCAGCATCTTAACTTATGATTGGGTTAGCAGACGAAAGTTTCTGGTTCAAAGTTTATGTTAATGGTATTTGCGGTATATAAGACCATTTGATTTTAGGTCTTGTTTATTTCCTCAAACTGGTGGAATACAGACATAAGCTAGATAGGAAGTTAAATATATTTCTTAGGGTAAAGTTTCAAGTCAGCGATGCGTATTCCTGTAGTGACTTTTCTTCGTGATAAAAAATTGTATAATCTGTCTCTCGGGTTCGACATCCAATATAAGTTTCAGGAAATTGGGTAGCGTCTTCATAATCCTCTTTTTACAGAAACAATTTTATTGGTTGGACAGGACCTATCAAGTCGTTTAGTGACGAAGCAAGCGTGATAATTTGAGACCCCTGATGGGGCCTGTTCGTGACAAAATGGGTCCCAAATAAATAAATATAGGGCCATAGGAGTTATATTGGAACGATATTGATTAGTGATCAGATTGTTATTGCCTTACCGGTCCCAAATGCTTCAAGATATAAAAAGAGATGGAACGATATTGATTAGTGATCAGAATGTTATTGCCTTACCGGTCCCAAATGTATCAAATTGTGATAATTAGACGCTGCTCACATGGATCTCGTACAAAATACGGTTACACATCCCATCACTCGACAAATGCACTAATTTATGTAACAAACACATTCATAGGAGAGACTATGGACGATTCGCAATCTAAACCGACTCATATAACTAAATCTTATGACTGTTATGCTACTGAACAAAGACGCGCAGGTGCATATCCCTGTCAATTCTTTTAAATGTCATTAACTTAGCGGGTGTGTCCTCCCTTACTGCCAAGACAGTATGGGTACTTGGGCACCATGTGGAATGAAACTAGTCAAAATTCACAAATGAGACCCTTCTGGAACTTATATTGGAAATTTGGCCTATGTTGGACTCTCACAGGACCAATATTGAAAAACAGCAACGTTAAAATGGTGAGAAAATACTAATTTCTAAATTCAGTCGAAGCCGATATTCTTCGATAAAATATTCTTATAGATAATAGAATTAATAAACGTTTTACTGACCATCAATGTTGGACCCAAAAGAGCCCCATATTGTGACGAAATCAAATTGAAATAAAAAAACAAAATCCAAATGACAGTAAATTGACTGCTGTAAACATTACACTTTGCATTTGGATTTATTTGTGTGGGTTTCCAAAGTATCTAGATATAGCGTCGAGCTCATAATTGAATGAAATATCAACTTGGATATGTCATACACTAATCTTTTTCTTTTTTTTTCTTTCATTAGGGCATTATTGGTGTTTCTTGGTTAGTTCTATATTTCTATTCATGTTTGCATACTTATATTTTGGAGTACTTGTTTTGAAGTTGGTCTGTATTATATATGGCAGATTTGCTCCCGGGCCTAAATGTCTAAACCTGTTTCATTAATAGGTTGTATACTAGATTTGTATGTATGTATGTCCCACATGTTGCCCAAAATAAATGCGTATGTACATATTGGACACATGTGGGCCCTTAATAATCCTGCTAATGCCAATATACGTGGGTCCAAAGTGCTACGGGGTAGTATTGGATGCATATAAGTTACCAACATGGGCCCCATAACAATCCCGGTTGCACGTCCTATCTGGGTCCCAGATGGGAATCCAATTTAGGTTCCTACATGGATCAACGACCGCCCTGAATATGTAAAGTCTTGATGGGGTAAAAACTCCTTTAAAGAACACGTTCCATTCGGCAAAATAAGTAGAAGGAAGGAATATTCAAAGTAATTCTAGAAGTTTGAAGTTGAGAATGCCTAATTTCGTGCAACTTGGTGTAAATTTATCTAATCAAATCGGTTGCTCTGCCTAGTAATGTCCATTTTTTTTTAAAACAAAGCAATGTTCGATGCCCTGTCGTTAAAAAGACTGATTCATTATGTAGTAGATGCAACTATAGATTCGCTTTGAAGCTGATGAAAATTTGATAGAGACCCTCTGTTTGTATAATAAGGCATATTTAAGAAATTAACATGTATTATGACTTCAGGAGAGAATGGAATAGTGATTCTAAGACCAATGTGTAACGGAGTAAACACTGGTAATCGATTTTTTCCTTAAACGAGGTGTAATTTACTTTCTCAGCAAGATACACTGCATATAGACCACACTTATCTAAAGTGATACACTTGTATAAAGCTTTCTTGTCATGATAAAGCAATCCAAATCTCAGCAGGCAGTAAATGGGTGATCTCTCTTTCTCTCTCTCGCGCGCGCGTGTGTGTATGTGTGTATGTGTTCGGGGGGGGGGAGGCAAATGGAGAAAGACTGGTACCTTCGTCAGCTTCAAAGCCTTAATCGCGGTAATTAGTTAAGGCGACGGCAAAACTATTCTAACGCAGAGAATGTCTAAACTATGCCTTGAGCAAGATATGTGACAAGTTTTTTCTATTGGTTACACCATTTTAATTGTCCACCATTTTATAGACGGATACTTTTAGATGCGTGTTCGCCATTTTCTCTAAACAAATGAAAAGCTGTAAACAATGGCACATTTTTCTTTGACTTTATACACCTATTTGTTCATTTGGTAAAATTCAGATGCAGTTGCATTTAAGATATCTTTGCACCAAGTTTCATGCTTCCAGGACTTTTATTATTTTTTTTCTTTTCTTTTAAGCTTCAAACAAAATCAGCCGATTGAACCTTCCTTAAGCACCCCTTTTTATTTAAAATATATTTTTAAAGATTTATGAATGGAACTTTAAGTATAGGTTTAATTACTTTCATAAAGTATATGAAATTGAGTGTTTATGTTTCATATTATATTTCTTTCGGTTCAACAAAAACCATAATCTTTCGGTAAGAATTAAGATCGATTAGACTGAGCCGTAAGATAAACAATAACAGGTTGGTTCCCTTTCTTCACAATATTGGTTCCTGAGTTGGTTGTTGTTATTCTGAAAAATTGTAAACGCCACATTGTTTGGTAATATTTTTTACCATTGTTAATGTTTCGGTAGGAAATATAGTTTTCATCAATCCCGTTAGAATTTATGCATTCAAATTAAACTATTTTTGGCAAAAAATTGAATAGCCAAATAGTAAATTCATTCGTTACCAAAAAGATACGTAACTTATTTGGTTGAAAATTGCAATATCGGATGTTGACTATTTAACATATTGACCCATACTCGTATAAGGCTACTGGTATGAAAACTTTGTTACCTCGAATCAATTACTTGTGATCCTTGTATCCTTCAAATAAGAAAATCTGCACCCCCACCGTTTTTGATAGATACTAAGACTTCAGCAGTCTTTAAAATAACTCATTTGCCCGAAGCCCAGAACAGGCAAAACTGCAAGCAGGTAAGTGAAAATTATAACCTGTTGGCCTGATTGGGCAAGCTTAACTGTTTTCTGTACAAACCCTAGATTTTGCATCGCTGTGATTTTAAACTACAGAAAACATTGTGTAAAAAAAAGAAGAAATTGCCTGAAACAAGCAATTTCTCCTTTTCTCACAATATTATAATATACCACATAGGATAGTTTCATTTAAAATTGCATCCAATTTTCCTTATTGTCTTCAACTTCTTTCAATTTGACAAGCGTGTTAAAAACATGAACCATGTGCCTTAGGTATGAAGAAGTCTTGCCTGAATTGATTTTTCCTTACATCCACTTACATCCAGGATTTTACTTTGATGTTAAGAGTGATTATTATTGATCGTAACAGCGATTCTCATTGGTTCAGAGTTTAATGTAATTTGGGTTTTCCTGTATATGTGCCAATAGAAGATCAAAATTTAATGTTGTGATTTTGTGCAGCATTAAATTTGCTAGTTTTAGTAATTGGGATGGTGATTGGAAAAAAATATAAAATTTGTCCTCAGGCTTAATAAAGAGCCGAAAAAAGTACAGACTGAAACAGACAGTTTGTCAGAGCAATCCAAAATCCTCATATCAATCTGAGCCTGCAGGCAAGAAGAAAAATCATCTTACAAGAAAATGTTCCAGAGTTACTTTCTTGCAGACTTTTTGTGGCTGAGTTATGTTTCTGGACAAAATCTGACTTTCTCTTAATGTATCTCTTAATTCTCTTAGTGCGTAAAAAAACTGCACGATAAAGTTCATTTCCAAACCAATACTAATTTAAAAAGTAAGAAGGGAATTCTTTGTAAATAAGAGCCATAAATAGATGAATAGACTACTTTAAATTGCATTTTTTTTAAATTAAATGTACAAAGCCAGTATTCAATCTAGCTTTGTGATTGAGGAGGCCTCTGTAATACAAGGCCCAAAACTTGAAGAGGGGAATATTTCAGTTTGAAAACAAGGACCATCAAATAAAATATAAAAGAAACAATATAAATTATCTAATGAGATATTAGTACAGTAACAAAAACTGGGGGTTGTGTGGGAGTTGGTTGACTACCGTAATTTGTCCATATATTCGGACACAATTGAATAATTATTTTTTTTCGTGTCCGAATACATAGATAATTACTCAAGCCAGTGTCCGAATTTATAGATAAATCGTCGTGCGGCCGGGAACAACCATTGCCGATTTTCATGAGTCACTAACTGTTTTTCTCAGACACTGAATTCATTTCAACAGTAAATAAACTTGATATGTGTTACGCATTACGTTCGTAAATTTATTTATTATTATTTTATTTTTTTCAGATTGGTTCAAGATAACGGCGAAGACGACGTGAAATTAATGATCATTCACTGATTAAAAACTTTAATAAACGATTTACTTTTCTAAAATGTTGTTTTTCTTCGTTTAAACGATTGATAGAATTCCACATATCCCCATAAGAATACAACAAGATTGTAACTGCAGCATGTTCAAGCAAAATTGTTACGATGTTTCGGTAGTCAAAGTCCGATTTTGACAGGATGGTAAATTCTTCTTCTGTCGTTTATGTACAATCATCGTCGGTTGAATTGAAAAAAAAAAGAGATATAAATGTGGAGAGCTAAACAAAATCTTCGCAAGAGAAAAAGAAGTAATTTGTCAGTTAGAATAAAAGCACAGCATCAGTCAGTTACGACAGTTTTTCTCTGATCTGCTTCACATAAATCATCTCGTAATATTGCCCGCAAATTTAAAGTAAATGCGGTGGCCTACCTGTGAGAAAAATCCCTTTTTAAATTATACCCGTAATGTTTTAAGAGTATTCAGACAGTCAATTAAACCATGTAAACTTTCGGCATAATGACAAGGGTAAAAATTCGGTCACCAAGAATTCTCACGGGGTACGCGTCTGGCACGTGCCAACTCCGGAAACTCTCCCAAATATAGCTGAACATCTGGCGGCGGCGCCTTTGATCACCTTTCATCCCTCGTAGTAAAATAAACTGCACCCAAAAAACCTTTACTTTTTATTTGTCGAACGAGACTTGTTACGTGTGTTTGATTGAACAGTATGAGATTAAATTTTCGGATTATTAAAAGAAGCGGGGATAAAAAAAAGGGTAATTTATTTTAATCTACCAATATTATATATCGGATGAGTTAATAATTTTATGACAAATTAACAATTAAAATTCCGTATTTAGTGAAAACGTTGTAGCTATGACTGATTCTTTTCAAAGCATATCATTGCATTTTTTTTCCTTGATTTGATACGGCCGATGACAATACCCTCGATGAGCTCCGGATACGAGGAAAGTGTAGTAAAATCGAAAGTAGGTTCAGGTCAATTTGATTAATTTGTGTTAATCGTAGCCATCCTTTCAGAGCAGGTCCTGTCGGGTAAAGAAAATTAGGAAATCAGAGAGAGAAATCAAGCGTGATATTTTAATTGCATCACCTTCACGGTTCGTAGCTTAAGCATATCGAGGTGCATGCCTATTCTCGGTCACTGTTATAAACAATATACACCCTGTTGACACTTAACCCAGACAGTTTGGAGATACTGACCGCCAAGATTCCAAATTGCCGATAATGGATGGAGTATTTGTTAGCCCGATGTTTTGTGTTCGTAAATTCGGTGTCCGAATTTATAGATAAATTCCAGACACCATTTGTCCGAAATTAGAGGCACAAAATTAATTATTTCATGAAATAATTAATGGTGTCCGAATTCTTGGAGTGTCCGAATATATGGACAAATTACGGTATATATTGATATGCCTGTAGTTAAAATGAGTTTCTCTTATTCACAGAACCTATGTTGATTGACAGGCAAACACGATGCCAGTTTGTGATGATAATATGATTGATGATATAGAAGATATTGTTGGTGTTGGCCATGATTCAGATGTACGAACTGGAAATAAAAAACATGTTGTACCAAAAGCGAAAAGGTTTACAGGAAAGCAAACGGACAAAATCTCTGCTGATAGTATTATACCAGGTAAAGAATTTAACCCTTCCCACTCGATCCTGCTTTTTCCATTTTCAAGAAAGAACACTGTCGACAATGAAGAAATTGCTCGTTTAAATGTAGGAGAATTATCTCTCCGTAAGCTTCATTATCCTCATTTCTGTTCCAAAAGACATATATTTTTCAAGTTCTATCAACTTTGAATTGTTGCCTGAAACTTATTTGAATTTGGACTGGTCTAAAATTATGTCATTTGGTAAAGGGTTAAAAGACTTTCAAAGTTAGCCAAGATAACATAGCTCAGTCAGTTACACACTGCTCTCAATCCTTGGGTCGTATGTGTGAACCCCAGCTCCAATATTCATTGAAAGTCATAGCGACATACATCATTCGTATCTCACTAAAGAGTGATTCATAAGAATTGCACCTATATGGGATAAGCAGGTGGTGGCTGGGAATGATTATGATTTTACTGGATTGATACTTGACACGAAGCCATGGTTAAGTGACCAGCAGCTGCAATAGAAATCAAATACTTTTGAAAGTAGCATTAAACCCAACACAGCATTCAATTTAGCTTTGTATCACAGGGGGCCAAATGGGCCCATGGCTCTTGGTCAAGGGGATCATGCAATACAAATACATAGACAAGCTATTGAATTACAAGGTTTTAAGTTATATGTAACAAACCATAACAATTTGATAATAGATATATTGTTTGGAACAAAATAAATCTACTAGAAAAAGTTAAAATATTATTTCCATGACTTCATTCAGAGAAGTCTTATTGAATGTGTGATTGAAGTGTGACATTTGGGCCCAGTCTTCATTTTGAAGGGGGTCATTTTGGATTTTAGAGGGCCATTTTAGCCGTGGTCCCCTCTAGATTGAACACTGCCCAACATAATCAATCAAAACTGTATCCATCAGTGCTCTCTAAGAATTTTAAATGGCCTTTTACGTTCCACAAGAATTAATTAGAGAGCAAGATGGTCTTTCTGATTGACATCATAGCGCAGTTGGTAGCGCGTCTGACTGTCAATCTAGAGGTCTCGGGTTCGATTCCCGATGGTGGTACTTATCCTTTCCGACTATTTGTCTTCCACCAATGGGTTGATAATCGTAGACCTATGTGGGATAGCAGCTGGAGGCTAGGAAAGGATGTGATGGTGGTAATGGTGCAAAAAATACCAGGAATCCATTGTTAGGTGCTCCAGCTGCTGTGATATAACTGAAAGATTGTTGAAAGCAGCGTAAAACCCCATTCAAACAAACAAACTTTTCATTGAAAACTGTAAATCTGGTTAATGAGTTTAATTTTCCCTAATAATTTTGAACAAAAGAACCTGTATATTTAAGAGTATTGGTTAATTCATGCATGATAAAGAAGCAAAGAACAAATGTCATTCTTAAGCAAATGTGTAGATGAGAAAATACCTTTGTTTGCCTTGAAGACTTTGAAATTACCAGGTGTGAAAGTTACATGCACCTGATTTACATTAGTTATATACTTTAATTTTCAAAATATTTTTGATTATGGTAGGGAATAAACACTCATTCATTATTATATACCTATAATTTGTTTTGACAATGTGCTGTGCATAGACAAAATTGGAGTTAGCAGAAAATCACCCAACTTATTTGACACTATCAAATAAGGTTACTACACGGTAGAATTAGATAATATCATTGTCACATTGAGAATTAAGGTTATTAAAACAAAAAGTGAAATTATAGAAAATGTTGATTTTTGTCTAACTTTTGTAACCATTTCTTAATTTTCAATGACTAAAAATTATTTTAGGTATTTAAATTTAACACTATGACGATGTTTTACTCAGAAAAATTGCAATGTTAACTCATTTCCATTCAGTGATGCCTTTCGACACCCCTAAAGAAAAAGTGTTGGAAAACATTGTGGAAAATGAAGAGATTGCTTGCAACATGCAATTCTTCATTTTCCACAATGCTTTTTCCCCAGAAAGTTTAAACAATCTAGATTTTTATAAACTTCGAATAGTCATCTGCAACTCCTTTGTGTTTCGGTCAGTCTAAAACTTTTCTGTCTGGTAATAGGTTGAAAGAGCTAATATGGAAATTTATTTACAGGAACACAAAGGATTTATGTGAAGACATGGGGCTGTTCCCACAATAATTCAGACTCCGAATACATGGCTGGTCAGCTAGCGAGTTATGGATATAAAATTATTGGTAAGGTATTAAGCAAGCAACTTTGAGATAATGATCGCATCTGAAATATTTATACGCCCACAAAACAAATTGAATTGGTCTGTCTGTCCATCGATCTGTGATTCAAGTAATTTTGTGTCGTGAACACCTCCTACAATTTTGCATCAAAAGTAATAAAACTTTATACATACATTGATCACATGTTGAAGTTTTGCAACATACTTTTCAATTCCCCCTTGTAGGAGAATTATCTCTCCTTAAGCTTAGACACTTTTTCATAAACAAGGCTCTGTCGGTGTATAAAGTCACCTCCTGTGACAAGTTCAGTTTATTCTGATAGATCATCCATTATTTCATTACATGTAAATTAATTATTCTAAGTTCATGGAACATAATTTTTGACTGTTCCAAATTGAGAGAAAATGCAGGAAATGAAGAAATTGCTTGTTAAAAGTTGGTGGAATTTAGGAAATCTTTGCTTTTAGGGTTGACAACATTGTTTACAAAGAAGAAGTTGCTTTTCACAAGCAATTTCTTCATTGTTCATAATGTTTTCCAAAGCTTTTTTCATGGGGGGCGTCAAAAAGCTGGATTGTTGAATAATGGATTAACTGAAGTTAAACGTCCATTGTCCTAGACTTTTTGTGTGAGAATCTATTTATATCTCCAGATGATAAGACTCTAGCTGATCTGTGGTTGTTAAACAGCTGTACTGTGAAGAATCCTGCAGAAGATCACTTCAGAAACGAGATAAAAGAGGCTAGAAAACAGGGGAAGTCTATTGTTGTAGCTGGTTGTGTCCCACAGGGTCAACCAAAGGCTGATTATATTGAGGTTTGTTTTTAAGGATATTGCTTTTTATGCCCTGTATCAAAAGATCAGGGGCATATTGTTTCACTGTTGTCCATCTGTCAGTCTTGTCTGTTTATCTGTCTGCCAAAAGCTTAACATTTAGAATTAGTTAAAGCCTTTTCAAGATGAAATATTTGACATAATGATAGATCTAAAATAAACATCTGCAGATACAAAGATTGAGGTCATTTGACAAAGTGAATGTCATTTTCAAGATCAAACTACTGCAAAAACTTGACAAAAAATCTCCACATTCATAATACATTCAAGATACAATACTCTTAATTGGCATTACGATAGGATCTTATCCATACACATCTGTAGAAACCAAGGTTGAGGTAATGTGACAAGGTCATGGTCATTTGTCAAGGTCAAACTTCTGCAACGACTTATCAAAAAAAAAAAAAATTAGCATTTACGATTACTTTAGTCTATTTAACCCATTCCAACACAAGCCCTCCTTTTTATGCTCTTCAAGGTAAGAGCTTTGGAAAACATTGTGGAAAACGAAGAATTGCTTGCATCAAGCAATTTGTTTCTTATCCACAATGATTTCTATCTGAAAGGTGAAAGATTTTGAAATTGTTGTCTGCAGCTTCTTTGAATTTGGACAAGTCTAAAATTTTGTTGTGTGGGAATGGGTTAAGATACAATTTTCATATTTGGCATGATGATAGATCTCATTGATACGCATCTCCAGGTACCACGATCTAGGCCTTGTGACAAGGTCAAGGTCACTTTTCAAGGTCACATTTCCAAAATAAAAGCTTTTATTGGGGCATGGTTTATCTTGTTTACATTAACCCATTTCCAGACGATAAATTTAAGACTAGTCAATTGATGTCAAGTTGATGAATTTTTAAAAAGTCTTTTGGGATAGAAAAAAATGTGGATAATGATAAAACTGCTTGTAACAAGCAATTTCTTCATTTTCCAAAGTGTTTACGAAAGCTTTTTTTGTAAGGGAAGTCAAGAAGCAGCACTGTATTGTAATTTGGATAAGTGGGTGTTTGATATCTATCAGAGTTAATTTTGAATGAAAAAAAAAAAGAAATGAAAAAAATTCTACAATCACAGTATTCTTAACCCTTGTCATGCTGAACCCAGAATATTCCTGTTTTCGCACAAGGTATAGACAAAGACCAGCCTGCACATAAGTGCTGTCTTGTCTTGGTCCACACCTCCTGCTTGTCCCTTTGCAGCCAGGGTTGTTGGAATAATCAATTTTCAAAAGAAATATTGACCTTCATTAAGACCTTCCAATGCCGCCAGTCCTACGATTTTAAAGCAATTTTGTATAGGATTTTAATTCAGCATGACAAGGGTTAAAATAGTATTCTTAAAATAAATGCAATCTTTATTTTGTAAGCATTTATGTAGACTTTGCATATCTCTCATTTAATTTCATTGGTTGTGCACGAAAGTAGGAGGAGTTATCTATCAATATAAACTGTTTGAATGAATGATATTGTTTTGTTCTGGTGAACTTGGCAAATGGTAAATGACTTTTGGTGGACATGGTTACCACAGGATGACACTTTCAGATGCCCTGAAGAATTATGATCATAGATAGAACTTTGTGGGCATAGGAGAAATAGCTCACAACAAGTAATTTATCATTTTCTCACAATTTTTTCTGCCATATTTGGCACTTATTTTCTTATTATAGTACAATTTTAAATGTGGTCTGCAACTTCTTTCAACTTGGACCTGTCTAAAATTTTGTTGTCTAGTAATTGGTTATTTAATGACATTGTCTTGTCCTTGTGAAATTTCTTCATTATCTTCAATATTTTCTACCCTAAAAGACAAAGATTTGGTGAATTCTGAAAACTTGAAATTGTCATCTGCAACTTCTTTTAATTTAGACCAGTCTAAAATTTTGTTGTGTGGTAATATATTATTTAATTGTAGGGATTGAGTATAGTTGGTGTACAGCAGATTGATAGAGTGGTTGAAGTAGTGGAAGAGACCCTCAAAGGTAGGCAGGCTTTCAGTCTATGTCCTTAACCCTTTCCTGTTCAATCCCTGGATTTTATGTCCCAGTATTTTTATATTTTAGAAAACATTGCAGAAAAAGAAGAATTTGCTTGTCACAAGCAATTTCTTCATTTTCAACAATATTTTCTACCCTAATGAATAATTAGTTTTCAAATGAAATTGATTCTATAGTGTTGTCTGTAAATACTTTGAATTTGGGCAGGTCTTAAATTTTGCAAAACAGGAAAGGGTTAAGCTATTACCATACAATATTGCTTTTATGTACTGAAGGAATAAATATATTTATTACAAGGAAAGGAGACATTGCTAATTACAAGCTACATGTTGTTTCCTAACAAAATTTAAATTTGTCATCTGGTAAATAGTTAAAGTTTGAAATTTGCTCATATAGATCTAATTTCTGATATTGATTAATTGAAGAAGAAATCTGTTCAACTTTAGAATCTGAAGGGTAGGTGGAATTTCTGTCTATATCCTAAAAGTTTGCCATTTAGTCACATAGATCTAATTCCAGGAAGTTCAAACCCCGGCAGCGGCTCATATCCTGTCCGACATTTGTCTCTCAATAATCAATGGATAATCGTTAACCTAAGTGGGATAGCAGCTGAAGGCTAGGAAAGGATGTAGTGGTACAACTGGTGTAAAAAATACCAGGAATCCATTGTTAGGTACTCCAGCTGCCACGATTTCAATCAATCAATTTAATTTCAGGAAGACAAACGTACAGATTACTTTTTTTGTAAACCAATTTACCCATTTCAACACAATGATACTTTTAAATGCGCCCTCAATATCAATTTGTTTGAATGGGGTTTTACGCCGCTTTCAACAATCTTTCAGTTATATCACAGCAGCTGGAGCACCTAACAATGGAATCCTGGTATTTCTCACACAAGTACTACCATTTCATCCTTTCCTAGCCTCCAGCTGCTATCCCACATAGGTCTACCTCAATATCGAACTTTGGAAAACATGGAAAATGAAGAAACTGCTTGTTTCAAGCAATTTCATCATTATCCACAATGTTTTCTATTCCAAAAGACAAAAAAAAAAAAAAAAAAAAAGAATTCCATCAACTTGATATTGCTTTCTGCAGCTTCTTTCAATTTGGACTGGTCTAGAATTTTGTTGTGTGGGAATTGGTTAAACCACTGTATTCAATTTGGTTTAGTTACATATCGACTCAAAAAAGTTGTTACATGGAGAAAAGTAAGTGCAAAAATGGGACATGTTTATGGGAGCTTAAATGCCACCTACGCAATGATAGAATTGGTTAGGAAGGTCAGATTAGGATCCTCCATTAGTTTACGACAGCTATTGAAATTCTCTTGCACACGTAGACCTCAAAATTGGTTTTGTATTTGAAAGTACACTGTCCATCGCCCGGCATTAATCGTCATTAAAAACAATTACAAGATGATAGAATTATAGATAGTTGTGCGAACTTGTATTGCCACTCTTAGAAATATTTCTTTAGGAATTTTCCAAACATTGAAAAGTTGTGCTTGTTTATACCAAAATTCAAATGGCCCCTGATCTTTAACTATAACATAATGTATTCTGTGATGCAGCAATTGTAAATTCTATTCAGTTTTAGAATGTGAAAGGTAAGTGTATTTTCTGCCTATCCTGAATCATTTCCACACAGTTCTGCTTTTTCATATATTGAGCGTTCAGCAATAAACAGTTGTAACTGCCTATTAACACATATGTAGTTATAACTGTTTTGTCCTGAACCATCAATATGCACTTAAAACAGTCTTGCACAGACCCCTCAATTAATCTTATGCCATCACATGGTTAATATTTAAATTTCAAGAAGTAAGAATTACATCTAAAATTCTACTGATCTGTATTAATCTTTCAGGTCACAGTGTAAGATTATTGGGCCAGAAGAAAGAAGGAGGGAGAAAAGTAGGGGGAGCAGCCTTACATTTACCCAAAATTAGGAAAAATCCACTCATTGAAATCATTGCTATAAATACTGGGTAAGTATGAAACATTATTACCTTAATAGAGGTCTAGATAAGAGGGGGTAATAGCATTCTAAAATCTTTGTATCTCAACAAAGCCCTATGTTGTGGGTACTCATTTGAATTGTCTCCTCCAGACAGTTCAAATGAGTACCTACAGCATAGAGTTCATAGCAGTAATTTTGAAATATTTAAATCTAAAATACAAATTACTCTCTGAAGCTCTGCTTAAGATCAGTTTTTCTCGTGTAAAGAAACATTTGCAATTTTTCAAAATCAACCCATTATCAGAGATAAATGTCAAAGATTCAAAGATGTTGCAGATGACAAATTTTAGATGATCAAATTTTGGAATTTCGTTACTTTTGGGTAGAAAACATTGTGGATAATGAAGAAATTGCTAGTAACAAGCATTTTCTTCATTACCCACAGTGTTTTCAGAGCTTATTTTTCTAGGGGCATCAGAAACAGTGCAATAAATGATTTGGTAATTCAGTTACTTGTGAATTTGACATTGTGTTCTTAATGATACTCTTTCCTCATAGTACAAAAGTTTATACACTTGACGATTGTGAATGTCTATTGAAGAAATTGATTGTCCAATGTAGTCATTTGTTTAGTCCAAAAGTCTAATCTGATATTCATCTGATGCATTTTTGTTTGCTTTGATTAATCAAGTTATAGGTAAAATGTTTTGGTCACCAACCAACAGTTTGCCTTTTATTTAATCTATCTGCCCACATATTTTACAAAATACACTGTCCAACTGACATGTTACAGGTCAGAAGATGTGGCTAGCATTTCATCAATTTTGTTAGATATTGCAGAAAACATCAAGGTTAAAGGAGAAATTATTTGAAACAAGCAATTCATTTCATTCTTCTATCGTGATGAAATACAATACATGTAATTTTAACCCATTCCCACACAATGACGCTTATTACTCTTTACTACACAATCCCTCCTTTTTACGCTCCTCAAGAAAATGGCTTAAGAAAACATTGTGGAAAATGAAGAAATTGCTTGTTCTTCATTTTCCACAATTTTTTCTATAAAAAAACGCCAATAAATTCAAAATTCAACCAACTTGAAATTGTCGTCTGCAGCTTCCTACAATTTGGACAAGTCTAAAATTTTGTTTTGTGGGAATGGGTTAAATGTCCCTCAATATAAAAAGAAATTTGAAAAACATTGTGGAAATGAAGAAATTGCTTGTTTCAAGCAATTTCTTCATTATCTACATAGTTTGTAACAAGCAATTTCTTCATTATCTACAAAGTTTTCTACCCCAAGAGACAAAGATTTGAAAGATTTCATATACTTAAAATTGGCGTCTGCATCTTCTTAAAATTTGGACTGGTCTAAAATTCATTGTGTTGGAATGGGTTAATTTGTAAACTTGACATGGTCTTTTGTCTCTGACTGCACTTATGTGCAGGCTGATCTTTGTCTATACCTCCTGCCAAAACCAAAAAAATATTCTGGGTTAAGCATGGCAAGGGTTAAGAAATATATCTAATTTAGCTCGGCTGTTTTAGGGAAAAAAGATAGGACTTTGTAGTCAGTGGTGTAGGCCTTGAAACACTTCAATTAGAGAAACACGAGATAAGTTGTTTTGAAAATGTTTACAAATAATGTTGATATGTCACTTACTGCAATCTTGGGGTATTTATGAGGTACATGATCTTATTTTGATAGAATCGATTCTGAGACAGATGGCTTGTTTTTCAATATTGAGATCTTATTGATCGTAAGTTCAAGCCAAGTTAGATCATCTTATCAATTGTTTTGTCTTTCACCAATGGGTGGATAATCCTAAATCTAAGTGGGATAGCAGCTGGAGGCTAGGAAAGGATGTAGTGGTAGTACTGGTGTGAGAAATACCATGAATCCGTTGCAATATGACTGAAATACTGTTAAAAGTGGTGTTAAACCCCATTCAATCAATCTTATCAATTGTTTGTCTAGTACCAACTTCTTCTGAATTAAAAATGAGTAATTAATGGAACACTGCAATAACACAACCCATTACCTGACGACCCCACATTTTGACGTGTTGACGAAAAGTGGTTTTGAAAAACATGTGGAAAAGGAGGAATTGCTTGTAATAAATTTTTCCCTTTTCAATAATAATTTTTACTGCTGTATTTTAGATTTGAATACACCTTGAAATATTGTCTTCTTTCAATTTGGACCAGTCTAAATTTGTCTTCTGGAAATGCGTGAAAAGTAATTGTGTTCTTTTGAAATTCCTTACAAGATTTCTTGTGCCATGTGTGTCAAAGTGATAACGTCATTTGTATTTGCAGTTGTTTAAACCAATGTACCTATTGTAAAACAAAACATGCCCGAGGAGAATTAGGTAGTTATCCTCCGCAAGAAATAGTTGCCAGAGCAAAACAGTCATTTGCTGGTAAGTTAAATTATTTTACCCATTCCTGCACAATAACGCTTTTGGACGCACGTAAAGAAAGAAGCTGTGGAAATTATTGTAGAAAATGGAGAAATTGCTTGTGACAAGCAATTTTTTTCATTATTCGTAATGTTTTCTATCCCAATTAACAAAGGTTTTCTTCAAATTCTATCAACTAAAAACTGTCATCTGCATCTTCTTTCATTTTGGACCAGTCTAAAATTTTGCTGTTTGATAATGAATTAAAGCATGTATGTAGAGAGAATTCATCACAAAATGAAAACTCCTGGTTGGTTAGCTTTTGCAGACTGACCAAGTATATTTCATATATCCTCAAAAGTTCCCGTTTGTTGAATGACAACGCCAAGGCCATAGTGCAGTTGGTTGCGCATCAGCCTTGTACAAGGTTTGATCACCAGAAGCGGCAATTATCCTTTCCGACATTTGTCTCCCACCAAATGGTGGATAATTGAAGAATCCCAAGTGAGATGAGCAGCTGGAGGCTTAAGGATCTGGTGGTAGTATTTGTGTAAGAAATACTAGGAACTTATGGTTAGGTGCTCCAGCCTCTGTGATATAGTTGAAGTACTGTTAAAATGTATATATCAAATTGTCATGTGATAGGGGATTTCAAGATTTTTAACCCATTCCCACACAATGATGCATTTAAACGTTCCTCAATATGAAAGCTTTTGAAAACATTGTGGAGAATGAAGAAATTGCTTCTTGCAAGCAATTTCTGCATAATCCATAATGTTTTCTACCCTTAAAGACCATGATTTTGAAGATTTCATCAACTTTAAATTGTTGTCTGTAACTTCTTCGAATTTGGACTGGTCTAAAATTTCATTGTGTGGGAATGGGTTAACTTACTCTGTATGCTTTGCAAACTCATGAAGTTATGCATAACATGTTTTTCCAGAGGGTGTAGTAGAAATCTGGTTGACCTCTGAGGATCTTGGTGCTTATGGACATGACATTGGTGTTACCTTACCCGAGTTACTATGGCAACTGGTAGAGGTGATTCCAGAAGGAGCCAGAATGAGGCTAGGAATGACAAACCCTCCTTATATTTTGGAACATTTGCCTGTGAGTTTATGTAACTGTATTTCACTACTCTGAAATTATTCTTAGTTTTACTGTTTTTGGAGATTTTTTTTTAGCCATGAGGTCATATGTGTTTTGTGCAATTATTGAAATTTGTATTCATCAGATGGTTGACATCCATTGGTAGTTGTGCAAAAACTTTGACAAAAATGTTGTGATGCCTCTTTTTACTTTAAGATATTTTCTTGAAACTTGGAGTATTTTTCACTGTAGGAAGAGCAATCTGCACTACCAAGGAAATAATTCTACATGAATTACATATTAATTATGTCACTGATGCATTCAGTAACAAGTAAATTTCTTCATTTCCTATATGTTCGCTAAACCCAAAACAGATTTTATTTTTCAGATTGCAACTTCAAATTGTCGTCAGCAAATTCTTTGAATTTTGACCAATGTGAAATTCTGATGTCTAGTAATGGGTTAACTTACTTATTGTTAACAGGAAATAGCAAAGATCCTGAAACATCCACGAGTTTATTCTTTCCTGCATGTTCCAGTACAGTCAGGGTCTGACAGTGTGTTAATGGACATGAAAAGGGAATACTGTCAGGCTGATTTCAGACATGTTGTCGACTACCTAAAACAAAAGTAAGTCTATACTATATATGACTGAAATACTGTTAAAAGTGGTGTTAACCCCAGTTAAATCATTCTATAGATTCTTAAATTCAGTTCTGATAGTATGTTGCTGAACAGGAATCCTAAATTCTATTGGATCAGTTGAAAGATTTGAAGTTGAAAACCTCAAGTAAATATAATGCAATTAAACTTTAAAATAGAGGTCTTACAAAGAGTCAAAGGACATAAGAGGAGAATATTTAGCCCATTCCAACACAGTGACGCTTTTGAAAGCCTCCCAAGAAAAACAATTACAAAAACATCGTGTAAAATGAAGAAATTACTTGTGACAAGCAATTTCTTCATTTTACACAATGTTTTCTACACAGAAAATCTAAGATTTCATAAGCTTTGAAATATTGTCTGCAACTCCTTTCAATTTGGACCAGTCTAAAATATTGCCATCTGGTAATGGGTTAAAGAGTGATTTCAGATATTACAAATGGATACTACAAACAAAAGTATATAAACCCTTTACCAGACACCAAATTGTCCAAATTGAAAGACGTTAACTGACAAAAAATTTCAGATGATGCAATTTAGAAATGTTTGAGCCTATGCGTGACATTTCCAACAATTTCACATGTGCGTAACTCGCACACATTGAGCACCCTGGACAGCCATTCGGGGCAATTAGAATATTCGCTGATTGCTTAAAGAAGCTTTGGGACAGTATCTATCTACAGAGCGCAGAGTGAAGACTCTGATCAGACTGTGCGGATGCACAGGCTGATCTGAGTCATTACTTGGCGCACATGTGTAAATGTTGGAAATGTCACGCACACGCTCATTTGTCTTTTTGGGTAGAAAACTTCCTGGATATTGTAGAAATAGTCTGTAACAAGCTTTCTTCATTTTCAACAATGCTTTTCAAAATTATTTTCTTCAGGGATTGTGTTGGAATGGGGTTAAATTGATAGTGTACAATTAAGATCTAACATTGTTTTAATGGGCAACATAACAAGGGGAATTCCTGCAGATGGAATCCTAACATTTAACTATCAAATGTACTTAACCATTTTAGGTTGATTTATTCCAGATCAGTAATAAAGAAATAATGCTTTTCATTTCAGTGTTCCAGATGTTACTGTAGCAACAGATTTGATATGTGGGTTTCCAACAGAAACAGAGGAAGATTTTGAAGAGACCATGCAGCTTGTGAAAGATTACAAATTTCCTAGTCTGTTTATAAATCAGTTTTTTCCACGCCCTGGGACTCCAGCTGCAAAGATGCAGAAAATTCCTGCACAAGATGTAATTGTTATTTACATTAGCTATGCTAACTTAGCCATTCCCAGACAGTCCCATTTTTTATGCCTCCTCAAGAAAAGGCTTTGGAAAACATTGTGTAAAATGAAGAAATGGCTTGTTACTATATTTTCTACCCTTAAAGACCACAATTCTTAAATTTTCATCAACAGGCCCAGTTCAAAATCTTGTCATCTGTTAACAGGTAAAGGGAATACTCACAGTAACTGTTGTGGTTGGTGTTAGCAATTCTTCTATCATTCTTTTGTAATTACTTAAGATAGATAATCAAGTATATATTCACCTACTAGAGAGTAACCTATTCAGTCATAGCAAGCTGAATTTCAATGACATCTTATGACTCTGAGGCTGCGGCAATGGTGCATTGGTAGCATGTCAGACTTTCAATTATGAGGTCTAGGGTTTGATCTTTGCTTGCAGCAAATTTCCTTTCAGACATTTATCTCCCAGCAATGGGTGGATATCATAAACCAAGTTGGGATGAGCAGCTGGAGGCTAAGACAGGATGTAGTGGTAGTGCTGGTGTGAGAAATATCAGAAATTCAAGGTTAGATGCTCTACCCACAGAAATATGACTGAAATACATGTACTGTTAACCCCTTCCCACACAGTGAAACTTTTTGACGCCCCTCAATGCTTAGGAAAACATTGTTGAAAATGAAAAAATTACTTGTTACAATGTTGATATGAATCAACTTCAGTTAAATCTATCTTACAGGTAAAGAAAAGAACTAAAAAAGTCTCAGAGATGTTCCATTCTTACCATCCATACACTCATAAGGTAGGTCTGTGCTGTTTTGATTATTTTTAATTAAAACATAATCCCACTTCTTTACAACCCAGGAGAGCAGTTGGTAGCATGTCGGAACTCCTAATCATGGGGTCCTGGGCTCGATCCCCAGCCAGGTAATTATCATTTCCGTAGTTTGTCTCCGAACAATGGGTAGATAATCGTAAACCTAAGCGAGTCAAGCAGCTTGAGGCTCAGAAAGGATATTGTGGTAGTACTTGTGTGAGAAATATCAGGAAGCCATGGTAAGGTGCTCCAGCTGCCGCGATATGACTGAAATACTGCTTTCAATAAATCAATTAAGTTTGAAATTTTATCTACTTGAAATTGTTGTCTACAACTTCATTGAACTTTGACCAATCTAAAATTTTGCCAATTAATACTCTTATTTTCAATATTTCAGCAAAACTTTCCGTTATCAAGAAAAAGAGAAGTTGTATGTCTAGAACATAATCTTATGATAATTCAATACAGTGGTTTTGTTTGATCATACAAGGCTTCTTTTTTACACTCCTAAGATAAAAGCCTTTTGTTACACATTGGGGAAATTGAAGAAGTTGCTTGTTAAATACAGTTTCTTCATTTGCCACAATGTTTTCATACAGAAGTGTGATTAGGCTATTGTAGTTTCAAAACTTTATGAAGACAAAAAAAAATCTTTATTTTCTTACTAATTGATATTGTCAAGGCACTTATGATAAGGACATGTCAAAAAGGTCAAGATTGTATCAGTTGGAGAATGAAAAATTCCAAATAAAATTTCTCTGTTGTCTATTCAAAACTTATTAGGAAATTTTAATTTGCTGAAAATGGGTTTACTTTTACTAAAGATATTTTTTTTTTTTAAATTGTTTAACACACAATAAACTTTTAGACCAGACAAAATTCAAAGAAGTTGCAGACGACAATTTCAAGTTGATGAAATCTTTAAAATCTTTGTCAATTGGGGTAGAAAACATTGCGGATAATGAAGAAATTGCTTGTCACAAGCAATTTCTTTATTTTCCACAATGTTTCCAAAGCTTTCATATTGAGGGGCATTCAAATGTGTCATTTTGTGGGGATGGGTAAATGTGTTTAATAGAAGAAGTGTAAATTTTGATGCCGCCGTCATAGCGCAGTTGGTGGCGTTGGACTGTCAATCTAAAGGACCTGGGTTATATTTCCGACGGTGGCACTCAACCTTTCCGACTTTTTGTCTCTCACCAAAGGGTTGATAATCGTAGACCTATGTGGGATAGTAGCTGGAGGCTAGGAAAGGATGTATTGATAGTACTGGTGTGAGAAATACCAGGATTCCATTGTTAGGTGCTCCAGCTGCTGCGATATAACTGAAAGATTGTTGAAAGCAGCGTAAAACCCCATTCAAACAAAAGTAAATTTTGAATCATGCTGATGAAGTTATCTCTTTTTACAGCTAGGACAGATTCAGGTGGTACTGGTTACAGAAATATCGCATGACAAACAGTTTTATGTGGGACACAATAAATCATATGATCAGGTTTGTAATGGGTAGTTTTATATATAGTATGATCTACTGCACAGCTGTTTCATCGAAGGGGATATAGTAATGGTCTCTATCCGTCATTGTGTCACTAAGCTTGTCCGGAGCATAGCTCCTAAAGTATAAATGCTATCATCTTTAAACTTCATAGGTGGATAGATCATCTCATTGAGGAGAAGTGCAGTGCTTAAGAACCACAACTCTTGCTTGTATAATTTTAGAGTTATTGCCCTTAGTTGTTGTAAAGACTAAGATTTTGTCCGGAGCATATCTCTGAAAGTATAATAGCTATTAACTTGAAACTTAATTGGTGGATAGATATTGTTCAGGAGAAGTACAGTGCAAAAGACCCACAACTCTTGGAGTTATGGCCCTTTATGTTTTTAAGATTTAGATTTTGTCCAGATCATATGTCTGAAAGTATAAGAGCTATTATCAAAATCATTGAGATGAAATGCAGTGCACAAGAAGCTTAAATTTAACTGGCTTCAGTTTTCTATCAAGCCTTTACGGCTGAGGATGGCCATGTCCCACATGGCTTATGTTTATTCTTTAACCTATTTCCACACAGCATCACTATTTGATGCCCCTGAAAACATTGTGGAAAATGAAGAAATTGCTTGGTGCAAGCACTTTCTTCATTTTCAACATTGTTTTCAACCCTGAAAATTAAAAAAATCTAAAATTTCATAAACTTTGAATTGTTTTCTGTAATCTCTTTCTATTTGGACCAGTCTAAAATTTTGTGGTCTGGTAATGGTCAAATGCTTATCAGTGAATTATTGGGATTTCTTGGTGGATTATCAATTGATAATTTCACACAAAAAAAACCCACCCCAGTGAAATTATCAAATTGACGAAATTCAGTGTTTCAATAGAATAATCCTGTTTAATTCATGATGCACTACTAAATGTCATTTAAGCAAAAACAAATTTGTGGTTGCTGTAAATACCCCCCCCCCAGTGTCCCATTTTGTCTCTTTTTGCATTAAAGAAATGGAATAATCGTT
Organism: Fragum fragum; assembly: GCA_946902895.1. Taxonomy (NCBI): domain Eukaryota; kingdom Metazoa; phylum Mollusca; class Bivalvia; order Cardiida; family Cardiidae; genus Fragum; species Fragum fragum. The sequence continues at coordinate 3,784,835 of OX336367.1, forward strand.
TGTTTTACATGTTAGATATACATATCTTTCATTTTATGAACAACTAAAGAATATTTTTGCTTTGGTAGCTAACTATATTAAAGATAAATCGATCTTACAGTGAAACAAACAATTATGCTCTACATATTACATGGATGATCAAATACTGGTGTGATAATTATGGAAATGAGCTGAGGGCTATGGTAACAATCTATTGTGAAAATGAACTTGTAAATTTTACAATATTCACTGTTATCCAGAGCAATACCCCTGCAGTTTTGCGAGTACTGTTTTGAAATTTACAGCTAATGTTTGTGTGTTTGTCAAGTTGTGCAATTTACATGACAATACTGTCATTGGTTGCCAAATTATCTCCCATTCAGTTTGTGACTTTGCCTGAATTATTGTTGTTTAGAGCGATACACTGGCATTATTAATAGTACTGAACTCAAATTAACGTGTTCTCGTTTTTTGGAAATTTTAGACTCGTCCAAATAAAAAGAGGTTGCAAGCACCATTGAAAATTGGATGAAATTTGAAATGAAACCATCCTACGTGGTAGAAAATATTGTGTGAAAAGAAGAAATTGCTTGATACAAGCAATTTCTTCTTTTTCCACAATGTTGATACAAGCAATTTCTTCTTTTTCTACAATGTTTTCTAAAGTATATAATCACAGCAATGTGAAATCCTGGGTTTGTACAGGGAAGGGTTAACACACTTTCTTAGTGTTTATAGAAAGTTGTGTATTAGTTGTCACTTTTAATATGACTTTTAAGTTGTCAGATAAAAGTAATAATCAATAATTAAATGTGTGTAATAACCTGCATGTGTAAGATTTAGAATGATCCCTTTTTTACAGGTGCTGGTTCCCAAAGATGAGAACTTAATGGGAAAAATGGTGGAAGTTGAGATAACAGAGACTGGGAAACATTTTATGAAGTGTGTTCTAGTGAAAAATAAAGAGCCAGTGAGGCCAGAAACTGTTCCTCCACCTCTTGAGAAAGGGAAAATATCAGGATTATACCAGGTAGGGATAAAATTGTTACTTTTTAGATTTTTCTTAATTCAGCCCAATCACACATGCGAGAAATGCTTTATCTTTTTCAAATGAAGAGAAAATTTAGTCACTCTTTCAAAAAATGAAGGCCAATACATTTTCCTACAAAGAAAATACAAATGTTTTGGGGCTGTTAGTGCAGACTGACAGGAACAGAGGCTTTAATTTTGAATTTTGCTGAATTTCTGTGTCATTGACAAGGGTTTGTATATCTACTCTCTTGATATAAAATGTTTATATTTGTGTATGGGGTTGAAGGGACTCAAATTACAGACCCCTGCGATCAGTTCAGCTTGAATTGTCAAAATTTTTGCAACTATATGACAGTCCTTGTTTTATAATAGGTCAGAATTGAATGAACAAATAAATACAACATAATACTTCTGTACATTACAAACATTTTAACCAATTACCACACAACAGAATTTCGGACTGTTCCAAATTGAAAGAGCCGCTGTCGCATGAGAATCCCAATCTTCAATCATGCGATGTCATGATTTCGATCCCTGGCGGCGGCATATATCCTTTCTGACATTTGTCTCTCACAAATGGGTGGATAATCGTAAACCTAAGTGGGATAGCAGCTGGAGGCTAGGAAAGGATGTAGTGGTAGTACTGGTATGAGAAATACCAGGAATCCATTGTTAGGTGCTCCAGCCACCGCGATATGAATGAAATACTATTAAAAGGGGTGTTAAACCCCATTCAATCAATCAATCAAATTGAAAGAAATTTCAAATGATATTTCCAAATGATGCTAAATCCATAAAATAAGTGCTAAATATGACAGAAAACCTTTTGAGAAAAGGAAAAATTGCTTATTACAAGCAATTTCTTTTTTTCTCACAAAGTTTTTCATAACTATATTTCTTCTAGGCGTCAAAAAGTAGGGTTGTGTGGTGATGGGTTGATATTTTATCTATTACAGGATCAAGTTGTTTTAACAAAATCAGGACTCTGGTTTTTCGCAGCAGCCATGTTTGTGATGCTACTGGCCGTTACATGGAGGGTATACGGACTGGTGACTCAGTTAGTGACTTGAACCCAATTTGTGTTTTGAAAACATTTAAAACAGAGTGCTTTGAAATAAATACCTGGGATCTTTCGCAGCATCAAACTTTCTTCAAAACCTGGGATTGAACAGGAAAGGGTTGAAAGGCAATCATTTCAAACTTGGGATATGTCACTGCATCAAAAGAGTAATCTATACTACACTGCATTCTTGTATTGTTGCTTCTTTTGTACTTAACCCATTCCCACTCAGTGACGCCTTTAGACCCCCCCCCCCCCAAGAAATAAAGCTTTAGAAAACATTGTGAAAAATGAAGAAATTGCTTGTTACAAGCAATTTCTTCATTTTCACAATGTTTTCTACCCAGAAAGTTGAAAAAATTCAAAATTTCATTCACTTTGTATTGTCGTCTGCAACTTCTTTCAATTTGAGCCAGTCTAAAATTCTGCCGTCTCGTAATGGGATGTTTTATACTCATTGTCCAGCAATGAATAACTATGCTTCTGCATGCGACATTCTTGTATGAACTGCGATATAGTTCAACATAAGAATTCAAACTATTATTTTTACTTAAATTTGTGAATTGATAGTCCGTAGAGTAGGACTTGTATTTTGTTTTGGATTGAAGGAAAAGAAAAAATTATTCAATTTTGCAATAAACTATGAATGCAAAAAGAGATGTGTTTGACTCTTTGTAATTAATATATGTAAAATCCTTTTGCACTGTACACATGGTTGATAAAGAAAAGATGAAATAATTATGTAATCATTCCTTTTACATTTTTGAAAAAAATTCTTTGCTTAACTTGGACAAAATCATATTCTTGCTTTGACCCAAAGTAGGACAAAGAATAAAGGATAAAGAATTGTGAAAAGTGTTGAACGTGGTCAGTCTGCGGAATTCTCGGGGAGAAATCTTGTGATTATTAGTAGATTTTTTGAGTATAGAATAGTCATCCTGTTGCACAAAATTTTTCTTTTTCAAAATACTAAATGCAAATTATATTTGGTATACCTGATCCATCCTTCATATATTTTTACCAACATCTTCAAAGTAGAGGGGGTACTGATACATTGGTTTCACCATGTCTGTCTGTCTGTCCATTTGTAGACTTCTTCATTGCCATTCTAAAACTCTAGAAACCTAGACTTCTGGGTCAGGAGTAGATAATTTCTAAAGTTTTTAATAAAATTTCAGTTTTGTTGCCATGGCAACCAGGGATGTTTACGGATTTCAATTCTTTTAGCAATTTTTAAAGGGGACCACCCAAGGAACATCCCTGCCAAATTTTGGTTGAAATCCGCCCATCAATTTGGGAGATGTCATTTTAAGATTGTTGACACACGATGGATGACGCACAGAGGACGATCAAAATACCTCACTTCGTGCTCAGGTGAGCTAACAAGAGGGAAAAAATGGCCCTAACTTGTCCATCTGAAAATCTTGCCCATATTATAAGGCCTATCGAAATTTCATCAAATGAAAATTGGCTAAGAGATTTAGGAGAAATGTCTTTCAAAATAGTCAAATTATTAGACTGCCAAGGCCTAGGCAAAAGGGTTTAGAAGGAGATAGCATTTAAAGAATATAAAGCCGAAAACTGCCACACCCATATTAATGGGCCAATCACAATTTCATGTACAATTTTTGAAAAGGTCCTCCAAAGGAACATTCCAGTAAAGTTTTATTAATATTGGCCCAATAGTTTAGGAGGAGGTGTCATTTAAAGAATACAAAGCTAAAAACTACCACACCCATATTTATGAGCAAATCAAAATTTCATGAACGAATTTTGAAAAGGGCCTCCAAAGGAGCGTTCCTGTAATCTTTGATTAAAATTGGTCCTAATGGCTTGGGAGGAGATGTCGTTAAAAGAATACAAAGCTGAAAACCAAGCCAATATTTATGGACCAATCACAATTTCATGAACAAGTTTTGAAAATGGCTGTCCTAGGAACATTCCTGTAAAAATTGACCTAATTGGCCCAGTGGTTAAGAAGGAGATGTCATTTAAAGAATACAAAGCTGAAAACTGCCAAGTCCTGCCATGCCATGCCTTTTTAAAAGGGTCACCCATGGAACATTCCTGAAAATTTTTTATTAAAATTGGATCAATGGTTTAGGAGGAGATGTCATTTAAAGAATTGTTGACGCTGACGACAGAGGGAGTGGCCCTAATAACTCCCCATAAGCATGTTGTGCTCAGGTGAGCTAAAAACAACAGGAAAACTCTGGAATGTGAAGAATTGCTTTTTTCAAGTAATTCCTTCATTATCAACAATGTTTTCTACCAAGAAAAACGAAGATTTTTGAAATTTCATCAACCTGAAATATGGACCACATTTTTTTTGTCGAGTGGGAATGGGTTTATTCAAAATTTCAAGCTCAAGCTAGTTTGTAAAGACTTTAGGGGGGGGGGGGGGGCATTTTTGGACAATAAGGAACAAGAAGATACAGCGTTTCTTGAACATTATTTATTCATGGCATATTTAGATAGATACATTGAAGACCAAATACAGAATCACTGAAGCTCAGCCTGGCAGAAAATCTATTGGTTTACTCATTTTACTGATTTTTGAGAATCATTTTAACAAAGAATACTGTAATTTTGTTTCAAAAAAAGATTTGATGACCATCCTCCCATGAACACACTCTTTTGATGCCATTGTGAAACAGTTGTAAGAAAAAATGTTGGAAAAGGAGAATTTCCAGATTTTCCTGCATTTAGATTGCTTATTTGAATGGGGTTTACTGCCCTTTTTAATATTATATCAGTTGTATCACAGCGGCAGGAGCACCTTACCAGGGATTCCTGTTTTTTTCTTTCACCAGTACTACCACTACATCCTTTCCAAGCCTTAAGCTGCACATCCCACTTAGGCATGCAATAATCAGCCGATTGCTGGGTGACAAGTGTCAGAAGGGATATTTGCCGGAACCTGCATTTTGAAGATCTTAAGACATTTGAGAAATATGTGGGATAAAAAGAAAATGTTGATTATTACCTTTTTTTCTCCCTCATCTTTTCTTACAATGGTTTCTAGCCTTCCCAAGACACATTTAAACAGATTTGGTCATATTTAAATTGCTGGCTACTACCTCTTTAAATTTGGACCAATCTTAAATTTTTGAAAGGTGATTCGTGTAGGAATTTAGGTTAAGATCCAAATATGATTAGTTGATAAATACTATCCAGTAAATTTGCCATTACAAAGCCATGTCATTTCTCCCCTTCTTAAAAACTGTTTCATTGTTCATCTTTTTTACATTTATGGCACATAATTTTTTCTCCAAATGGCATCAGGGATTGTTTTCATGAATAGTACAACTTGTACTAGGAAGTCAAACATTTCTTTTTTCAACAAATTAATTCAATATTCCTTTACACAGAATGGAGAAGGATTTAATTAAATAAACAGACACAGTGTAAACTGGTAAATTTGTAGTTCCTTTCTTAATACTAACCACTGACCATTATTTTAGGGTCCCAGTATTATAGCTTAACATTCATCAAAGTATTGCAAACAACAAAATGTAATTTAAAAAGTATTAAAGCAAAATGAATTGAGTATGTGTGCAACATTTCCATTAACTTCACATGTGTCAAATAAAGATTTGAATGAACCTGTGCATCAAAGAGTCTGATTAGAGTCTCCTTCTTGTTATGCTCTATAGATAGGTCCCCCCTCGGTTTCTTTAGACTAATAGCAGTGGTGTGGAAAAACGGATTTGTTCGAAATTGTCCCTGAACAAGTAAAAATTTTATACCTGTCCAGAATTAAAATGCAAGTAAGGCAAAAATAAGGAGCTAAATTTCGAAAAAAAAACATTGCTGTTAAAGAAGAAAATGCTTGAACCCAATCCCTTGTCTTTACACAAAGAAATTTAGCTATGGAAAACATTGTGAGAAAAGAATAAATTGCTTGTAACAAGTATTTTCTTCTTTTCCCACATTTTCTTCTTTTCTACCTCAAATGGCCATTCATTTTCAATTTAAACGATCTTAGTTTTCTTGCTTGCAGCCTCTTTAAATTGTGTTCAGTCTAAAATTTTGTCGTTGTAGAAAGGGTTAACAACATTTTCTACCCTTGAATATAAAAATGATATTTTTTCAATATATAATGTGTTGTCTATGACATCTTTTTTGTACCAATCCAAGATTTTCCCCCCGATATTCACTTGTCCCTGGATAAGTGGCCTCAAAAAATTTACCTATCCCCATGTAGAAAAGCCCATGTCATACAAGTTTGGTAAGGAAATTCCACATAACTGATCAACAGTGACTTTTCTACTGATCTTCTGACCTGGCTGCTCACTATAACCCTTTCCTGTACAAACATCGGATTTACCTTGCTGTAATTTTTGTACTTGAGAAAACATTGTGGAAAAAGAAGAAATTGCAATTTCTCCTTTTCCCACAATACTTTCTACAAAATAGGATGGTTTCATTTTGCATTGTTTCCAATATTCATTGTCGTCTGCAACCTCAGGACACAGGAAGGACTTAACACACAGAAATTGATGGAAATGCATCACACAGACCCATTTAACTGATGAAAGGATGAAATACAAACAAATAAATAATGATTGAAATTGAACTTGTTTATGATGAACAATACTGAATAACGAGACAGCTTTCTTTTACATCTAATGCGATTTGATGTAGAATTGGATGTATTCTCTCAGTTCTACTAAACCTTCTGAAATCTACAACACAGGCATGTTGAACAGAACCTACAAATTGAGGTGAATTTGGTGGCTCTAAACCCTTATCATGCTGAACCAGAAATTCCTGAGAGAAGGTACAGACAAAGATTAGACTGCACATACCTCTGATCGTAGTCTACTCTAGCTGTTTCTCCCCTTAAAGCCAGTTGTTAATATAAGATAATTTTCAAAAGAAATATTGACCAACAATCAAGGAAGCTAGTGCTTTCACTCCTTTGATTTCAAAACAATTCTGATAAGGCTAATTATTCAATCTGACAAGGGTTAATTTACAATCAGACTAACAGACTAACATACAAAAATAATTGTAACTTTGTAAGGTGTTTTTATTCTTCTTTTTCTATTTTTCAGTCAGAGAGGAAAATATATTCTAAAATTTGGATAAAAATGTATTTTCGGAAGGTTTTCCTGGATTTGTTGTGAAAGTTCCCAGACGGTCTCATCTTGAGAAACAGGTTTTAAATGAATTATATACTTGGAGCAAGTCATTCCATATAACTGAGAGAAAACATGCAGCTTTGATATGATTCAATGATAACAAAAGAATATTTTCACAACAAAAATAGATGCATGTTAAAGCAAAAGATCAATATACTTTACAATTCTTTCATCCAAATGAAAATTATTTGTGAGGAACATTCACTTGCCTTGATACACTATCAAGCTTGTAAACTTGTAATCCATGATAAGTTCGAGAAAACTTATAACCCTTGTCCTGCTGAACCCAGAATATTTAAGTTCAACAGGAGGTATAAGATAAAAAGATCAGTATAAAAAAATGTGCAGTCTGATCTTAATCTACAACACTTGCTTGTCCCTTTCATACCAGACTTTTTTTAATGAAATAACTCTTTAAAAGAAATATTGACCCCAAACTAGTGCGCGCAGTGCTTTCAGCCCTTTGAATTTAAGCTAATTCCGAAAAGGAATTTATTAAGCACGACAAGGGTTAAAAACAATCAGGTGAAAAAAGGGGAAATTGCTTGTAAAAAGCAAATTCTCTCTTCCTCACCATGTTTTCAATAGCACATAAAGTCTACATCTTCTTTCAATTTAAAATGCTGTCTGGAAATGCATTCTGAACTCTATTACACTACAAACTTATTGACTAGTAAAATGTTGGACTGCTGGCCACACCTACTGACCTTTGGTTTGTGTAAATTGGTTTCCAAATTATACGGGCAGGGCAAAAAAATTAAGGCAAATTGTTGGTTGGCAACCAGAACATCGCAACTGCAGATTGAATAAATTACATTATAGTCGCCAAACAACAAAAATATTTGGCATGAATGTACACCTCTGCTCTGAACGAACAATTTTAATTACCTGAATGATTTTTATTGGTAGACGCAATCCATCAATTTTAAACACTAAAGGACAAAAATTTTGATGAAAATGTTAACTGGTTAAGAAACATTGTTATAATCTCAAGGAAAAAAAATGGGACCAAACATATTTCCTGAATTTATTTTTTTAATCAATTTACATTCTAAAGATCCAGTCACCTCCTCAGTAGCCACTATTTTTTAACCCCATTCACTCTCAGTGACGCTTTTAGATGCCCCCATGAAAAAAGCTTTGGAAAACATTGTGCAAAATAAAGAAATTGCTTGTTACAAGCAATTTCTTTTTTATCCACAATGTTTTCTACCCCACACACTAAAAAGAAAAAATCCAAATTTTTTATATGCTTTCAATTGTTGTCAGTAACTCCTTTCAATTTGGACCAGTCTAAAATATTGCCATCTGGTAATGGATTAAGAGTTATCAAGTCGGAGGATCAATATTTACACCAACAATGGGAGAAAATACTTCATACTTTAATCAACTCCCTCAGATGTTTTTCCCTACATTTATTGCATTTTTTTCATACTTTACTGGGTTTTTGAAATAACAATTTAAGGAAGAAACTCAAACTTCTGTGCAAGACTACACTCCTCTAACCCGTAACAAAATACAAAAACACTAGTAATAACGATGAATAGGATTAATAAGGCAATATTACAGCACATTTATGGTCTATCTACAGAAAATTAAAACAAGAAAATCTTGTGCTAGCACGTCTAATTAGCACTGATTGAAAGAATGACTTACAAAACTTGGTGAAAAAACGTGGGATAATTTTAGATCTAACATCATCCCATTACCACACAATTCAGCAATTTTACACCTTGAAATTGTAAAAAATCTGGGAAAATCAGAAATTCGCTCCCCTCCATTCCCCCAATTCCAAATACCAGCTCTTACATGTTCCAACACAATCCAAAATTTGATACCCTTGAGGACAAAAATTTTGAAAAGCATTGTGGAAAATGAAGAAATTGCTTGCAACAAGCAATTTCTTCATTATCCGCAATGTTTTCTACCCCTCATCAACGAAAAATTGTTGTCTGTAACTTCTTTCAAGTTGGACCAGTCTGAAATTCTGTCATCTTTGAATGGGTTAAATGTGGTTTGCAACTTCTTACAATTTGAAAACTTTGTTGTCTGGTAATGGGTTAGTTTTTCCTGTGTAATTACTATAAATCATACTTGTGAAACTTTTTGTGTTCAAGAAAGAAAGTAAAATTTTACAAACCCAGGGGTCGACACTTAATTTGCTTCAGTGGGATCCCACAGGAATCCCTACCTATTACTTCAGAGTTTCTGCCAGATAATCAGGGATCCCTCCTTGATAAGCATTAACCCATTCACATGCAATCCTGCCCTTACAAGCCCAAACAAGAAAAAAGTCTTCGAAAACATTGTGGAAAATGAAGAAATTGCTTGTTACAAGCAATTTCTTCATTATCCACAATGTTTACGACAAAAACAAACAAGTAATATTGAAGGATCCTGACGGAATCCCTAGCCTGAGATTGCTGGGGTTCCTTCAAATTTTGAGGGATCCTCGGGATCCCGGGACACTGTTAGTGTTGAGCCCTGCAAACCACGTTTTCCAATTCATTCATATTCTCAACAAAAGAAGTATCAAAATTAAGTACTAAATTATATCTATTTCCTTAACCATGTTTTCAATTATTACTTCTTTATGGCATCTTATCATATATAAACAGATACCATTAAAACTATGATCCGAGTAACCAGACTTTTTTCTCAATCTTGCAAATCAAAGAAAAGTGCTCCACTGAAATGGCAAGTAGAATAGACCAAGCTCATCACAAAAATACATGAAGTATGACCTTGGTATCAACATTTTACTTGTAATGCATCAGTAATTAATGTTTTCAATAAACAGAACAAGTTTTAGAACTTTTACACAATAGACAGAGATTTTAATTCCTTTTTCCAGGATTGAAGCCCTTTTGTGACATTTCCAACAATTCAGCCCATTCTGGCACAAACTTGATATTTTAATCATACCAAGAAAAAAAGTTTGGAAAATATCATGGACAATGAAGAAATTGCTAATAAAAGCAATTTCTTTTTGTCCTTAATGTTTTTTGAAAATATCATGGACAATCAAGAAATTGCTTGTAACAAGCTATTTCTCTATTGTCCACAATATTTTCCACCGTAAAAGACAAAAAATGTTTCAGTTTCACCAAAATTGTTCTCTGCTTTTTCTTTCAATTTGGACCAGTCTAAAATTCAATCAACTGGTAATTGGCTACTATGAACATGAAGAGCAGACAACGAGTTATCTGCACAGCCACATACATCATTTAGTATGCATTACAATGATCTGCTGGTATTTGGGAAGAAAAGGGACAAGGTCCCCAAAGGTCTAAAAAAAGTGGTGACATTTTACAAACTTAACAAATCTCACTAATAACTTGGGGTTTTGGAATCAAGAGGACTGTGTCCCGATGGTCTAGAAAAATGGGACATTTTTTGAATTTTTTTTGAGACAGCAATGTGATAAACACTGTCTTGGCAGATCACCGAGTATGCTTGTAGATTGTCCGAAAAAACTTTAGAATCTAAAGCATTCTACCATGCACACAATGAATTTTGATCACACTGTTGAAGCAAAGGCTGAATTTTTCCTAATTGCACATTTAGAAAATGATGAAAATGTCACACACTGGCTCTCAAAGACATTGGATCGTATAGAGTAAACTATCAAAATTTCATATAAACAATTTCCTTTAAAAATCCAAAATTTCTGAAATTTAAACCTTAATAATAAGAATTGCTTTCTGGAAAATTTGAAGAGTTAATGCGTGGCTCTGTCAGTTCTTTTTAGGAAATATTACAATCTAAACACACGCTTTTAAAATCCAACATATACAAACGTCAAATGGAACACACATGATGGTATATTGTCTATTGGCTGGTGCTGGGAGCATCATCCGATTTTAGAGCCATCTTGTTCTTTCTGACTTCCTCTATTTTCTTCTCCTGAAACAGTCATGGAAATTTCCTGTTTGTAATCCAGTCTTCAAAAGTTAATTTAGTTCCTAACCCATTAACACATGACAAAATTTTAGACTGGTCCAAATTGACAGAAATTGCAGATGACATTTCAAAGTTGATGAATTAAATTCATTTTTCCGAGAAGAAAATATTGTAGATAATGAAGAAATTTCTTCATTTTCTACAATGTTTTTCTAAGCTTTTTTTCTTGCGGAGAGTAATTAGCAATTTCTTCATTTTCCACAATGTTTTCCCAAGATTTTTTTCTTACAGAGAGTAAAGAAGCCAGATAGTGTGGTAATGGGTTACATGGGTTTAGCGAGAGCTTTTGAGTATTTTTGATATAACAACAAACAACAAATGAGCCAAAGTTTAAAATAACATTACAGCTTTTCATTACTAAGATGATTATGTCATTGTCCATTTAATGATAATCATTTTAACCCATTACCAAACGGCAAAATTTTAGAGTGGTCCAGATTGAAAGGAGTTGCAGACAACAATTCAAAGCGTATGAAATTTTGGATCCTTTTTACTTTTGGGGTAGAACACATTGTGGAAAATGAAAAAAATTGCTTGTAACAAGCAATTTCTTCATTTTCCACATAGTTTTCCCAAAGCTTATTTTCTTAAGGGAGTCTAAAAGCGTCATTGAATGGGAATTGGTTAAAACGAGATAGATCTGATCATTAATGAAGTTGATCAGTTACCAATTTGGGTTTAATCCATTCCCACACAATCGCATTTTTGACGCCCCTCAAGAAAATAGCTTTGGAATACATTGTGGAAAATGAAGAAATTGCTTGTAACAAGCAATTTCTTCATTATCCACAACGTTATTTATAAAAAAAAAATCAAAGATATTTTAAATTCCATCATTTAAGAATTTGACATCTACAACTTCTTTCAATTTCGAACAGTTTGAAATTTTGTCTGGTGATTGGTTATAAGCACAAGTATATAATTATTCCATTAAAAACACCACAAAAATTTAGACTGGTCCAAATTCAAAGGAGTTGTAGATGGCAAAGTTCAAGTTAGTAGAATTAAGAAAATCTTGGCCTTTTAGGTTAGAAAACATTGTGGACACTGAAGAAATCCCTTGTCACTATATTTTCCAAAGCTTTTTTCTTTAGGGTTGTCAAAAAGCATCACTGCAAAGGAATGGGTTAAAACACTGTTACTGTTTACTTTAGCCATAGAAACAAGCTGAGTTTGACATAAATTGACCAGATATCAAACAACTTTAGTTTGTAAATGGTATGACCAGGGGCAAACAACATGTGTTTGTGTAACACTATGTCCCCGAAACAGGTATTCTTTAGAAACAGGTAAAGGGTTAAAATTTTGACCTTGACCTTGATGAAATGATCTTCCCCAGTTGTGCCTTGTTGAGACCTATCTACATACCAAATATAAGCATTGTGACTTAATCAGGGTTGAAGTTATAGGAAAATGTTTAGTTGGCAGGTTAAGTTTTGCAGACAGATAGACGGACGGACAGACAGACGGACACAGGTAAAACAATGTCCTATCCATGGCATTTATTAACCCTTGTCATGCTGAATTAAAATCCTATATAGAACTGTCCTAAAATAAAAGGACTGACAGCACTGGAAAGTTTTTTTTTTTTGGGGGGGGGGGTCAATATTTCTTTTGGAAATTGATTATATAAACATTTCTAAATTTTAGGGGATAAACAGGAGGTGTAGACCAAGAGATGATCTTTGTCTATACCTCCTGCCAAAAACAGGATTATTTCGGGCTCAGCATGACAAGGGTTAATTGTAGTTATGGCACCTAAGTTTCCAAACCAACAAAAATACTAAATGAATGATGTAATTGGTCAATCTTTTTTTCGTTGACAGCAGCAACCATCAAATGACTATGCACATCTAAAAATTTGTTAGGTTAAGTTTACCTTTCCTAATAGACTGTAATGCTATACTATGTTTGAATTTACTCATCTACCTTGTTTAGTATTTTGGTAAATCCCAATAAGCACAATATTCATTTCAAAAATGGTTTTCTGACAAAGTTTTGTACTTGGTCTGTTCTGCAAACCAAGTTATCGTTATTTCTGGAAATAAATCACAAATGAAAGACTTCAAAACGAATTGTGTTCTTTGACAATATTCAGCTACAGTATCTTCTTGTGCGATAGGAAAGACGGACAAGCACATTCAAAAACAAAAGGTAAAATCCCACAACCATTACACATAATTTATCCTAAGTCATTTATGAAATCCAGGTCCATGCAAACATGATAATGTTGAGAATTTCCTCAATCTTACATGTTCCCTGTATTTTTGTCTCTGTTCTTGTAGGTATTTTTCCTTGTTGTCAATGGCTTTTTGAATCTTCTCCAGTACTTTTTCTTCAGAGTATTTGCTCTTGGACAAGGCTTCATGGGCTTTGATTACATCCTCAATGTGTTTTTCCTGAATGCGAGACAGAAATGAAAACAAAGTTAACACCCACACATAAAAGCATGCTCAGTAACTCAAAAGACAATCAACTAAAACTACAATAATAAATGAAATATTTAGAATTCCTCTCCATTGACTTGAATATTAATTCCTCCAGTTTTCCACAGAATCGTTGCACCACAAGGTAAAGTAAATACTTAAAATTGAATTTTTTCAAACTTCTTGCTATGTAAAGACCCACTGTGGGTTTGAAATTTGAATACTTTACTCCTAACTCCTGATCCAAAACACTTCCAAGTTTATCGTGAGAAAAGTCCGGATAACTAAACAACTAGATTAACCCATTCCCACACAATCCCGCTTTTTACACCCCTAAACAAAAAGGCTGTGGAAAACATTGTGGAAAAATGAAGAATTTGCTTGTAACAAGCAATTCTTTTATTATCCACAATGTTTTCTATCCCACAAGGCAATTTTTTTTTAAAATATCACAGACTTAAAATTGTCATCTGCAATTTCTTTCAATTTGAATGAGTCTGAATGTTGTGTGTGTGGAAATGAGTTGAAAAGCTTTACAAAATAAAAAATTCCTTACTAGCAAATGTATCCCTTATCAGTTCATTTGTAATTTCATCACATATCATTGTGCTAACCCTAGAATCATCCGCTTTAACACGTCAATCAATCCTGATTGATGATTTTAATGGGGCTTAATGCCACTTTGAACAGTATTTCAATAATATCCCGACAGCTGGAGCACCTAACAACGGATTCCTGGTATTCTCACACCAGTATTACCACTATATCCTTTCCGAGCCTCCAGCTGCTCATCTCACTTAGGTTTATGATTTTCCACCCTGAAGGCACTCACATGCTCCTTCAACTTCTGTACCATGGCGTCGATTTTAGCATTTCTGTTTTCTTCCTTTTCTTCCAGATTTTTCCTGATTCTCTCCTCCAATTCTTTTGTCATTTCATCACTCTTCCTACAGATCTCCTCTACTTTCAGCAGCTACACACCACATGGAATATAAATGTTTAGATGTCATTCTCGTGTTGAGATTGAGATGGTGTGAATTCATAGCTGTTAAAGCGCACTTGGGTCTCGTGACAATTATACTCTTGTGAAATGGAAACACAACATGCATGCACAAAATATATGTATAAATAAAATAAATGTAAAAAGAATAAGACAGCTTCATAATACGCAAATGTTTCAAAAGAGCAAGAGTTACAGAATAAACAAAGAAAGGGTTTTCAATAAGTGTTCAATAAACAATATTTACTTGTGACTTAAACCTAAGGCTTAATCAGGAAAACTGGAAAGTTGTCTACAGACAATAAGTAGGGCCCATCTAATATTTGACCTTAACCTGTGACCTTGACCTTTGAATTATCTAAAAATTTATTTCAAATTGCACATCTACTCATGATGGAACACAATTGTACAAATTCATTTTGAAATCCATCTACAAAAGTAGGTTTGTTTGTTTGAATGGGGTTTAACAACGCTTTCAACAATCTTTCAGTTGGAGCACCTAACAATGGATTCCTGGCATTTCTCACACCAGTACCGCCATCACATCCTTTCCTAGCCTCCAGCACATAGGTCTATGATTATCACCCCATTGGTGGGAGACAAATAGTCGGAGAGGATGAGTGCCGCTGTCGGGGATCGAACCCGGGGCCTCTAGATTGACAGTCCGACGCGCTACCAACTGCGCTATGACGGCGGCTCACAAATGTAGGAAATATGCTCTGGAAAAGCTCAATATGAATGTTGACCTTTGAGTTGTGACCTTCACCTTAGACCTTTCTAAAAATTTGTTTCAATTGGCACATCTACTCATAATGGAGAACAACTTTTGTAAGTTATTTTGA
The DNA here is from genome assembly GCA_946902895.1 of Fragum fragum. Taxonomy (NCBI): domain Eukaryota; kingdom Metazoa; phylum Mollusca; class Bivalvia; order Cardiida; family Cardiidae; genus Fragum; species Fragum fragum. The sequence goes on from OX336367.1 coordinate 3,800,284, forward strand.
TACCATCCTTACTTTAAATGAAGGAAGACAAGGTCAGACGGATTGACACACTAACACAAATACACCTGCTAGTGATTGTGACAACTATTAGCATTTTGAGAGGAAATTCACAATTAACCCTTTCCTGGATAAACCCGGGATTTTACGTCACTGTGAATTTACTCTTGAGAAAACATTGTGGAAAAAGGAGAAATTGCTTATAATAAGCAATTTCTCCTTTTCCCACAATGTTTTCTACCACACAGGATGGTTTTATTTGGAATTGCATCCAATTTTCATTGTCGTCTGCATCCTCTTTCAATTTGGACCAGTCTAAAATTTCAAAAACCAGGAAAAGGTTAAGTGTGTTCATTAGATTTTAGCTTTACTGAAAAGTAAAGCAGAGAAAATAGCTTTACTGAAAAGTAAAGCAGAGAAAAGGAAAGGTGAAAACAGTCTTAAAAAGAACAAGATTTTGGTCAAGATAGATTTAAATACATAAAGATATCTGACTGACACAATTTATAAACAAAAAATAAACAGAAAAGCAAACTACGCATTCAGAAGTACTAAATACATACTGTAAAATCTTGTAACAGTGTGTTGACACTTGATATCTCAATTTTTTTAGGTCTTAGCAAAAGCTTAGAATAATCGAAGTTCTAGTTAAAAAATCCTTCATCAAAACTGAATTTTTTACCGTAAGTTGGGTTAAATGCTACAAACATCGTCTTGGCATCTTTTTTCATACTATGTGTAATTTGCAAAAAAAAATTGGAAAGTTTGACAGCAACAAGCTGTAATTTCAGGCAATCAATTCAATCTGATTATCATTAGTGTCAAAAGTTAGGTTAATCAGAATTATAATTACCTTGTCAAACGGTATTTTTTAGTCATATAGTCTGCTTAACAGAATAATTTGATGTAAAAATTTAAATTCGGCTTGAAAAACAACTTGACACAAGATGATTTGCAGGTATTACTAGTTCAAGATGAACATTCAGTTTTATATGAAATAAAGAAAGGATAAAGTTGGAACTTGAATATGACCTTGACATATTCAGAAATTCCAGATTTCTGATCTCAAGAAAATTAGTGTCAACTGTATAGCAATACACAGTGAACAAGAAATTAATTTATTCACTTATCTGAACATAGTTATAACAAAATATTGTTCTTCTAAAAGACACTTGTAACAAGCAATTTCTTCATCATCTCCGATGATTTTACACCAAAAGATAACGATTTTTTAAAATTACCCAACCTAAAAATTGCTGTCTGCATTTTCTCTGAATTTGGACCAGGCTAAAACTTTTATAACTGGTAATGGATTAAAATGATACTGTTATAAACCACTTTTACTGTATACAAAAGCTTTAACAAGCTAAAAAACACAGACTTAAAACTTATTAAATACATTTGGTTGGTCAAAATCTTACAATCAAATATGTACCAATGATTTGGCAGAAGAATACTTCTAGGCATGCTATAAATGTTTGGGGAATATTATTAACCCATTCCGACATGGAGACCCTTTTTGACGCCCCTAAGAAAAAAACCCTTGGAAAACATTGTTGATAATGAAGAAATTGCTTGTCACAAGCAATTTCTTCATTATCCACTATGTTTTCTACCCAAAAAAACAAAGATTTTAAAGATTTCATCATCTTAACCCATTCCCATTCAGTGACGCTTTAGACGCCCCCAAGGAAAAAAGCTTTGGAAAACATTGTGGAAAATGAAGAAATTGCTTGTTACAAGCTATTTCTTCATTTTGCACACTGTTTGTTGCCAAGAAAGATGAAAAAATTCCAAATTCCATAAACTTAAAATTGACGTCTGCAGCATCTTTCAATTTGGACTAGTCTAAAATTGTGTTATGTGGGAATGGGTTAAAATGTCATCTGCAACTTCTCTGAATTTTTACTAGTCCTGAATTTCCTTGTGTGGTAATAAGTTAAATGAAGGTGGATCCAAAATCTTATCCAAATACTAACCATTTTCTGTTTTTGTTTTGGAAATGTGACCTCAGTAAGTGACCTTGACCAATACCCATTCCCACACAATGACACTTTTTGACGCCCCTCAAGAAAAATAATTGAGAAAACATAGCGCAAAATGAAGAAATTGCTTGAACCAAGCAATTACTTCATACTCCACAATTTTTTTTTTTTACCTAGAAAGTTGAAGAAATTCCAAAATTTCTTTAATTTCAAATTGTTAGCAGCAACTCCTTTCAATTTGGACCAGTCTATAGTTCTGTAGGTGTGGTAATAGGTTAAAGGGATCTTGCTACTATTTTATGACTGGGGCCGAATTGGCACAATTATTCAGATTTTTGGATAACAAATGAAATTTTGAAACAAGTAGTTTATTTATCTTACTACAAATGAAATATCTCTAATTAAAAGCTTTTTAATATTTATTTTACTGTACTTCACAACTTTAGTTAGGTTAGGCACTTGAATCCTTAACTTGATTGGAAATTTCAAAATCTTAATCAGGAAAAAAAAGATACTTTGTCATTAGGTATGGGGCAAAAAATCTGCCCCAGAATCTGGAAAATGATATTTTAACCCTTGTCATGCTGAATTAAAATCCTATACAAAATTGGTTTAAAATCAAAGGGCTGTCGGCACTGGAAGGTCCAAATGAGGGTAAATATATTTCTCATGAAAATTGACTTTTTAAACAGTTCTAGCTGAAAGAGGACAAGCAGGAGGTGTAGACCAAGATCAGACTGCACTTATGTGCAGGCTGATCTTTGTCTATACCCCCTTCCAAAACAGGAATATTCCGGGTTTGGTGTGACAAGGGGTTAAAACCAATTTATGCCTATTCAGGGTTTTCCCTGACCCTCTCCTTCTTTGAATTTGGACCCCCATTTTTCAGAAATGACCTCCAAAATAGCTAGACAGCCTTCTTTATCTTATTTGATAGGGGTCATAATGTGGCAAAATGACCCCGTTTTGAAAGTCGAGGGAAAACCCTGCCTATTATTAGCAGGAGCCAAATAACAGCCATGTACCTTAAATGGTGGCTGAATAAGAGCAAATAGTTAAGTTTTAGCGTTTACAGAAGTTATGACCTTGGTTAGCGACCTTGTCCTTGATGGATGATTCTGACTAATCTTTAAAGGTGTTTGAATAAGAGAAAAATGTTAAATTTTGGCGTTAAGTAAATACGGCTTGCAGACAGACCAACAGACAGACAGAGATTGATAAAACTATATGAAATTGACCTTATTAAAGCGAGGACCAAAAAAATCATTTACTTTACAACACAGGAAGCTGAAGTACAGGGTTCCCACGCTCTGGTAGTTCCAAAATTCCCTGACATTTCCTTGACAAGAAAGTGATTTTCCCCCTGACATTTTATTGACGTTTCAACCGATGTTTCCCTCTTCCTTAATAACTTTATCAAAGAATTACCAATGCTATTACACATATAATAGTTATAGAACTGCTGCTTTTAACCTACTCATTTTGAACAAACTAAAATTCATTATATGCATTCCTAACAAAAAACTGTAAATAGCATGTTTCTAAAGAGGTCAGAAGTTCATTGATATTCTAATAATGTTGAACACAATTCAGTGAACAACATAACTGAAACTATCACAGAAACGACCATACTGCTCAGGGGGCAAGGGGTGCAAATCCCTTCAGTTTCTATTATTTTTTTTTTCAAAATAAATATTAAAATTGGAAATCAGTACTTTTAGCAATTTAAGCCAAAAACATAAGAAACTGCCTTAGCCTTGAAAACTACTCCAATGAAAAATTCCCTGACATTTCCCTGACTTTTGCCTTATTTTTCAAAATTCCCTGACACTCATCAAAATTCCCGGACATTTCCTTGACTTTTACAAAATTCTATTTTCCCTGACGTGTGGGAACCCTGAAGTACATATACAACATTTAAATAACTCTGTTCCTAGAAATAAATAAGACTTACATGGTCTCTGAGACGTCCTTGCATTGCTTGAATCTGAGCTTCTCTGTTTTCCTTATTCACTTCCATGGAGCGACGCAACTTTTCTTGGGTTGCTCGAGAAAAGCTTTCATTTTCTTGTTGAGCTTTGGCTAAAACTTCTTGGGCTCTTTCCTGACTTTTGGCAATTGAAGCCAGCTTTTCAGCTTCAATTGACTGAAATGATTGAACATAATAGTCAATTACTATTGCTGTAAAAATTGAAAATCGAGCTTTTGAATTACCTTTATACAATTGTTTAATAAGAAGGTTCCTTTAGGAGAAGCTTTGAAGATTTCTTTGTTTAAAATTCAATCCATTCCCACACAATACCACTTTTTGATGCCCCTTAAGCAAGCAGTTTGTTAAATTAAGAAATTACCTAAGATAAGCAATTTCTTCATTTCCTTAATGATTTCTACCAACTAAGGCAAAGGATTTTAAAATTTCACCAACTTTGGAAATTGCCATCTGCAAACATCTTTCAATTTGGACCAGTCTATAATATTGAGGTCTGGCAATTGGTTAAGGAAATTATTATTGCTCAATCTTTTTGAAACTTGGTGAGTTTTTCTTGTTTCATCACAATGTCAACTATTGTAAAATGGACTGTACCATTGGGGGAACAAGAGGGCCGTTGGCCCTGGGGCGCTCACCTGAGATAAAGGCTCTTTTTCTTTCAACAGTCTTATTTCATGTTAAGGTTAGGATTATGAAACAAGTGGGCCACAATTTCATATAAAGACTATGAACCTGGGGATCCATAAGTCTAAATTACAAATTCCAAGGCTTAAGTGCTGATTTGAAAGAAGGAAAGAACTTTTTCCATGGGTTATAATTTCAGAAATAAGAAAGAAATCTGTGAACTGATGCTTCATGCCTATACGCCCCCCCCCCCCCCTGGGGACCCGAGGATCATGATTTTAGCTATTTTAAAAGAGGTCAAAATACTGATGCTTCATGCAAAATATCAAGGCTCAAATTGGCCCAGTGGTTTGGGAGGAGATGTCATTTAAAAAATCGTTCTTTATTTCTATATAAACCCCACCCCCCTGGGGCTCCGCCCCTGGGGACCTGAGGATCATGATTTTAGCCATTTTGAAAGAGGTCAATATACTGATGCTTCATGCAAAATATCAAGGCTCTACGCCTTCTGGGTCAGGAGGAGAAGATTTTTAAAGATTTTTTTAAAATTTCACTTTTGTTGCCATGGCTACCAGAGTTTTAAACGGATTTCAATTCTTTTAGCTATTTTTGAAGGGGACCACCTAAGGAACATTTCTGCCAAATTACGTTCAAATTGGCCCAGTGGTTTGGGAGGAGATGTCATTTAAAAAATCATTCTTTATTTCTATATAAACCCCACCCCCCTGGGGCTCCGCCCCTGGGGACCCGAGGATCATGATTTTAGCTATTTTGAAAGAGGTCAATATACTGATGCTTCATGCAAAATATCAAGGCTCTACGCCTTCTTGGTCAGGAGGAGAAGATTTTTAAAGATTTTTTTAAAATTTCACTTTTGTTGCCATGGCAACCAGAGTTTTTAATAGATTTCAATTCTTTTAGCTATTTTTGAAGGGGACCACCTAAGGAACATTTCTGCCAAATTTGGTTCAAATTGGCCCAGTGGTTTGGGAGGAGATGTTGTTTAAAGAAATTGTTGACGGACGACGGACGACGCACGACGGACGGACCCCGGACAAAAGGGGATCACAATAGCTCACTTGAGCACTACGTGCTCAGGTGAGCTAAAAATAGGTCACTGTGTCAAATCCTTTAATATGTGTAATGTTGGTCTCCTAGCAAACAAGAGCCACTTTGAAGTTTCATGCTTCTTTGTTCAATTGGGAATACAGGTGAGTGATCTAGGGCCATCTTGGCCCTTATGTTACCAGATGGCAAAAAAAGACTGGTCTGAATAAAATTTTATGGACTGTGCTTACTTAATTATAATATTGTTAGCTACCCCTTTGAATTTGGACAAGTCCAAAATTTTGAAAAACAGTGAAGGGTTAAACACTGCATAGAAGATGGTGGATGCCACATTAAACTTTGTCTATCCATCTACCAATCCATTTGTTTGATCAAAAAGTTTCTTGTGTAACAAGTTTTGTTTAAAAACAACAACAAAAAACAAGAGCACCGCCCACGGGTGCCAACGCTCGGCTGCAAGTGCTGGATAATGCAAAAATTCTAAGTAAAAAAAGGGGCATAACTCTCACAAAAATGCTTTTAGACTTATCCCCCTTAATAGTCTAAATAGCTCTTGTGATGGTGAATACACATGCCAAGTTTCATGAGGATATCTTCAATAACAACAGAGATATGACCAAGGTTAAAGTTTGTCACACCCAACGCAGAAGTGAACGATGCTCAGGTGTTGACAATACCTCAGGTTTTCTACGAAAACAGCCCAGCTTAAAAAAGAAGACCAGTAAATTCTGATTGTACATAAGAATTTGAAATTGGCTACAAACCTGTCTCCTTTCTTCTGCATCTTGCAGTTTTTTAACAATATCTTCATGTGTAATACTTTTGTCTCCTTTGGGAGGTGAAGGTGGGCGGGGCACATCTCCAGCAGCTGGTTTGAGAATTACCTCATAAGCCAGGCCTCCTGTGTTAGTTTTCTGCATCTCTGTCAAGAAATAAATAGAAAGTTAGAGTCTGGTTCTTATGTTTGAAACCCATACCACATAAAAGGATATCAAATCATACTTAACTCATTACCAGATGACAAAATTTTAGACTGGTCCAAATGAAAAAAGTTGTAGATAATATTTCAATTTTGTGCTTATTCCTTTCCCTATTTTTGACATTTTAGACTGGTCCATTTTGACAGAGGTTGGAGACAACATTGAAAATTGGATGCAATTTGAAATGAACAATCCTATGTGGTAGAAAATATTATGGGAAAACTTTCAAAAGGAGAAATTGCTTGTCACAAGTACTTTCTTCTTTTTCCATAATGTTTTTTCAAAGATAAAATCACAGCAATGTAAAATCCTGTGTTTGTACAGGAAAGGGTTAAATTGGTGAAAAATAGCTTAATAGAGTACGAAACATTTTGAGAAAAGGAGAAATTTTTAGTTACAAGCAATTTCTCATCTTCCAAAAATATTTCCCATGATGGTATTTCTTCCTGGCGCCGGACAGCATCTTTGTGTAGTAATGGATTAAATATTAATCCTGATCAGACTGCAGAGGTTTTTTAGTTTTCTTAACCCTTTCCTGTTTTTCAAAATTTTAGACCTGTCCAAATTCTGAGGTTTGCAGACAACAATTCAAAGTCAATTTCATTTGAAAAATAATAATTCTGTAGGATAGAAAAGATAGTGGAATTAGAAGAAATTGTTTGGTACAAGTAATTTCTTCTTTTTTCACTATGTTTTCTTAGTATAAATCTTCAGGGAAGTAAAAGCCAGGGATTGAATAAGAAAGGGTTAATGCAGGATGCAACTCAACCCCCTTAACCCATTCCAACACAGCTAAATTTTAGACTGGTCCAAATTGAAAGAAGCTGCAGACTACAATTTCAAGTTGATGGAATTTTAAATTTTTTCATCCTTTTGGATAGAAAACATTGTGAATAATGAAGAAATTGCTTGATACAAGCAATTTCTTCATTATCCACAATGTTTTCCAAAGTTTTTTTCTCGAGGGGCGTAAAAAGGAGGGATTGAGTTGGAATGGGTTAATTAAAGGGAGGCAATTTTCTATTGTTACAAATATTATCAGCTAGGTAGTAATAGTTATTTCCCTCACAACACCATATGATCTCTACCTGAAATTTGGCTGATCCTGCAAAGCCATATTATCAAACCTATGAACATTTCTTTAAGAAACCTGATAAAGGGTTACCAATGGATCATTCTTGTAAAAATAGGTTGAAATCCATCCTGGAAGATTTTCAGTTTTCATTACATGCGATATATATGAAATTAGCCCCATCCACTATAGCAAATCTTTAACAAAACAAGATACTTTGATGGAATCTAATAAAGGACCATCAAAGGATAATTCCAATGAAATTAAATTGAATGCATCAATTATTTCTGAAATGTTCCCTTTACAGCATATTATATGGTAACTTCGGGTACTAAAGCCATGTTTGTATCTGATCAAACTTTTTACAGTCACCCAAGGATGATTCTTGTAAAATTGTATCAACCTGTTTCTGCGAAGACTATCAAATAAGCCAACTCACAGGAATCATGTTTTTTAACAAATTGTAATTGTGAATGGACAGTCACTTGTTTATGATTGATCAAAATCATAAAAGGGAAAATTATTTGTAATAAGCAATTTCTCTTTTTCCCACACTAATTTCAATCCTAATAAATTTTACTTTGGGAGCCACATTATGATATGCAACTTTTTTCAGTTTGGTCCAAACTATAATTTTGTGGTATTGCTATGAGTTCAAGGTGTTATATCAGGGAGTGTTTTCTATTGGATCTATCCAAGTCGGATATCAATGAGAACTTTGAATCAGACAATTAGACTATGTCTAGACCTGGATAATACTCCTTTATTGCATGAAGAGATCAATACATGCTCTAGGTTACATATTGCAGCTGCAAAGCTTTTACTGTTCAAATTCCCTGTTTTCACTGTTCACTTAGAATTAGTTTTTTTCTCTCTTTTTTTTTTCAAACATAAGGCCTTAGGGCCTACTTTAGTTTTAGCAATTTTTCATTTGGTTAGCCTGGCTACAGAAATGAATGCCCTGGAAGATATCCGGCCTACTCGACTACTGATTATTTTCATTCTGATGGCCAGGCTTTAGAAACAAAAGGTTTATTTGCTCAAGTACATCCTTTACTAGATCATATTTGAAATTGATTTCCAAGTAGGTACTTGCATTATGTACAAGAAGATCGTAATAGTTGTATGCTGCTATCTTGCTAAGCCGAATCATGACACGGGAGGCTGAAGAGTAACTTTTAAAACATTTCAATCATTTCATGCGCGACAGATAAAAGTGCAACAATTGTAATATTTGACTGATAAAAAATTTATTTGGAAACCAATAAGAAATGCTATATTCAAAATTTGAAAGTTTCGCGTGGCAATGTATATCCAAATAGCACAAGTGACTTAATTTTTTTGCCAAGGTGAGACTAAATCAAAATTCTGTCTTGGATATATCACAGAGGATTAACATTTAAACAAATGTGTGGATCTTTAAATTAAAATATAATTGTAGCCTCTATGCTGTACAAAAAAATTTGACCTAGTGACCTACTTTATGACTCCATGTGACCAAATTTTGACAAAGAATATGACCAAATATCAAGAAATTTCAGTTGAAAGGTTCCATCTTGAGTGCACACAGGGTATATCTAAGATAAATTTTGACCTAGTGACCTATTTTTTTTACTCTCCCTGACCCATTATCCAACTAGACTGAGATATTATGATAACATAGATTCTGACCACTATCATGGCATGTTCCTATGTAAGGTTTGAACATGGAGCTAATTTTCATCTTCAGGGTTTAAAAATTATACTTGTCTGCTCGTCCTGCACAATTTTTTCCTTCATTGTCCAACATGCAGGACAAGGGGAATTTGAAAGATGCGAGTACAGAAATTAATGTAAGACTATATGCTCATTGTGCAGGAAGGGTCAAGTTTTAGGAATTTTCAAGCCCTGATCTCAGAACAATAATTTGAAGGATCAATTGACAATGCTTCTAACAATATTTAACCCATTACCACATAGTAAAGCTTTAGACTTGTCAAAATTGAAAGGAGTTGCAGAAAACAATTCAAAGATTATGAAAGTTTAGATTTTTTTCAACTTTCTGGTTTGAAAATATTGTGTAAAATGAAGAAATTGCTTGTTACACACTGTTTTCTCAATTGATTTTCTTATGGGGCGCCAAAAAGCGTTGGTGCGAGGGAATTGGTTAAAAGCTCCAGGCCTTACAGCTTCAGATGATAAGATTCTTTAAAAGTTTCTTGCACATACATCAATATTGAAATTCTATGACCTAAGGATCAATTCTGTAAAGTTTGGTTGTAAATGACCAATAGCTGAGGAGATTTTTAGATTTTTTTTTTTCTCAATTGTAGATAGAAAGACAGGTATATATGACTGTCAATGAACAATCACAAGAACTCAACCTGAGCTCAAAGTAACCATAGATAGAGGGTGTAATTCGTATTTTAGATTGAAATATTTCACCAATACTGCCATAAACTCTGTTGTAGGTACTCATTTGAACCGTCTCAACGAGACAATTCAAATGATTACCCACAATATAGAGTTTCATTGAGAAATAAGGATTTTAGAATACTGTTACCCCTTCTTATCTAGACATCTGGTAATGGAAACCAGGGGTGTGGAATTCCAATGCCCGACTTGTCCGACCTGGGCTTTTCTTCCTGCGGACAAGTAAATTCTTTTAGGCTACTTGTCCATGCATTGACAAGTAAATATCAGGGCAAATCTTGGAATAGTACCTAATAGTCCTAATAGATATTAGAGATTGATGAGCATAATATGTGTATCAAAGGGTAGAAAACATTGTTTTAATGAAGAAAATTACTGAGTTCAGCATTTTCTTCTGTAAAAACAATGCTTTTTCCAAAATTTATCTATTCTTTTACTTTTGGACAAGTCCATTCTGACCCCAGACAAGTAGAAAATCGCATTTTACTTGTCCCGGGACAAGTGGACAAAACCCTTATTTCCACACCCCTGGAAACAAAAACAATCACTTGTTAACCACATAGTCGACAAAATAAAACTTACAGTACGGTGAAAATACATGGCTCAAAAAGAACAGGGCTAACAAAGAATTTAATGGTGGAAATATCTTATTCTTAATAAGATAAACTGACTGAAAATTTGAAACAGTTTTAGCATCAAGTTTTGTAATTGCTTCCTTGTGGAAATAATTTGACAAAAATTTTTTTAAGTTTTCTAGACATAAATTGTCTATCTTTTGCAGACAGTTTGTGAGTCACTTAAATTGATCTTCCAAGATAAATTTCTATGACTTCTTGTGCACATATGACGTCATACTGATTGATTTTACTGGCTACAACATTGCAACATTATCCATGGGATAATTTAACCCTTTGTCATGCTGAATATAATCCTCTACAAAATTACATTAAAGTCAAAGGACTGAAAGCAACGGATGCATCAATTGTGGCTTTATATTGATTTACATACAACTATGGTTTAAAAGAGAAAAGCAGGTTGTGTAGACTAAGATCAGACTACACAGTAGGTAGGCTGACCTTTGTCTATGCCTCCTGCCAAAAACAGGAATATTCTAGTTTCAGCATGAAAAGTGTTAATACCAGTAATACAAGAAAAATGGCACAATAAATTTTGAAGAAAAAAAAAGTAACAGAAATAAAGAAGATGAAACCTACCCAGTGATCCCTCTGCTTGGCTAATAAAATTATCAACTTTTTTTTTTCAAGCATTGGAGATACACTTGATTCATAGGTTATTCTGAGACCAAACAATCATAAGTGACCCATTCCCGAACAATCCCATATTTTGATGTACTCAATATAAAAGAGCAATTGAAAACTTTGTGAACTAATAAACAGCCATAAATCTTTACACATCGATAAATATTACATATAGGTAATACATCTGTTCATTTAACCCATTACCAAGCTATCCTTCATTTTGATCCTCTTAATCAAAGAAATATAGAATATGGAAAACAGCAAGAAAAGGAGGAATTTCTCTTTTCCTTGCAATGTTTTCAACCCTGTCAAGCAATTTTCCCCCCCATTTGATGCATTTGAATTGTCTGCAGTCTGTTTATATTCTGGACAGTCTAAAGTTATGTTGCCTGGTAATGGGCTAAAGCAAGACAATTGAAAGGATAAGCAAGCTTACAATCTATGCAATGGAACCTCCCACATGCAGATGCAATGATTCAAATTGAAATTCAAAAGGCAGGGAAAACAATCTATAATCTACTCCTTCTGAAATTCTAGCTCTTGAAAGACTATTTTAACTAGAATTTGCAGATGAGAAGAGTTTGTTACTGAATTTTTTTAATTGTGACTTTAATCGTTTCACGTTTTTGAATTTATAGACTGGTCCAAACTCAAAGGTTTTGCAGATGACAATTTTAAGTTCAACTTTTTCGAAAGATATTCATTTAGTAGGGTCAAAAATATTGTGGAAAAAGAAGGAATTGCTTATGACAAGCAATTTCTTCTTTTTCAACAATGCTTTCTAAAGTATTGAAACACAGGGACCAAAAAACCAGGGATTAAACAGGAAAGGGTTAAAAACTATAAAGAGACTAAATAAATGTGTTACACAAAGGCTTTGCATCTAATTTTTCAACTTTTTCTTTATGACAAATTTCATGAAATTATCAAGTTTATACATTTTAAATGTGGATAGAAATCAAATTCATACATGTTGTACTTTAATCCTCTATCAAGAGCTTTGACTTTGAAAGTGCTGTAAGAAAAAAAATAAGTACTTAAAAATTAGGTGTTTTACATCACTTATTTTTTTTTTCCCCTTCATATTTTGAAAGCTGGGGAAAAATTCTGACAGTATCTACCCATAGCATACAAGTATTCAATACAGCTTGAGATTCTGGAATGCCTAGCCAAAACATAACAATATTGAAGCAAATATAAGATTAAGAATTCAGACAAATAAAATATATTGTGTACCATTGACTGTTAGCAAAGAATTTCATAAAATATCTCACTGCAGAGAGAAATAAGTCATATTTTAATTAAATGTGAATGAATAACAAAAAATTAATAATTAATAAAAAATACACAAAGCTGTTATCAAAGCAAAATGTTTCCTAGCATATGATCAATCATGAACCAAGCTATAATTTTTTTTTAAGAAATATGACTTCATTATTAACCATAGTTAACCATCAGAATTGTAACTGCAAACATGTAGGTGTTTGCTTTAGAATTTGTAATAGTGAATGTATATCAATAGAGCACCAGTACAAATTTCATCCCATTTGAAGTGTTCAAGAGATGTAAATCTAAGACTTGAATTCTTGGAGGGAAAATGGTCTAACATACAGATAGACAGTAAAACTACATTAATTTTTCCATGCAAGACAAAAAGTTCTAAGCAAACTCATAAAATTACACTACAAAAAATCATTTACAGGGAAAAGATCTTATGAAAGTGCACAATGAACAATTCCTACAAATAGATCACCTTTCCCTTTCCATACAATTACAGCATCAAAATGGCCGGGACGACCCGGGTGGATCTGATGTTGGATTTTGGGAGTTCCACGCATACATGAGAAAATACTCAGCCAATTACACACTGCTCCATAGAGTAGGCAAGAAGAAAAACAAATCAAAGCCTTTTAATAAAATATGATGGTTTTTCTGAATCCTTTTATGAGTCTATGTTAACCAGCATTTCAATGCAACTCCGGCAGAAGTTTCAATTTTGTTTTAATGGCTAAAAGCTTAAGAGCATCTTTTAGTCTGCAATATTCTTATACAATTTTACTTAACCCATTACCAGACTAATTTTTGTTTAGACTGGTCCAAAATCGAAGATGCAGATGACAATTTCAAGTTGATATTATTTCAAATGTCTCTATATTTCTGGATAGGAAACAATGTGGAAAATGCAGAAGCAATTTCTTCATTTTCCACATTGTTTTATTGAGGGCATCATAAAGCCAGTTTTTATATTGGGTTAACATTTATAAGAAAGCTCGATTTCAGTATTCTAGACAACAAAAAGGATATAATTTCAAATGAATTAACCCATTCCAACACAGCAAAGTTTTAGACTGGTTGCAAAGCTTTAGACCAAATTGAAAGAAGCTGCAGACGACAATTTCAAATTGATGGAATTTTGATTTTTTTCGTCTTTTTTGATAGAAAACATTGTGGATAATGAAGAAATTGCTTGATACAAGCAATTTCTTCATTTTCCACAATGTTTCCAAAGCTTTTTTCTTGAGGGGCGTAAAAAGGAGGGATTGAGTTGGAATGGGCTAAGGACCAAAACAGGCAATAGAACATGTTTCTTACAACACCGAGATTTATTATTGCATTCTTGTTTCATCTGGTCTCAATACTTACCATCGTCAGTATTTCCTTGCTCTTTCATAAAATGAATGTCGAAATTTTTTAATATTTGAAGTCTTAACCCTTTCCCACACAATCCCTCCTTTTTACGCCCCTCAACGAAAAAGGCTTTGGAAAACATTGTGGATAATGAAGAAATGCTTGATCCAGGCAATTTCTTCATTATCCACAATGTTTTCTATCCAAAAAGGTGAAAAAATTTAAAATTCCATCAACTTGAAATTGTCGTCTGCATCTTCTTTCAATTTGGACCGGTCTAAAATTTTGTTGAGTTGGAATGGGTTAACAGATTGCTAGCCACGCCCTGGCTGGCTCTGACAGCAAGTTCCACTGTGTTAAAACGGTGTTGTCTTGCAAAATTTATGGTCAGAAACATTTATATTCTGGTCTATGTGATCAATTTCATTGGTCTATCACTCACAATCCGCCAATTTGATGAGATGACAAAATTTTAGATAGAAACAAACAACAATGTTTATTTTCAAAGTGAAGGAAATTTATGTATGTCGGAAGAAGAGGAAAGCAAGCAATTTTTTCTTTTCTAAGTGTTCCATTGTTATTTCAACCATCAGGCAACAAAACAGAGAAATAATAGAAAGAGTTTTACAAGGACTTACATTTTATTTTATTCATAATATTCTCTACATATAGCTAAACAATTACAGCTAGCATAGAATTTTTTTTGTGTAAACAATATACAGAACATGAATTTAAATGATATTTATTCTTAAGTACTAGTGACTGTCCTTAAATATAATATTCTTTCACCCATGCTGTCTATGTACAATGGTTAAATTCTATAACTTTATACAATTGACATAAAAAATGACCTTGACCAATGATCTTGAAACAAGTTTCAACAGAAAGTACTCACCACAAACAATAAAAATTTGACCTTGAAAAACTGATCTTGACAAATATACTATGACAATGCTTCACTTTAGGTTTTTCAGAGCTCAAAATGACATTTACATTTGAATTTAATCAATTCAAGGGCAGATAATTCAAGAAAGACCCAAGCCTTTTGAATTTCTGAAATCTTATGCTCAATTTAATATCAGAGATACATTGTGGCAAGCTTCAGTTCAATCCAATAGAATTTGTAGGAGGAGTTGTGCACACACACAAAAAAAACTCTGTAAATAATAAATAATTGTAAAGGGCAGATAATTCCGGAATAACTTGACATATCAAACAAAATTTACTCCTAAGCACAACTAGACATCATACAGAGCCATGGTGGCATGTTTCAGTTCATATCCATTCCAAATGTAGGAGAAAGTGTGCTCACAAGAAATAAAGGGTTTTTTCGTTCAATTCAAAGGCAGATAAATCAGAAAAACTGGAGCGATTTGAATTTCAAAGGTCTTATGCACAACTAGACATCATAGAGAGTAATTGTGGGTAATTTCAGCTCATTGCCATAAATAATGTAGGATAAGATGCGCACACAATAAACATAGTGATTTTTGTTCAATTCAAGGGCTGATAATTCAAGATAACTCAAGAATGACTGGAGTGGTTTGAATTTCAAAGGTCTTATGCATAACTAGACATCATAGGGAGTAACTGTGCCAAGTTTCAGCTCTTTCCCATTGATAGTTTAGGAGGAGTTGCGCACACAAAATTTTTTCAATGGACGGACAGACAGACGGACTGACGACCGGGGCCATAACATAATACGACCCTCCCAGCATATAATAAAAGTATGTGTGAGCATTGAGCATGTGTGATTTTATTTAGTTTACTTTCACAAAGCCTTGTTAGCTAAGTCGTTAACAGGCTATTCAATTAATCCTGAGGTCAGTTGAACCTCAGCTCCATCAACATTCTTTCAAACATTTTACATAAGTCTGTGGCTGTATGCCTCATTTGTCCTTCACCAATGGAGGTATAAATGTTTTTATTTTGCTTGTGTGCAAAATGAAAGGAAGGGCATGGTTAGGTACAACAGTTCACATGATATAACTGAAATTCTGTTAAAAGTAGAGTTAAATCAATGATTTCAAATGAGTGTGTAGTGCATATAATAAGTGACTAAGACCCACACACAGTGTATTTTGATTATCTGATGGGTCTTAAGAAGCTTGGTCAGAAGCCCTCTACTTAGGATATATATAAAACTGTTGGAAATGTCATGCATAGGTTCATAAAGTAGTGTTTTAAATCCATTACCACATGACAAAATCTTAGACTCGTCCAAACTGAAAGCAGTAACTGTTGCGGACAAAAATTTTAAGATAGTGGAATTTTGAAATTCTTTTAGGGTAGAAAATGTGGACAATGAAGAAGTTGCTTGTTACAAGCAATTTCTTCATTATCAAAAATGTTTTTCAAATCATTTTCTTCAGAGGCGTAAAAACGCCTTATTATGTGGAAATGATTTAATGAAATATCAAAACATGTTAACCATGCCCATAATAACAGCCTTTTTTCAGTAATATGACCTTGACAAGTGATATTTGATACTGATGGTTGAAATAACTGATGCCTAACAATACAAGGAATGTATGTCCCAAATATGAACCATGTATCTTTTCTTTAGTGGAGTTTGAATTACAGCAAAATGTTCAGTTTTTGTATAAATATTATGCTTGCTGAAAGACGGACAAAAGGTCATTGGAAGAATAATATGACCCTGATCTTATTGATGTGGGGGGCATAAAAATTAATTCACTCTCTGGTTTTGCAATCTTAAAATGTTAAACCAATTACCATGACTAAAAACTAGAAATGTGTCGCAGATACAGATGCCAACGCTCAAAAGCTTGTCACATGATCTTAAGGTACGACCTTGAAAATGAAAGTATCAGACAGAACTTTACCCAAGATACCAGTTTTCATCAAGGAAACAGCTGTGCCAAGTTATTTTGAAATCCATCAATCAATGTAGAAGATATACTCGGGACAAGAAATGGACACAGACAATAACCGACCAAAGCAAACTCACACTAGGTAACTCTATATGCCTATTGCCGTAAGGCATAAAAATCAAGATAAGTCAAACTTAAGAAGTTTCAGACTAGAATTTCGAAATTGGTAGAAATTGAAAAGTGAGTAGATTTAAAGCGGCTCTTGCACAGATTATGAAAGAACATTCTTGGCTCTCAATTTTAAAAGTTTTAACAGCAATACTTTCAGAAATTGTAAGAAGGTAATTAAGCCAATTTTGTAATGAATATGAATGTTAATAAATTTAAACAAGAGGACCATGATGGTCCTAGATCGCTCACCTGAATTGTCTACTGTTGAAAAAATGCAACTAGAGACAAATAACTGTAACCAGTTTCATGAAGATTGAGCCAAAACTGTGACTTCTATATTGTAAACAAAGAAATTTTCATTATGGCCCATTTTCCTGTGTTTTCCTACAGAACCTTCCCATAATCTATAAGGTTCATCTTTATGACCTAAAAGTTATCCCGACCAAGTTTCATGACGATTGAGCCAAAATTATGGCCTCTAGAGTGTTAACAAAGAACTTGTCATTAAAGCCTCTCTTCCTGTGTTTTCCAACCTTCCTATAATTGATAGGGTTCATCCTTGTAACAATTATTCTGGCCAATTTTCATGAAGATTGAGCATAAATTGTGGCCTCTATAAAGTAAACAGATATTGTCATTAAGGCCCCTTTTTTGTGTTTTCTGATAGAACCCTCCCATAATTGATAGGGTTCATTCTCATGACCAAACAATTATTCTGACAAAGTTTCATAAAGATTTAGCCAAAATCATTAAGGCCCCTATTCCTGTGTTTTTCGGAAAGATTCTTCCACTAATCAATAGGGTTCATCTTTATGACCTAATAAATATTCTGACAAAGTTTCATGAAGATTGAACCTAAATTGTGGCCTCTAGAGTGTAAACAAATATATTGTCATTAAGGCCCCTTTTCCTGTGTTTTCCATTAGAACCCTCTAATAATCAATAGGGTTAATCCTCATGACCTAACAATTATTCTGACCAAGTTTCATGAAGATTGGGTCAAAACTGTGGCCTCTAGAGTGTTGACTCTGCACAACGCCCATTCAATGATCACAATAGCTCACCATGAGCAATTTGTGCTCAGGCGAATTCAAAAGAAAGAAAAGAAGCAAAAATATGTGGCATCATGAGACGCCATATATTGTCATTAAGGCCCCTTTTCCTGTGTTTTCCGATAGAAGCCTCCAATAATCAATAGGGTTCATCCTCATGACCTAACAATTATTCTGACCAAGTTTCATGAAGATTGGGTCAAAACTGTGGCCTCTAGAGTGTTGACGCTTCACAACGCACATTCAATGATCACAATAGCTCGACATGAGCAAATTGTGCTCAGGCGAACTAAAAGGAAAGAAAAGAAGCAAAAATATGTGGCATCATGAGACGCCAAGTTAGTCAACAAAATACAACTAGAATTGGACCGCATTTCATCGGCTAAATACGTTTTCTGTCAATTGTTCCGAGAATTGCCTTATTTGTAATTTCCATGACGCTTCAAATTATGCCACTAGTTTCCACAAGCAATACATTTGTTATCGATATCATACAAAAGCAAACAACCTCGACCAGTAAATTCTAATGTTTTGAAGTAGGGCATTGGGGACTTATCATATTATATTAGATCTATAGTCAATTTAATGCTTTTAACCCATTCCCAGATGCTAAAATTTTAGACCAGTCCAAATTCAAAGAAGTCGCAGATAACAATTTAAAGTTGATGAAATCTTTAAAAATCTTTATTGGGGTAGAAAACATTATGGATAATGAAGAAATTGCTTGTGACAAGCAATTTCTTCATTTTCCACAATGTCTTCCAAGGCTTTCATATTGAGAGGCGTTTAAAAGCGCCATTGTGTGGGAATGGGTAAACACAAATAAAGAATATATGTCATGAAAATAACATTAATAACTATTTGAAAAGCAGATCATTTTCTTATATCAAATATTCATGAAAATCTGTTCAAGAGTCCCTTTAACCCATTCCCACGCCTTTGGACGCCCCTCAAGAAAAACAATTAGGAAAAAATGTTTTCTACCCTGAAAGTTGAAAATATTTAAAACTTCATAAACTTTATATTGTCGTCTGCAACTCCTTTCAATTTAGACCAGTCTAAAATTTTGCCGTCTTGTAATGGGTTAAGGGAAGGAAGCATTAAGAGAAATGAAGAAATTGCTTGTTACAGAAATGTCACACTTTTCAGAGATACTTTTCTTGAGTGTTTCAAAAATGTGGGATTGTGTTGTAATGAATTAAGACAAATGACCTTCACCTTACCAGCATGATGATATGCAAATTGAGAGACAAATATTTTGATCCAGTTTTTTTTCCATAAGAGCGAGTGAAAGAAAGAGGAAAGTTAAAAGCATGTAATATAAGCTTAACCTAGCTACAATTACAAGGATTATACTAATGAAAAGAGTAGCCATAGACTTGCAACAAAACATGACAGTTTCTAGAAATGTTACGAGATTTTTATAGAAAATATTTTGCTTTCACTGTATTATTAATGTCATAATACCACTGGAATTTAACTACATTTGATTTTTACTTGAAAACACAACAGTCTATTCAAACATTATGAGTGTTGAAAGTTTATCCAAATTCAAAATAAATTACTCCTATTTAAATCGTTTACAATGAATAAAAAATGATATTTGTTCCAACTTACCTTGAGTAGTCATTTTGTGGTCTTTTCAATATTTGTTATCGGATCAAATTTATTTTCTATCCAGGCACTTCCCTTTTACTCCCTATTCCTGGACCTAGAAAAATACAAAACTTTAGTAAAAAAACAATTGACCAATTGTTGACCCGACCATTTACTCCTTTGGCCTTGCCCACTGACTCAGACTTGAAGTCCTGCTTTGATTTTAAACGGCGTTACTTTGCAATATCTATGGCCAGCTGAGCGTGTAACAAAAAATAGAATGGTTGGTTGGCAACCTAAACATAATAACTATAGGTTGAATAAGCTGTAGTTACGACATTTAAGTCACCAAACCAACAATGTTTCACACAAATGACGGCTAATGCCGGAGTTCAATTCTTAATTGCAGGATGATTGATTGATATGAATAAGTCGGTATATTCCATGTCAGACAGTCGCAAATGGTCAAGAATCTGACTTCTGATAATGGCTTATCTCTGACACTGCAGCCAACATTACTTTCAAATGATTTTTTAAAAATTCGATGAATCAGCGCAAAACAGTTGTAACTGACTGTATGTTTATAGGCAGTTACAACTGTTTCACACCGAGCCATCAAAATGTTCCTTTCTTGGATTCTTTTTGTAATGAAATGTTTTTGATACCCCTCAAGAAAAAAAGCTCTAGAAAATATCTTGGGGAAAGAAAAATTGCTTGTAAGAAGCAAGTTCTTTGTTATCCACAATGTTTTCTATGCAATAAGAAAAGAATTTTAACCCTTTCCTGTATATTTCAAAATTTTAGACCTGTCCAAATTCAATGGTTTTGCAGACACCAATTCAAACTGGATTTAATTTGAAAAATAACCATTCAGTAGAGTAGAAAATATTGTGGAAAAAGAAGAAATTGCTTGTTTAAAGCAATTTCTTCTTTTTCTACAATCGTTTTTCAATTACAAAATCGCAGGGATATAAAAACCAGGGATTGAACAGGAAAGGGTTAAAATTGTTGTTTGCATCATCTTTGAATTCAGACCAGTCTAATTTTTTTTTTTTTTTTGGTAATTGGTTTGAAACTTAACATCTTGGAAAAAAAAAAGAAAGAAAGTAAAATCCAATGTCACAATCCAGTTTAATAATACAAATTCTCACTATAGCATAGCCCACTTAAAATCCAGCTGTATACGGCACTAAAGGTGTGAACAAGTGCAACCAGTAATTGAGCAATTCTTAGTTACAGCACAATCCTATTAACTCTAGCGAAGCCTCTCTCTGCCTTACACTGATCCTGGGCTATTGGACCCTGTACGGCAGCAATATTACCGCTCGAGAAGCTGGAAGCCTATAGCCAACAATGAGTCACAGTGTCTCTGAGCAAGTATTGGGATTTTTTTTATTGGAAAACTGTGAGGACTTGCATGCAACAGTTAATCATTATGCAAACAAATGCAGTAGAATTCCTTGGGTAAAGTAAATTTTCCATAATTCCTTTTTATGTTTCCTGAAAGATTTTCAATACTTATTTGTGAGTCTCAGGCCCGCAAAACTTACATCCTTGAAACTCCCAAATATGACACCCTGTCAAGGAGTAGGGGACCTCAACATAGAATTTGCATTTTCACTGATTTCATCCTTGAAACTCTCAAATATGACACTCTGTCAAGGAGTAGGGGACCTCAACATAGAATTTGCATTTTCACTGAAAAATTTCATGTAAAGGCCTCCAATTGATGACAATTTCACCATAATCTACTTCATTTATGTTAAAATTTTGTTGAACTTCATTTTTTTGTTGTCTATCAGAAGTTCAAAACAATGTGCATTTCCATTTCCATACATTTGTTCAACATGAGTCCTGCTTGTGCAAGAAACCAAAAAAGTTCTTTTGCTCAAAGTTCACGGGAACATATTTTAGTAATGATCTTTAATTTCAGCAAACAACTTGACTGTCTTTATCATGATTTAACCCTTTTCTGGTTAATCCCTGATTTTTACGTCCCTGTGATTTTGTGTATGAGAAAACATTGTGGAAAAAGAAGAAATTGCTTGTATCAAGCAATTTCTTCTTTTTGCACAATTTTTTCTACCCTACTAAATGGTTATTTTTCAAATAAAATCAACTTCAAATATTCGTCTGCAAAGCCTTTGAACTTGGACAGGTCTAAAATTTTGAAAAACAGGAAAGGGTTAAGGTTGTAACTAAAAAAAAATAATGATTAAAGAAACATATAAATAGATCATACGATCAACATATTAACCCTTGTCATGCTGTATATATTACCTTACTGAATTGTTGTAAAATCAAAGGGCTGAAAGCACTGTCAGAAGTCGATGTTCAAAAATCAATATTTCTTTTAGAAATCAACTTCATAAACCACTCTGACAGGAAAAGTTGAAGCAATAACCGGAATATTCCGGGTGCAGCATGACAAGGGTTAATAGATCATATGATCAAATTCTATTGATTCATTTTCATTTGAGTGTCTGCATTATGATTAAATGAATTGATAAAGGTCTAAATAGTTATAATCAGGGTTTTCACCAGTACCCAAAAATCAAGAGTCATTGACCTTTTGGCCGGAATTTTCAAGAGTCAAAATTGAAACTCCAAGTCAAAATGCAATATGCCCCCTCCAATGAAAAATAAAGTAATCTAGAAAAACGAGAGGACCATGATAGTCCCATATCGCTCCCCTGAGTATGATAGCTCAAGGCTTTATGATATAATATACAAAATATCAAAGCCCTACACCTAATTAGGAGAAGAAGATTTTTTAAAGATTTTCTCCTTTAATCCTAGGTAAAGTGAAGATCCAACCATATTGAGCCAATTTCAAGAGTACGGTAAATTTTTGAAGTACTTAAGTTGAGGGCCAACAGGCATTAATACATACCAAATATCAAATCTATACACCTAATGGTTTAGGAGAACATTTTATATGATATCCTTCATTACTCCTTTCTGGAATTGCACAGAAAAGGGCTTATTTTCAGAATACAATAATTCTATGAAGTGTTTTAGTACAGGGTCAATAGGTATTATTACACACTAAATATTAAAGCCCTTGGCCTTATGCTTTGGGAGAAGAAGATTTTTAATCTTTAAAGATTTCCTTCTTTATTTCCATGTAAAATCAGGTGTCAAAAAGAAAAGGGCTAATTTTAAGAGTATGGTAATTCTATGAAGTATTTTGGTAGATGGTCAATAGATGATGTTTTATACAAAATATTAAAGCTCTAGGCCTTATGGTTGTGGAGAGGAAGATTTTTAAAGTTTTCCTTCTTATTTCAATGTAAAATCAGGGATCGCACAAAAATGGGCTAATTTTCAGAATATGGCAGGGCTCTGCAGACTCCCAGAATTTTGGGAGAAGTCACTTCTCACTAGTCTGAGAATTGGGAGAAGTTTTTAATAATGGGGAAAAGTGATGAGACTTTCAGGAGAAGTGGATCGCGTTAAACATTAAGTTTTTGCGCATATTCCTCATTTCTATCAGAAAATAAAATAGCTTTACAACCATGTAGTTGCATTTTATATTATGTATTATGCAATAAACATAGAAAATACTGCTTATTCTTTTAGTTCTCAATAAAGATCTTATTCCTGTATTACTTTTGTATTTTCTTTTTTTAGGTTTGAGAATTCAAGAGTTTGATTCAAATAATGCAAATAGTGTATAGGCGGTCTGAATGAAATGAGTAGTGTTCCTATTTGAAGCAGAAAATGAGAAAAGACTTTATTGTAACAACATATATTTAATCAAACCATTACCAGAAGGAAAAATTCAGACTGATACAAATTGAAAGAAACTAAATATGACATTTCAAAGTGAGCTTAAATAAGAAAGAAGGTGCCAAAGAGGGTAGAAACATGTGGGGAAAGGATAAATTGTTTGCTGCAAAAGCCTGCAATCATTTCCTCCTTTTCCACAGTTTCCCATAAAAACATTTCAAGATGTCAAAATGGGGGATTGTGTGGTAATGAGTTAAAGTCTGTCCACCTGATAACATATAGGGCCTAAATGGATAAAAATTGTCATTAATTGGTCAAAAAAGGTCCTCTGTGATTAAGTCAGTTATAATGTGTAAAGGGTAAGGGCTACTGCTGAGTACAAAAAAACACTGTGTACATGCAGAGGTTTAAAGTTAACACAGGATAATTTGCTCCATTTTATAGGATTACATGTTATTTAAAGGAATTATTACCAACACAAGTAAGTGGAATTAAGTTTTGGAAAGAATGTGTCATAACAAGAAACTCAGGAAAAGATCGTAGCAGCCTTTAAACTGTTTGCCATAATTTTCTTCACTTGTTACAATTAAAGTAGATAATTCAAATTGAAGGATTCTAATGAAAAAACAATTTACTCTACGTAGATTTTCGGCAGAATTATTTTTCATCAAGATTTCAAATTTTAACATAATTTTGACTTCTGGTAAATGACACCCGTCCGTAAATGTTGGCCTTTATTCTCATTATGCGAAAGTAAGCAACATATCTCGTAGACTGATAACTTAATTTACAGAAATAATTAAAACTTAAGAAGGGAAAGGATTTTGAATAAAGATTTCTGGTGCCGACAGTAT
Source organism: Fragum fragum (assembly GCA_946902895.1). NCBI lineage: Eukaryota > Metazoa > Mollusca > Bivalvia > Cardiida > Cardiidae > Fragum > Fragum fragum. Next base: position 3,824,538 of record OX336367.1, read on the forward strand.
ACAAAGCAGCATGCCCACTGGGTTTTCATTTTGGGGGTACATGTACCCCTTAGGTTTTGAAATGGGGGTACAAAGAAAAATCTGGGGGTAGAGTGTACCCTTTACTTTCAGAGTTAAGAGCATACCATACCAATCTGAACCCTTTACCAAATGACAATATTTTTGTTTAATGATTTATTTATAGTCGGTAAATAAGTGCCACACGTCATGTGCAAGTGTCAAATAAATTAAGAGCGAAGGAAAGCAAACTTTTTTTCAAAAGCTGACTTGACAAATCGCTTTCTCTTAATCATTGGATTTTGAAGGGGTTGAATGGGATATGAGAGCAATGGCTAAATAACTCTAACAAGTTAATTATGAGGGTGGGGAATGGCATTTTGGAGCAGGCCATACCGGGCATGTCAGCTCATTGTTAGCTCAAACTCTGGTATTAAAACGATTCTGGTAAAGAAAATAATAAATGGCCTCATTACTGTCCAAAAATCACCATTTGTGGAGAAATAGAATAGTTTTTTCTACGACATTTTGCAGACAGCAAATAACATAGCTAAAACAAAACTACAACATCCAAATAAATGTCTCCATTTTGTCACACCAAACTTATATGTACAACGGAACTCACAAGAGAAACTAATTTCAAAATCAAATTCTATAGTATGAAATCTTGTCAGTTTCATGCCAACAACACATAAATATCTTGCATTTTGTTTAAAAAATAGTGCGACTTTGGACTTATTTTAAAACAAACTGGTGAGGCCATCAGGATCCCCATTATACGAACTTTTCCAACTTCAGGTTCCCCATTCTCTATATAGATGAAACAGATCAGAAAAAATGGTTCCTGTCCCATGTAAGGGAAGTCACTTGCTCCCAATCTGATTGTGTTCTTCATTGCTTGCAATTTTTTGATTTTTAGGAAAAAATTCGCACATAGAGTTTCTAGTTTTAATCGCTATTAATTTTAAATGCACACACACATTTTTGTTTCTACATTCATTTATTTTTCTTTACGTTCATGCACGTCTTTGTGTAAGATTTGTACGTGAACCGATGTAATTGTACGTTAATTACGTACTGCAGTATGTGAATGGGCACCCTGCAAAGCATTGCCGAAACCAATCAGCGTAGGTGTGAATGAAGCAAGCATGTTGACTATTAGCTGCCAGAACATACCCCTCTTTCTGATAATCTGCTGGCCTCGCAACTATCGATACACGCTTGAATTACGATCAAAGGGCTTCCAAGCGGCAGTTGTATAATTGCACACTTTTCCCTTCTTTTATAGCCACTGGGCCAGATTTGGTTATCACCTATCGTATCCAGGTGACTTCCCGAAAATTCCAGGCCACTTCAACTTCGCTTTGATCAGCAAATCAGGCGAAGTTTTATGAAACCAGACGACTTTTCGTCTAAGTCGCCAACTCTGCATAGCCCTGTATGGTAATTCTTTGAAGTATTTTTGTAGAAGGTCAGTAGGTTTGGAGGAGAAGATTTTTCAAGTTTTTCACTCTGTTTCCATGGCAACCGAAGTTCTTTATGGATTTAGATTCTCTGAAGTATTTTGAAAGAGCATGACCTAAGGATTATTTCTGTGAAGTTTGGTTGAAATTAGGTGGTTAATTTAGGAAGAGAAGATTTTTTAGTAATTGTGAACGGACAGACAGACACCGGACAATGATTGATTGAATGGTGTTTAACGCCACTTTTAACAGTATTTCAGTCATATTGCGACGGCTGGAGAACCTAACAATGGATTCCTGGTATTTCTCACACCAGTACTACCACTACATCCTTTCCTTGCCTCCAGCTGCTATCCCACTTAGGTTTACGATTATCCACCCATTGGTGAGAGACAAATGGCGGAAAGAATATGTTACGCCGCGGGGGATCGAACCCATGATTGAAGATTAGGAGTCTGACGCGCTACCGACTGTGCTATGACAGCACCGGACAATGACCGAAGTTTGACCGAAGTTCTTTATGGATTTCATTTCACTGAAGTATTTTGAAAGAGCATGACCTAAGGATTATTTCTGTGAAGTTTGGTTGAAATTCCATGGTTTGTTTAGGAGGAGAAGATTTTTTAGTAATTGTGAAGACAATGACCTATCACAATAGCTCACCCAGAGCATTTTGTGGTCAGGTGAGCTAAAAAGTCTGATTTTCGAGAGTATTTTTCTATTAATTCATTTTTGGGAATATGAAAGGATTACAGGATTGCCTGTCATTTTCTTGAGTGTCCCGCCTCTAGAATCACAAATCAAATCCAACCTCAAAAAACGGTCCTTGAATTTCTAAGAAATTCACAATTTATTGCTACTTGCGATTTCTGGCACAATTATGTTTATCGATTGACCTTTCAACTGAAATTTGGTCTCAAAATTTACATGGGACAAAAGTTGCATCTAGACAAGATTTCAATCAATATTCTCTTTTTTATGCAAGATTGTCACCAGAACGCTGCTAGTCAAAAACAGCCATTTATTGAGATTTTGTTTGTTTTTCACAGAATTTTGTATGCAGGTTTTGTTTCGATGTATTAATCATTTGCGACAGCAGAATTTCAGCATCTTTATCATGGTTCCTTTGACAGACTTCACTGCTTATGTCTTCAAGGCAATTCCGTTAAGTTCAGTTCCAGATGGAATTGATTGACGCAAAGAGTTGATATAGAATTATACCTACAATTGTACAGAACTATTCCTTTCAATTCATTGGCATGATAAATTATTACAAATTTTACCAATGCCAATATAGGTTAAGCCAGGCTTACACAAAAATTCGGAACATTTCTCTATCAGAAAATATTTCATCGCAAATAAATATTGCGAGTATCTAGATTAAAATAATTTGTGGGCATACAAGTCGACTCCATAATTCCACAAAGGATCATAGTTGACCAAATTTGAATAAAAATTGTTTTACGTACGACATGACTTGGGTACGAGTTGGCCGTTCCACTTAATTGTTACTTGCCGGTCGGTTTTAAACGATTTATTTTGATTTCATTCCTTGTGAGAGTTGTCTGATGAAGGATTAATAGACCCCGAGTTGCAGTATCAAAAAAATAGTTAAATGCCCCAAAAAGAACATTTGTTGTTACTGGGATCCCAATCAAGTATTTCTTTTAATTTAGAATCGTTAGGTCATTCAATTTGAAAGCAGTCATTTTCGCTTTTAAATAATTTTTCGGAAAATCCGCTTCTACGTAATTTCATTTAGAGGTGTCAAGATTTGTCACAAACCATCTAAGAGCAGCACTCAACTGTATTCGTATTTCCTCACTATTTTGTTCCAAAGTAGCGCGCTTAAACCGGAAATGACGTAATCGCAGTTTTGAAATTTGATTGGTTTTCGCGATGAAGTCAATAATTTTAGGTAATTGGTTTTCATGCACCGTTCAATTAAAGCGGGTAATTTTACTTTGAGATAACTTTCAGAGAATTTTAGAGAAGTAAGTGATTACGAATTTAGTATCAGCTATGACATAGTCCACGGAATTTTCTGCGATCGCATACGACCAATAATACAAGGCTCTGGCTACGATCTCTTAGCCCTGTTTCTGATAATCTGTTGTTCCGGAGCTCGGCTCCCAAACAGATTATCAGAAAGAGGGCTATGATATCGCAACTATAACCGCTGCGATATAGACCGTGGCCCTCTTTTTAATAATCTGTTGAGGAGCTGTGCCACAGTTTATCAGAAAAAGGACTGCGTATTGCAGCCAATGCAAGGACACCAACTTTCAAACAATACAAGAATGGTGTAGAAGATCAGATTGAATTCGGGTCTGTTCAACTTGAAACATGTTTGCCCATATAACCTTTTGCTCTACTATATGTTTGACTTGTGTCTGTTTAATTCCCTAGTGCTCAGGTTTGTTATTTATATAGTATACGCATGGAGGGGGATATTTCCTTGCTACATTAGCCATCACCGGAATAAGTTAAAGAATAATACTTAGCAATGCATGTGGACAGAAATCTACATTTGTATATAAGAAAGCTTGGTGCTGTATCTGGAAAAATTTTTTTACAACAGTAAAAGATTTTGTTTTAGAGCCACACTAATTTGCTTATTCTAATTTTGCTTACTATTATTTACAAGTATTTTGAAGACAATTGAATAAATATCAAAACATTTGAGCTACATTTATTTATATTTCAACAAGCTCTTATACATAATTATCAAGGTGTGCAAACTGAGTTGACCAATCAAAAGTAATCAGAAGAAATGGAACAATTTCAATCAATGGTTAATTATCCCCTGCTGTTAAGGCGAAAGGGATATAGAAATGGCCTCTGTCATTCCGTCCTTCCTTCACTAAACTTGACCGGAGCATATCTCCAAAAGTATATTTGCTATCAACTTGAAACTTCAATGTTTGATGGATCTCATTGAGGAGAAGTGCAGTGCACAAAAACCACAACTCTTGCTTGCATAATTTTTGAGTTATTTCCCTTTGTTGTTTTAAAACTAAGATTTTGTCCGAGGCATATCTCTCAGGGTTCATTCTAGAGCGCGCCCTTGCGCCGATGGCGCTTAATTTTTAATTTGGGCGTATCCAAAATCCGTCTTTGGGGCCGACCCGGCGCACATTTTTTCATAGTAAAAAACGCAGCTTCTTGGTCGATGAATTGAAAAACCGTAATTACAAATCGAGTGTGCCTAGTAACTGGCGTTGTTACGCATGCTCTCATTGGTTTTTCCGGGGTTTTTGACGACTCCCAATCAATCGATAGTGTTTTAGTATCTCTCTGGATGCTTCAAATACTGTAATAGCGTCATAATGAGTAAGCGAAAGCAGACGATATTAGATTTTTGGGGTCGAAATAAAAGGACAAACCCAGGTAACAGCGGGTCCGATGAGCCTGTCCCTTGGATGAGCAGTAGTTCCGATGAGCCTGTCCCTTCGACAAGCATCAGTTTTGAAACAACCAAAACAAAAATGATGGAAAATCAAAAAGAAAGTCGAACCTTCCAGTCTTCGTGGTTGGAAAAATTTTCTTGGTTAAGTCATGATAGAACCAAAAATAAAATGTTTTGCGAACTATGCAAGAAACATAAAAAACTAAATAGCTTGACTGAGGGATCGGACAACTTCCGCACAAGCACATTGACTTGTCATTCAGAGAGCAAGGATCATACTACCGCCGTAATGGCTGAGCAGTTGAGGCCTAATTTCGAAACGGCAGTTAAGCGTGCAGTTTCAGAAAAAGAGGATGCCCTTATTAATTCTTTTAAGAGTGTGTACTGGCTTGCAAAGGAAAACTTGCCTATGCATGAAAACCCAAGTCTTCTTCAGTTACTTTCATCAGTTGATTGTAAGAATACTGTTACTGTGTCTCATGCAAAAAAAGCTACATACTCTTCAGAAACAGCTGCAAATGATATGCTTCATTCACTTGCATGTGTTATTAAATAAGAAATCAATGAGAAATTGCAAAAATCACCATTCATAAGTGTGTTTGCTGACAAAAGTACTGACATAGGCAGTCAGAAAAAGCTTGTAATTTTTTCCAGAATGTTAGACCCCAATACATTCCTTCCTTCCACTCACTGTCTAGAGAATATTAAGATATCTGATGGAACTGGCAGAACTGTGAGTCAATCAATTATTAAATGCTTAACAGAGAGAAATATTCCTTTATCAACAGTGATGGGGTTTGGTAGTGATGGGGCCAAATCTATAACAGGTACAAAGGAGGGGGCTACAGGGTACTTATTGAGAGAAAACCCCATTCTTTTAAACTTCCACTGTATTGCTCATCGTTTGGCTTTAGTGAGCTCACAAGCAGCTAGCTCAGTTTCATACCTAAAGGAGTACCAGGAGACCTTAACCGGATTGTTTTATTTCTTTAAAGTATCTGCAAATAGGTGTGAGAAGTTAAATGAAATTCAATTATTGTTGGATGAGCCAAATTTACGGATGACTGAAGTACATGATGTACGCTGTATGTCAATTTATAAAGCTGTAGAGACTGTGTACAGATGCCTTGATTCATTGATAACTGTTTTCAGCACAGACAAGGATCCAAAGGCTAAAGGGTTTGCTAAGAAAATTGGTAATGCAGACTTTATTTCTACAACATACATGCTGATGGACATTTTAGCTATCATAACTGAGCTCTGCTTAGTTTTTCAGAAAACTGACTTGGATGTTTCTATGGTGGAAGTTTCTGTGGAAGGCTGCTGAAAGTCTTTGGAGGATTTGAAAAATAAGGTATCATCTAATACTAAACCTAGTTGTTATTTGGACCAACTTCAGGATCATTTGAAGCAAGACAAGGGTAAACTGGTGTTTAAAGGTAACCACATAGTTAGTAAGGGTCATAGAAATGTGAAAACTCTGAGGGACAATTTTATTGAAAGTCTTATCCAAAAATTAGATGAAAGATTTCCTGCCAAAGATAGCAACTTAATGTACAGTTTTGGAGTTCTTGGTATGAGACCAATATCATTTTTATCTATGGATGACCTTCGTACTTGGGGTGATGACAAAATGGAGAACTTGATTGGACATTTTGGACATGAACAAGAACACAATTACTTAGAGACAACAAGTAAAGCACAGCCACTGATTGATCCTGAAGAAACCAGAAAGGAATGGTCAAAGCCAAAACCGCTAGTAATCAACAGTGGATATCCAAGAGACAATATGTCTGTTCTTTGGGGTCTGATAAGCCAATATCACAAGGATGACTTCCCTGATTTAATTTAAGTTATCTGCATTGGCTCTTACAGCCCCTATTCATACTGCTGATTGTGAGAGGGGCTTTAGTTGTCAAAATATTACTAAAACTGCATAAAGAAATAGACTTTCTCCAGACAGACTTGATGATTTAGTAACAATTGCTACAGAAGGGGTTCCATTGGAAGAGTTTGACTTTCATAAGGCACTTGACTATTGGAAAGAGAGAAAAAACAGAAGACTTCTCATGACATAATATTAATAAGCCATTTTATTCAGACAAAAGTAAATAAACAGTTGACTTTAATGTTATATAGAAGTTTACAAGTCTCAAATTTAAAAATAGAAGATAGTGTACTGAAGTATAAGAACAGTGGGTTAAATTACAAGGTATGTAGAATTTGAAACTTGTTTTTTCTATTATGTCCCCATAAATTTCTGTGATGGCCCTTGTTTTTTCTACCCAGGGGGCCAGTCGGCCCCATGAATTTCATTTCTAGAATGAACCCTGTCTCTGAAAGTATAATAGCTATTAGCTTGAAACTTCATAGGTGGATAGATCTCATGGAGTGCAGTGCACAAGAACCACAACTCTTGCTTGCATAATTTTTGGAGTTATTGTCCTTTGTTGTTTTAAAGACTTAGATTTTGTCCTGAGCATATCTCTGAAAGTATAATAGCTATTATCGAACTCATTGAGAAGAAATGCAGTGCACAAGAAGCCTAAATCTAACTGGGTTCAGTTTACTATCAAGCTTTCATGGCGGGACCATGTCCGACATGGCTCTTGTTGCTTTAACACTAATTGAATGCTGATTGATTATGAATTATGTTCAAGTTATTGATATACCCACATTTGGCTAGTTTAATAACAACATAAATATGCATCTTGAACAAAATTCTATTTATTCATTACCATGTCAAAAAATTATTATCTGTAATTCTCTAACAAATATATGACAGACAGTTGAACATTTTTGATAAGGCAATATCAACTGGTTAACATAAACACTATTCTAAACACTTATAACATAATATAACATGTTAATACTAAAAAATCCAACATAAGATTTATTAAAAATATTATAAAACCTACTCATTGTATAAGAGGGCTAACAGAAAAAATTGGGCAAAAGGACCCATTTTTTGGGTGAAACACTGGGAGTAAAAGTATATTTAGGAAGAAAGGGCCTGATACCATCGGATCTAATTAAGAAGAATAATACAGCACTTACTCGAAAACAATGTATGGGTGTCATTAATCAAGCAATAAGTCATCTTTAGACCGGTGACCTCGCAACGATGATAAATGGTGCCACAGTGCCCATGTTGACAATTACTGATCTTACCTAGATCTAAATTAAATGCTATGTTATCCTCATTTCATTTGGTGCAATTTTACGTTTTTTTGTTTAATCTTTATTGTGCATAGAATAATCTGAGAACATTGCAAGGTAAACACCTGCTTTACTGCCTTTACTAAGATGGTAGATAGCAACACCTTTGCCCATGCAAGCGGACCAGTTGATGGATCGCAGGGCTCACCCAATGATTTCTGACATTGTAGTTTGGCAATATAAATTCATAAATATGGACATTGAAAATGCAGATTGTTAATTTCCTGTGGATTTTGAAAGGTCAAAGGATTTTTGATTGACAGGCAATTTATCAATTCATTCATTGCTGATTTTTGTCTTGTTAGCTTCAAGGAATAGTCTGTTATTATATGCCATCGGAAAAGGATTGGGGTATTGACCATGTAGAACTCATGGTGTGAGATTTATTTTGTTTTAACTCTGACGTAACTTTTTAATCAGTAAATGAAATTGCACGTGGATTTCAATATTGCTAGGGCTTCATTGGTTGTAGGCACCCACCTTTTGAAAATGACATGCAATCTGATTCATGAAAGCCATACAGAGCACCATTTACATGACCCACCTTGATTAACTCTTTCCTGATTTTAAATTTTAGACATCAAAATTGAAAGAGTTTGCAGACGACATTGAAAATTGGATGCAACTTGAAACAAAACCATCCTGTGTATGTGGTAGAAAATATTGTGGGAAAAGAAGAATTTGCTTATTATGAGCAATTTCTTCCTTTTCCACTAGGTTTTCACATGTATGAAATCACAGTGACATAAAATCATTGGTTTGAACAGAAGAGGGTTAAAAGTGGCAGCAATGTTGTAGAACAAGACGCATTTGATTCTTAAGTATTACAATATATGTAGTTTATGGAATGATTAGGAATGTCTCTGTGGTGGTTAAAGGTCAAAAGAGCTTGGAGTTAAAAAGGCCTACTGGATAAGGCGTACAAATAATTTATAAAGTTTTTTTTTGGGGGGGGTATTTTGAAAATAGGGGTATGAGACAGAAACTTGGGGCACAGAATAATATTGAACAGTTGAAACATTTGAAAGTTTAAATTTTAGCTCCACTGGCTAAAAGCTTGAGAGCTATTGTCATGGCATTGTGTCCTTCATGCATGCATCCGTCCAGTTGTTCGTCTGTAAACTTTTACTTCGAAAATCTTCACCTCAGAAAGTACTGAACAGATTTCAACCAAATTTCACAGAAATGATCCTTGGGTGACCCTTTATAAGATTCCTTCAAAGAATTTTGATGATGAAAAATATGGCTTTAGTGGGTGGGGCTAATTTGAAATAATTTCAATACACAGTGAAATCTTTGAAAATCTTCTCATAAACCGGTAGATGGATTTCAACCAAATTTCACAGAAATGAGCCTATGGTGATCTTTTATCAAATTCCTTCAAAGAATTTTGATTTGATGAAAAAAATGGCTTTAATGGGCGGGGCTTATTTCCATATATGGTAAAAGCTTTGAAAATCTTCTTAGAACCTAGTGGATGGATTTCAACCAAATTTCACAGAAATGATCTTTAGGTGAACTTTTATCAGATTTCTACAAAGACATTTGATCAGATGAAAAACATGGCTTTAATGGGTGGGGCTATTTCCGTATATGGTAAAATCATTGAAATTCTTCTCAGAAACAAGTAGATGGATTTCAACAAAATTTGTCCGGATCAATATTTGGGTGACCTTTTATCTGATCATAAAAAGAATTTGATTGGATGAAAAATATGGCTTTAATTGGCAGGGCTAATTTCCATATATGGTATATACTGAAAACTTTGTAAATTTCTCAGAAACCTGTTGATGGATTTCAATTAAATTTTTCCAGGAATGATAACAATATGACTCTTTGTCAGATTCCTTCATATAATTCTATTGGTTGAAAAACATGGTGGTGGGTTATGTCCACATATTGTATACAGTGAAATTGTACATAATGAGTTTTACATAACATGACTTGCCTTTTGTAAAAACAGAGAAATATTTGAAATGGTTCTCTATAACTATTTCAAAGATTTCAATGATTGAGATTTATTTTCATTATATTCAGTTATTTTAAATTCATGAAAAAATTTCTTAATCAGTACATTCATGCCTGTGGAGTGATACAGGCGCTCAAGCGCCTCTAGTTGAAATTTATTCAATTTTAAACTTATGTCTGCAAAATCTTTGAGTTTGGACAGGTCTAAAATTTTGCAAAACAGGAAAGGGTCTATATTGAGTTTAGAAAAAATGTAACTATAACCTAATCAATCATTAGTTACAACCTTTTGGTTAACATTAATAAGGAGCACGTCAGACTCTCAATGATGAGATCCGGGCTTCGATGTACAACAGAAATCCTTTCTGACATCTGTCGCCTACCTATGGGTGGATTGTCATAAACCTAAAACATGGGAAAACATGGTGAAAAATGAAGAAATTGCTTGCAAAAAGTCATTTCTTCATTTTCTATAATGTTTTCTAAGGAGAAAGCTGAAAATGTTAAATTCTCATAAATTTAAACTTGCGTCTGCAACTCCTTTCAATTTCGACCAGTATTAAATTTGCCGTCTGGTAGTGGGTTTATTGCAAATTATAGTGTTGTTTCCTTCCAAATGGAATCAATAAAACATTTTAATAAGAATTTTTTTATAAACATATTATTTACTCCTTTCTAATGACTTCAACTCTGCAGTGTGCTTGGTTGTTTTCTGAATCAAAATTGGTATCTTAGGATCAAATTACTGAATGTGTTCTCAAAATAGGTCAATTGAATTCACTCGTCTTGAATATCTGCTTTTTTGAGCCTTTTGCTAAAAACATTTTCAGATTCTGATTGAATTTTCTTTGCAAGAATTCACTGTAGGGCTTGTTAATCTGTAAATTTTATTTTTGAATTTACATGGTTCACAACCAATTTTGCGTGATTGAGAACTCAGAAGAAGTCAACAGAAATGTTGTATACCTGCTTCTTATTTCCAAAACTCTTTTAACCAAAAATTTTAGACTGGTCCAAATTGGAAGGAGCATAGTTCTCTACAATTTGAAAAGAGTTTGTAATATTCCTGAAATACATGCATGATAACTACTTTTTATGGCGTAGGCATTCAACAGATTTAGTGGTTAAGCCTCCAGTGGTAGTTTGCACTCATTGAACTTTGAGAAAACCTCAAAATTTTGTTTGTTAACTTAAGCTATCAAAGCTAAATAAAAAGGTAAAACGGTCGGTTGGCTGTTGAGTTAGCTCTCGTTACATTTTTAAAGTCACTAAACCAACATAAATTAATACATAAAATAAATGTCGGGAAATATTGGAATCGAAAGATCACATCTAGTCAAAAAGAATGATTTGATGGGCTGATCAATTTTCTGTTGACATCCATTAATTTCTCGTATGACTCAATTGAAAAGTAATAGTAGTATAACCAAAACCTCTGGCAAGAAGTCTGTAGCATGAACTACAAACTATTAGCTTCATACAATAACATGAGTACTGCATATCTTCTGAATAACTCTGGTTCTTGAGACTGAATATTTATCTTTTAACCCATTTCCAAAATTCCACTTTTAAGTCCCCAAGAAAAAAGCTTTTGAAAACATTGTGGAAAGTTTAAAAAAAAAATCTTGTAATGAATTTCTTCAATTTCTTCATATATTCTTATATCCAAATACTTGTAAAATTTCATGAACTGAAAATTTTATCATCTGGTAATGAAAGAAGCAAAAGGTATAATTTCACTAAGAAAAAACTAGATCTAGCCATACTTTCTAAAAAAGGAAGTGACTTTTCCTGCTTTATTATGAAGAATCTTTTAAGAATTTTGCAGAGTTGATGTTCAATATACATAAATAGACACTAATAATAGTTTTCCACTTAACAATTGATTAAACCCATCCCTACACTATCCTTTTGATGCCAATCACGAAAAGGGCTTTGGAAAACATAGTGGAAAATGAAGAAATTGCTTGTCACAAGCAATTTCTTCCTTTTTCACAGTTTCATCAACTTGAAAAGTTTGCAACTTCTTTTAATTTGGACCAGTCTAAATTTCTGTTGTGTGGTAAAGGGTTAATCCAGTGCTCACAGGATTGTGTATTAGAGAATTTTTTTTTTTTTTTTTACAGATTAGTAATGTGAAAGCTTGTTCCGAAAATGCCACTTTTGGATTTGAACAGTGTTCGGGTGAACTTTCCATTTGAGCCCTACCCATGCCAAGTGGATTATATGGAAAAAGTTCTAGAGTGCTTAAAAAAGGTAGAGGGATCTCTTGAGTCATTCTCACACAACCCATTTTTTAACAACCGTCAAGAAAAACCTTTGTAAAACATTGTGGAAAATGAAGAAGATTTCTTGTTACAAGCAGTGTCTTCATTATCAACATTGTTTTATACTCAAGAAGACAAAGAATTGTTAACTTTCATCAATTAAAATTGTCGTCTTGATCTTCTTTAAATTTAGATGAGTATGATAAAAATGTTTGTCTGGAAATGTGTTAAAGAGGGAAATCTTATATGTCTTTTGCAAACTTTATGTTCTAGGTTTTCATGATAAAGCTATACTATTGAGTATCCATTATAAGGGGTTTAACCTTTTACCTCTCAGTAAAGCGATATAACACCTCTGAGAAAAAATACTATGGAAAAACATTTTGGAAAAAAGAGAAATGGCATGTAACAAGCCAGTTTTCCTTTTTCATCAATGTTTTCTACCATGTTCAGTCATTACCTATTAAATTTCATCCAATTTGAAATGTCGTCTGAAAATTCTTTGTATTAGAACCAGTTCAAAATTTGTCATTAGGCATTGGATTGGGTATATAATTAAAGGCACCACTGAAATTAGTCTGTCAATAGCTTCTCATAAGATGGTTTCTTTTCCAACATTTTTAGACTAGTCCGAATTAAAAAAAGTTGCAGAAAACGATTTTAAACTGATAGAATTTTACAAATCTTTGTCTTTTTGGGTAAAAAAGTCATTCTTGAAAATGAAGAAATGGTTGTAATCCATTTCCACACACTGACGCTTTTTGACACCCCTCAAGAAAAACAATTCAATAATCACACAAATGTTTAACGCCCCTCAAGATAAACAATTGTGAAAACATTGTGGACAATGAAGAATTTGCTTGCAAGAAGCAATTTCTTCATTTTCCACAATATTTTCTACCCAGAATGTTGAAAAAATCTAGAATTTCATGAGCTCTAAATTGTCGCCTAGAACTTCTTTCATATCGACAAGGCTGAAATTTTGTTGTCTGGTAAAATATTTAAGTAAATATGATACTATATCTTAACATTACTATTTGCCTAATGTGAGAATTTAATCCATTACCACACAACTAATTTTAGACTGATCCAAATTGAAAGAAGTTAAGGTGACAATTTAAAGTTGGTGGAATTCAGAAAATCGTTGCCTTATAGCTAAGAAAATATTATGTAAAATTAAAAAATTGCGACAAGCAATTTCTTCATTTTTAGCTTAGCTGTTTCAGAGAAAACCCGAGTCAGTGCGATGTTGTTGTCGTCGTCGTGTGAAAACTTTGGTAGTTTGTGATATCTCTGGGTCTACTAAAGGCATTCACTTGAAACTTGGCACACTTGTTCACTATCCAAAGAGCAACCTATACTATCATGGGGGATAACTCTAGGAGGTGCTCTTGTTCCACGTTTTCTACCTAAAAAAGGTGAAAAAAAAAAAAAAAAAAATCCAAATTTTCATAAACTTTAGATTGTTGTCTGCAATTTCTTTTACAACCATGTTTTATGTGGAATCTCTGTTTGTGTTATGCAGTGGTTGTTCGATAGATAAACAAATGAAATAGACTTGTCCAAATTCAAAGGTGACAATTATTAGTGGATTTAATGGGCCCCTACCGATATACGGAGTTCTTCCGAAAATTGCCCTTTAAAGTCCCTTGATTCTACTGGGTAGTTCCGGTTTAAATTTCATCAAAGAGTATATAAGGGCTGAGACAAAAAGCGTCTGTTTTGGAGAGAAATAATTATTTTTCGGTATTTCACACTTAAGAATATTGAGTACTTTTGTAATACTTATAGATTATGAAAATGTTTTGGTAGTTTTTATTTACGTCGACACGTTATAATCGTCTTCCCGTCAGAGTTTCATCCAGTTGTCATATTCTGCTTCTCATTTTCGAAACAAAATTAGCAAAAGTGTCCTTCATGGTGATTTGTTGCTTTTATTTCCTTGGCTTGAGAATATCTATTGAAACATGCAAACAGACAAAAGAACAACGAGGGGAACAAAAGTATTTCGACAAAAGGAGTATTTTTACAAGGAATTTCTCCAAATCTGAGCGATCCGTTATTGTTGATACAAATGAATTTTAATGTTTTGTCTGTATCCTAATTCATTCTGAGATTTTTTCATCTACAAGGGTTTAAATGGTAAGTTAATCTTAAGAATTATCGATGTCCGTCAATAAACTCCTGTTTTAATCCAAGTAACTTACACGTTTTGAATCGGTATCTTTGATTACGCAATAGTCCACGGGTGGTATCCGGATATATCTCATAACGATCGGCTATTTGCTTTGATTTTAACACGACTGCCAAGATGTCCTTCTTTTGACTTATTTACAAGGGAGTCGGTTGACTTAAATTATTTGGAATTTATCTAGTTCTAAAGATTGATTAATGTTTTATCTTTCTGTGCATATATTATATGCAAAATGAAGTGGTTGGGTCCCTAAGTAAAAGTACACTATCAGGGGTTGAATGCTCCTATTTTGAGTAGAATCAGATATTTTTTCAGAATTTGATACAGAGGAATGTTGAGTACTCTTAAAATACGCTTAGAATATGGAATTGTTGTGGTAGTTTATATTAACGTTGACACGTCTTAATCGTTTTTCTCTCCCGACCTAGGAACCAATTTCATTCTCGTCCAGTTTTTACATTTTACTTCTCATTTTCGAAAAAATTAACAAAGGCGTCCTTTGTAGGAAATCATTGCGTTTACTTCTTTAACTTGAAAAGACTTATTAAAACAAGGAAACCACACAACAACAACCAAGAATAACAATATTGCGATAAAGAGTACTTTTAACGCCGATTTTCTCCACATCTGAAAGATCCATTATTTTCGGTACACATGGCTATTAAAATTTCGTTCATATCCTCTTTTGTTCTGAGATTTTTTTCTGTAAAGGGTTAAATGGTAAATCAAATTTAAAAGTAAACGATGTCCTCTCATAAACTGCTGTTTTAATCCAAGTAACTTACACGCTTCTGATTGGTATCTCTGATTGCGTAATAGACCACGGGTGGTATTTTGGATATACACTGGATATATCTCATAATGATCGGTTATTTGCTTTTGATTTTCATCCGATATCCCCTTATTACAAGCAACAAGGAAGTCGTTTGCTATTCCCTCTAATTCTAAAGAAATTACGAGTTTGTACATTTTAATTAGGATTATAAATGCTAAAGGTAAAGGAAATCTATTTTAAAAAGTTTCTCATTTAGAAAAAAATTGGAAAAGATGTCTAATTAAGAAAAATCTGGAAAAAAATGTTTAAGATCACTTTTTTACAACAGAATGATTTGAATATTTAGTATATAAGCATTGTATCATATATGTCATTGCATGATATATCTCAATTTAGTAATAAGAATTTGATATCAACTAAATGGAATAAAACGTTCAAAAATATTGTCTTAGTTTGATCTTTGTAACACTTCTTACGGTTATCTCTTTTTATATTTCCACTTTTTTATTTCTCACTTTTTCTCAAATTCTTAAATACATGAAATGATCTGTAAAACAATGAATAAAAAAAAACATTCAGCAGGGTAGAAATACTGTGGAAAAGGAAAAAAATTGCAACAAGCATATTCTATTTCTACGATGCATCCTCAATTTGAAAGTCACAGGGACGTATAAACCAGGGTTTACCAGAATAAATTTTATATGAAAAATATAAATTTGTGCGCACATCTAATATCAGATGCTAAAGCTCGTGCAGGTTGATTGAATTACATTGGTTTACCCATTCCCACACAATTACGCTTTTAGGCGCCCCCTAAGAAAAATAATTGGGAAAACATTGTCCAAAATGACAGAACTGCTTGTAACAAGCAATTTCTTCATTTTGCCGAATGTTTTCTGTCAAGAAAGATGAAAATATCTACAAATTCATAAACTTAAAGTTTTCATGTGTAACTCCTTTAAATTTGGCACAGTCTAATATTTTGCCCTCCGGTTATTTGTTAAACACAACTTTCAACATCAAATCAGTTACTAAGCATAACTGACATTTTATCTGAGCCACCAGCTGCTCATCCTACTTAGACCTTATCATTTGCCGATTGGTATGAAATTAATTATATATCTTACTTGCCATTGGTAAGAAACGATTGATATATCTTGGGAGGACCTACAGAGGCAACAATCATTTCCACAAGCCTCCAGACACTTTAAAAAGCTTATTGAGGATCATGCAGTGAAATTCTGATTAAATTTATTTCATATTCATCAATGAAAAGGGCATTTGGTAAATTCCCATGGTCATGAAATGAAGACGTAAGGAGAGCTTCTTTGTAACAGTTCCCGTTTGTAAAATGACAGATATCTTACAAATTCAAAGCCCCGCTTGGCATGTGAAACCATTTTTTAAAAAGGGAAAGAACGGAATGTATTTCCGTGTGTATCATTGCATTTATTTCGATCAAAAAAGCTCTTTTTATGGTAATTAATACGTATATCCGGAATTAGGGTATATCCGAAAAATACACCTTCATACCGGCTCATTTACGATTATAAACACGTAAAACGTCACTTAGCTATCTGTTAGAATAAAGTAGTCTCTAGATTATCTAGGGTTTCAACATTGATGACACATAGTAAGAGCTGGCAACATTCTGTTAATGTTTTCGATACCGATATCATCGATTTTTTCACCGGAACTACCCAAAGATTTAAGGGAGGTCACTCTAATACTAAAACTAAGCGGAGTAACTCTTGATATCGGTAGGGGCCCATTTGCAAGATAACCATTCAGTAGGGTAGAAAATATTGTGGAAAAGAAGAAATTGCTCGTTTCAAGCAATTTCTTCTTTTTCTACAATATTTTTCTAAACTACAGAATCACAGGGACGTAAAAACCAGGAATTGAACAGGAAGGGGTTATAGAAGCTCAAATGTTGATAGAATGTAAAATATGTCTTCTTTTTCAAAGTAGCAATATTCCTTTGGTATCTTTCTGGGAACATAATAACTTGGAAAATGAAGGTATGGCTTGTGACAGGCATTTTCTTCATTTTCCCATAATTTTTCACACGCTTTTTTCCTTAGCATCATAAAAAGGGGAGACTGTATTGGAGCAGTCTTACTTGACGTGAATTGGTTTATAATATTAAAAATCCTTTAATGAAGTTTTAATGTGGACAAATCAGATATATTTCTTTATAATAACATATTTAAAATGATTATCTAAACATTGTGAATTGATAAGTGTATGTAGCTATTCTTAAAATTTCTGAAAAGATCTTGTAAAACTTTTGGATTTTTAGAATGTGAATGGTATTCTAGAGAGCCCAACTGGGACTGGTAAAACCCTGTGTTTACTGTGTTCATCCCTAGCATGGCAGGAAAGTCGTAAAGCCCAAACTGAATTTAATCGTCAAGTTAGTGTCTCGTCCTTACTCGGAGCTGAAGCAAGCAGTACTCTATCAGAACAAAGCCTCGACAATCTTGCTAAAAGTTTGGAGAATTCTACAGGAACAAGCTGGGGTGGATCACAGTTTGGTATGTTTGATCTTTATATAGTGTGTCCTAGTTAGTGAACTAAAGTAATAACCGTATAATTTGACCCATGATGTGGAAGTGGAATAACCCTATTGACCTTTAACCCTTTACCGTTATTTAGAATTTTGGACTTTTCCAAATTAAAAGGGGTCTTAGACAAAATTGTAAAAAAAAGTACAATTAAAAAAGTAACCATCCTTTATGAAATAAAATATTGTGGGAAAAGAAGAAATTGCAATTGTTATTTAGAATTTTGGACTTTTCCAAAGTCAAAGGGGTCTTAGACACATTGTAAAAAAAGTACAATTAAAAAGTAACCATCCTTTATGAAATAAAATATTGTGGGAAAAGAAGAAATTGCAATTGTTATTTAGAATTTTGGACTTTTCCAAAGTTAAAGGGGTCTTAGACACATTGTAAAAAAAGTACAATTAAAAAAGTAACCATCCTGTATGAAATAAAATATTGTGGGAAAAGAAGAAATTGCAATTCTTCTTTTTCCACAATATTTTTTCAAATATTATATCACAGGGATGTAAAAATCAGGGACTGTACAGGAAAATGTTGAGGTCTACCAGAAAAGCTATTGCCATATGCTTCAAGTTTGACTGTCTGTGAATCCCTTTGTTAGCTCTTCATAGAATGATAGTACTACCATATAAACAGTTTACACTAGTTTTTTATAGGGAAAACAAATCTGAAGGTAGTCCGTAGACCATACTAGGCCATTATGGGCCTCTTGTTTGATATTGAATGATAATGCAAGATGAGCTGAAATCCATAACTGCTTTCAGTGCTGATAGAATGGTGTATTTGATGACACCAATTCATTGTGCAAACAGCAGTATGAGCTAAATGAAATATTTCCAATAGGAAATAGATATGTTTCAATAATTTAAAGCATGATTTATGCATTTTAAGATCAGTTGTTTTTTTGAGAAAACCGAAGAAATTGTTGTAGGTTTGACTTTCTCAGTGCTTTCCAAGTATCTTGTGTATCACTTAACATTTTACTTGTAACTCTAAGTATATCTTTGTTATCATTAGTAACATACACTGTCAAAGAAGGAAACTCCAAGTGTGTTTTTGTAATTATGCCCCTTTTTGTGCACTATCAATGATTTACTGATTTGATTATATCTATTGTGAGCATGTGTTAATTTACAATTTCTTTGACATTTTTAACAGCTGTTCCTAAGATTATCTATGCCTCAAGGACCCATTCCCAGTTATCTCAGGTCATACAAGAACTCAAACGAACAGCTTATAACAGGTAGTTTTATTTCTTGAAAATAACTTGCTTTTTTAAAGAAAACAAAATTGTAACAAGCAATTTCTCCTTTTTATACGCCCGTCGAAAATGGGACGTATTATGAGATCACCCGTGGTGTCCGGGCGTCCGGTTGTCCAGTCGTCCGGGCGGTGTCCACTTCTTTGTCCGGAGCATAACTCTGTCACCGTAAGTCCGATTGACTTTAAACTTGGCAGTTATATTCTTCTCATCAATATGGAGTGCAGTGCACAAGAACCATAACTCTACCTGGCCTATTTTTTGAGTTATTGCCCTTTGTTGTTTTTCATACTTGAATCTTGTCCGGAGTATATCTCTAAAAGTATTACAGCTAGTATCATGAAACTTTATGGGTGTAGATCTCACCAAGGGGGAGTGCAGTGCACAAGAACCATAACTCTACCTGGCCTATTTTTTGAGTTATTGCCCTTTGTTGTTTTTCATACTTGAATCTTGTCAAGAGTATATCTCTAAAAGTATTACAGCTAGTATCATGAAACTTCATGGTTGTATAGATCTCACCAAGGGGGAGTGCAGTGCACAAGAGCCATAACTCTACCTGGCCTATTTTTTGAGTTATTGCCCTTTGTTATTTTTCATACTTGAATCTTGTCCAGAGTATATCTCTAAAAGTATAATAGCTAGAACCAAGAAATTTCATGTATGGATAGAGCTCACAAGGTAGGAGTGCAGTGTACAAGAACCATAACTCTACCTGGCCTATTTTTAGCTCTACTGGCCGAAGGCCACTAGAGCTATAGCGATGGCTTTTTCCCGTCCGGCGTCTGTGTGTCCGTCCGTCCGTCGTCCGTTAAACTTTTCCTTGTTTACGCGATAAAGTCCACAGTTCTCATCGGATTCTCTTCAAACTTTCAAAGAATGATTGTACCATCGTAAGGATCGTTCCTTTCGAAATTGGGTCAGATCCGTCAAGAAACACGGGAAAAGGGGCCTAATTAAAACTTAATTAAAAAATCTTCGTTTACGCGATAAAGTCCACAGTTTTCATCGGATTCTCTTTAAACTTTCACAGAATGATTGTACCATCATAAGGATTGTTCCTTTGAAAATGGGTATGATCCGTCAAGAAACACAGGAAAAGGGGGCCTTATGAAAATTCAATTAAAAATTCAATTAAAAATTCAATTAAAAATCCTCGTTTACGCGATAAAGTCCACAGTTTTCATCGGATTCTCTTCAAACTTTCTCAGAATGATTGTACCATCATAAGGATCGTTCTTTCGAAAATGGGTATGATCCGTCAAGAAACACGGGAAAAGGGGCCTTATGAAAATTTAATTAAAAAATCCTCGTTAATGCGATAGAGTCCACAGTCTTCATTGGATTCTCTTCAAACTTTCACAGAATGATTGTACCAACATAAGGATCGTTCCTTTCGAAAATGGGTATGATCCGTCAAGAAACACGGGAAAAGGGGCCTTATGAAAATTTAATTAAAAAATCCTCGTTTACGAGATAGAGTCCACAGTTTTCATCAGATTCTCTTCAAACTTTCACAGAATGATTGTACCAACATAAGGATCGTTCCTTTCGAAAATGGGTATGATCCGTCAAGAACCATGGGAAAAGGGGCCTTATGAAAATTTAATTAAATTTCAATTAAAAATCCTTGTTTACGCGATAGAGTCCACAGTCTTCATTGGATTCTCTTCAAACTTTCATAGAATGATTGTACCAACATAAGGATCGTTCCTTTCGAAAATGGGTCTGATCTGTCAAGAAACATGGGAAAAGGGGCCTTATGAAAATTCAATTAAAAACTCCATTAAAAATCCTTGTTTACACGATAGATTCCACAGTTTTCATCGGATTCTCTTCAAACTTTCTCAGAATGATTGTACCATCGTAAGGATCGTTCCTTTGAAAATGGGTCTGATCTGTCATGAAACAGGGGAAAAGGGGCCTTTATTAAAATTTAATAAAAAAATTCTTGTTAACACTCTAGAGTCCACAGTTTTCATCAGATTATATTTAAACTTTCACAGAATGATTGTACCATCATAAGGATTGTTCCTTTGGAAATTTGGTCAGATCCATCTGGAAACATGGGAAAAGGGGCCTTATGAAAATTTAATCGAAAAATCTTTTAAGAAATACTCTTTAACACTCTGGAGTCAATAGTTTTCATCGGATTCCCTTCAAACTTTCACAGAATGATTGTACTATCATAAGGATTATTCCTTTTGAAATTAGGTATGATCCTTCAAGAAACACAGGAAAAAGGGGCCTTATGAAATGTTTAATAAAAAATTCTCATTAATAATCTAGAGCCAACAATTTACAACAGATTCTCTTCAAACTTTCACAGAATGATTCTACCATCATAAGGATTGTACCTTTTGGAATCAGATATGATTCCTCAAGAAACATAGGAAAAGGGGCCTTATTAAAATTTAATTCAAAGATCTTTGTTAACACTCTAGAGTCCACAGTTTTCATCTGATTGACTTCAAACTTTCACAGAATGATTGTACCATCATTAGAATTGTTCCTTTCAAAATTTGGTATAATCAGTCAAGGACCACAGGAAAAGGGGCCCGATTAAAACTAGATTGAAAAAGTCCTCGTAAACTCAATAGAGTCCATAGTTTTCAACAAATTCTCTTCAAACATTCCCGGAATGATTATTACATTATGTGGATTGTTCCTTTCGGAAGTAGGTTTGATCCATCAAATTTCATGGGAAAATGGGCGCTATGAAAATTTAATAAAAAAAATCTTAATTGACATGTAATGGCCCTAGATTTCACCTGAATCAGTGTTGTGCCTAGGTCAGAATTTTTGAGGGACACAGGTGTCCCCCTACCTAAATTTCAAGGGGACATTGGGAAATTTTGGGGGACAAACTAAAACAACTAATTCTTACCTGTAATTGATAAATAGTCTAATTTGAATATAATTTTCTGTCCATGCTTGATTCTTTTGCAATAAAGTACACCATTTCCATAAGTTTTGTTATGGCTTCATCTTTTTCATTGAATGAGCGATCTATAGCAAGGGCCCCCTCATATTTCAAACGCAAAGCTACAATGCACGTACATGATAAGCCCAATTTTGTTAGGGTATTTGAGCGCATATTGGTACACCAAGTGTCTGTAGCAAATGGTTTGGATAATTTTAGTTTCGATTCCAAACAGGTCTCGCATTTCTGGCTGTCACCCGATTCTCGCAGCTAAGGAAATTTTGACAATCAATTCTTTTTGACATTTCGTTCCTTCCGTTTTGTGTCTCTGAGGAAGAAGATGATGACTGGGACATTTTGCTGTCTGCATCAGCAGATGTAGACACGGCTGGATCGCAGCCGTCTCCGTTGATTCAACATCGTCTGCTACCTTTCCACATTTTCCTGACATAAAGTCAGTCAAGCGCATCTGTCGTTTAGCCATTTTTAATTTTAGTAACAATTCTGAGACCGGTTCTCGTTACTTTATATTAAAATCGGCTGAATCAAATGGCAAATTGCGGGTCACAGTCAAGTTTTTGAAGGTGCGCGACTGGTTCATAATATTTTACATCAAAATTTGCAGAATCCAAAAGTTAATTTCGGGTCACAGTCAAGTCTTTGAGGGTGCACCGTGTACGTGTAATAATATTCAATGCGTAAATTATACTATCATAACAAATGTAAACGCCGATCGAGCAGGACTTTTTTCGTAGGCATTACGGAATATAAAAGATCGCGGAAATTTGAGCGCGCCCGAAATCCCGCGATGGCTTAGATTTTAGGGGACATCGGGAATAAATTTGCGGGAATCCCGCGATGCCGCAGCCTAGGCACAACACTGCCTGAATGACTTCAAACTTTCACATAATGATTGTACCATCATAAGGATTGTTCCTTTCAAATTGGGTCTGATCCATTGAGAAACATAGGAAAAGGGGCCTTAGGAAAATTCAATTAAAAAAATCTTAATTAATGCTTGTAAGTCCACAGGTGAGATGGGGTTGTCTTTATACTCAAACAGAATAATTATACTTTTGTAAGAAGAGTTCCCTTTGGAATTGGTTCAGATCCATCAAGTAACATGGGAAAAGGGGCTATATGAAAATTCAATTAATAAAACCCTGTTAACACAATAAAGCCCACAGCTTTGATCAGATTTTGTTGAAACTTTCACAGAATGATTGGAAGGTCAAAACTATCATTCTTTTCATAACAGGGTTTGAACTGTCAAGAAGCACAGGAAAAGGGGCCTTATGAAAATTTCATTTATAAATCCTTGTTACAAAGTCCAGAGCTTTCATCGGATTTTCTTCAAACATTCACAGAATAATTGTACAATAATAATGATTGTTGATGTTTGCATTAGACCTGATCCGTCAAGTATCACAGGAAAAGGAGCATTATGAAATTTAATTTTAAAATCATTGTACCACAATAATGTCAACAGTTTTCATCAGATTCTGTTAAAACTTTCACAGAATGATTATTCCATCATGAGGATTCTTTCTTTTCAAATTAGGCGTGATCTGTCTAGTATCATGGGAAAAGGGGCCTTTAGAGAATTTTATCTATAATCCTTGTAACCAAGTCCAGAGCTTTCATTGGATTTTATTCAAACCTTCACAGAATCATTGTACAATAATCACGATTGTTGAGGCTGACATGAGACCTGATCCTTCAAGTATCACAGGAAAAGGAGCCTTATGAAAATTTTATTTTAAAAATTTGACACCAAGATAAAGTCTGCAGTTTTCATCAGATTCTGTTCAAACTTTCACAGAATGTTTGTACCATCATAAGGATTGTTTCTATCCAAATTGGGCCTGATCTGTCTAGTATCATAGGAAAAGGGGCTGTATGAAAAATTATTACCAAATCCTCATAAACACAACAATGCCCTCAGTCTTAATCAGAATCTCTTCAAACTTTAATAGAATGATTGTACCATCATTTGGATTGTTCCTTTGTAAATTAGGTCTGATTGGTTAAGTGACACAAGAAAAGGGACCTTATAAAAAATTTATTACAAAACATCATTATTACAATAAAGTCCTCAGTCTTTATCATTTTCTTCAAACTATCATTAGGATTGTTCCTTTGTACATTTGGTCTGATTTGTTAAGTTTCACTGGAAAAGGGGCCTTATGAAAATTTAGTTACAAAAATTCTTGACACAATTCAGTCCACTGTTTTCATTGATTCTCTTTAACTTTTAAAGAATGATTCTACCTTCATTAGAATTGTTCCTTTTGAAATTTGGTTTGCTTGTAAAGTATCATGAGAAAAGGGGCCCTATGAATATTTCGCTATAATTCATTAACACAATAAATTCCACAGATTAAACAGATTTATTGTACCATCATTCCAATTGTTGATTTCTTACTATAGCAAGCGTCACATAAAAAGGGGCCTTATGAAAAACTCTCTTAAATATTCTGGTTAACACAATGATGTCCCTTGATTTCACCGGATTCACTTCAAAATTTCACAGAATGATTGTACAAATACTTAGATGGTTCTTTTTAGAACTGGGTACAATCCATCAAGTATCATGTAAAAAGGGGACATATGATTTTTTTTAAATATTCTAGTAAACATAATGAATTCCCAATATTTCATCGGATTCACTTTTGACTTTCATAGAATGATAGAACCAACAGTAAAATATCACGGGAAAAGGGGCCTTATGAGAACTTGAATTTAATATCTTTGTTAACACAATAAAGTCAACAGTTTTATTGGATTCTCTTCAAAGATGCATGGAATAATTGTGGCATTCGAAACACAGGAAAAGGGGCCTTACAGATTATCATTCAAAACATTCTTGTGTATGTGATGAAGATCACAATCATTATCAAGTTGTCTTTTAAATTTCACAGGACAATTGTCGGGTTGTAAGGAAAGTTCCTTTTGGAATGAAATTGATCCATCAGAAAACACAGGAAAAGGGGCCTTATTGATTTTCATTCAAAACAATCCCGTTTATGTGATTAAGTCCACAATTATTGTCAGATTCTGATGAAATATTCACAGAATGATTGTAGGGTCATAAGGTAACTTTCTTTTGGAAATGGAGTGGATCCGTCATGAAACATGGGAAAAGGGGCCTTGAGGATTGTTGCTTAAAATGATAAAGTGGATAAAGCCCCTTTTTTTGTCTTTATGCAATCTTCTTTGAGCAATTAACTTCCTTAAATATCAGATTTCTTAAACAGAAAACTTGATAACCAGTAGAGCGTCTCAGGCCCTCATGGGCCTCTTGTTTGAGTTATTGCCCTTTGTTGTATTTCATACTTAAATCTTGTCCGGAGTATATCTCTAAAAGTATAATAGCTAGGATTATGAAACTTCATGGGTGTGTAGATCTCATCAAGGGGGAGTGCAGTGCACAAGAACCATAACTCTACCTGGCCTATTTTTTGAGTTACTGTCCTTTGTTGTTTTTCATACTTGAATCTTGTCCAGAGTATATCTCTAAAAGTATTATAGCTAGGATCATGAAACTTCATGGGTGTAACGATCTCACCAAGGGGTTGTGCAAAACACAAGAACCATAACTCTACCTGGCCTATTTTTTGAGTTATTGTCCTTTGTTATTTATCATACTTGAATCTTGTCCGGAGTATGTCTCTAAAAGTATGATAGCTAGGATTATGAAATTTCATGGATGGATAGAGCTCACCAAGTGGGAGTGCAGTGTACAAGAACCATAACTCTACCTAATGTATATTTTGAGTTATTGTCCTTTGTTGTTTTTCATACTTGAATCTTGTCCGGAGTATATCTCTAAAAGTGTAATAGCTAGAATCATGAAACTTCATGGATGGATAGAGCTCACCAAGTGGGAGTGCAGTGTACAAGAATCATAACTCTACCTAGTGTATATTTTGAGTTATTTTCCTTTGTTATTTTTCATACTTTGTTTGACAAAAAATATTCATGTAAAATAACATCAGTTCTATTCAAACCCCCAGTTAATATTAAGCAGTTTGACGGGCGTATCTTGTGACAATTTGGCACCTTGTTCAACAATATTTTCTACCACCTAGGATGGTTTCATTTCAAATAACATCCAATTTTTATTGTCGTCTGCAACTTCTTTCAATTGGACCAGTCTTAAATTTTTAGAAATGGGGAAGGGTTAAAAGTCAACCAGAATAAACAGTTTGTTAGGAAGTAGCTCTTGTTAAATAATTCACAGCCATTAGGACATGAATGCCTTTTGTAGAGTGCTGTTAAAAGCATTGCTAGCTCAAGTTAGCATTACATCACTATTGTTCACCATTGAGAATAACTTTACACTGACAGTTTTACATGAATTTCAAAGTTACTTTGAAGTTGGGCTGCCCATTACCTTGTATTGTCTGATACAAGTTTTATCGATCTTGGTTCTGTCAATGGCCTACATAATTGGTGCGAGTACTGGTGCATTCTCAAGGAAACAGATTCAAGAGGGATTAATCTAAGTTGGTTGAACTTATTTCCCAATCGATGTAAAATAAATAGGTTTAAACCAACTAGTAATATAGTATATCAATTTTGTGGTTTAGTTAATCCATTCTTACATAACTCTTGATGCCCAAAAGAAAAAAAGGCTCAGAAAACATGATGGCAAATGAAGAAATTGCTTGTTTCAAGCCATTTCTGCATTATCCACAAGATTACCATCCTATGAGTAAAAAAAGTCCTAAATTTATCAACTGGAATCTTTCTATAACATCTTTCAATTTGTACCAGTCTAAAATTTTGCCATCAGTTTAATGTCTATCTGGAAGATAATTAGCTTAATTCAGCCAAGGGATCTAACCTGCAATCTCAAGGTTTGAAGTCTAGTCATCTACTAACTGGGCTGATAACCTTTGATATGTTAAATCAATTTAAAATTAAATTTATTTTATAATAATTTAATTTTTAGTTTTGTCTATCAAAAACGAGTGTTCTGATTATTCATAACTCCATGAACAGAATTTTGAGCACGCAGCGATTTTGTATGCTTCCGCACAAAATAGTTCCATATAAAAAGGTATCAAAATTTGTAAAGTTTTTGTTTTTTTCGCTCGATGCTATTAAATTATAAGAAATGAAGAGAATCTTTTTTTGTTTTCATGGAGGTATGAACCAAAAACCTAATCACACAATATATGAATCCTCTCTGTGTATTCATACAGTGTGATTAGGTTTTTCGGTACATACCTCAATGAAAACAAAACACATTCTCTTCATCTCTTTAAGTCTGTTTCAAACTGAAGTTCATTAAATGACTTTACAAGATACCCCTTGATATCAAGTTCCAAGTTCGCTGTTTACAGATGGCGCGAGTGCAGCCACAGCACATTGGCTAATAACCCTCATGTGTACCCATTTATACACCTATGTTGAGAAGAGTAATATGGAGTTAATTTCTTGCTCAGAAAAATTCCCATGGCTTGGATGGGATTCATACCTGGGACCCTCCAGTCCTGAGTCCTGTTTCTTACCATGGACTCCATGTTAAAGTTCTATTTCCTTTTATTTCAGTGTAAAAGTGAGTGTGATAGGATCTAGAGACCAACTCTGTATTCATGAACAGGTGAAAAAGGAGCAGAACAATACTAACAAGGTAAGGTAAAATCTGTGAAAAAGGGGAAAAAAAGGGTCTCAAGCCGATCCAACATTGACAAAGACTCATTTGGATGTATGTAATCTTTTTTTCAAAAGCCGCTGTCATAGCACAGTTGGTAGCTCACCAGACTCCCAATCTTCAATCATGGGATGGCATGGGTTCGATCCCTGCCGGCTGCACATATTTTTTCCAACATTTGTCTCACCAAGTGGGATAGCAGCAGGAGGCTAGGAAAGGATGTAATGGTAGTACTGGTATGAGAAATACCAGAAATCCATTGTTAGGTGATCCAGCCGTCGAGATATGACTGAAATACTGTTAAAAGAGGCCTTAAACCATATTCAATCAATCAATCTGTCTTTACAAAGAGGTAATGTCAGAGACGTGGAATTCCTGTGTCCAACACAGGTTTTTCTGCTTGAATCCAAGTACATCTTTCAAAGCCAATTGTTCAGGGACAAGTAAATGCCAGGATTATTCTGGAATAAAATAGATCTCAAAGATGACCCGTTATATTCTGGAAAAAATCATGATTATTATATTAGAGGGAAGAAAATATTGTGGTTTATAAAGAAGATGCTGGAATCCAGCATTTCCTTAACCCATTACCAGATGACAAAATTACAGACTGGTCCAAATTGAAAGGAGATGCAGACAACAATTCAGAGTTAATGAAATTTAAGATTTTTTTTCAATTTTCTGTGTAGAAAACATTGTGCAAAAGTTTACACAATGTTTTCGCAATTGTTTTTCTTTGGAGGCGTCCACTGTGCTGAATATATCTTAGTTGAGAAATGCAACAAATCACAGTACTGAAAGCACTGTTAGTCTCTGTTGGTCAATATTCCTTTTTACAATGGATTCTATAAACATAATTATCTACTTTGAAAGGAACTAAAAGGTGGTGTATCGCACATATTTAGCTTACCAGTTAAGAAAAAGAAAATGAACCTTTGCTAAGTATTTCCAAACAATTTCGCTTGCCTGTAAAGGGAAAACACAGTGCGCTGCAATCTGTTAATACATTCCCACACAATGACACTTTTGGACACCCCTCAAAAAAAAAAAAAAAAGACAGATGGGAAAAAATTGTGTAAAATGTAAATTTCTTCATTTTCAACAATGTTTTCTCTGAGATATTTGAAAAAAATCCTAAATTTCATAAACTTGAATTGTCGTCTGCAATCTTTCAATTTGGACAAGTCTAAAATTTTGTCATCTGGTAAGGGGTTATGTCATGTGCACATAAAGCCAATACAGTGCGCAGCTTTGACATTTTTCTCTCACCAATGGATGGATAATCGTAAACCTAAGTGGAATAGCATGTAGATGTAGTGGTAGTACTGATGTGAGAAATACCAGGAATCCATTGTTAGGTGCTCCAGCCACCACAATATGACTGAAATACTGTTAAAAGCGGTGTTAAACCCCATTCAGTTAATCAATTGGGCATTGTTTCACTCAGTTAATGTTTAATATTTGCTTATAGACCAACAAAATTTTTAGATTGCTGGCCTCGCCTGCTGCCTCCAACAGGAAATTCAAGTGAGAAAGCAAGTCACATTATTTCTCAAATTATTTTTCAAGGTATCAGTAGAATGTGACAAAAAATTAAGTGGTTGGTTTGAAACCTGAACACTTTAGATAAGCTTGAATAAGCTGTAGTTACAAAGTTTAAGTCTCCAATTAACAAAAATGCTTGACACAAATGTTGGAGTTTGAAGTTCTACTAATCTACACAAATGATACAATTGGTTGATATATTTTTTAATTGTTTGATTGGCAGTGATAATCCATCAATTTCTAAATCAATACATATTGACAACTGATCAGACTGTGTGAGTGCACAACATTCTTTGAGCCATTATTTTGCTCTCTTTCTTGTAACTGATGCCATGGCCATAGCGTGGTGTAGCGCGTTGGACATAAGACCAAGGGTTCGATCCCAGGTTGCAGCAACTGTCCTTTCCAGCATTTGTCCCCCCCCCAAATATAATAATAATAAACCTAAGTGGGATGAGCAACTGGAGGCTCAGGAAAGATGTCGTGGTAGTACTGGTGTGAGAAATGCCAGGAATCCACAGTTAGGTGCTACAGCCGATGCAATATAACTGAAATACATGTGCTGTTAAAAGTAGGCATTAAACCCCATTCAATCAAATCAATCTGATAATTGACATGAATATCAGTCGTAGACTGAAATAATGTTGTATTACATAGAATAGTAAATCAGAGTTGCTATTGATTCAAAGTTCGGAAGTGTTCAGTATCAGGCAAAATATATGAAGTTGAACTGTTTCGATTTGACATTTAATATGTCTGGAAAATGGAACTAGGCCATCCATAGGAAATCCAAATAGACAGGGAGGGCTACAAGATTCGGAAATAGTAGATGATTTCTAGAATATAATGTACTTTTGTGTTTGATGTTATTTGTATCCCTTTTCTAGGCCACAGAATCTAAGACTGGTCTCAATTTAACCCATTCCCATTTGGCAATTCCTTCATTATCCACATTGTTTTCTACCCCCACAAGACAGAAATTTTAAATTTCAGCAGCTAAAAATTGCTGTCTGCAACTTCTTTGAATTTGGACCAAATCATGTTACGTGGGAATGGGGTAAGGGGTATGCAAATGACCATTGTAATGGAAATAGATAAAAAAACAAAGCACCTTATATGGAAGCAAACATTGCAAAAAAGGAAGAACTGCTTGTTATTTTCAATCTTCTTTGTTACAATCATATTTTTTTCTTAATCCTTTCCAGTATAATTCCTGATTTCTTTGTCCCTGTGAGATTACACTTGAGAGAACATTGTTATGAAGGAAGCAACTGCTTGAAAAAAGCGCTTTTCCCATAATATTTCTATCAAAAAGAAATGTTCTTAGTTTTATAATGTTGTCTACTACCCCTTTGAAATTGGACATGTCCAAATTTTTTAAAAAACTGCAGAGGGTTTATTTTTTTCTTTAAATCTACAAGGGAATAGATATTGTGTGATAACTGGTATCCATAAGTAAATATATACCAGTAGTTATGATAAAGGATGTAATAATCATTTTTTGCTGGAAGTATTGTTGAGCAAGACAACTGCCTGTGTTGACGTAACACATTCCAACACTTAGACACTTTTTGATGCCCCTCAAGAAAAACAAATGGGAAAACATTGTATAAAATAAAATTGCTTGTAACAAGCAATTCTTTCATTTTCCACAATGTTTTTTACCTAGAAAGTTGAAAAAATCTAAGATTTCATAAGCTTTAAATTTTCATCTGCAAATCCTTTTAATTTGGACTAGTCTGAAATTTTGTCCTTGGGTAATGGATTAACCCATTCCCTCTCAATGATGCATTTAGACACCCCCAGGAAAAAAAAGCTTTTGAAAACATTTTGGAAAATGAAGAAATTGCTTGTTACAAGCAATTTCTTCACCTCCCACGTTGTTTTCTACCCAGAATGTTGAAAAAATCCAAAATTTCATAAATTTTAAATTGTCGTCCGCAACTTCTTTCAATTTGGGCCAGTCTAAAACTTTGTCCTCTGGTAATGGATAGAAAAGACTGGGACTTATATCAACAAGAAAGGTAGCATAGACTAAAGTCCTAATAAATATATGTGCAGGCTGAGTTTTATCAGTTTTAAATGCCATTGTTGGAAAACTAGATTTGCAGGAGAAGGTTCTTGGAGAAATTTCTATTGTTGCATAGCCAAGAAAAGTGATCAAGATAAATGATAAATTGATACACAAGTGTGCCCTTAAATTACTCAGATTTTAAGGATATATCTTTGACATTTAATTTTTAAGATAGATGAAACTGGGTCAACATATTTTCTTCCTTGGATGGGAAA
This sequence comes from Fragum fragum, assembly GCA_946902895.1. Classification (NCBI taxonomy): domain Eukaryota; kingdom Metazoa; phylum Mollusca; class Bivalvia; order Cardiida; family Cardiidae; genus Fragum; species Fragum fragum. Next base: position 3,856,077 of record OX336367.1, read on the forward strand.
CAAAACTGGTCCCCTCACAATGACGCCTTTTGATGCCCCCAAGAAAAAAACTGTGGAAAACATTGTGGAAAATGAAGAGATTGCTTGTGACAAGCACTTTCTTCATTTTCAGCAAAGTTTTGTACCCCAAAAATAATAAAATCTGAAATTTCAACATCTTATATTGTAGTGTGCAACCTATTTGAATTTAGACCAGTCTAAAATTTTGTTGTCTTGTAATCGGTTAAAATTAGTACTGGACACACTACTTTATTAGCTCACCTGATCATGTAGAGTTTGTTACGAGGTATTTGGATCGGTCAATGTTTGATTGCATTTCCATGCATTAACAATTACACATACTAATTAATTCCATTTATCCCATTCCCAACAGTCCCACTTTTCTACTCTTCTCAAGAAAAAACTTATTACAAGCAATTTCTTCATTATCTACAATAATTTCTACCCCAAAAGATTGATATAACTACAACTCTATCAACATGACATTGTCATTTGTAACTTCTTTCAATTTGGACAAATCCTTATATTTTGTTGAGTGGGATTGGGTTAAGAAAGTTTGCAAGAAACTGTCAGATGAGAATGACATTCTCAAATTATTGGTAGAGTTCTATCCAACCTTTGTTTCTATCCAGAGTTTTCATTATTCAATACACCTGTTTGGGCTTACCTAAGCTTGATTGGGAGCCATTGTGATAACCTAATGTCCTGTGAGTGTATATAGTTGTCATCTATAATTTCGTCCATCTTCAGGTAGTAAACAACCTTAAATCTCGTAAAGCGGTAATGGCGTATTGGATAAGACAAAGCCCTCCAAGACCTCACAAGAAATATCAAAAATGTTACAAGAAGTCCAAGTTAAACGAACAATTCGTCTTTATAACTAAGTCATATCCGAACTTTTTTGATAAAATATCAAAAATACAATCGTTCCTGTGTCCTAATTAACCCGAATAAAAATAATTTTGCTAGCACGATCCCTCAACGCGAATGACCAATTCCAAGCAAAAACAGTAATGACCATGACCTTCAGAGGCTGTTCTCTCGTGGAAACCTAAGAAACACATGGTTTGATAGAATTACTTTTAGCATCTCCTCCTAAGTTTTTGGACCAATCTTGAAGAAACTTGAGTTGTTCAAATTTAATTATCTCTATCTATTTATTCCTCCCTTGACTGTGGTTGCCCAAGCATTATCAACAACAAAACTAGTGAAAATATTTTACATAGAAAAAAAAGGAATTTTCATATATCTTCTGTAACTAGAGGTACATGTATATGCATTGACTTTGGTATGAAGCATCATCAAGGGGACTCTACCATGTTTTGCTGGCATTAAGTACTTCCAGTACTTTCTAGATGTGTCTGGCGTCCCTCATGTGCCAACACTCTTGTGCACTCTAGAGGCCACAATTTTTGCTCAAATGTCTATAACTAGTTCAGAATATTTGTCTCCATAAAACCTTGGAGAACTTCAATATTGGGGTCAAAAACTAGGTCACTAGGTAAAATTTTAAACTACCTTGTGTGCACTCTAGAGGTCATATTTTTGCCTCAAATGTCTTGATATTTGGTCAGAATGTTTGTCTGCATAATATCTCGGTTAAGTTTTGATATTGGGTTATGTGGGGTAAAAAACTTGGTCACTAGGTCAAATCCTAGAAATTATCTTGTATGCACTCTAGAGGCCATATTTTTTGCTCAACCCATTCCCACACAATGACGCTTTTAGACGCCACCACAATATTAAACTTTGGAAAACCTTGTCGAAAATGAAGAAATTGCTTGTTGCAAGCAATTTTTTCATTATCCACACTGTTTTCTATCCAAAAAGGCGAAAAAAAAAAAAAAATCAAATTCCATCAACTTGTAATTATCATCTGCAGCTTCTTTCATATTGGACTCAATTTTGTTGTGTGGGAATGGATTAAATCAAATATTTGGTCAGCATGTTTGTTTGAATGTTATCAAAGCCAGGTTCAAATTTGGGTCACATGGGGTCAAAAACTTGGTAACTAGGTCAAATCTTAGAAACACCCTGTGTACACTTTAGCGACTACTTCTTTTGCTCAAATGTCTTGATATTTTGTCAGAATGTTTATCTGCTTAATATCTAGGCCAAGTCTAATATTGGGTTATGTTGGGTCAAAAACTAGGTTACTAGGTCAAGTCCTAGAAAATAGAAATAACCTTGGGTGCTCTCTAGAGGCGTAATTTTAGGCTGAAATTAAATGATATTTGATTAGAATGTTTGGTTTCATGTTACTTAAGCCAAGTTCAAATTTGGGTCAGATGGGGTGAAAAACTAGGTCACTAGGTAAAATTTTAGTAACACCTTGTGTGCCGCCAGATTCCATATTTTTGCCCCCAATTGAATTGATATTTGGTCAGAATTTTTGTCTGCATAAAATCAAGGTCAAGTTCGATATTGGGTTATGTGGGATCAAATTCTAGAAATTCTAGAAATACTTTGTGTGGAATCTAGAGGCCACATTTTTGTCTCAAATCAAATGATATTTGGTTACAATGTTTGTTATCTCAGCCAAGTTCAAATTTAATTCACATGGGGTCAAAAAATAGGTCAAAGGTCAAATGTTAGATATACCTTTAATGCACTCCAGAGGCCATATTTTTGGCTCAAATGTCTTGATATTCGGTCAGAATGTTTGTCTGCATAATATGTAGGACAATTTTTATATTGGGTTATGTTGGGTTAAAAACTAGGTCACTAGGTCAAATCCTAGAAATAATCTTGTGTACACTCTAGAGGCCACATTTTAGGTTCAAATGAAATATATGTCCATAATATATCAGCTAAGTTTTTCACATTTTGGTCTAATGGATTCAAAACTAGGTCACTAGGTCAAATGTTAGAAATACTTTCATGCTTAAGAGGTCCTAATTTTGGCTCAATCAAATTGATATATGGTCAGAATGTTTGTAAAATTCAGATTCAGGTCACATGTTGTCAAAAACTAGGTCACTAGGCCAAATCTTGGAGTGATATTGTTTTTACTTTGGAGACTCTATTTTTGGCTCAATTGAATTGATATTTGGCCAGAATGTTTGTGTCCATGATATCTTGGCCTAGTTTGACTTTGGTTGATATAGGATAGAAACTAGGTCACAAGGCCAAAATTTGGGAATACCTTTACACCCAATGGGGCCACATTTTTGGCCTAATTAGTTTGATATTTGGTCAGAATATCTGTTTTAAAAATATATCAACCTTGTTCAAATTTGGGTCATTTTTGAAAAAACTAGGTCAAATCTGAGAAAAACTTTAACTCTATAGGCCATATTTTTGTTCCTGATTTCTTGGACAAAATTTGATATTGAGTCACTTTTGGCTAAAATAAGGTCACCTGTGCTATTTTACTTCTATAGTCATAGACTCAGGTGAGCGCTTTAGGGCCAATGGACCTCTTGTTTTTTGTAAAAGATCATTTTCATGATCTTGCCTCTTCAGTGTGTAGATGTTGGGTGAAGCTAGAGATTTTGAAATGATTTAAGCTTTTTAACCTATTCCCACACAATCCCACTTTTTGATGCCTGTCAAGAAAGAGGCTTTTTGAAAACATAGTTGGAAATGAAGAAATAAGAAATGTAAAAACTCAATTTTTTTAAATTTCCATCAACTAAAAATTGTCAACAACTTTCAAATCAAATCAGTATAAAGTATTGCCTTGGAATAGGTTAATAAGAAATTGAAGAGATTGGCCAATGAGATGAAATTTGATGTAACATACGCCCCTCAATAAAACAGTTTTAGAAAACATTGTGGAAAATGAAGAAATTGCTTGTTACAAGCAATTTCTTCTTTTCCACAATGTTTTCTATCCCAAAAGATGAAAAAAATTAAAATTCCATCAACTTCAAATTGTCGTCTGCAGCTTCTTTCAATTTGGACCAGTCTAAAATTTTGTCGTGTGGGAATGGGTTAACCTGTAGTCAAACAAGGCCTTGGATTTTAACTTTGTTAGATAAATCTTCAAATCCATTACCAGACGACAAAATTTTAGACCAGTCTACAATGTTTTCGAAAGCTTTTATTTGAAGGGCGTTAAAAATCGTCATTGTTTGGGAATGTGTTAAAGTGTTTTGAAGAAAAGAATAATATCTTGCATTTCTTTTCTTTTCCAACATATATTCATTGGCTGCTTATACGCTTGAGTCTTTATTATTCTGGACTAGCCAAAATTAATTTGTCTTGGTATGAGATAAGCAGTCACATCATTTTGAGTAATCGCATGTAACTAACTAATCTTTATCTAAATTCATATTCTTGGTAAACCCATTCCCACTCAAGACACCTTTATTTCCCATCACGTAAAACTTATGGGAAAACACTGTTGAAAATGAAGAAATTGCTTGCAACAAGCAATTTCTTCATTTTCAACAATGTTTTCTACCCAGAAACTTTAAAAATTCTGAAGTTTCATTAATTTTATTTTGTCTGTAACTCTTTCTAATTTTGACCAGGGTAAAATTTTGCTGGCCAGAATTGTGTTAACCCTTGCCATGTTGAATAATACCCTTTTCAAAACTTCCTTAACTTCCTTAAAATCAAATAGCTGAAAGCTATGGGAGCTCTAGTTGTGGCTAAATATTTCTTTTCAAAATAGATCTTGTAAACAACTCTACTTTTGAAAGAGACCAACAGATGATACAGACTAGGATCAGACTGCACATATGTGCAGTCTGATCTTTGTCTATACCTCCTGCAAAAACAGGAATATTCAAGGATCAGCATGACAAGGGTTAACTCAATTCACTCTACCAAAGTGCTTTTACTGCAGATCAACTCTTCCATTGATTGGTAAATGATCTTTGAGACTGAGTGAAGTTATGAGTCAGCGAGGTGACTAAACACCCCATAAAACATATCAGGTTCACCTTGGTTAACCCATTGATTTTTCCTGGTACATGTCTGTGATAGAACAATACTTTAATCCATTACCAGATGGCAAAGTTTTAAACTGGTCCAAATTGAAAGGAGTTTCAGACGACAATTTGATGTTTATGAAACATTTTTAACCCCACTGGTCAAAGGCCAGCAAAGCTATTCTCATGGCGTCGTGTCTGTCGTGCATGTGTCAATCTGTCCATTTGTCCATCTGTCTGTAAACTTTTACTTTAAAAATCTTCTTCTCAGAATGTACTGAACGGAATTCAAAGCCATTTCACAGAAATGATCCTTGGGTAACCCTTTATCAGATTCCTTCAAAGAATTTTGATCGGATGAAAAACATGGCTTTAATTGGCGGGGCTAAGTCCATATATGGTAAAACCTTTAAAATCTTCTCAGAAACCTTTAATGGATTTCAACCAAATTTTACAGGAATGATCTTCGTTTGACCCTTTTTCAGATTCCTTCAAAGAATTTGGATCTGATGATAAACATGGTGTAAATGGGCAGGGCTAATTTTCATATATGATGAGCTTTGAAAATCTTTTTCTCAGAAACCAGTGGATGGATTTCAACCAAATTTCACTGGATTGATTCTCTGGTGACTCTTTTTCAGATTTGATTAATCAATTTTGATTGGTTTAAAACATAGCTTTTATGTTCATGGCTTATGTCCATGTATGGTATATTGTGATTTTATTAAGAAAACATTTAGTACCTTTTTAGCTCACCTGAGCACGTAGTGCTCAAAGGAGCTATTGTGATCCCCTTTTGTCCGGCGTCCGTCAGTCGTCCTCTGTCTGTCAACAATTTCTTTAAACGACATCTCCTCCCAAACCACTGGGTCAATTTGAATCAAATTTGGCAGAAATGTTTCTTAGGTGGTGCCCCTTAAAATTAGCTAAAAGAATTGAAATCCGTTTAAAACTCTGGTTGCAATGGCAACAAAAGTGAAATTTCAAAATAATCTTTAAGAATCTTCTCCTCCTGTCCTAGAAGGCATAGAACATTGATATTTTGCATGAAGCATCAGTATATTGATCTCTTACAAAATAGCTATAATCATGATCCTCGGGTCTCCAGGGGCGGACCCAAGGGGGGGGTATAGGAATGAAGCATCAGTTCACAGACTTCTTTCTTATTTCTGAAACTATAACCCATGGAAAAAATTTTTTCCTTCTTTCAAATCAGCACTAAAGCCTTGGAATTTGTAATTTAGACTTTTGGATCCCCAGCTTCATAGTTTTTATATGTTATTGTGGCCCACTTGTTTCATAATCCTAACCTTAACATGAAATTAGACTGTTGAAAGAAAAAGAGCCTTTATCTCAGGTGAGCGCCCCAGGACCAACGGCCCTCTTGTTTATCTGACTCTTTAAATGAATTGACTTTTGTAAAACAATAAAACATTTGAAATAATAAAAGATTTCATTGCCACAAATGGTGAATATGATTCCGTTTATATTGAATTCGATAGAAAAAACCCCACTTGCTTAATCAGTACAAACAGGCCTGTGGAGCAATACAGGCGCTCAAGCGCCTCTAGTTTCTTCTGGATAAAATCTCTGAAACTATAACAAATTAAGTTTAGTCCTAGTTATGAGAATTATTTCATGTACAAGGTCACACTTTAGGGTCAAATTCAGACCCAAAACTTGTATGAAATGAAGATTGATAAGCATTTGGCTGAATTAAATATAATTTCACACACTTACTGACAAGTTTTTAAGAAAAAAATTTTTTTTTTAAATTTGCTGAAAGGTCAAGGTCATATATAAAGGTCAAAGGTCAGAATTCAGCCTGCACTATTTTGTCTAGGTGATATATTTCTATTGAACTGCTAGTACATTTGTAATGCAATTTTACACACACTCTCAGAATCAATCCTAGTAAAAAAAAAACTTGAAATCATTTGCACAATGGTTAAAATTTGACTTGAACTTAAACAAAAATCAACGTTTTACAAGTGTATGAAATATTGTTATGGAAAGAATTGAGAGAAAAGAAGAAAAGTTACAAGAAAATTTCACTTTTCTCACAATGTTTTCATCCTGTTTGAATTTAGATTGACAATTTGGAGTATGAATTTTTTTGTTGTCTGCAACTATTTGAATTTGGACCAGTCCATAAAAAAAATGTGTTGTCCTCTTGGTTTGTTGGTGACATGAGTAAGCTGCAGTTACAAAGTTTAAGTTTGCAATTTCTTCTTTTACCACAATATTTTGTATCATAAAGGTTCGTCCATTGCTGAATTGTACTTACCTTGTAATATCATCTGCTACCCCTTTGAATTTGGACAAGTCTAAAGTTTTGAAAAACAGTAATGGGATTATTTTGACAGTAACAGTCAAGTTGAGTTCAGTTTGACATAAAATGTCTTCCTGTTGGTAGAGAGGAAAATATTTTCCAAATATTTGTTTTATGTAAACTCTTTGGATTTGTTTATATATGGTTCCCCAAAGCCCCAGGGCTCTGCAGACTCTCAGAATTTTGGAAGAATGACGTCGATAATGTGAGGTAGTGAGACTTTCTTCAGAAGTTCTGAGTTTGAGAAGCGACCCAAAAAGACATGAAAACAATATTACGTGTTTTTTTATAACATTAACAATGGCTGAATTCCTGTTGACAAGTATTTTTGTGTGTTTTCTTTTATAACCCGTTCCCTAACGACAACATTTTAGACTGGTCCAATTGAAAAAATCTTCCAGACAACAATTTCATCATTTTATACAATGTTTTCATGATTATTTTTCTTGAGGAGTGTCAGAAGGTGTCATTGAGACGGTCAAGTTTAATCAAAGAATATGAATATGGGAATATCAAAATTTTGTCTGTCTGCTTATATGTGTTTTAATTGTGACTGCTTTGCAACTTGGACAAATTTCTCAGAATTAAGGTACCTTTATTTGCCTGAGTCTTCCACTGCAGAGCTCCCAACACATTCCCACACAATCCTACTTTTTCTAGCCCCCCCCCCCCAAGAAAAAAACGTACGAAAACATTGAGGGATATGAAGAAATTGCTTTCCACAATGTTTTCAAACCCAAGGGACAACTATTGTTAAATGTTCATCAACGTAAAATTTTCATCTGCAACTTCTTTGGACCAGTCAAAAATTATGTTGTCTTATAATGGATTAACCCTAGTAATAAAATAACAAGGTATTTTCTGTATCAAATAACTAACCCATTACTAAACAAAATTTAAGACTGGTCTAAAATGATAGAAGTTGCAGACAACAGTTTTTAGTTGATGGAATTTTAAAAATCTTTGTCTTTTGGGGTAGAAAACATGGTGGATAATGAAGAAATTGCTTGAAGCAAGCAATTTCTTCATTTTCCACAATGTTTTCCAAAGCACTTTTTAAGGGAGTCAAAAAGCATCATTGTGTGGGAATAGATTAAGAAAGAGAGGCCAATCTTGTATTGTCTACAAATACCGTTAATTTGGTAAAGACTAACTTCTTTTGAATTAAGTTCCAATAACCAGTATGACAATATTCTTGTGTTTTATCAACTCTCAAATTACGGATCATTAACATTCTGGTTGCCAAGTAACGGTTTCTCTGACATCTCTGAAACTTAATTTTTTATTTGATTCTTGTAATGTCACCTCAAATTTGACATTCTGAAAACAAATTTTTTTTGAGAACAGTGGATATGATTATACAGACAACAAATCTACATTTCCAACATCTTCACATGACTCTGTCCCAAGTGAAGACTATGATCAGTCTGTACATGTGCACATTTAGACTTAATCTTAACCCTTGTCATGCTGTATAAATAATCTTACTGAATTGCTGTAAAATCAAAGGGCTGCAAGCACTGAAAGAACTTTTTGTTCAAAAATCAATATTTCTTCTTTAGAAATTTATTTCATAAGCAACTCTAGTAGGAAAAGTACAAGCAGGAGGTGTAGTCAAAATCAGACTGCACATATGTTCAGCCTGATCTTGATCTACACCTTCTGCCAAAACCGGAATATTCGGGGCTCAGCATGACAATGGTTAAGACAAAAGGACAGACAGATAACAGGAAAACAATGCATGCTACTGATCTTACTGATGCAGGGGAATAAATTCTGTCAGTTAGTGTTGGAATACAAAGCTCTCTTAGTTCTGTCATTTCTTATTTGTGGCCTCATCTGTTATAGTTGTTGTATTAGGAAGAAAAGGATATCTGTCAATGTCTATTTGTGAGCAATTTTCATCATAAATCATTCCTGAGTATATTGCCCTCATGAACTAGGTACAAAAATGTTTGGTAGTATACCAGTAAGCCTGAACCCTTTCCCAATTAATAAAATTTCAAAGAAGTTGCATACGACAATGTGAAGTAAATGGTTTTTAAAAATCTTTGTCTTTTGAGGTAGAAAACATTGACGCCAATGAAGAAATTGTTTGCATCAAGCAATTTCTTTATTTGCCATATTGTTTTCCAGAGCTGTTATAATTTTGGGCATCAAAAATCATCATTGTGTTTAGAATGGGTTGAAATCGGCTTACCAGTTGTTTGCGTGCTTGACATTGTTTGTGTGCTTGACATTGTTTGTGTGCTCCACATTGTTTGTGTGCTCCTCAATTTTTGTGTGCTCCACATTGTTTATGTGTCCCACATTGTTTGTGTGCCCCATATTATTTGTGTGCTCCACCTTGTTTGTGTGCCCCACATTGTTTGCATGCCCCACATTGTTTGTGTGCTCCACGTTGGTTGTGTGCTCTAGATCGTTTGCACCCCACATTTTTTGCGTGCCCCGTATTGTTTGTGTGCTCCACATTGGTTGTGTGCCCAACATTACTAAGACAGACATCTGTAAGACACACAATGTCTTAATCTTTTTCCCTTCCTTACAAGTTTCTCAACTTTTCTTGTCATTTAGTGCTTACAAATATAGGATTGTGTGGAAATGGCTTAAATCAGTTTTAAGGCTCGTATTTATTACCTCCTACGAAGTAGATGGGATTATACTGGTTACAACGTGTCTGGTTTGGCCATCTGTTCATCCATAGACCTTTTTGTTTTCATGCTCAAACTCTAGAACCAATTGACTTAAAACCATAAAACTTATTACAATTGTTGCAAATGATCCAAGGAAGTGGCATGGAATTTTTGGGGGGTCACATAGGTCAAAGATCAAGGTAACAATTTAATTGAAAATTATTTCTGTGCTCTAACTCTAGAACCAATGACCTACAACATTTAAGATTCATATTTTTTTGTCAACGATTCAAGGCAGTAGTCTATTCTTTTTGGATCACTTAGGTCAAAGATCAAGGTCACAATTGAAATTTTATTGAAAACTTTTTCCTTGCTTTAACGGTCATAAACTATTGACCTAGGACTTTGAAACTTATAATTGTATCATCCATGACACAAGGAGTTGCCCAAATGTTTTGGGATAATATAGGTCAAAGGACAATTGTGTTACTTGAGTGACATAAATGCTGGTGGGGGGATATAATTTGAGACAATTTTGTTTATATAAACCAACACAATCCCCCCCCTTTTTGCACACCCACGAAAAGAGTTTTGAAATTTTTTTTTTGAAAATGAAGAAATTGTTAATAACAAGCAATATCTTTATTTTCAACATGGGTTTCTCCCCAAAATAGCAAAATATGCTAAAGCTTCATTAGCAATGAATTGTCAATTGCAACTTCCTTAAATTTAGAGTGTTAATGTGTTAATACACCTTGCATTGAAATATTTTAAAATTTTTACTGATGACACTTAGATCAAGGACGTCTTACAAGGTCAAGATAAATAATCAAGGTCATACCGTACAAGTTTTTCTTTTAGAATCTGCATTCACAAACATTTTTAGCTCGGCTGTTATTGGAGAAAACATGAGGTATTGCTATAGCCTTGGTGTCGTTGTTGTTGTCGTCAGCGGCATGAGATAACTTTGACATTTTGTGATATCTCTGGTTCTACTAAAGGCATTCACTTGAAACTAGTTTACACTTGCTCACTATCAAAAGACCAACCTATACTATCAAGGGGGATAACTGTACATGCATTTTGTCCACTATCCAGCACCCAAAAACTTTGACATTTTGTGGTATCTCTGGTTCTACTAAATGCATTCACATGAAGCTTGGCACACTTGTTCAATATCAAAAGAGCATCCTATACTATCAAGGGGGATGCATTTTGTCCACTATCCAGCACCCAATAGCCAAGCGTAGGCACCCGTAGGTGGTGCTCTTGTTTATATATTGTTTTATTCTTTACCCAGCCTTCATAACAGTTCATGAAGTATATATATAAATTTTCCGATGGTGGGGTTTTCCTTAGATGGCTCCTGGTCAGGTCAGATCATGCTCACAAGAGGTTATTTCAGTCCTTTACAAATTGAGGGTTAATTGTGAGACTATAGACTCTTAGAACATTATCGAATTAATCCTTGAAATATTTGTAACAATTATTTCATAATTCAGTTGCAATTGGTCAAATAATGTTGCTGTATACAAATCTATATGAATTGTCTTTTATGGATTCATTTTGTCTTTGACACAATATTATTAGTAGATATATTTTTATGGCTTTGAATTTTACTTTGGCTTGAATTTCTTTAATCTTTCTTAGCCTATTGAATGACTTCAGCTGTCTATGAGGCATAAAACCCCATTGATTCATGCATTCACAAATACTATCTTGTCCCCATATTGTCATCTCATCAAGTGAAGGTATGCAGAGAAAATCTCCAGGATCAATTAAAAGTGGTGTGACAGAAAACATTATATGTGATCAGCATTATCACCTGACCTCGTTTACTGTTAATTGATTGCTTATCAATGACTCATTTACCTTTCTCCCAGACTCAGTGTCTATGGGATTGGATAATTTAATTTTTTCCTGTCTTTTTATGCCCCCATGGTGATGTGCATTACAAACTCACCCCTGTTTGTGTATGAGAGTGTGCTTTTGTCCATGTGTGAGAGAGTAACCATTTCTTGTCTGGGGCATATCTTTTGTATTAACCCTTTCCTGTTTTGCAAAATTTTAGACCTGTCCAAATTCAAAGGTTTTGCAGACGACAATTTAAAGTTGATTTTATTGGAAAAATAATCATTCAATAGGGTAGAAAATATTGTGGAAAAAGAAGAAATTGCTTGTTACAAGCAATTTCTTCTTTCTCCACAATGTTTTCTAAATTATGAAAAGACTGGGACGTAAAAACCAGGGATTGTGCAGGAAAGGGTTAATTGCTAGATTTCAAAATAACTTGGTACAGTTGTTCCCCTAAATGAGTACTAGAGACATGCCTAAAGTTCTCGTGTATGCTCCTACATTCAAGGTCAAAATTGAAGGTCATATGAAGTGCTCTTAAGCTAGGGCATCTGTGTCTGAGACACATTTCTAGTAATTTTTACTTCACAATTCCTTTGTTCAGAAATTCGTAGAAAGATTTTTTAGAACACTGGTATAGACACGGGTATATAAAAATTACAGAACCAGAGGGTTTAACTCAGATTGGTCATTCTGCTAAAAATGTAAACTTTAGAAAATTAAATATAGACAAGGATAGATGGTTGGGTTCCAAAAATAGAAATTAGTTTCTCTTAACTCAATTGTTGAATTGACACTGTCAAATAAGAAAAATGATAAAAATAAGAAACAAAAGAAAAAAATATTAATAGTTTATTTCAGACCATTAGAGAAATATGACCTGACATTTTGATTGGGTCAATTTAAGCTTTGTATCTACATATTATTCAACCCTAAGTTTAGTTACAATATTTAGGTTGACATCCAGCCAGGCACATTTACAGCATTTTCCCAGCAATTTCCAAGAGGAAATAAAAACACATTTTCCTGTGTGGTAAGGTTTAACTCATTCCCACACAATGTTGCTTTATGACGCCCCTCAAGAAAAACAATTGGGAAAACATTTTGTAAAATGAAGAAATTGCTAACTTGTAACAAGCAATTTCTTCATTTTTCACAATGTTTTCAATGCATATAGTTGAAAAATCTAAAACTTCATAAACATTATGACCAGTCTGAAATGATGTCAGGGTTCTCCCCAGGCCATTATGGCGTATCGGCCCAGATACGCCTTCATTAATTAAGAGAGTTTGCCGATATGCCTTCAGATCGCCGATACGCTTATATTTGGTCACCGATACCGCTTAATTTCCAGCAGAAGAAATGGTAAAGCAAACCATTAAAATTGGTCTAGTTAAAAGTAAAAGATGTGGTTATTTGATGTGACAACTATTAAACTAAAGCCACAGTGGTTTAAAATTTAATTTTTTGAAGGAAAGATTTATTGGGTCAGTTTATTTCATACATTGATTGCTGAAAACATACCCTTTTCGCGATCTTTTTTCCTTACGAGAATTTGCCAAAATAATAAAGACAGATTTGTATAGAAGCCATCCTAGTTATACTAAGCTCTTGTTTTCAACTCAGTTTAATAATTACACACATGAATCTTCTGGAATAAGTCCATTTATTTTTTATCCAACATGGAGGGCATTATCTCAAACATTCTTACCCTTGTTTGTTCAACCCACTTTTTCAATAAATTTGTTTTAAAAGTTTGATGAAAAAAATTATTATACTTTTAGTAATTATCTAATAATATCTCACTCTCTCATGTTTTTTACCCAAAAAGAAATAATACCCCATAAAAATCAAAGTGCTGAAAGCACTTCAAGAAAAGAATGCCTTAGACCAATTAGGGATTTCTTTTTATAAAAAGTAATGGTTTAATAATTATTTAGAATCAGGAAAAGATCATTCACGCTATAATATTTGGAAAACAAAATCCTCTTTTGAAAATCAAAGTGCTGAAATCACTTAAAGAAGAGAAGAGTAAAGACACTTGTTTAATAAATTTGATCAACTTTCATGTTATAGTTTGAGAAATAAGGTTGGACACTCTTGATATATTATACATTTTTTATTAACTTATTGAAATCAAATAGCTGAAAGTACTGTTAGAAGAATAGTTATAGTGTCAGACAGTCGAAGGCTTCTGAATAGGCAAATAATGAGCATTTCAAATTTTACACAGAGAATCTAATGGAGCTCTTTAAGATGCAAAATTTGAAAATGAAACCAGGTATTTCAGAGTCCTCAAGGATATGATTTTTGGACAGAGTTGATCAAATGGCCAAGCATGAAAAGCTAATCCTATCTAATATACAAGCAGTTGACACTTTTTTTTACTCATGAGACTTTTGGGTATATTCTTTCATTATCTTTCCTTTTCACATCCTTTTTATGAGACAATTTAGTGCCCTTAATCCAACAAATAGGATAGAGAGTTGAAGTAAGCTGAGTAATGTCACAATTGGTTGGTATCAAAATAAGCCTCAGAATAGATAAATCAACTTATAATAATTAAAAAGTTGAAGAATATAATTCAAGAATAACTCTCAATAAAACAACAAGATGTCAATAATCAAGCTAAAAAGCACTTTTAATGACCTTTATTATGTATAGTCATACCAAGATGTTAACAGACAACACGCCGCGCATTTGCCACTACGCCTTCAAAAATTTCTGGGGAGAACCCTGGATGTTATTTGGTAATGGGTTATTAAAATTGTGTGTACCATAACTGTTGAAATTAAATCCAATTAGGTTGTTATATCTGTGGTCAGAAGTACAAAATCTCAAATTTCTTCGATACATTTTCTGACAAAAGTTTTCTATAATGGCAGGGAATTACTCATGGACAAGTTATATTGATTTAAAGTTGTGTGTCAGCATGTTCCGTGTGTCATCGTTGTCCCATAGGACTCGTGATGAAGTGAAACTGCAAATATTGGCTGATACTGCCTATTTTGATAGGAATTCCTCTACAGAATCAAAGGACTGATTGCACTGATGTGTCAGCATGTTACATGTATTATTGTTGTCCCACAGGACTGGTGATGAAATGAACCTGCAAATATTGACTGAGACTGCCTCTTTTATAGGAATTTGTCTACATAATCAAAGTACTGATAGCACTGATATGTTATCAGCATGTTCCATACATTATTGTTGTTCCTAGTGATGAAATGAAACTGCAAGTATTGGCTGAGAGTTCCTCTTTCTTAAACAAGAGAAGCTGGTGCCATAGGCTTCAGCTTATTTGCATAGTTATTACACAGGTTTAATATTAACCGTGTAATATCAACCGTATAATATCAACCATGTATTATTAACCATGTAATATCAACTGTGTAATATCATGATATTATTTCACTCAGGAGCCATAGGGAATATTATGAAAAGTTATATTTGACCCTTTCCTGTTTTTCAAAACTTCAGACTAGTCCAAGTTGAAAGAAGTTGCAGATGACAACTAAAAATGAGTGCAATTTTAAAAGTAACCAATCTACAGGGTAGAAAATATTGTGAGAAAAGAAGAAATGGCTTGTTACAAGCAATTTCTTCTTTTCCCACAATGTTTTCTTAGGTATAAAATAACAGTGGCATGAAATTAGGGGTTGAACAGGAAAGGGTTAAGAAAGATGTATGAGCTTGCTCCCCTTGTCTTTAGAGAATTCAAGGGAGATCAATGAATTTAGAAGGAAGTCAAGTTGAATGAAAAAAAAAAAACAATTTTGAGATAAAAAGTGAAAAAAAAAAAAAAAAAAATCCCCAAGACATGGACTTTTACAGATGCTCAGGTGAGCGATCTAGGGCCATCATGGCCCTCTTGTTTGTTGCATGTTACTAGACATAAATTTGCAAAATAATGCCTATTGATGTACAAATGAAACCCCCAGTCAGAGTCAGTGGGTGTGGCCAGTGGAATCGGCATTAAGATATGAACAAGCCTAATCAATGTTGCAAGGGTTAATGTTGATCGAGATTCGACCACTTTATGGGGAGCCATAAATTTATGAAACAGCTAACATCAATGTTTTGTCTTTTAACCCTTGTCATGCTGAACCTGGAATATTCCGGTTTTGGCAGGGGGTGTAGACTAAGATCAGACTGCACTCATGTGCAGGCTGATCTAAGTCTATACCTCCTGCTTATACTTTTCCTGGCAGAGTTGTTTATGAAGTTGATTTCTAAAACAAATATTGATTTTTGAACAAAAAGTTCTATCAGCCCTTTGATTTGAGAGCAATTAAGTATGGTAAACTTATACAGCATAACAAGGGTTAACTCTTTCCGTGCTGACTTTAATCCTGTATAGAATTGCACAAAAATGCAAGGGACTGAAATCACTGGAAACACTTAAAGTTGCCAGCCAATATTTCTTTTGAAAACTTATTTTATAAACAATTTTGGCTATAAAGGGACAAGCAGGAGATCAGACTACAAATATTTATAAGCTGGCCTTTGTCCATACCTCCTGCGCAAACAGGAATATTGCAGGTTGAGCATGGCAAGGGATAATTTTATAACATTTTAGGTGTTGATTTGCCTCATATATCTTAACCGATTCCCACACAATGACGCTTTTTGACGACCCCAAGAAAAACATTTGAGATAATATTGTGTAAAATGTTATTCTATCCAGAAAGATGTAAAAATCCAAACTTTCATAAACTTTAAATTGTTGTTTGCAATTCCTTTCAATTTGGACCAGTCTAAAATTTTGGAATCTGGTAATGGGTTATGTCTTATATGAAATCATGAAATATGATAGAGTGTGATCTTCCTATTATTCTTTTATACACATTACCACACAATGACATTTTTTGACGTCTCGAACCCACAAGAAAAAATCAGAAAACAAAGGTTGAAAAGAAGAAATTGCTTGCAACAAGCAATTCTTCTTTGTTCACAATGTTTTCTACCAAGAAAGTTGAAAAAATCTAAAATTTCCTGAATTTTAAAGAATTGTCTGCAACTCCTTTCAATTTGGATCAGTTTAAAATTTTGTTGTTTGGTAATGAGTTAACAGGTAACTAGAATAAAAAGGAACAGACAAACCCAATAATCACATTCTCCAGGGAGAAGATTAAGATGAGCACAAAAATGAAATATGTAAATAACTTGTCCTATCACATGTCATTTCACAGTTTGCAGCCCATTTGACTCTCAATTATGTGATCAAGGGTTCAATACCCAGTCGCTGCTAATACCCTTGGGTGGATGATGATTGTAAAACTAAATAGGATGAGAAGATGGTGGCTTGGAAAGGATGTAGTGGTGGTACTGGGGTGAGAAATACTAGGAATCTATGGTTAGGTGCTCCAGCTGCCGCGATTTGACGGACATACTTTAAGAAGTGGTGTTTAATTAAATCCCATTCAAAGTAAACAAGAAAGTATTTTCTGTTTGATTCTGTTTGTGTTCAGTATCTCAACGGATTTCTTTATAAGGGAAATTGGCTAAGATAAATATAGAATATATTTAAATTCTTCTTTCATATGAGAGTTAAATGGGGAGTTTTGAAGAAATGGGCTGGAAACCAGCAGTTTTGAATTGCAAATTTATTTCAAAAGTCTCCGAGGAGCAATAATTTCTGAGTAACCAAAGCTATATAGTGTAAAATCCATTTCCTTTCAAATGATATAAAGAGTAAACCCTTTTAGTCTATTGTTTAACCCTTTCCTAGTTTTTTTTTTTGCAATTTTAGACTGGTCCCAATTAAAACGGGTTGCAGGCAACATTAAGAATTGGATACAATTCCAAATGAAACAATCCTTTCTAGTTGAAAATATTTTTGGAAAAGAAGAAATTCTTTTTCCACAATCTTTTCTCAAGCATAAAATCTAATCGAAATAAAATTCCGGGTTAGTGCAGGAAAGGGTTAAAAAAATATAAAAAAATGTTGTTATCCAAACACCATTCATGAATAGTGGCTCATTAAATTATATTGATGGGTCAGAACAAAACAGTTATAACTGCATATTAACATTATAGGTAGTTACACTGTTTTGCACTGACCCAACGATATGGGACATTGTTTGCTTGCATTGATAGGCATCAGGTGGTTGTAAGACCAGGGTCATCCATCATGGTCAAGGTCATTTTTTAAGGTCAGGAATTTTGTAAACTTTAAAAGATACAGGGCTCCTATAGGGATATATGTTCCTTGCAGTGATTGGCATCCGTTGGTTGGGAGATCAAGGTCATTCATCAAGGTCAAAGTCACTTATCAATCTCATTTTAACTAAAAAACCCAATATTTTGCTGTTATTCAAATACCATTTAAGATACATGGCTCATGTTTGAAACATAGGTTTCTTACTTTGATTGGTGTCAGTCGATTGTCAGGTCTAGGTTATACATCAAGGTAAAGGTCACTTATCATAGTCAACTTAACACAAAAAGTTGATATTTTGCCGTTATATAAACACTGTCCAAGATGCATGGCTCATAGATTCCTCTCATTGATCGTTATTTGTAGGTTGTATGATTAATGTCACCCATTTAGGTCATGCACTGATAGATTCATGGGTTCATTTCTACATTATTCATATTGTTTATCTATAATAATGAATCAAAGAACTGAAAGTCCTGAGGGTGGTTTTGCTGGCTAATCAGTAACCAATAATGATGTCTACATGTCACCCATGTATCACCAAGATAAGAGTCAGGAAAGGCATACACACACACACAAACACAATGTATATTTTTACAAAGCGATTCATTCCCACACAGTGACGCTTTTAGATGCCCTTGAAGAATAACGGTTGGTAAAACATTATGTAAAATGAAGAAATTGCTTGTGACAAGCAATTTCTTCATTTACCACAATGTTTTCTACCCAGAAACTTGAAAATTTTTTTAAAATTTCATAAACTTGAAATTGTTGTCTGCAACTCCTTTCAATTTGGATCAGTCTGAAAAATTGTTGTGTGGCAATGGGTTAACTGAGCATAAAAGAATCATAAGCCGCTCAGATGAAGCCATAGCAACAGAGCATTGAAACGCAAGATCACCAACATAGTTTGAACGAAAATGTATCTAGGGTTACAACCGTTTATAGTATAGGCTTCCATTTTAATATGAAACATACATGTGTATTCAAAATAACAAATAAACACCCTAAGTAATACTTGTGATAGTATAAGATATAGCAGACTTTCACCACTGCGCCATTAACAAGTACAAAAACATAAATGTAATAACAAGGACAATGTGAGAAACAAAACAAATAAACTGAATTTGACACATCAAAATATCATTAAGTTGCAAATCAAACACTGATCTTGGGATATTTTCATGCTACCAAATAGGGCCTTGTTACATATAGGGAGGCTCCTTTTATGACCCTCTGTAAAAGAATATCTAAAACCTTGATTCATTGAACAATGTGTTTTCATATTGTAAGCAAATTAAGTTTACCGTCTAACCTGAATCCGCTTTTTTTCTTTTATTTAGAATGTTTTCCATCATTTTGGGGCTATGTGGTCAGGGGTTAAGTATTAAAAGGACAAGAAAATCGAAACTAAATTCTTCACTCATGTTCTATTATTTATTCCCTAAACCAATTCCCTCACAGTGATGCTTTTAAACACTCCTCAATACAAAAGCTTCATAAAATATTGCTTTCCAAAAGCTATTTCTTCATTTTCCACAATGTTTTCTGTCGTAATAGAAAAATAGTTTAAAGATTTTATCAAGTTTGATTGTTTGCAAGTTCATTGAATTTGGACAGGTCTAAAATTTTATTGTGTTGAAATAGGTTAAATTACATCTCTAGAGTTTCGCAAACTGACTCTGATCAGCAAAACAGGGAGATAACAGCTAGAGAATACATGTTCTTTAACTAAAACTGTATATATCTTTCAATATCAGTGAGATTGGGAACCAGTCAAGGGCTTTATCGTCCTTCTCTTATTAGTCTTCGGGATGACGGAAAAGGGAAGTAATAATAAATTACAAAGCTTGCACCTTGATGTCTCCACTGTAATCAATATCAATTCCAACCGTCTAGATATATTCCAGACTTAAAATTCCTTACAACCCTTTCATTAGAAAAGAAAACTTAGGTTTTTCTTAGGTCAAAGAGCTCTTCCTTGGACTGTTTTTGCAAACCAATTTTCAGAGTCTGATTGATAACCCATTACTAGAAGGCAAAATTTCAGACTGGTCCAAATTCAAAGAAGTTCCAGATGACAACTCTTGAGTGATAAAATTTGGGTTTTTTTTTTAATTTTGGCTTCGAAAACATTGATTGTTACAAGCAATTTCTTCATTATCTACAATGTTTTCTAAAGTGTCTTCCTTGAGGGATGTCTGACATCAATCTATACCACTTGTGTGTTCCTTTTAAGACATAGTTGAGCTTCCTTCATTAGCTCAGTCGGTAGAGCATCAGACTCCCAATCTTCAAATATTGTATGTCATGGGTTCGATCCTCAGCAGCGCACATATCCTTTCCGACATTTTTTTTGTCTCTCGTCAATGGTTGGACAAACATTACCTAAGTGGGATAGCAGCTGGAGGCTAGGAAAGGATGTAGTGGTAGTACTGGTGTTAGAAATACCAGGAATCCATTGTTAGGTGCTCCAGCCGCCACAATTTGACTTAAATAATTTTAAAAGTGGCGATAAACCCCATGCAGTCAATCAATTTAAGACATAGTTGATTATAATCTTTGGAAAAAAATGTGAATATGCAGATGATTTCTCAGTATCCACAATCAATTCTACCTTAAAAGAGAAAGTTTTGTAAACTACAAATTGTCTTTCCAAAATTCTTTAAATTGTGACCAGTCTAAAATTTTGCCATCTGTTAAATGGTCAAACCCCTGTAATAGATTGTGCAATATTGTGAAGGATTGGCTCCAGGGAATGGAAATCTAGGCAATTTCCAAATTCATTATGATATAGTTTTGATATGGGAAAAAGCATAACACATTTAGAGGATAAAAGATCTTTTATCTCACTGTTACATTGAATCTACCCATTACCACACAAAAAATATGAGACTGGTCCAAACTGAAAGGAATTGCAGATGACAAATTAATGTGTATGAAATTATAGTTTTTTCAACTTTCTTGGTAGAAAACATTGTGTAAAATGAAGAAATTGCTTGTTTAAAGCAATTTCTTCATTTTACACTATGTTTTACTAATTATTTTCTTTGAGGTGTATCAAAAAGTGTCACTGTGTGGTAATGGCATTAAACTGATTAACCCATTCCCACACAATCCAGCTTTTTTACAGCCCTCAACATTGAGGAAATAAAGAAATTGCTTGTTACATTGGTTGGTTTTTTACCTCACCATGCTGAAGGGGAGCTATTTTGATTGGTAAATGTCTGGCGTCCATCTGTCCTTCTTTTTGTCTTGTCTGTCCGCCTGTGAACAATTACTAAAAAATCTCCTCCTCCTAAACCGCTTTGATATTTGGTACATATCAGCTATTGACCCTCAAACAAAATACTTCAAATAATTACTGTATTCTGAAAATTAGCCCTTTTTTGTGTGATCCCTGATTTAACAAAGGAATAAAGAAGGATTTCTTTCAAAATCTTCTCCTCCTAAACCATTAGGCCTAGAGCTTTGGAATTTTGTATGTATTGATGTCTATTGACCCTCTAACAAAATAATTCAAAGAATTACTGTTTTCAGGAAATTAGCACTTTATTCTGGGGTCATCAATATACCTAGGATTAAAAGAGAAAATCCTTAAACATCTTCTCCAAAATAATTAGACAGAAGGCTTTGCTACTTTGTATATATCATAAAGCAATGAACCATCACACTCAGGGGAGCAAATTAGGACCATCATGGTCCTCTTGTTTATTTTCCAAAATGTTCTCTACTTCTGTAGACAATGATTCTTAAGATTACATGAACTTGAAATTGTGTAAAAAAAATTGTATGTAGGAAAGGGCTAATTAATTGATTGATTGAATGGGGTTTAACGCCACTTTAAACTGTATTTCAGTCATATTGCGGCGGCTGGAGCACCTAATAATGGATTGCTGGTATTTCTCACACCAGTATTACCACCATATCTTTTCCTAGCCACCAGCTGCTATCCCACTTAGGTTTACGATTATCCACCCATTGGTGAGAGACGAATGTCGGAAAGGATATGTGCCGCCGTCAGGGATCGAACTCATGACATCCCATTATTGAAGATTAGGAGGCTGATGCGCTATGGACTGCCCTATGATGGTGGTTGGAAAGGGATAATGAGTAATAGAGTATGAGAAGTTCATTTGACTCTCTATGATGATTAGTAATACTGAAAAAAGCATTAATGTCCCTCTAATGAATGAATTATTAATTTTAATGTTTGTTGCCTAATCAATTTACTGACGACTGGTAGATGGCAGGATCGCAGTTATGTTCTGACCTTAACCTCTCCTCCTCATTCATAATATCCCCTCCCTCCAAAGTCGGGTTTTATGGGAGACAGCTTGTTGGTCTGTTGGTCAGTTTCTTCATTTTATACAATATTTTTTACCGAGAAAGTTGGACAAAAAAAACCCACTAAAATATCATAAAATAACTTTGAAGACATTATATAAAATGAGGCAATTTACCTAGAAAACTGAAAAAAACCTAATATATCATAAAATTTGACTTGTCATCTGCAACTCTTTTCAATTTGAACCAGTGTAAAATTTTGCTGTCTGGAAATGGGTTAATAGTTAGTTGGTCAGTCTTTTTCTTTGTCCTCTCAAATTGTCAGCAACAACTGCATGTATTTGATTCAAACTTAACAGATAGACTCAGTATCAGACAGAGATGTGTAATTTCGGTATGGTCCATTCATCTGCATTAATCAGTGTTATAGTATAGCTTTAAACTTTTGTAATGGAAAAAACATATACAAGTATTCTGAAAAAAAGATAAGAGGAAAAGCCTACGGCTCCGAGTCAGATATATATGCAAAGTAGATTAAAACCATTTTCTTGCATTAAAATTTGCAGATAGAATACACTTGCAGAAATTACTCCCTATGATGTCTAGTTGTGCATAATGAAATTTGAATCACTCCAGTCTTTTCTTAGTTATCCTGTATTATCTGCCCTTCAATTGAACGAAAAACCCCTGTATATCTTGTGAGCTCTCTTTCTCCTACATTTTGAATGGGATTGAACTGAAACATGCCACAATTTCTCTGTATGATGTCTAGTTGTGCTTCAATCTAGTACATGTATTTGTTTGATATGTCAAATTGTTCCTGAATTATCTGCCATTTACTTAACAATATAGCGCAGTTGGTAGCGCGTCGGACTATCACTCTAGGTCCCGGGTTCGATTCCCGACGGCGGCACTCATCCTTTCCGACTATTTGTCTCTCACCAATGGGTTGATAATCGTAGACCTATGTGGGATAGCAGCTGGAGGCTAGGAAAGGATGTAATGGTAGTACTGGTGTGAGAAATACCAGGATTCCATTGTTAGGTGCTCCAGCCGCCGCGATATAACTGAAAGATTGTTGAAAGCGGCGTAAAACCCCATTCAAACAAAACTTAACAATATAGCTTAAAATTACAGGGTTTTTTTTGTGTGCGCACAACTCCTCCTACAAATTCTATTAGGTTGAACTAAATCTTGCCACAATGTATCTCTGATATAGTTGAGTATAAGATTTCAGAAATTCAAAAGCTCGGGTCTTTCTTGAATTATCTGCCCTTGAATTGGTTGAATTCAAATGTCGAGGTCATTTTGAGCTATGAAAAACCTAAACTGAACCATTGTAATAGTTTATTTGTTAAGATCAGTTTTATAAGGTCATATTTTTATTGGTGTCGAGTACTTTCTGTTGAAACTTGTTTCAAGGTCATTGGTCAAGGTCATTTTTTTTATGTCATTTGTTTTCAAATTATAGAATTTAACAAAAGTACATAATGTCGAATGATAAGTTATTATAAAGCTGTCTTGTTTCTCAAGTGTAAACAGTATTATTCAGGTGATAAGATCTTTCTATGGACAAAAATCATTAGCTATCATTCAAGCTCAGGTTACCGACAAACCCCTTTGGGCGTATTTGGGCAGCTCTGCAAAGCTCTTGTTTGACGTATTTTCTATCCTTAAAGGGAAAGATTTTCTTAATTCCACCAACTTGAAATTGTTATCTTTCAAATTTGACCAGTCTGAAAATAATTTAGTGGTTATAGGTTAAAATTTCGAATTAGGCAAAGAGTAACGCTAAGAGATGGTATCATATTCACTTTATGTTTTTAGCACTGATTGTCAAGTAAATTTCATTTTCCTCAGGAATTGCATGTCATCTGTAAATTAATTACTGGAAAAATTTATGATAGTAAATCAACCCTGTTTAGGGATGGTTTCAGTCATTCAGCTAAAGTACATGGTGTATTCGCTCACTTGAGCACAACAAGGTCATCATGGGCTTTTGTGATCCTTGAAACTGTGTCTCCTTGCCTGTCATCTGTGGTCAGTGATACAATTGTTTACTCTTCTACCGGCCATGATTTTTGCATCAATCCTTTTGAAACTTGAGGGGGGGGGGCCTTTACTAACTGAGTTTCACTCATTTCACTGTATTCAGAATTTCTGCCCAATCTTTCTGAGACTTTGTCAGAATATTTGACAGATCATGAAAAAAAATCTATTTAATCCTTTCCTGGTTAATCCCCGCTTAAGTCCCTATGATTTTTATAATTGAGAAAATATTGTGGAAAAAGAAGAAATTGCTTGTGACAAGCAATTTCTTCTTATTCCACAATATTTTATACCCTACCAAATGGTTATTTTTCAAATCACTTTAAAATTTTCGTCTGCAAAACCTTTGAATTTGGACAGGTCTAAAATTTTGCAAAACAGGAAAGGGTTAGATTGATGGATTGCACCTGTCAATAAAAATTGATAGACCAATCAAATCCTACATTTAGACCAGAAGTGAACTCACACATTGGTCAACATTTATCTGAAGTATTTTTGTTGGTTTTGGGACTTAAAGTTTGTAACTAAAGCTTATTCAAGATGTAGTTACAATATGATGTAAATCAGAACTTGTACCAGTTTTCTGGGGCATTGACAGAACTAAGATCAAATTAGCGGCTCCTGGGAATTGAACTAAGGACCTCTTGATGGGAAAACTAACGCTCTACTTCTCAACCACTTTTAATTTTACATGGTTGTAATTGTCAATCTAATTATTTTGTGGTAAAATCTTCCATGAAAATGTTATATGTAATGACAAAGCTTGGGTGTGCATGCAATTTTATTTACAAACATCCCTTAGGTTTATTCTATTTTTTTTTAGATGGCATGTCTATCTCAAATTTAGGCCATATTGTAGAATTTCTAATCCATGTTCACAAAAAACCAAGTTCATTTAACTTGCCTTTTCCTGATTTGCAAATTTTAGACCTGTCCAAATTCAGAGGATTTGCATACAAATATTTAAAGTGGATTTAAGTTGAAAAATATCCATTTAGTAGGGCAGAAAATATTGTAGAAAGTGAAGAATTACTTGTTACAAGCAATTCCTCATTTCTACAATATTATCTCAAATATTAATTCACAGGTATGTAAAAACCAGGGACTGAATGGGCAAGGGTTGAAACCAATAAAAACTTTGGCAAAACAATTTTTTACAGTAAAGGGCTACATCAAGATTTTTCACAATATTTCCTTATTTGGTTTTACCATGAATTTGAATATTCATAAAGTTTGTTCGATTACATTTTATTGGGTTTACTGGACGAGCAGATTGCATGTCTAATGGAAATAGCTTGACAGAAAAATGTGCTAGAATTTCAACTTTTACTTTAATTCCTTGTCTTTTTCTTTTAGACTTTAAACTTTGTCCTGCTGAATATGCTGCTGTCATAGTGCAGTTGGTAGGGTATCAGACTCCTAATCTTCAATCATGGGTTCGGTCCTCGGCAGCGAAACTTATTCTATCAGACATTTGTCTCTCACCAATGGGTGGATAATCGTAAACCTAACTTGGATAGCAGCTGGAGGCTAGGAAAGGATGTAGTGGTAGTACTGGTGTGAGAAATACCAGGAATCTATTGTTAGGTGCTCCAACCGCCGCGATATGAATATTTTCCTCTTTTCACTATATTTGAAAACAATAACATAATCAGATAGAACTTGTGTTAAAAAATTCTTTCAAAACAACAATAAAAGAAGGTAGTGTAGGCTAAGATCAGACTGCACTTCTGTGCAGGCTGATCTTAGTCTATACATTTGCCAAAGCCATTATCAAAGTAGGAACATTCGGGATCAGCATGACAAGGGTTATTTTTAAGCCTTGACATGCTGAACCTAGAATATTTCTCTTTTGGCAGGAGAAATAGACGAAGATCAGCCTGCACACAAGTGCAAATCAAATCTTAGAAAAACCTTGTGTGCACTATAGAGGTCACATTTTTACCCAAATGTCTTGAAACTTGGTCAGAATTTTGTCTACATTAATAATAATAATAATAATAATAATAATGTCTTTATTTAAAGAGGCAAACACAGTATGGTGAACCCAGTCTTCCCTGTGGGCCTCTATGTAAGCAAATTTAACAATAATTAGAGTAAATATTACATTGTATCTAGGACTAGTTCAAAACTGGATCATGTGGGGTCAAAAACTAGGTCACCAGGTCTTATTTTAGAATAACCTTGTGTGCACTGTAGAGGTCACATTTCTTGCTGAAATGTCTTGATATTTGGTAAAGATGTTTGTCTGCATAAGATCTGGCAAGTTCGAAAATAGGTCATGTAGGGTCAAATTATAGGTCTCTAGGTCAAACTTTAGAAAAACCTTGTGTGTACTCTGGAGGTCATATTTTTGACTCAAATGACTTGTTATTTGGTCAGAATGTTTGTTTACATGATATCTCAGACGAATGGAAAATGGGTCATGTTGGGCCAAAAACTAGGTCACTTGGTCAAATTTTATAGAAACCTTGTTTCTACTGTAGAGGCCCACATGTTTGTATCAAAGGTTATTATATTTGTTCAGAATGTTTGTTTCCATGATCTTCTTCATATTCGATATTGGGTCACATGGTTGATAAAGTAGGTCACTAGGTCAGATCTTATGATAACCATCCTTTCTATGAAGTCTCTATACTTCTGGAATAGATATATTGAAACATGATAAGAATGTCTTTCTAGTTGAATTTCTGAGACAATTCTTCAGAAACAAGTCTTGTTAGGACAAGATAAGATCACTTGTTTCATTTTTGTCGAGCCCACTTATGGTGAGTGAGACATGGTTGTCACTATGACAAGTCGGTGTATGTGCATTAGTCGATTAGTTAGTCTGTTAGTCTGTCTGTCAGTCAGAATATGTCAAGACAATTACTCCTACATTTATGGATGGATTTCAAAATAACCTGGCACAATTATTCTCCATCCTGAGTAGATGTGCCATATGAAAGAAGTTTTGAGATAGTTCTAATGTCAAGGTCACAGCTCAAGGTCAAACACTAAAATTGTGTTTGTCAGGACGATTACTCCTACATTTATGGATGGGTTTCTCAAAAAAACTTGGCACAACTATTCTTCATCATGAGTAGAATGATGTACCATTTGATATTAATTTTTGGGATAGTTCTAATGTCAAGGTCACAGCTCAAGGTCAAACACTAAAATTGTGTTTGTCCGGACAATTACTCCTACAATCATAGATGAGTTTCAAATGAATTGGCACAATTATTCTCAATCATGAGTAGATGTGCCATGTGAAAGAATTTTTCGGATAGTTCTAATGTCAAGGTCACAGCTCAAACACTAAAATTGTGTTTGTCAGGACAATTACTCCTACAATTATGGATGGATTTCAAAATGAATTGGCACAATTATTCTCCATCATGGTTAGATGTGCCATTTGAAATAATTTTTGGATAGCTTAAAGTTCAAGGTCAAAGCTCATGGTCAAACACTGAAATTGTGCATGTGTGGAGCATGATACCTACATGACTTTGTGGGCTCGACGGCAGCTGTCCTGGGACAACCATCTTGTACTGCTATTGTCATCAACTCAGCTGAGGGCCAACAGCCGTCTTATTAGCTCACTGAGCACAAAGTGCTGAAGTGAGCTATTTTCTGGTGTCCGTCAACAATTTCTTTAAACAACATCTCCTCCTAAAACCACTGGGTCAATTTGAACCAAATTTGGCAGAAATGTTCCTTAGGTGATCCCCTATAAAAATAGCTAAAATAATTGAAATCTGTTAAAAACTCTGGTTGCCATTACAACAAAAGTAAAATTTTAAGATTATCTTTAAAAATCTTCTCCTCCTGACCCAGAAGACGTTGAGCCTTGATATTTTGCATGAAGCATCAGTATATTGACCTCTTTCAAAATAGCTAAAATCGTGATCCTCGGGTGCCCAGGGCTTGGGGTTTATATAGAAATGAAAACGATTTTTAAATGACATCTCCCCCCAAACCACTTGGCCAATTTGAACCAAATTTGGCAGAAATGTTCCTTAGGTGGTCCCCTATGAAAATAGCTAAAATAATTGAAATCTGTTAAAAACTCTGGTTGCCATTACAACAAAAGTAAAATTTTAAGATTATCTTTAAAAATCATCTCCTCCTGACCCAGAAGGCGTTGAGCCTTGATATTTTGCATGAAGCATCAGTATATTGACCTCTTTCAAAATAGCTAAAATCATGATCCTCGGGTGCCCAGGGCTTGGTGTTTATATAGAAATAAAGAACGATTTTTCAAATGACATCTCCCCCCAAACCACTAGGCCAATTTGAACCAAATTTGGCAGAAATGTTCCTTGGGTGGTCCCCTATAAAAATACTTGAAATAATTGAAATGCGTTAAAAACTCTGGTTGCCATTACAACAAAAATAAAATTTTAAGATAATCTATAAAAATCTTCTCCTCCTGACCCAGAAGGCGTTGAGCCTTGATATTTTGCATGAAGCATCAGTATATTGACCTCTTTCAAAATTTCTCATAATTCTTGATTCTGGGTCCCAAGGGGAGGGGTGTTATAGGCATTAAGTGTCAGTTCACAGACTTCTTTCTTATTTCTTAAATTATAACCCATGGATCCAGGGAGGAAAAGTTTTTTCTTTCTTTCAAATTTGCCCTAATTTGTAATTTAGACTTTTAGATCCCGAAGTTCATAGTCTTTATATAAAAGTGTAGCCCACTTGTATCATAATCCTAACCTTTACATGAAATTAGACTGTTGAAAGAAAGAGAACCTTTATCTCAGGTATCTCAGGTGAGTGCCCAGGGCCAACGGCCCTCTTGTTTTAATAGCTGTCAAACAATTGCACCTACAAATGAACTTCAAGATAATGTCTGTAACTAATACTGCCTCAAATTAGTAGTATGTGTTGATAATATCGACTGTGGCACAAAAAATTCCCTTGACCATACTATTGTTGAACCTACTTGAGGGAGACATATTTATTCTTTGTGCATTGTTGGATTGGGAGGTCTGTCCAAAATTTGTCCTGAACATAACTTTTGCAATTATGGGGATAGATTTTAACCCATTCCCAAACAACAAAAATTAGGCTGGATCTAATTGAAAGGACTTGTAGACACCAATTTAAAGTTTATGAAATTCTAGATAATTTTAGTAGAAAACATTGTGTAAAATGAATAAAATGCTTGTTACAAGCAACTTCTTCTTTTTACACAATGTTTTATCAATTGTTCTTTTTTGAGGGCATCAAAAAGCGTCACAGTGTGGGAATTGGTTAAAATAACTTGACACAATTCTTTTCCTTTAATGTCATTTGAAACATTTGATTAGGTATTGTCAAGGTAATAACTAAAGGTCAATACTTTGTCTTACAAAACCTCTAGTATTCAAAATGAATTTACTCAGTTTTAGGGTCAATTGCTACACTGTTCTAAGTGCCTATACAATGTATAAACACTTAGAACAGTATAGCAATTAACCCTTGAATTGTTCTTCTTTGTGAGTGCATGAATGATACATGGTCAAAGTTATGGCTGAAGGTCTTATATTTGTCCATATCATAACTCCTACATTTAATGATTTATTTTGTTGTGATTTCGCAAAGTTCCTATAGATGTATCATTTTGGACAATAATGTTTAAGCCTTTCCCGTACAATCCCTGATTTGTACATCCCTGTGATAATATACTTTAGTAGACATTTTCAATATTGAATTGTCTTTTGTAATTTTGGTTCAGCTCTAAAATTTTGTAACCTGGTAAAGGAATAAGTGGTGAATCATGGATGAAAAGAAATGATGCAGTTTCATTCTATTTTCAGGTTCATTTATGTAGAGCCAAGGTCAACAATCGGACATGTTACTACTACAATCATTTAGACAGTAAGTCCTTGTAATCTAGCTGTGCCAGGGTTTTCCATTGGCATGAGAATTTTGGGGTCATTGTGACCCCTATGCCTTCAGAACTGGGGGTCTTTTCTCCAATTTAGGGGGTCAAATCTGAAAGACTGCTAGAGACTACAAGAATTTAAGAAATAACAAAGGAGACATGAAAAACGAAAGTTCGTACAGCAAGTAGTGAAAGGATTAGATTTTTTCGTTTTAATACACGGGTCACACAGCATTTCACCATCGGCGATTTTAAGCCAACTGAAGGTTTCTGACTGAAAGACCTCCGGGTCTTTGTCGAAGACAGGTTTCATCATCAGACTCTCTATCTGTGCTCTCTTTGGTAGTCTGATTGCCATGACTGCCCGATGCAGACGAGAGGAATTTCGACATCTTTGTTTGATGCAACATTTTTACATTTTCTAGTTGTCAGGTAAACGATATGTTTTATCACCGGAAACCGAGTCTGAATTTGATAAAAATCACTATAACCCGTCTACATATTTTATCTGTCAACTAAAAATAGAACAGGATATTGCTATTAATAAATGTTGGAAACCCAAATTACCGACAGTCGCTAATTTGATTGATTGTCGTAACTCAGACTTCTAAAGGATTTATTTCAACATTTTGGCCTTTACCGACGATTCTATTCATAAAGAATTAGGTCTTAAAACTTGCGTCATTTATGACGCACAGGCAAAATTTTTACGGGTCATTTGTTCTGAAATTGCGACAATGACGCACGAATTTTGCGTCATGGAAACCCCTGCTGTGCTCAATAGACTTGACAGGTTATCCAAGGGTTATGAGTTCAAATACCTTACTTTGTAGTTTTTATTCTAGATTTAAAAAATGTGGGGGATTTTCGTGTCAAATCTACACAATTCGATAGTTCATCGCGAAACACTTGTATCTGGCTAAAAACATATAGGCAGTTAGAACTGTTTCAGGCTGAACCATCAAATTGAGTAGTGTTTGGTATTTCATTCTGTTTGTTTACAGAAAAATTCCCCCTCAAATGTTGAAAATATGGGGAATCTTTGAATAAAGATAAGAAATCCCCGAATCCCCCTGCATAGAATAAACACTGCTTTTTCAAATTAAAAGAAGTTGCAGATGACCTTTCAAATTGGAAAACAAATGCCATATAGGGAAGAAAACATTTTGAGAAAAGAAGGAATTGCTTATTACAAGTAATTACTCCTTTTCTCACAATGTTTTCTATGAACATATTTCTTCAGGGTGTCAAAAAGCAGCATTGTGTGGTACTGGGTTAAAATTGAAAATTAAATGCCTTACAATGTTGAAACCTTTATGAGAAAAGGTTGCTTGTTATTAGTAATTCTCCTTTTACCAAAATGTTCTCATCAATATGATTCTTCAGGGGCATAAAATATAATTGATAGATAGCTGGCCCTGTAACCTGCTGACGCTAAAATTTCATAAACTCTAAATTGTCTTCATGGGATCAATGTTAACTGTTCATCGGTTAGACTAAAATAAGGACAACAATTTCAGTTTGGCTGAAAAAAAGTATAAAACTTGTCCGAAAAAGTTACAGTTAACTCATAAACTTCCAGTAAATGCTTGCTATTATTTTCCCATTACCATACAACTCTAGGAACAAGCAACTCACAAGGTAAGAGGGATGACGTCTGCAATTGTGGAAAATTAATTGTATAATCAATGTACAGTTACCAAATTGAGCTCAATTAAGGGTGATAAATGATTCTTGGGAAGCTACAAACTTAGATCAACTCTTTCTTAATTAGGAACTCTTTTAATGCTGGATTAATGAATATGAATGTAGCTTAATAGATTGTAGATTAATGTAGATTAATTTTCAAAAACTTTGTTTCACAGTACTGCATAATACATTCTGGTTAACCTTTTCCAACATTAGAAAATATTAGACTCGCCCAAATTGAAAGAAACAGGTACTGATTTATCCTTATTTCTCCCATCTAGACTTGAAAAACAATTCGGAACCCAGGGTGTTAATGGGCAGTGTTGTAGATATAGAAGATCTGGTCAGCTATGGACAGAAAAACAAGTAAGTGTTTACCTCATTGGAGCCAACAACCGAATTTTGGACTGGTCCACATTGAAAGATGTTGGACAACAGTGCAAAGTTCATTTGAATTGAATATAAGCATCGTTTATAGGATCAAAAACAGCAATTTCTCCTTTTCCAACAACAATTGCAAAAAACTGTAGTGAATTGCACAAATGTGACTATTCCAAATTAAAAAGTTTTGCAGAGGACAATTTGTAGTTGATGACATTTTCAAAAAAATTATCTTTTGAGGTAGAAAATATTGTGGATAATGAATAAATTGCTTGTAACAAGCAATTCTTTCATTTGTTACAATGTTTTCCAAAGCCTTTTTTCTTGGAGGCAGTCAAAAAACCTCATTGTGTGGTCATGACTGAATATGTTTGGGATTTAAACCTACACAACAAAACATCACAAGTCAAAAGTTGGATGCCTTATTCATGTTTGGATATTTCACCCTAGTTTCAGTTGTGAACAACATTGAGTTGTTTTTAACATTAGCCAAGAAAATAAAGTATTGATGGATCAATTCTTCCTGACCCAAGGTCTCCATGAGACATCCAATTTTACAGCGGGTAAATCAATATTGCATAATCTGTCTGATTCTATATTGTATTCAGACCAAAGAATTCTACAGCACCAGAAAAAAACTTGTTGTACAGTTTATCATTATACTTGTTTATGACTGTCATCTTTTGTATGGCTGCTTAACCCATTCCCACACAAGCCCTCCTTTTTACGCCCCTCAAGAAAAAAGCTTTGGAAAACATTGTGGACATGGAAGAAATTGCTTGTTTCAAGCAATTTCTTCGATGTCCACAATGTTTTCTACCACAAAAGACAAAGAATTTTAGAATTGCATCAACCTAAAATTGTCGTCTGCATCTTCTTTCAATTTGGACTGGTCTAAAATTATCACGTGTGGGAATGGGTTAAGATTTAGGAGGAGTTGGCTGATGTCCTGTGGTATATACCCATGTCAGTCTGTCTGTCCACTCATTAACCCATTCCCACACGAGCCCTCCATTTTACGCCCCTCAAGAAATAAGCTACGGAAAACATTGTGGAAAATGAAGAAATTGTATCAAGCAATTTCTTCATTATCCACAATGTTTTCTATCCAAAAAGATGAAAACAATTAAAATTCCATCAATTTAAAATTGTCGTCTGCAGCTCCTTTCAATTTGGACCAGTCTAAAATTTTGTTGTGTTGGAATGGCTTAATTTAATTTTAGTTTCATCTATCAAGATTCAAGCATTATGATCGGCTGAAATTTTCTTTTCTTACTGTTATGAACAAAACTTTGAGCACACAGCTATTTTGTATGCTTGTGCATTAAGTAGTTCCGTGAAAATTTCACTCAAAATTCGTAAAATATTTGCTTTGTTTCGCTTTATGGCATTACATTCTAAGAAAATGTTACAAGCAATTTTTTCTTTTCCTACATTGTTTTCTCAATTATAAACCACAGGGATGTAAAAAGGGATTGAATAGGAAAGGGTGAAAGCTCCTCATTTTTTTTTTTTTTTTTTGTAAAACACTGAGGAAAATGAAATTGCTTGTTACTAGCAATTTTGTTATTATCTACAATGTTTTATACCCTATAAGACTGGGATTTTGTAAATTTCGCCTACTTGAAATTGGCTGCAATTTGGACCAGTCTAAAATTTTCTTGTTTGGCAGTGGGATAAATCTTGAAATACATTGTATGTACTCTAGGAGCTATACATGAGAATCAAATGTCTAGGTATTTAATGGAAATGTTTGTCACTTTGATTTTTAGGACAAGTTGAATATCAGGTCTTTTTTTTTTTGGGGGGGGGGACTAGGTCACTAGGTCAAACTGAATTACTTTGTATACAGGAAGGAGGCTACATTTCTGACTTACATATCTTGGTTTATATGTTATTTCTCAGTGATACATCCAAGACATTTCTATGATACAGCTTCATCTTGATTATTAAAAATAACTTTTTTTGCCATTTGGTGCCCATCATTTAGGTGATTGCATTAGACTATATGGCCTTCTTGTTT
Organism: Fragum fragum; assembly: GCA_946902895.1. Classification (NCBI taxonomy): domain Eukaryota; kingdom Metazoa; phylum Mollusca; class Bivalvia; order Cardiida; family Cardiidae; genus Fragum; species Fragum fragum. Next base: position 3,890,222 of record OX336367.1, read on the forward strand.
AATAAAGATTTTCAATATCTGACAAGTTACATGGCTTTAAAGTCATTAAGGGATGGTTAAGCCATTCCAACACAATGATTCTTTTTTGATGTTAGCTAAAATCTTAACCCTAGGATAAAACATTATGGCACTGCCCCAGAGGTCCAAAATTTTGGTAAACACCCATTTGTGTAAAATGAAGAAATTGTTTTTTATTTCTTTATTTTCCCAAAAAGTTGAATAAATCTTAAATTTCATAAACTTTAATTTGTTGTTTGCTACTCCTTTCAATTTTTACCAGTCTAAAACTTTGCTGTCTGGTAATGGGTTAAAGAATTTCACCATTTGAAATAGGATCATAAAATCGCAAATGAGCTGTTGATTTATTAATCAGATTAAATTCTTAGCAGAAACAAATGCATTTGGTATGATTTCCTGTTGGAGCTTGTTTTCATCCCCCCTGTGACCCATTTCTTGCCTGCTGTATTGAAGATGTTAATCATTATAATAGAATTATCACTGATGCAAAATCTAGTTATCTTAATTGAATTTCAACATTTGATGACAAAATTAGATCTGTGAAACCATTTTCAGGGTGATAGATATGCCTAAAGCCTGTAAGAATATGCTTTGCCCTAGTTTAGCTGTAAAAAAAATTTTGCTGCAGGCTTTTAACATAGGCAATTTTTGAGAAAATATTTTTGATGTATATTTATTTTCTGTACAACAAAGCTTTCCATAGTAGGCTTGTGACCTTTTCAGAAATTATCTATAAAGGGGTCTGTGAACAGTTTTAACAAGGATTCCAGCATTTCTTTTTGTGAGAAATTTTGACCCTATGAAAGTCATAGAGCCTTTAATCCATTCCCACACAATTAAGCTTTTTAATGCCCCCCTCACGAAGAGCAATTGGGAAAATTCTTCTTTTTTCCACAATGTTTTCCAACAAAAAGGTAGAAAAATCTATAACTTGGTAAACTTTTATAATTGTCTTCTGCAACTCCTTTCAATTTTGACCAGTCTAAAATGTTGCTGTCTAGTAATGGATTAACCCATTCCCACACAGAGAAATTTTGGACCTGTCCAAATTGAAAGAAGTTGCAGACAACAATTTCAAGTTGATGGAATTTTGAATTGTTTTGTTTTTTTGGAATGAAAACATTGAGGATAATGAAGAAATTGCTTGATACAAGCAATTTCTTCATTTTCCACAATGTTTTCCAAATTCTTTTTTCTTGAGGGGCGTAAAAAGGAGGGATTGTGATTGCATGAATAGGTTAAACAAAGGCAAGTTTTGTTAGTCTGGGACTCGTAATGTCATATAGGCAGAACTCCGCAAACTCTCTCGGACATGAGTCCCATGTATTGAAGATTTTTAGCTCCACTGGCTGACAGCCAGCGAGCTATTGTCATGGTGTTGTTTCTGTCCTGCATCCATCTGTCCATACGACCTTAAACATTGCATGAAAAGGAGAAATTGCTTATAACAAACGAATTTCTCCATTTTAGCTCCACTGGCTGAAAGCCAAGGGGGCCATTGTCATGACATGGTGTCCGTTGTGCATCTGACTGTCAGTCCTTTTTCTTTATAAATCTCCTCAGAAAGTACTGAACAGAATTCAACCAAATTTCATAGAAATGATCCTTGGATGACCATTCATCAGATTCCCTCACAGAATTTTGATTGACTGTTTTGTCTTTAACCTCTTTGGACCAGTCTAAAAAATTTTATTAGGGAATGGGTTGAAAAATGTGGGATTGTGTGAGAATGATACATTTCTATTTAACCCATTCCCACACAATGAGGCTTTTTGACATTGAGAAAACATTGTGTAAAATTAAGAACTTGTTTGCTACATGCAATTTCTTCATTTAACACAATGTTTTCTACCAAGAAAAATGAAAAAATCTAAAATTTTATAAACTTGAACTAGTCATCTGCAACTTCTCTCAATTTGCACCAGACCAAAATTATGTTGTCAGGTAATGGGTTAAACACAATATGAGTTTTCAGTATGAGGGCCATCCTAAAAAGTTTAACCCTTTCCCGTTTTTGGAAATTTCAGACTAGTCCAAATTGAAAGAGGTTGCAGACGACAATGAAAACTCGATGCCATTTGAAATGAAACCATCCTATGTGTTAGAAAATATTGTGGCAAAGGAGAAATTGCTTGTTACAAGCACTTTCTTCTTTTTCCACAATGTTTTCTTGAGTAAAAAATCAAAGGAACGCAAAATCCTGTATTTGAACGGGAAAGGGTAAATTAGGTAATAGGTTAACACTGAGACACTTACATCATGGCTTCAACATCAGATTATAATTGCCCTTTTATTGAATAATGGAAATAATTATTTAGCTTCCTGAAAATCTCTCAAGAATCCTAGCAATTTTTGGACTTGTTTAAAATTATGAATTACTATTGATTTTCTAATCCCCGCCCTGCTCAAATCAAGACACACACACACTCACCCCTTTGTCCAAATTCTGCTTCCTCTGAATTTTATAAAGCTTTAACCCATTCCATCACAATCCCTCCTTTTAACGTCCCTCAAGAAAAAAGTTTCTGGAAAGCATTGTGTAAAATGAAAGAAATTGCTTGTATCAAGCAATTTCTTCACTATCCACAATGTTTTCTATCTAAATAAAACAAAAAAAAAACTAAAAAAAAAAAATCAATAAACTTTGAATTGTTGTCAGCAACTTCTTTCAATTTGGACCAGTCTTAAATTTTGTATTATGGGAACGGGTTATTGGGCAAGATACATGGGACTAGTTGAACTATTAGAAATCAGTGTTTAGAGCAATGATCAATTGAACACGCAATCGAGCCAGACATTGTGTCTATAGGAGCTCTTATCAACCAGGGAGAGTACGGAATTGGCTGTTCCAACTAATTACTGTTTATGTCTTTCCTAGGAAATTCATTATTCAAAACTGTACACTGTAACTGACAACTTTACATTGTGAAACATTTAAAAGAATATCTATTTTCCTTTGGCTTGTCGTCTATTAAAGTTACTGAAGAATTTTTGTCCATACATGGAAATTACGAAACGTTTTTATTCAGTTCTTAACCCATGACATACTTACCCTGTATATGCCAGTTTTGGCAGGAGTGCACATCTGATCTTAGTCTACACCTCCTGTTTGTCCAATTCAAGCCAGACTTGTTTTTGAAATCAATTTGTAAAAGAAATACTGACCAATAATTAGTGCTTCCAGTGCTTTCAGTCCTTTGATTTGAATTTGCAATTATGAATAAGGATTTAATTCAACATGACAAGGGTTAAAATGTTCAATACTTCAAGATAGTCCCTTTTCAGAAGAAGGGTTGGATAGGGGTGTAACGATAGATCGATAGGTCGATGTATTGTGATAGTGACAGTCACGATATCGATGTATCGATTAGAATTCCGTGACATCGATAACTATCGCGATAGTTTGTTCAAATATCTATTGTAAATATTCAAAGCTTACTTACACAGAAATTCAATGTTTTCTTGGTCTCTTAGGTTAAAAAAGAGAAAGAGATATTTAGAGAGAGAGAACGAGTTTTCTATGTAACTTATCCTACTTTCACTTTCTATTACCATGTGATAGGCATGTTTGATTTTTGTTTCTTCCATACTCCTTTTGTTCAGGAATTGATTTTTAATTTTTGATTTACGAAGTGAAAAGGTCCTCAAAAATTCAAAAGCATGTTAAGTTGAGACTTGTTATCAATGTTTTTACAAATTCTCAGCGCTAGAATTGTCGAAAAAATACAAATAAGACAATCATAAATGATAATCGATTAATTACGCTAATTAATTACTTATTTCGAGCACACTAATCGAGTTATTTTGTTTTACGTATTTCTGTCTACTGACAAGGCTGCAAATTTCAAGACTGAAAAACAAAGGCGGAAAAGCCCATGTTTGGGACCATTATGGGACTATTTTGGCTTCGTAAAGGAAGGCGAAAACATTGATAAAAGAAAGTCGCGTATAAACTATGCTATCTATACAGATAAACATAGAAAATAAACAAAGTAAAATATACCGATAGTATCTTGATATATCGCAATTGATTTCTGACGATAGTGATAGTATCACGATATCAATACTGCGCGATAGTGATTTTCTTAGCCGATAGTCAGCCCTAGGGTTAGATATGGAATTGAATTTAAAAGACCAAATAGTTAGGTGGGCTGTTATAAATGCTTCAAGCATAAATTATATATTCAATCGAAAAAAAAAAAAATAAAGAAAACATTGTTTTACAAGCAATATCTTCATTTTCCACAATATTTCAAACCAGAATGTTAAAGCCTTTCCCGTTTGGCAAAATTTGAGACCCGTCTAAATTCAAAGGTTTTGCAGACGACAATATAAAATAGGTTTTATTTGAAAAATAGCCATTCAGTAGGGTAGAAAATATTGTTAAAAGAAGAAATTGCTTGTAACAAGCAATTTCTTCCTTTTCCATAATGTTTTTACAAATATCACAAATACACAAGGATGTAAAACCAGGGATCAAACAGGAAAGGGTTAAAAAACACTAAAATTTCAAAAACTCTTGTCTTCTAAAACTCCTTTCAATTTGGACCAGTCTTAATTTTGCTGTCTGGTAATAGGTTAAAGGAAAAAAGTTCCTAACTAGAAGTTGTTTACTGTACCAAAGGGACCTCCATAGCAATAACCAATCATCATTTGTCTGTTGAAGTAATGTCAGAACATTAATATGGTTATTTATTGATGCAACTTGTATTGATAAGGATTGGTTATGGGACAGTTTGAATAACTCCTTTCTCATTCCATTAGTGTATCCTGTTTAAGTTGGTACTACTATAAAATCTGCTCATAACAGTAGAATGAAGAGATGATGATTATGGGTTTATGATGCTCCCTGAACAGGGAGCATACAGCCGCTGCTTTGTTGTTTGTCCGTCCTTCCATCATTCCATCTGTTCATCAGCTTAAGTTTCTGCACAACCATGGGACAAATTTTATGAAACTTCACATGTGAACTATTGTGCCAACACTTTTTTTCCCAGATTTTGGATTGCTCCAAGGTCAAGGTCACAGTTCAAAGTCAAACATTAAAACTGAGCTTGTCCTGAGCATAGCTCCTTCAATTATGGATGGAATTCAATATTTATTGGCACAATTGTTCTCTATCATGAGTAGATCTACTATTTGAAAAGAAAATTGGATAGCTTCAAGGTCACAGCTCAAGGTCAAACGTTGAAATAAAGCATGTACAGAGCAAAATTTTATCTCCTAAAATTATGGATGGATTTTGAAATAAATTAACACAATTAATCTCAATCATGACTCAATGTGCTATTCGAAACATTTTAAGGTAGCTCTAAGATCAAGGTCACAGTTCAAGGTCGTACATTATAGTTAAGCATGTCTGGAGAAGGGCAAGCATATAGCTGCCATTTCATCTGTCTGTCAGAACCCTTTTCCCCATTTATTTTATACTTTTTGTGACGGCTATATTTGGTGAGCCTAATAAGTCTCTGACAGCTCTTGTCTAAAATTGTTAGCTCACCTGAGCTCAGGTGAGCTTTTAATATTCTATCCATGCCCAGTGTCCATCATGTTTAAACATCTTGTTTGTTCTCTGAGGCCACAATTTTGTCTCAAATATCTTGAAACTTAGACTGTTTGTCTCCATGAAATCTTGTACAAGTTCATTGTTAGGTCTCATTTGGTAAAAAAATGTTACTGAAGTCAAATTGTAGAAAAACCTGGTGTTCACTGTAGAGGTCACATTTTTGCCTCAAATATGATAAAATTTAGTCAGAATGTTTGTCTTCTTAACCCTTTCCTGTTTTATGAAAATTTAAGACTCGTCCAATTTGAAAGAGGTTGCAGACGACAAAGAAAAATGCATGCAATTTGAAATCTGACCATCCTTTGTTGTAGAAAATATTGTGGGAAAAGGAGAAATTGCTTGTTACAAGCAATTTCTCCTTTTTCCACAATCTTTTCTCAAGTATAAAGAAAGGGTTAATTTGTTGGTCAAGTTCAATATTTAGTCATAAGGGGAAAAAAATATGTCACCAGGTGGTATCTTTGAAAACATTGTGTGGACTGTACAGGTCACATTTTGGCCTCAAATATCTTGATACTTGGCCAGAATGTATGTTTCAATGAAACCTCTGAAAAGTTTAATATTGGGTCATATTGGGTCAAAAACTAGCCAAAATCATAGAAAAGCTAATTGTGCACTCTAGGGGGCATGTTTCTGCCTCAAATGTCTTGATACTTGGTCAGAATGGTATCTTTGAAAACTGGACTGTACAGGTCACATTTTGGCCTCAAATATCTTGATATTTGGTCAGAATGTATATCTCAATGAAACCTCTGAAAAGTTTGATATTGGGTCATATGGGGTCAAAAACTAGGTAAAATCAGAGAAAAGCTTAGTGTGCACTCTAGGGGGCATGTTTCTGCCTCAAATGTCTTGATACTTGGTCAGAATGGTATCTTTGAAAACTGTTTGGACTGTACAGGTCACATTTTGGCCTAAAGTATCTTGATATTTGGTCAGAATGTATATCTCAATGAAACCTCTTAAAAGTTTAATATTGGGTCATATGGGGTTAAAAACTAGGTAAAATCATAGAAAAGCTTAGTGTAAATTGTAGGGGGCACGTTTCTGCTTCAAATGTCTTGACACTTGGTCAGAATGCTGCTCTTTTTAACACCTTAATTTATCAAAATGTTTGTCTCTGATTTAGATCCTTGTCATGCTGAATAAAATCTTTTGAATAATTCTATTAAAATCAAAGGGCTGAAAGCACTGGTAGTACCCGTTCAGTGGTTAAAACATCTTACAAATTGAGTACATGAACACCTCTGGTTTGAAAAGGAAACACAGGAGGTGTAGACTAAGATCAGACTGCACTTATGTGCAGGCTGATCTTTGTCTATACCTTCTGACAAAAAAACGGAATATTCCAGGTTCAGCATGACAAGGGTTCAGGACACTGTTCAGTATTTGGTCATTTGGAGTTGAAAAGTAGGTTAATAAGTTAAACCATTGAATAACTTTGTATACAGGTTGACGGCTGTTTCTGGCTCAAAATCTTAACCCATTCCCACACAGTGACGATTTTGGACGCCCCTCAAGAAAAACAATCGGGAAAACATTGTGTAAAATGAAGAAATTGCTTGTAACAAGCAATTTCTTCATTTTACACAATGTTTTCTACCAAGAAAGTTGAAAAAATTTGAAATTCCATAGCCTTGAATTTTTTGTCTGCATATCCTTTCATTTTGGACCAGTTTAAAAATTTTGCTGTCTGGGTTAAAACTTGGTTCAACCCATTTCCACACAATGATACTTTTAAATACCAACCAATTTAAAAGCTCAAGAAATCATTGTGGATAATGAAAAAAATTGCAGTTTCTTATTTTCCACTAAGTTTTCCTGAGCTTTAGACAAAGATTTCACCAACTACTACAACTTCTTTAAATTTGGACTGGTCTAAAATAATATCATGTGGGAATAGGTTAAATATGGTGCCTGGTAAGAAGTAGGATTGAGTGGGAATGGGTTAATTTGATCAATTTGTAATTAGGCTCTATTTCCTGAAGTGGAAAAAATAACAAAATGCTCCTCTTGAATTTCAGTCAACATGGATAAGTATTATTTGGAGATATTATGCAATTATTGTATTGATTTAGACGCTTGCCATAAACCACAAATGGCCAATTTGGGGAAAAAAACATTTGTAAAATGTCTGCTAGGAAAATTGCAAGTCAGCATTTTCTCATTGATGTATTGCGCATCTTATGAAAATTCAATAGAAATGTCTAAAATAGATCCACTTTCATCCATTTTACATGAAGGGAAGATGGAACAAAACAGGCTCTCGATTAACGAAATCCCACACAATCTCAATTTATTAAGCACTGAAGAAAAATACTTTAGGAAAAATTTGCAAGAAAAGGAAAAATTGCTTGTAACAAGCACGATGAAAACAATGTTTTCCAAAGCTATTTTGATGAAGGATGCAGGGCTTGCAAGGGAATGGGTAAATCCTTTTATTTTATGTTGATGGAGGGTGGAGGGATGTTGATGTTCTATATTTAAGGGTCTGTCCATACTACATGGCAAGAGAACCAAGATCCAACTAAAATATCATATGTATGCCAAATATAGATATATCTACCAGACATTCTATATTTTAGGGTCTGTCCATACTACATGGCCAGGAAACTAAGATCATACTAAAATATCATATGTATGCCAAATATAGATATATCTACCAGGCATTCTATATTTTAGGGTCTGTCCATACTATATGGCCAGGAAACTAAGATCATACTAAAATATCATATGTATGCCATATATAAACATGTATATATATACACCAGATGTTCTTTTATTTCAGGGTCTTTCAATACTACATGGCCAGAGAACTAAGATCCAACTGAAATATATGTATGCCGTATATGTATATATACAAGACATTCTATATATTAGGGTCTGTCCATACTACATTGCCAGGAAACTAAGATCCAACTAAAATATCATATGTATGCCATCTATATGTATCTACTGGATGTTCTATATTTCAGTGTCTGTCAATACTAAATGGCAAGGAAACTTAGATCCAGCTTAAATATCATATGTATGCCATATATAGATATATCTACCAGACATTCTATATTTTAGGGTCTGACTTTACTACATGGCCAGAAAACTAAGATCCAACTTAGATATCATATGTATGCCATATATAGATATATCTACCAGATGTTCTATATTTCAGGGTACGTCCATACTACATAGCCAGGAAACTAAGATCCAACTAAAATATCATGTGTATGCCATTTATATATCTACCAGATGTTCTATATTTTAGGGTCTGACTATACTACATGGCCAAGAAACTAAGATCCAACTAAAATATCATATGTATGCCATATATAGATATATCTACCAGACATTCTATAATATAGGGTCTGACTTTACTACATGGCCAGAAAACTAAGAGCCAACCAAATATCATATGTATGCCATATATAGATATATCTACCAGACGTTCTATATTTTAGGGTCTGACTATACTACATGGCCAAGAAACTAAGATCCAACTAAAATATCATGTGTATGCCATATATAGATATACCAGATGTTCTATATTTTAGGGTCTGACTATACTACATGGCTAGGAAACTAAGATCCAACTCAGATTTCCTGTGTATGTCATATGTATATATCTACTGGATATTCCTTATTTCAGGGTCTGTCCATACTACATGGCCAGAGAACTACGATCAGATGCAGACATCATATTCATGCCCTATAATTATCTACTAGATGCAAAGGTAGGAAGCCTATCATTATTCTAGGGGTCTGTGATTTCAAATATTTAACTATTGCCCGATGGGACAAAGATTTTCTTTCAAAATGGTTTTAAAGTCGATCAAAGGACTGTCAGTCCTAAAAGTAGCCTGATATTTTTTTACAAACACTCAAGAATGAGGGAAAGCAAAGTGTCATGACTACCCGACAAGAATAGTGTACACTTGTTTGTTAGAATTTAAAAATATATTATTAAAGGGTTTGGTGTGAAAGTGAAAATAATAGCTACTTTATCCCTGTTGAAGATTTAACCCATTCCCACTCAATGACACTTTTAAACGCCCCTGAATACTAATGCTTTAGAAAACATGGTAGAAAATGAAGAAATTGCTTTCCACCATGTTTTCTACATCAAAAGACTATGCTTTTCAAGATTTCATCAACTTAAAATTGTCGTCTGCAACTTCTTTGAATTTGGACTGGTCTAAATTTTTATCGTGTGGGAATGGGTTAATATATCACTGGCCCTGCCCACTTTCCTGTTAGAAGGTGGTTTAACTGAATTATCAAATGACATTATTTTTTCAGAATTTATGATCAGGGGTGTAACAGGAAAGTTATTACTTTATCATGAATACAGTTTGAATAAGCTGTTGTCATGTCATTTAAATTGCCCTTAAACAAAAATATTTGAAATGACTGTTGAAAGTAGACAGTACACATGCAGTTAATTGAATGATTTGATGGTACGTTTAATGTTTCATGATTGCGGCTATTTGTCAGTTATATACAAATGTGCTGTTATGCATTTCAGATATTCTTCAGAGAAAATTTAAGTGGGAAAAATACATTTGGAAGTAACTCAAAAATAAATTAAGCCAGAGTTTTGTTTTCTTCGGAATAGCATTTTTCCATAGTGAGATCTTACCATGAAGTGTCATGGCTATAGCTATAGCTGTTTTGAATTTTGAGATGATTTCTTCTGACAAAATTCAATGCATGAAAAAAACAAAGTACAATACATGTACCTCAAAAAACAAACCAATGGGTTTTGTTCACTGCATTATCTTTTCAGTGAGATCAATCTGAAGTTTCATTTTAACCGATTACCACACTAGAAAAAATTAGACTTGTCCAAATTGAAAGGAGTTGCAGACGACATATTAAAATTACAAACTTTTAGATTTTTTTCAACTGTCTGGGTAGAAAACATCACGTAAAATGAAGAAAGTGCTTGTGACAAGAAATTTCTTCATGTTGCACAATGTTTTATCAGTTGTTTTTCTTTTAAGGCATCCAAAAGCATCACCGTGTGGATATTGGTTAATACATTCCCACACGATGACGCTTTAGGATGCCCCTAAAATAGATCTTCAGAAAAAATTGTGGAAAATAAAGAAATTGCTTGTTACAAGCAATTTCTTCTTCATCATCCACAATGTTTTCTACCTGAAAGGTAAAAAAAAATCGAAATTTGATAGGCTTGAAATTGTCATCTGTAACTCCTTTGAATTCGGACCAGTCAAAAATTTTGTTGTTTGGTAATAGATTAATATCTATTTTACTGTCTTTTAGATGTTCGATATTACCATTTTAACACTTTGGACAAAATTAAATTCACGAAAAAGACAAAACGAATAACTCATAAATTGAATGATCATTACTGTCGGACAAATAATCAATCAACCAATCAAAATGTTCATTTAGACTGAAAGTTAATTTGAACTTCCGGGTTTGCCACATATTTATGTGAAGCATTCTAGTGTTATCTTTGGCTCAGCTGTTTTTGAAGGAAACACGAGGTAGTGCTAGGGCCAGGTTGCTGTCAGCGTTGTAGTTATCTGAGCATTAACATTTTTTAATTTCTCTGGTATTACCTAACCCATTCCCACACAATGATGCATTTTAATGACTCTCAAGAAAAAAATTTGGAAAACATTGTAGAAAATGAAGAAATTGCTTGTATCAAGCAATTTCTTCATTTTTCACAATGTTTTTTATCCAAAAAAAGAAAGAGAAAAAATACATCAACTTGAAATTGTCGTCTGCAGCTTCTCTCAATTTAGACCAGTCTAAAACTTTGTTGTGTTGGAATGGGTTAGAAAATTCACTAGGAGCATGTGTTCACTTTCGAAAGAGCATTCTAAAAAACAAGGGGGATAACTCTAAATGCATTTTTGAATGAATTATATCTCTTTTTGGACTTAGAGGTTTTAACCGCCATCAAGCACTTGAACAGCCAAGTGATAGCATTGTAACAAAAAATTTTTTTGTTAACTAGACATCATAACTTCACCTTAAATATGTTTAAGTCTCAAAACCAATAAATGCTTCACATAAATGTTGGGCAAAAGAGTTCAAAGTTCACTTTCATGCGGTAATGGATTGACAGGTTTGTCTTTTCTTTTATTTTACAGACAAGAAAGGCTCATGGTGTGGAATTGCAGGGAAACATTGTAATATTTGATGAAGCCCATAATCTGGTGTGTGATTTATTCATCTTGCAAACCTTTTTAAAGTATCACCTTATTTGCTACTCTTTTGGTGGAATACTGAGTCTAAAATGATTTTTTAGATTGCTTCGTTCAAATTACAACCATTCAATTCAAGAAGCTCATTTGCTTTTTCTCAGGATTACCAGACGACAAAATCATAGACTTGTCAAAATTTGAAGTAGTTATAGACGACAATTTAAAGTTTATGAAATTTCAGATTTTTTCAACTTTCTGGGTAGAAAGCATTACAAGTGTAAAATGAAGAAATTTCTTGTGACAAGCAATTTCTTCATTTCAAACAATGTTTTCCCGATTGTTTTACCTGGGGACTTCCAAAAGCATGATTGTGTGGGAATGGGTAAAAGCAAACGGCAGTACTTTCTTAGGAGGAGACACACTGAGGCATGACAAAACAATGCCATGATAATAGCCTGCCGGCTTGATCCGCAATTGGTGCTAAAAACCATTAATGGAACCCTTTTAAATATTATAATTTTCAACATACCAAAATTTTCTCCACTTGTCATTTCATTTCTATGCATCATAGTATGACAAAACAACTGCGATATACAGCTTGTATGGTGAGTTCTGAAAATATTTATTTTGGAATCCCACAATTGCTAGGCGAAGTGAATCACAACTTTTTTCTGGAGCATTTCTAAATGCCAGAAGAATACTCTTGTATTGTTTACAAGACTAAAGCTGTATAAGGCGTGATTTGAGGAGATGCCTTTATGTAAAAGGTGTTTTAATGCAAGGTATGAATTACATTGAATCCTCACAACATGCCCTTTTAAGATACACAGCCGGTTTGCGGAAATAAAAGCTTTATAAAATGAAAAATTGACCTAAATTGGGTACAACTTTCCCATACCTTAATTTGGTACAACTTTCCCATACCTTAATTGGGTACAACTTTCCCATACCTTAATTGGGAACAACTTTTCCATACCCTATTTAAATTCCATTGCGTGCAACAAGTATTTTCTTCATTTAACACAATCTTTCCTACCCAGTAAGTTGAAAAAAGCTAAAATTCCATAAACTTTGCAATGCCTTTCAATTTAGACAAGTCTAACATTTTGCCGTCTGGTAATGGGTTAATCTAACATATAATCAAGCAATTTACCTTTAAGAAGAAACATTATTTGTAGAAGAAAGCTTCAAAATGTCGGAAAAAACAAATCCATTGCCTCATTGATAAACATGTCTTTTATAAATGTCGGTAATACTTGACCTCTGTGTTACTTGTGGAACACAATAGAGTAATTTGCAAAATAATTTTTTCAGTCAGGTTGTCTTTTCCTATTAATTGTTGGTTGTTTTTTTCAGAATATTTGTCTTGCAATTTTGTTTTCTCTGATTATGGACGCATTTTCCCTGATAGATTATAATTTGTTCCCAAGTGTTATAATTTTCCCTGATGAAGCAGAATTCATTTAACCCATTACCAGATAACAAAATTTCTGACTGATCTGAATTGAAAAGAGAAACAGACAACAATTTAATGTTAAAGTTTGAGATTTTTCAACTTTCTGGGTAGAAAACATCGTGTAAAATGAAGAAATTCCTTTTTGCAAGCAATTTCTTCATGTCACACACTGTTTTTTATCCCCAGACGTTTCAGCGAAGGGGATATAGTAATTGTCTCTGTCTGTCATTCCCTCCTTCCGTCACTAAACTTGTCAGGAGCATATCTCTGAAAGTATAATTACTATTAACTTGAAACTTCATAGGTCGATAGATCTCATTGAGGAGAAGTGCAGTGCACAAGAACCAAAACTCTTGCTTGCATAATTTTGGAGTTATTGCCCTATGTTGTTTTAAAGACTAAGATTTTGTCTTGATTTTGGCATATCTCTGAAAGTATAATAGCTATTAACTTGAAACTTCATAGGTGGATAGATCTCGTTGAGGAGAAGTGCAGTGCACAAGAACCAAAACTCTTGCTTGCATAATTTGGAGTTATTGCCCTTAGTTGTTTTGAAGACTTAGATTTTGTCCTGAGCATATCTCTGAAAGTATAATAGCTATTATCAAACTCATTAAGAAGAAATGCAGTGCACAAGAAGCCTAAATCTAACTGGCTTCAGTTTACTATCAAGCTTTTAAGGCGGGGGATGGTCATGTCCGACATGGTTCTTGTTCCAATTGTTTTTTTTTGACAACATTTCTTTAACCAGTTGACAAAATTTTAGACTTATCCTAATTCTAAGAAGCTGCAGATTTGATAGAATTATCTCCCTTTTTTCAGGGACAAAAACGTCATAGGAAAAAAAGACTGCTTTCACCCACAATTTTTTTAATTCCAACAATGTTTTTCCTAAACATTTTCTTCTGTGTTGTAAAAAAATCAGGATTAAGTAGGAAAGGGTTAACTCAAACATTCATCAAATGATTGAAATAAGCAAAATTTTATACAATTTTGAGATCTAATTTGATGAAAATTTCTTTTAACCAATCCTTAAACAATAGTTTTGCAGAGCGGCGCATATACACCTGAAGGGGCTTGTCAGTAACCTTGGCTTTTCAGTAACCCGAGCTTGAATGATAGCTAATGATTTTTGTAAAAAAAAAAAAAAAAGATCTTATCACCTGAATAATACTGTTTACACTTGAGAAACAAGACAGCTTTATAATAACTTATCATTCAACATTATGTACAATAGTTAAATTCTATAATTTGAAAACAATTGACATAAAAAAATGACCTTGATCAATGACCTTGAAACAAGTTTCAACAGAAAGTAATCACCACAAGCAATAAAAATATAACCTTGAAAAACTGATCTTGACAAATAAATTACAATGGTTCAGTTTAGGTTTTTCAGAGCTCAAAATGACCTTGACGTTTGAATTCAATCAATTTCAGGGCAGATAATTCAAGAAAGACCCAAGCTTTTTGAATTTCTGAAGTGAGTCTTATGCTCAACTAAATATCAGAGATACATAATGACAAGATTCAGTTCAATCCAATAGAATTTTTAGGAGTTGTGCACACATACACACGAAAAACCCCTGTAATTTTAAGCTATATTGTTAAGTAAAGGGCAGATAATTCAGTAATAACTTGAGATATCAAACAAATTTTAGTCCTTAGCACAACTAGAAATCAAACAGAGTCATTGTGGCAAGTTTCAGTTCATTCCCATGTTAATATGTTTTGATTGTATTGGATTGTTAATGAAAGGAAAATTTGTTTAATACATTATCATTGGACAAAATTTCATATTGGTCCAAATTGAAAGAATTTGTATTAGAAAGAATAAAGTTTTCTACCCAAAAGCTACAAAAAATCCAATATTTCATGAACTTTTAATTGTCATCTGCAACTCTTCTAAATTTGACCAGTCTAAAATTTTGCCGTTTGTTAATGTGTTAAGCAGGATAAAACTCAATACATGTATAAAAATCATTGTGCAAATTCAACTGCATTATTAATTTTACTTGTTTTCATAACTTTTGCAGGAGAAAATCTGTGAAGACAGTGCATCATTTGACCTTAAACCTGGTGACCTTGCCACAGCCATGGAAGAGCTGACGAAGGTCGCAGAGAAATTTGTAGAGATGATAAAGGGAGAGACTGCCAATGAAGACGACTATTCAGATGGAGCCGCCCCTTTACCCGACTTTAACCTCGATGATATTTTACGACTGAAGGGTCTTCTGAGCGACCTTGAAAATCAGATTGATGCTATCGAGGTACCAAACAATGGAAAAGGTGTTACCAAACCTGGCTTGTAAGTGATCTGGTTTCTTATGGATTGTAAGTGATCTGGTTTCTTATGGATTTCTTATTTCATATTCACTGATGTTCTGGTTATTAAACCCTTGCCTGGATAAACCCGGGATTTTACGTCACTGTGATTTTTTACTTAAGAAAACATTGTGGAAAAAGGAGAAATTGCTTATAATAAGCAATTTCTCCTTTTCCCACAATGTTTTCTACCACATAGGATGGTTTTATTTGGAATTGCATCCAATTTTCATTGTCGTCTGCATCCTCTTTCAATTTGGACCAGTCTTAAATTTCAAAAACCAGGAAAGGGTTAACCTGTTCCCTCACAATTACACTTTTGGACACCCCTCAACTAAAACAATTAGGAAAATCTTTTTTTAAAATGAAGAAATTGCTTATAAAAAAGCAATTTCTTCATTTTACACAATGTTATCTACCCAGAAAGTTAAAAAAAATCTAGAATTTTATTAACTTTGTCGTGAGTAACTCCTTTCAATTTGGACCAGTCTTGAATTTTGTTGTCTGTAAACGGGTTAAGTCAATTTATTTGAAACCAAGGCTTTGATTGGACAATTTACGAAAGTTAATGACGTCAGCAGTGTCTTTGTTCCTCTGAGATGATTAAAAGAATCACGAAATGAAACTTCTTTGCAGCTTCATATACAGTAGAATCCTGTTAACCCATTCCTACTCAATGACTCTTTTGTAAAATGGAGAAATTGCTACATTTTACACAATGTATTTTTCCAAGAAAGTTGAAAAAATTCCTTGAACTTTCAATTGTTTTCTGCAAATTATGACCAGTCTAAAATTTTGATGTCTGGTAATGGATTAATCACAGCACCAATTTTTATAATTTTTTTGTTGCAATTTACTAGAAGTTGCTATTAACCCTTTCCTGTTTTGCAAAATTTAAGGCCTGTCCAAATCAAAGGTTTTGCAGATGAAAATTTTAGTTGAACTGAATTTGAAAGATAATTAATTTTTAGAGTAGAAAATATTGTGGAAAAAGAAGAAATTGCTTGTTACAAACAATATTTGCTGTCATGAAAGAAAAAGAATTTTGAAATTTCATCAACTTGAAATTGTCTTTTGAAACTTCTTTGAATTTTGCCTGAATAGTTGTTGACTGGTAATGGATTAAAACCATTTTTGCTCATTTAATTTCAGGTTCATGTTTGATCTTTTGTCCAAAGCCAACATGTCGTTTGGGAACAAGGCTGTGATTATTGATATATTAGATAAGATAATTGGATATGTCAGCCAAGATGGTAAGGCATTCAAAAATTTAAATATTCAGAATACACAGTCCACTGAGTGTTTAACCCTTTCCCACTCGACAAAAACTTGGACTGATCCAAATTGAAAGGATTTGCAGACGACAATTTAAAGTCTGAAATTTTAGATTTTTTCAACTTTCTGTGTGGAAAACATTGTATAAAATGAAGAAATTCCTTCTTACAAGCAATTTCTTCATTTTACACAATGTTTTCTGAATGGTTTTTCCTGAGGGGCGTTAAAAAAGCTTGACTGTGTGGGAATGGGTTAACCCATTACAAGACAACAAAATTTTAGAATGGTACATATTCGTAGGAGATGCAAAAGAGATTTTTGACTTGATGAAGTTTTGAAGTTAACGGTTTTTAGCTTGACTATTCGAAGACAAGTCACCTGGGCGTTGGCGTCTACTAATGTTTTTTTTGGTTAAATCTTAAGTGCAAGTGTCCTATCTCAGTTTCTATGAATGCTATTGCTATGAAAATTTGCTCATGCTTTTGTGGCAATAATATCATCCTCTAGACACAGATTCAATACTTTGACATGCATTTTAGTAGATTTTTAACCCTTTTCGGATTTATAAATTATTGGTTAAACCTTGCTTGCAACTGTCATATATTTTTCACTCATTCCCACACAATGACGCATTTTGACGCCCCTTGAGGAAAACAATTTGGAAAAAATTGTGTAAAATGAAGAAATTGCTTGCAACAAGTTATTTTGCAGCCACTCTATTAACACATTCCAATTCACGCACCTCATATGGTCCTATTTAAGATGGCCACTTAGATAAAAGCTTTTGAAAACACAGTGTGATTTCATAATTGAGAAAACTTTGTAGAAAAGAATTGATTTCTTCTTTTTTTCTACAATATTTTCTATCCTACTGATTATTTTTCAAATTCAATGCACTTGAAATTTTTGTCTGCAAAACTTCTTTTAAATTGGACAAGTCTAAAAAAATTAAAAAAGAAATGGGTTAAATTGCAAATTTTCACATGAGGACTTTCAAATGTTTGCCGAGCAGAGTTCACTACTGATTACTATAAAATGATAACATCTAGTTTGGTTGTATACATAAACTCATAAATACTTTCTGATGGATTGCTGCTGTCAGTCAAAGAATCAACTGACCAATCAAATCATTCGTCCAGACTGGAAGTGAACTTTGAACTGTCATTGCCGGACATTGAAGAGTTTGGGGTTATTTTGCGACGTAAACTGTAACTTGACTCATTCCAACGCAGAAAAATTTTACAAATTGGAAGTAGCTGCAGACAACATTTTTAGTTGACAAAATTTTAAAGAATATTGGTCTTTTGGGGTAGAAAAGATTGTGGATAATGACGAAATTGCATTTCCCACACTTCTTTTTAAGCCCTTTCCTTTAGGTGCGTGAAAATGTATGATTGTGTTGGAATGTGTTTACAGAGTGGCTGCAAATTTTAAAAAAGGAAATGCTGTTTGATATGAAAGCACAACATCCTGTCAGAGATGTGTGGGCCAGAGACATGTTAATGTATGGACTCTGCTTGTATTTGTTTTTATTATATACCTATAAAAGATATGGATTAAAATCTGGCTATCTAATAGAACATGACAGAAAAAAATCAATATTGGGCGTGTACCATAAAACCGTATTCGTCGACTACCCTTAAACACAGACTTCTTTTTTGTGTATTGATGTTTGTTTTTGGGGGGGGAAAGTTGGTTATTTCTTTATCATTTAAAAGAATTTTCTTAATGTCATGCCCTAAAGGGTATATAATAAAAGGAATATAACAACAGTGTGTTTTTTCTATTTGTTGTTATCGTGTTCTTGAATCGCGTGTAGGTATATTTATTGTCTCATCCAATAAAAAATACCTACACACGATTCTCGAACATGATAACAACACATAGAAAAAGACACTGTTGTAATATTCCCTATATATTGTCCTTTGTAGGGTCACCTGTCGGAATAACAAGAGGAGCTGGCCTCACTAAAGTTGCGGATATGTTAAAGGTAAAGACCTCTGAATAGTACCCATTATAACCACAGCTTTTTATACCCCCTTCCCCCCTCCATACAAGCAATTTCTTCTTTTATCACAAAGTTTTCCTTAGCTTTATTTTTGTGGCATGTAAAAGTGCTGGATGGTGTTGTAATTTTTGGTCATTTCGAAGCAAGAAGATTTTAGACAGATACAAATTTAAAAAAAGTTTTAAGTACAATTTTAAGTTGAGAATTTTAAGAATTTATTTTGTTTATAGGGTAAAAAATGTTGTGGGCAATTGCTGTTTAAAGTGATTTCTTCATTTTCCCTATTCTTTGCCTAGTTTTGTCTGAGTTCAAGACTTAATCTTCAAACTTAACATTTTCCTTCCCTTCAAATACTATTTATCTTACTATGTTGCTTGTCTTTTGGAATGCATTTATCTATTCCCATCTAATAAGGGTCACATGGTAAACATTAAAGTCAATTTTTTCCTAAAAACTTAAAAGCTCAGCCTCTGATGGTAGTATTTTCAAATAACTTCAGTATTTTACAATGGTGACATTTTGAAATATTCTGCAATGTTTGGTTTTTAAATATTAATTTCAGATAGTATTTAGCCAGGATGCAGTTCCAGGTGTCTCACTGATAGATCATCAGGAAAAACTGGCAAGGTCATATAAGGTAATTATATGACGTCAGGACTTGTTTTGGCCCACAAGTCAAAATCATTGTAACCCATTCCCAAACAATGATGCTTTTTGACGCCCTTTGAGTAAAAAGGCTTTGGAAAACACTATGGAAAATAAAGAATTTGCTCTTTACAAGCAATATCGTCAATCCCCGCAATCTTTTCAAACCCAAAATATGATAAATTTTAAAAATTTCATCAACTTAAGATTGTTGTCTGCAGCTTGATTCATTTTGGACCAGCCTAAATTTTTGTCAAGTAGGAATAGTTAAAATGATAAGCACAGCTTTTAATAGAGGCAGCAATTTTAGCTCAATATTCACGAAACTTGGTCAGCATGTTTAAGCTCATGCAGCTTAACGCTAATGAAAACATGAATATTTCTTTGGAAAACACAGAATAGGTGCTTTAACCCATTAACAGGCAGCAATATTTTAGACTGGTCCAATTTGAAAGGACAATTCATTGCTTATCAATTTTTGGATTGTTTTTACTTTTGGGGTAGAAAACATTGTGGATGATGAAGAAATTGCTTGTCACAAGCAATTTCTTCATTTTTCACAATGTTTTCCAATGCTTTATTTCATGAGGGCATATAAAAGCATCATTGAGCAGGAATGGGTTAAGAGAAAATTTCACTGTTTACAATTTAGGGGGTTCATTTTCAGCTCAATCTTAATGAAACTTGTTCAGGATATTTGAAATTGGGATGCTCCATTGGAAATTAAGGAAAAGGGGTTATAATCACAATTCTTTACACCCTTGAGCCCACAATGATGGATCAATGTTAATGAAACTAGATCAGAATGCTTTGTAAGGACTTAACCCTTTCCAGTCTTTTGAGATTTTAGACCAATCCAAATTGAAAGAGGCTGCAGACATCAATGAAAATTGGACACAATTTGAAATGAAACCATCCTATGGGCTGGAGAATATTGGTAAAAAAGGAGAAACTGCTTGTTACAAGCAATTTCTCCTTTTTTCACAATGTTTTTTAAGTATAACATCGCAGCATTGTAAAATCCTGGGTTTGTACAGAAAAGGGTTACAGATGAAGCCATTTGAAAACAAGACCATTGCATAGGAAAACAAAAAAGTAGGCCAAATCAATTTTAATAATTCTTGTGTACTTCTTAACAAATTTCTTCACAAATTTATAATTGCTTTGAAGTCTCAGTTTCATGTTTCTTTATAAGGAACTCAGGTGAGCTATCTAGGGCCATTTTGGCCCTCTTGTGTCCGTGATAATCCTGCCTTTTTATGCCCCCTCAAGAAAAGACTTTGAGAAAACAATTTGGAAAATGAAGAAATTGCTTGTAACAAGCAATTTCTTCATTTTCCACATTGATTTCTATCCCAAAAGAAAGGTATATTCTAAATTCTATCATTTGAAATATCTTAAATTTGGACCATTCAAATATTTGTCCGTCTTGTAATAGGTTAATTGTTAGGGAAAAAAGTCGCTTCTGATTCATGATAAGGCTTTAGAAGTAGAATGTGAATCATTTATTGATTCCTGGAAATGCAAAGAGAACATGAAAGACTGCTTGAATAATTGATTTGCAAAGAATAAAACATGTATTAGTCATAGTGATGTCAGGGTCATAGAGCACACTTTTTAGTTAACCCTTTCCCGTTTTTCAAAATTTTAGACCTGTCCAATTTCAAACATGTTGCAGACGACAATGAAAAGGGAGTGTAATTTGAAACAAAACCATTCTATGTGATAGAAAATATTGTGATAAAAGAAGAAATTGCTTGTATCAAGCAATTTCTTATTTTATCACAATATTTTCTTAAGTATAAAATTGCATGGACGTAAAAACCAGTCATTATACAGGAAAAGGTTAAACTCATTAAAGAGTGACAAAATTTTAGACTATGTCCAAATTCGAAGAAATTGCAGATGATGATTATAAGTTTATAAATTTTTTGAAAAACTCTGTTTTTCTTGCAAGAAAAGAATTTGGGAAATGAAAAAAAAAATAAAGTAATTTGTTCATTTTCCACTATGTTTTCTTGACTTTTTTCTTTGTTGGGAGTTATAAGGCAGGATCCTGTGAGTACGGCTTAACCTATTACTACTTAATCCTACATTTATATTTTGCCAAGATATAAGTCTTTATAAAACATAGTGAAAAAAGAATAAATAGCTTGTAACAAGCAATTTTTTTTACCACAATGTTTTCTACCTTATACAGCCCATATTTTTCAGTTTAACCCTTTCCCACATAATCCCTCCTTTATACGGGCCTCAAGAAGAAAGCTTTGGAAAGCATTGTGGAAAATGATCCACAGTGATTTCTCTTAAAAAGATGAAAAAAAAATCCATCAACTTGAAATTGTCGTCTGCAGCTTCTTTGAATTTGGACCAGTCTAAACTTTTGATGTTTGGGAATGGGTTAAACAAGTTTTGTTATGGCATCTGCAATCTCTTTCATTTTGTACCAGTCTACAATTTTCTGGTATGCAAATGGGTAAAATCGATGGATTGTGTTGACCCATTACCATACAAGATCATTTAAGACTGGTCTTAATCAATAAAAGTTGCAGAAAATAATTTAAAGTCTGTGAAATTTAATACTTTCCTATTTTTCAAAATATATGACTTGTTTTATACAAAAGAAGTTACAATGGACAAATAAAAAATGAGTGAAAAGTGAAAATTAATCAATTTACAGGGAAGAAATTATTTTTGGAAAAGATGAAATTGCTGGTCTCAAGCAATTTGTTCTTTTCACTCTATGACTAAAAGACATGAACGGTAAAAAAAGGGATTGCACAGGAGAAGTTTAAATAACCTTAGTCTTTTAGGGTTGAAAACAAGTAGATACAGAAGAAATTGCCTGTAACAAGTTATTTCTTCCTTTTCCATAATGTTTTCTAAAGTTTTTTTCCTTGAAGGACATTAAAAGCAGAAAAAGCAGAATAATATGGGAATGGGTTAACCCAGGAAATAAACTTTTAGTTTTAGCTCTTTCTCAGAAACAATTTATTTTAAACTAGAGGATAAAATTCAAACCGGTCCTAATTTAAAGAAGTTTCAGACAAAAATTTAAAGTTTGTGGAATTATAACCCTTGTCATGCTGGACTTGGAATATTCCTGCTTTGGTAGGAGGTACAGACTAAGATCAGCCTGCACATATGTGCAGTCTGATTTTAGTCAATACCACCCACTAATTAATTTAAACCAGAATTTGTTACAAGATGAATTTTCAATATTCATATTGACCAATAATTTGGTTATTCCAGTGCTTTCAGCCCTTTGATTTTAATGCAGTTCTGTTGTGGATTTATAATTCAGCATGACAAGGGTTAAAACCTTTCTCTTACAGGTTGAAAACGTTGTGGGAAATGAATAAATATGTGTGTACATGGGTTTAACCCTTTACCACTTGACAAATTTCAGACTGGTCTAAATTCAAAGCAGTTGTAAAAGACAATTTTAAGCTCATAGATTTTTTTTTGGGGGGGGGGGGAGGGGGAGGAAAAAACAATGTGGAAAATGAAGATACTCCAATATTGTTTTACCAGAAAGCCGTAAAAAAAGTTGATTTGTTAGGGAATTGGTACTAATAATTTTGATTATTCTAGAATTGTGCAATTGAGTAAAGTGAATTTTATCTTTAAAAAAAAGGCTACTAATTCAGTTAATAGCAGAAAAGAAAATCAAAATTGTAGTAATATAGTTAGAATGAAATTAAAAGACCAAGTTATTTTATGAGTTTAACTCATTCCCAAACAATGACACTTTTTGACGCCCCTAAGAAAACAATCCTTTCAACATTTTAGAAAATAGAGATTTTTTTTTACATGTTTACAAGCAATTTCTTCATTCATCCACAATGTTTTCAACCGCAACAAATATTTTTGAAATTTCATGAAATATATATTCATGTCTGCAACTTCTTTGAATTTGGACTTGTCTAAAGTTTTTTAGTTGGGTAATGGGATAATACACAGAAAATTCGCAAACTGGAAGCAGATGTCGCAGGTGCTTCAACCCATTACCAGATTACTTAACTCAGGTCGAAATTGAAAGAGTTTTTTTCTTGCCATATTTTACGGGATATTTCTTATCTCAACAGCTTGATAACTGGTTATAACTTGTTAGAATGGTATTGCAGTCAATCCTGTAATACGGTGATTCAGCAAAAGAGAATTGATTTTCCAGTGTCTGGGACATTCCCCTTTACCCATTACCAGAGGTCCAACTGTCAATTTTTATGCCCTCGCATTGAAAGTTTTGAGGCATATTGTTTGAACATTGCCAGTCTGTCTATCAGTCTATCCATCTGTACAATTGTCTCTCACTAATGAGTGAATAATCGTAAACCTAAGTGGGATAGCAGCTGGAGGCTAGGAAAGGATGTAGTGGTAGTACTGGTGTGAGAAATACCATGAATCCATTGTTAGGTGCTCCAGCTTCCGAGAAATGACTGAAATACTGTTAAAAGCGGTGTTAATCCCCAATCAATCAACTATCCATCTGTTGGCAATATAACTCATTCCCACACAATGACACTTTTAAACCTCCTTCGACAGAAGTAATTCGGAAAAATAATGTGGACAAGAAATTGCTTTTTACAAGCAATTTCTTAATTATCCACAATGTTTTCTACCCTGTAAGACAAAAAATTTTAAAATGCCACCAACTTGAAATAGTTGTTTGTAACATCTTTGAATTTAGACTAGTCTTAAACGAAAAACTTTGATATTTTCAATTTCTTCTGTACTATCCAAGGTCCATACTAAGATTCATATTGTATACCTGATAATGATGGGTATCTAGTGAGGGTCACTTATGTGCAGCCTGATCTTTGTCTAGCCCTCCTGCCAAAACAGAAATTCCTGGTTCAGCATTACGAGAGTTAATAAGCAGTTTTTATAACGGAGTATATTGTGACTGGCACTTTTGTTTGATGATCATCCTAAAAACAGGGTTTAGTGGGAATGGGTTAATCCTTGCCTCATTAACCAAATCCCACTCGATGATGCCTTTTGACACCCGTCAAGAAATATAATTTGGAAAACATTGTGTAAATTGAAGAAATTGCTTGAACCATCAACTTTAAATTTTCGTCTGCAACTCTTTTCAATTTGGACCTGTCTAAAATGTTGTCTTCTGGTAATGGGTTAATGGACTACTGAAATATGATTCTTCAAGTTAAAAGGAGCCTATGAGGGAATGCAAAATTCGATAACCCTGGTCAGACTGCGTAGGCTTTGCAGTCCAACTAGGGTTAAAATTGTTTGTTCACAGTGGATATTCTGAATCCAGAGTGGCAATTTCACCTTATATGGCTTGATCATAGCTCATTTTCCAATATTTTATTTTAACCCTTTCCCGTTCAAATACGGGATTTTACGTTCCTGTGATTTTTTACTCAAGAAAACATTGTTGAAAAAGAAGAAATTGCTTGTAACAAGCAATTTCTCCTTTTTATACGCCCGTCGAAGACAGGACGTATTAGGGGATCACCCGTGGTGTCCGGGCGTCCGGTTGTCTGGCGGTGTCCACTTCTTTGTCCGGAGCATAACTCTATCACCGTAAGTCCAATTGACTTTAATCTTGGCAGTTATATTCTTCTCATCAATATGGAGTGCAGTGCACAAGAACCATATAATAGCTAGAATCATGAAATTTCATGGATGGATAGAGCTCACCAAGTGGGAGTGCAGTGTACAAGAACCATAACTCTACCTAGCCTATTTTTTGAGTTATTGCCCTTTGTTGTTTTTCATACTTGAATCTTGTCCAGAGTATATCTCTAAAAGTATTATAGCTAGGATCATGAAACTTCATGGGTGTATGGACCTCATCAAGGGGGAGTGCAGTGCACAAGAACCATAACTCTACCTGGCCTATTTTTTGAGTTATTGCCCTTTGTTGTTTTTCATACTTGAATCTTGTCCGGAGTATATCTCTAAAAGTATTATAGCTAGGATCATGAAACTTCATGGGTGTATAGATCTCACCAAGGAGGAGTGCAGTGCACAAGAACCATAACTCTACCTGGGCTATTTTTTGTGTTATTGCCCTTTGTTGTTTTTCATACTTGAATCTTGTCCGGAGTATATCTCTTAAAGTATTATAGCTAGGATCATGAAATTTCATGGATGGATAGAGCTCACCAAGTGGGAGTGCAGTGTAAAAGAACCATAACTCTACCTAGCCTTTTTTTTGAGTTATTGCCCTTTGTTGTTTTTCATACTTGAATCTTGTCCGGAGTATATCTCTAAAAGTATAATAGCTAGAATCATAAAATTTCATGGATGGATGGAGCTCACCAAGAGGGAGTGCAGTGTACAAGAACCATAACTCTACCTAGCCTATTTTTTGTTATTGCCCTTTGTTGTTTTACATACTTGAATCTTTCCGGAGTATATCTCTAAAAGTATTAAAGCTAGGATCATGAAACTTCATGGGTGTATAGATCTCACCAAGGTGGAGTGCAGTGCACAAGAACCATAACTCTTCCTTCCCTTTTTTTTAGTTCTTGCCCTTTGTTGTTTTTCATACTTGAATCTTGTCTGGAGTATATCTCTAAAAGTATAATAGCTAGAAGCATGAAATTTTATGGATGGAAAGAGCTCACCAATGGGGAGTGCAGTGTACTAGAACCATAACTCTACCTAGCCTATTTTTTGAGCTATTGCACTTTGTTGTTTTTTATACTTGAATCTTGTCCAGAGTATATCTCTAAAAAGTATTATAGCTAGGATCATGAAACTTCATGGGTGTATAGATCCCACCAAGGGGGAGTGCAGTGCACAAGAACCATAACTCTTCCTGGCTTATTTTTTGAGTTATTGCCCTTTGTTGTTTTTCATACTTGAATCTTGTCCGGAGTATATCTCTAAAAGTATTATAGCTAGAATCATAAAATTTCATGGATGGATGGAGCTCACCAAGTGGGAGTGCAGTGTACAAGAACCATAACTCTACCTAGCCTATTTTTTGTTATTGCCCTTTGTTGTTTTTCATACTTGAATCTTGTCCGGAGTATATCTCTAAAAGTATTATAGCTAGGATCATGAAATTTTATGGGTGTATAGATCTCACCAAGGAGCAGTGCAGTGCACAAGAACCATAACTCTACCTGGGCTATTTTTTTTGTTCTTGCCCTTTGTTGTTTTTCATACTTGAATCTTGTCCAGAGTATATCTCTAAAAGTATTATAGCTAGGATCATGGAACTTCATAGGTGTATAGATCTCACCAAGAGGGAGTGCAGTGCACAAGAACCATAACTCTACCTGGCCTATTTTTTGAGTTATTGCCCTTTGTTGTTTTTCATACTTGAATCTTGTCCAGAGTATTTCTCTAAAAATATAATAGCTAGAATCATGAAATTTCATGGATGGATAGAGCTCACCAAGTGGGAGTGCAGTGTACAAGAACCATAACTCTACCTAGCCTATTTTTTGAGTTATTGCCCTTTGTTGTTTTTCATACTTGAATCTTGTCCAGAGTATATCTCTAAAAGTATTATAGCTAGGATCATGAAACTTCATGGGTGTATGGACCTCATCAAGGGGGAGTGCAGTGCACAAGAACCATAACTCTACCTGGCCTATTTTTTGAGTTATTGCCCTTTGTTGTTTTTCATACTTGAATCTTGTCCGGAGTATATCTCTTAAAGTATTATAGCTAGGATCATGAAACTTCATGGATGGATAGAGCTCACCAAGTGGGAGTGCAGTGCACAAGAACCATAACTCTACCTGGGCTATTTTTTGAGTTTTTGCCCTTTGTTGTTTTTCATACTTGAATCTTGTCCGGAGTATATCTCTAAAAGTATAATAGCTAGAATCATAAAATTTCATGGATGGATGGAGTTCACCAAGTGGGAGTGCAGTGTACAAGAACCATAACTCTACCTAGCCTATTTTTTGTTATTGCCCTTTGTTGTTTTTCATACTTGAATCTTGTCCGGAGTATATCTCTAAAAGTATTATAGCTAGGATCATGAAACTTCATGGGTGTATAGATCTCACCAAGGTGGAGTGCAGTGCACAAGAACCATAACTCTTCCTTCCCTTTTTTTTAGTTCTTGCCCTTTGTTGTTTTTCATACTTGAATCTTGTCTGGAGTATATCTCTAAAAGTATTAAAGCTAGGATCATGAAACTTCATGGGTGTATAGATCTCACCAAGGTGGAGTGCAGTGCACAAGAACCATAACTCTACCTAGCCTATTTTTTGAGCTATTGCACTTTGTTGTTTTTCATACTTGAATCTTGTCCAGAGTATATCTCTAAAAGTATTACAGCTAGGATCATGAAACTTCATGGGTGTATAGATCCCACCAAGGGGGGGTGCAGTGCACAAGAACCATAACTCTTCCTGGCTTATTTTTTGAGTTATTGCCCTTTGTTGATTTTCATACTTGAATCTTGTCCGGAGTATATCTCTAAAAGTATTACAGCTAGGATCATGAAATTTCATGGATGGATAGAGCTCACCAAGTGGGAGTGCAGTCTTCAAGAACCATAACTCTACCTAGCATATTCTTTGAGTTTTTGCCCTTTGTTGTTTTTTATACTTGAATCTTGTCCAGAGTATATCTCTAAAAGTTTAATAGCTAGGATCATGAAATTTTATGGATGGATAGAGCTTACCAAGTTGGAGTGCAGTGTACAAGAACCATAACTCTACCTAGTGTATATTTTGAGTTATTGCCCTTTGTCGTTTTTCATACTATGTTTGACAAAAAAAATTCATTCAAAATAACCTCAGTTCTATTCAACTCCCCAGTTTATATTAAGCAGTGTGACGGGCGTATCTTGTGACAATTTGGCACCTTGTTCCACAATATTTTTTACCACATAGGATGGTTTCATTTAAAATGGCATCCAGTTTTCATTGTCGTCTGCAACCTCTTTCAAATTGGACAAGTCTAAAATTTCCAAAAAAACAGGAAAGGGTTAAACTCAGCTATTTTTGGAATTTTCGAAGAAAACTCAAGTTACTGCTATGACCAGGATGTCGTCAGCGCCTGCGTCAGCATCATGGTCAGAAGACTTTGACATTTTGTAATATCTCTGGTATTAATGAACAAATGCATTGGTAAATAAGAAAATATGTTCACTATCAAAAGAGCAATCTTTTCCAACAAGGGGGATAACTCTAAATGGACATTGAATGAAAATGGTTATACATGATTTCATATGGTCTGCCTACCTCATTTATTGACCTTTCAGATCTGTAGCTACAAGGTTAAGGGTAAAAATAGAGGAATGACTTTTGAGGCATGTTTTAAAAACATCTTTTTCTGATATTGAAGTATAATTTTGAAGAAAATTTTTGGAGAAAAGTAGAAATAACTTGTAGCAAAAAATTTTGGCTTTTTGCTGCTGCGTTTTTTAATCTTTCGGGTACTTGCTTTTCAATATGACCCTCATGGAATAGGCATCGATTCTGAGTCTTCCCTAGTAACAAGTAATTTCCTCTTTTTTTTCCAATGTTTTCTACCAAGAAAATGGACTTAATTCAATTTGGACCATTCTAAAACCAACTGTAAATTGGTTAATTGGGTAGAAATTTTGTATATAATAAAGATTTTGCTTGTCTTCATTTTCTACAAATATTTTCCAAAGTATTTTCATGATAAACATTCAAAAAGTCGGATTGTGTTTGATTGGGTTAAGCTTTTATTTAACAGGTACATATACAACAAGAAGAAAATAACAAGAAGAAAAAGACTATGGATTTGTGGACAAATTCAGCAAAAGCAGAAAAATCTGGTTTGTAAAGGGGTGGGGGATGTATGATTCAGGCTTTGTATAAGGGAGAAAAAACTTGCTACTTTATAATTAATTGGTATTTAGATTGAGCTCCCTTGTTTTGCTGTATTTATATTTTATCACATGATCTTTTACGCCACTGCCATAGTGCAGTGGTAGCGTGTCGTACTTATTATCACTGGTCCCTGGTTTGATCTTAGATTGTGGTGAATATCCTTCCCAACATTCACCTCCCACCAATGGATGGATAATCATAAACCTAAGTTGGATGAGCAGCTTGAGGCTAGGAAAGGATGTAGTGGTAGTACTGGTATGAGAAATACCAGGAATGAATAATATTGGACGAGAACCATAAAACAAATTTTCTGTATAAAAGCTGGAAGCTATGCAACCCAATGACATGAAACCTTTTCTGTGTTAACAAATCCATGGTTGTGGAATGCCCCTGCCCAACCAGTTAGGCTTTTCTGGGAACAAGTACATTTTTCCTCAGCCTTTTCTCAGGGTACATTTAAATACGAATATTGGAATAGTACAAATTGATCTCAACGTTAATACACAGGAAAATTGCCATAATGTTTATATTGAAGGGTAGAAAGTATTGTCAATGAAGAAAACGCTGGGTTCCAGCATTGGGTTCCAGCATTTCCTTCATTAACAACTATGTTTTCTGAAAATATGTCTATTCACTTTTCCTGTTGGATAAGTTTATTCTATTTTCTGTTCAAGTAGAAAATTGTGTCTTACTTGACAAGGGACAAGTGGAGAATATCTGTATTTCAACACCACTGACTAATTAACTTTATCTTACAATGAATGTTGTTTCCTCTCATTTGAAATTTAAAACTTGGTTTTTAAGCTCACCTGACCACGAAGTGCTCAAGTGAGCTATTGTGATCACCTTTTGTCCGGCGTCCGTCCGGCGTGCGTCGTCCATCAACAATTTCTTTAAACAACATCTCCTCCTAAACCACAGGGCCAATCTGAACCAAATTTGGCAGAAATGTTCCTTAGGTGGTCCCCTTCAAAAATAGCTAAAAGAATTGAAATCTGTTAAAAACTCTGGTTGCCATGGCAACAAAAGTGAAATTTTAAAATAATCTTTAAAAATCTTCTCCTCCTGACCCAGAAGGCATAGAGCCTTGATATTTTGCATGAAGCATCAGTATATTGACCTCTTCCAAAATAGCTAAAATCATGATCCTAGGATCCCCAGGGGTGAAGCCCCAGGGGGGGGGGGGGGGTAAATAGAAATAAAGATCAATTTTTTAAATGACATCTCCTCCTAAACCACTGGGCCAATTTGAACCAAATTTGGCAGAAATGTTCCTTAGGTGGTCCCCCTTAAAATTAGCTAAAAGAATTAAAATCCGTTAAAAACTCTGGTTGCCATGGCAACAAAAGTGAAATTTCAAAATAATCTTTAAAAATCTTCTCCTCCTAACATAGAAGGCGTAGAGCCTTGATATTTTGCATGAAGCATCAGTATATTGATCTCTTACAAAATAGCTAAAATCATGATCCTAGGGTTTCCAGGGGCAGACCCGGATTGGGGGGGGGGGTATAGGCATGAAGCATCAGTTCACAGACTTCTTTCTTATTTCTGAAATTATAACCCATGGACAAAGTTTTTTCCTTCTTTCCAAATCAGCACTAAGGCCTTGGAATTTATAATTTAGACTTTTGGATCCTCAGTTTCATGGTCTTTATATGTAATTGTGGTCCACTTGTTTCATAATCCTAACCTTAACATGAAATTAGACTGTTGAAAGAAAAAGAGCCTTTATCTCAGGTGAGCGCCCCAGGGCCAACGGCCCTCTTGTTATCATTATAGGTAAAACTTTGAGCTACTGGTGCTTTAGTCCTGGACACAGTATGAAAGAACTTTTGGCCCATGGTATAAAATGTATCATCTTAACTAGTGGAACACTGTCTCCTCTCAGCTCATTCACTGCAGAAATGCAAATGTAAGTGTGAAAGAACTTTTGGCCCATGGTATAAAATCTATCATCTTAGCCTGTTGAACACTTGCCAGTTGAACACTCTCTCCCATTCGAGTGGCCCATGGTATAAAATGTATCATTTTAACCAGTGGTACACTGTCTCCTCTCAGCTCATTTACTGCAGAAATGAAAATGTAAGCATGAAAGAACTTTTGGCCCATGGTAATAAATGTATCGTCTTAATTGTACACTTTTTCCTATTCTATTGGCCTATTGTATAAAATGTAATATCTTAGCCAGTTGTAGGCTCTCAATTCATTTACCTTAGAAATGCAATTTGGTGTCCTACATTGTGCTTACCAAATATATTCCATTGAGGGAGAATTTCATTTTCTTTGTAGCTGCCTTCATAGCGCTGTCAGTAGCGCACAAGACTCCTAATCATCAATAATGGGATGGTATGAGTTCGATCCCCTGCGGTGGCACATATCCTTTCTGACATTTGTCTCTCACCAATGAGTGGATAATTGTAAACATAAGTGGGATAGCAGAGGCTCGGAAAGGATGTAGTGGTAGTACTGGTGTGAAAAATACCAGAAATCCATTGTTAGGTGCCCCAGCTGCCATGATATGACTGAAATACTGTTGAAAGTGGCTTTAAACCCCACTCAATGAATCAATCCTTTTCTTTGTAGTGAAGGTAGTGCATGCTAAGTGAGTTTTTGACTCACATACTTCTTGTTTGAAAGAGAAAGGGATATAATAATGATGATATTATCTTTATAATCAATGAAGACTAGCTTGTTCTCTTTTAAAATTGAGAAGTGATATACCCCTTTCCTAAAAAATACTGGTTTCTGTAAATGGCAATCATACACACACATTCCTACATTTTTACATGCTAATGAAAATGGATCTTGAAAGTATTGTAAGTACAGAAGTTATTGTTAGTTACTATCGATTTCATCTCTTATAACAAATTGAATGTTTTCTACCTATTTAGTAGTCTATGTTTAATTTTAACACACTTGAAGTTGTGATCTTCAACTTATTTGAATTTGGACCAGTCTAAAGAAAATTGTGTCTTTTATTTGGTTAACCCATTCCCACACAGCAAAATTTCAGACTGGTCTAATTTCAAAGAGTTTACAGACAACAATTTAAGCTCAGAAATTTTTTTAGTGTACTTGTCTTTTTTGGTAGAAAACAAGGTTGAAATATCAAAAAGTTGCTTGTAACATAATAATTTCATTATTTTAGCTCCACTGGCCGAGGGCCCGCAGGGCTATTGTCATGGCATAATGTCCGTCAGTATGTAGGTAAACTTTGATGACCTTATATCAGATGACTTTTTATTGGATGCAAAACATGGCTTCAATGGGCCGAGCTAATTTCCATAAATTGGTAAAGCTTTGAAAATCTTTTTTGCAAACAGTGGATGGATTTCAACCAATTTTCAAAGGAATGATCCTTGGGTGACACTTTATCTGATTCTTTCAAAGAATTTTGATTTGATGAAAAAAATGGTTTTAATAGACAGAGCTAATTTCCATATGTGGATAAAGCTTTGAGGATCTTCTCAGAAACCAATGGATGGATTCAACTAAATTTCACTGGAATTGATCCTTGGGTGACACATCAACAGATTCCTTCAAAAAACAGATAAAAGCAAGGCTTTTAAATGGGCAGGGCTAATTTAAATATAAGGAGGAAGGTTTGAAAATTCTCCTCAGAAACCAGTTAATGGATTTCAACCAAATTTCACAGGAATTACCGGTTGGTGATTCTGTATCAGATTATTTTGAATTTTGATTAGATGAAAATCATGGCTTTAATATTGGGGACTTATTTATATATGGTAAATAGTGTAAATTTAAAAAAATCTTTTTAATTAGAGACGAGTTGATTGATTTCAACCAATTTCCATTGGGATGATCCTTTGGAGACCTTTTATCAGATTTCTTTAATAAATTTGATTGGATGGAAAACACTGCTTCTTTTTGTTGTTGTTGTTGGGGGGGAGCTTATTTCCTTATATGGTATATACTGGAAACTTTGAGACAGGAATGTTTCTTAAGTGACTCTTTGTTAGAGTACTTTATATGATTTTGATTGGTTGAAAATCATGGCTTTTAGTGTCTTGGCTTATGTTCCTATGTGGTATACTGTGAAAATTTTTTAAATACCTTTTCATCTGACTTGGTAAATGAATTTAACAAAATTTGGCTTTTTTAAATCAATGGAACATTTTAAATGTTTCTCTAGAACAATTTTCATGATTTTGGTGACTAGATTTATTTGCCAGAAATGGCAAAGATGCTTCAGTTTATATTGAATTTCCTGAATACATCATTTGCTTGATCAGTACATCCAGGCCTGTGGAGCGAAACAAGAGCTCAAGTGCATCTAAATAATCATGTTTTCATCAAGTCTTTTCTTGAGCAGGATTGTGAGGGAATTTGTTAAATTAATATTAAATTTGTTTTGTCTTTTAGTTCCTTTCCAGTCCAACTGGAGAATCCCCATGTTATACAAAAGCATCAAGTCTGTGTGGGAACCCTTAAAAAAGGGCCAGATGGGGCTACACTTAATTCTAATTATGAGACCAGGTAACAGTTGACAGATCACTCCCCCTCCTTTACTTCATCTCTCTTTCTCTCTTTCCTCTCTCACTCTCTCTTTCTCTCTCTCTCTCTCTTCACTTAAATGTCGGCCAATGCACTAAGTGCTTTAGGAAGCTATTGTGACCACTCACCGTCCGGCATCTGTCCCGTCTGTGTTAGAAAGACCTAAACCACCCATCAGATTTTATAAAAAATTTACAGAAATGATCCTCAGGTGATGGTCTTCCAATACACTTAAAAAAATTGAAATCCATCAATTACTGATAGCCATGGCCAAAACAAATTTTGAAGGAAGGGTAAAATAAAAAATCTCCCCCTCCTGATTCCTAAGGCTTAGAGCTTTCAAATTCTTTTGATCCGATGATCCGAATGACGCACACACCCAAGAAAAAAGCTCCCAAATTAAATAAAATGTAAAAAGTTTATTAACCCTTTCCCGTTCAAATCCGGGATTTTACGTTCCTGTGATTTTATATTCGAGAAAACATTGTCTCCTTTTTCCACAATATTTTCTATCACATGGGATGGTTTCATTTCAAATGGCATCAAGTTTTCATTGTCATCTGCAACCTCTTTCAATTTGGACCAGTCTAAAATTTCCAAAAACAGGAAAGGGTTAAACTAGTCCAAGAATTTAACAGATGATGAAATAAGTCTTGAAATGATAGAACAACAACCAATCAATAGGAAAGAGGTTTAGGAGAAAAAATAGAATTCAGTGTAATCAGAGTGAGATAAGTTCTAAACTCTCCCTCAAAGTCGGTAAAGACTTAATTCTAGAATTCTACAAATGAATTATTTTACTCTTTAGCTTCAGAGGAACAAATTCTTTAGAAATCATCTCCTAAACTTACCATCAGACTTCAATGAGGGATTCTTGGGTTATCTCCCCTGAATACTCTCCAGAAATACATTGGTCCCTATCAGTGTTTTACTTCGACTCTATCCAAGGTTTCTTTGCTCTGTCTAGTTTTAAGATCAGCTGTATAATGCAAACTTTAGAGATGGAAAATTTGTTTCATCTTGAAAATACATTTCTATGTTATTTCGGAACCATAAACTAACACCATGGAGAGATATGTATTTATAACAAAACAAGAAAAGGCAAATAGAAAATCGCAACTTCCCCATACTGGACAAGGATAAAAACAAAGTTAATGAAGTGAAAGGACAATTGTACAATTTGGCACACCTCTGATTTAATGGCCACAGTACAAAGGGAAGATAACACAGGAATGTCCCTCATTGACCTTTACAAAAGGATTCTTGGATGATGCTCCCTCAAAAAGATAAAGAGAATAGGAATCCATGATTAACTCTGGTTGCTATGGCAACCAAAGGGAATTTCTAATGAATTCTTGAAAAAAATGACTCCCAAACGTATGGCCTAGAGCTTTCAAATTTTGCATGTAGCATAACCACTTTGTTATCTCCTCTGCCATTTCGGCAAATGGGAATGGTCCCCATCCCCTAATATCTCCTAAAGTATAAATGCTATCAACTTGAAACTTCATAGGTGAATAGATCTCATGGAGGAGAAGTGCAGTGCACAAGAACCACAACTCTTGCTTGCATAATTTTGGAGTTATGTTCTTTGTTGTTTTAAAGACTTAGATTTTGTCCAGGGCATATCTCTTATAGTATATATGCTATCAACTTGAAACTTCATAGGTGGATAGATATCATTGAGGAGAAGTGCAGTGTAAAAGAATCACAACTTGGTTTACTATCAAGCTTTTACGTCGGGGGATGGCCATGTCCGACATGGCTCTTGTTCTCTAATAAAATAATCAGGGTTATGATGATTTGATTTATATCAGCTGCTTTGTTGTCAGCAGCTTTGGTTTTTGAGGGAACCTTGCTGAAAAGTGCTGAGATTAGTTTAACCCTTTCCTAGTTAATCCCAGGTTTATACGTGCCTGTGATTTAATGATTGAGAAAACATTGTGGAAAAAGAAGAAATTGCTTGTAACAAGCAATTTCTTCTTTTGCCACAATATTTTCTACCCTATTGAATGATTACGTATCATATAAATTGGACTTTAAATTGTTGTCTGAAAAATCTTTCAATTTTGACCAGTCCAAAATTTCAAAATACAGGAAAAATTAAGAAAGATTGTAGTTGACTTTGCCCAATTTAACCCATTCCAACACAGTGGAATTTAAGACTGGTCCAAATTGAAAGGAGCTGCAGAAGACAATTTCGAGTTGATTGAATTTTAATTTTTTTCGTCTTTTTGGATAGAAAACATTGTGGATAATGAAGAAATTGCTTGATCCAAGCAATTTCTTCATTTTCCACAATGTTTTCCAAAACCCTTTAGTTGAGGGGCGTAAAAAGGAGGGATTGAGTGGGAATGGGTTAAGTTGAGAATTTAAGAGAGACCAATGAATTAAGAAGGAATTCAAGTGGAATAAAAAGAAAACAATATGGGGAAAAATAATTTTTATAATAATTAAAAAATCTCCAATACATTGATTTTCCCAGTATGTTATGTGAACGATCCAGGGCCATCATGGCCCTCTTGTTTGATTGACAGCCGTGATCAGTCAGTTATATTTCCAAATAATATTTAACCCATTACCAGATTGCAAAATTTTAGACTGTCCAAATTAAATGGAGTTGCAGACGACAATTTAAAGTTTATGAAATTTTAGATTTTTTCAACTTTCTGGGTGGAAAACAGTGTGTAGAATGAAGAAATTACTTGTTACAAGCAATTTCTTCATTTTACACAATGATTTCATAATTGTTTTTCTTGAGGGGCGTCCAAAAGCGTCACTGTGTTTGAATGGGTTAATAAACTTGTCTTGTATTCTTGTCTTGTTTTGTTCTAATTAACCCATTATCACATTTTCCTGTCTTTTGATATCCCTCAAGAAAAAAAAAGCTTAAGAAAATATTATGGAAAATAGTGAAATTGCTTGTGACAAGCAATTTCTTTATTAGTCAAAGTGTTTTCTTCCCAAAACAGGCCGATTTAAAAACAAAATCGTTGTCAGCAAATTCTTTCAATTTGGATCAATCTAAAATTTTGTTGTCGGAAAATGGTTAAATGGTTTTGGTCAAGTATTAAAAAGGACGAGATTAATTATGATAATGGAAAAATGGTATTATGAAAGCATTTCCACTGTAAAAAAATATATATTTCACAACCCACAAAAGTATAACAAATTGTATCATTTTATCTTGAATTACAAAAAAATGATACTTGAACATAAGAAAGATAATAATGGTAAAAGTAAGATAGTATTTTATAAAAATAATCTTTTGAGTTCACCTGAGATAACCCTTTCCTGTATGAATCTGGGATCATACGGTGCTTTGATTTTATATTTGAGGAAACATTGTGGAAAAAGGAGAAATTACTTATAGCAAGCAGGTCCTCCTTTTCCGACAATATTTTCTTTCACATAAGATGGTTTCATTTCAAACTGCATCCAATTTTTATTTGTCGTTTGCAACCTCTTTCAATTTGGACCAGTCTAAAATTTCAAAATGCAGGAAAGGGTTAATGTCCACTGTCAGTGTCTGTTTTCAGTTACTAAAATCTCCTCCTAAACAAGCTTATAGATTTCAACTGAAAGTCGTGCTCTTTAACCCATTCCAACACAGCAAAATTTTAGACTGGTCCAAATTGAAAGAAGCTGCAGACGACAATTTTAAGCTGATGGAATTTTGAATTTTTTTGTCTTTTTTGATAGAAAACATTGTTGATAATGAAGAAATTGCTTGATACAAGCAATTTCTTCATTATCCTCAATGTTTTCCATAGTTTTTTCTTGAGGGGCCTAAAAAGGAGGGATTGAGTTGGAATGGGTTAAACTGTTTCAAAGAATTGCAATCCATGAAGATCCACTCCCTGTTATATGACTTAGTTTATTTTGTGACATTTCTTGGTATTTTTGTACATTTTCGGTGCATTTTTCTCTGCAACTATTTATAGCATCGACTTGAAACTTAGTATGGAGGTGCAACTAGAGGTGCTCACAGAATGTGTTCAACTTCGGGAGAATTTCATTCCCACTGGAGTTTACTTGGTAGGGCAAGAGGGGGTATACAGAGTGAGTTTTGACCCACAGATTTCTTGTTTTCTGTTTTCAGATTCACCCCAGCTTACCAAGCCTCCCTTGGAAATTGTATAGGTATTATTTTAACTTGATTCTTTTTGATCTTTGATTATGTGCTTAAACATATTACAAGACAGCAAACATTTAAACTGGTCCAAATTGAAGAAAGTTGCAGATGACATTTTGAAATGGGTGTAGTTTGACAAACAAGTAACAAACAGGGTAGAAATGATTATTAAAATACAACCAATTTATCATTTTCTCCAAATGATTTTTCCAAAAAAATATTTTCAAAGTTGCCAAAAATAAATGTATGTTAATGAGTAGATTTATAAGTACAAAATTGAAAAATTGCAAGTATAGTAAAACCCCTCCTGACGACCATCCTGGAAATACGGGCACCCCTCTGTTACAACTGAATCTTTACAGAACTTTATTTCAATGGTCGCAAACCCCTCTAAAACGAACACCCCCCTATTCCAAATTACGACCACGGAATTCAGTACCAACTATAGCTGATACACTATTTTGAACCCCTGGCTAAAACGACCAGTCACTTCACACATTGAGACCGACCACCCGAATTTCACACTTGATAAGAGCGACACTAATTGGGTACGAATGCATTGTCAATACAATATCGGATTTTTGATTATATGATATCGATCCCTTATTATAATAGGCGTTATTTCTATCTAAAGAATTAAAGTGGCCGATCACTTTTAGAAATTATAGCTTGTATTAATTTTAATTGTTTCATTTGAATATGCCAGGGGTTTTGACTCAGGTAATAAAGTCGAAAGTGAAAAAGTATTAGAGAAGTTACAATTCGTTTGTTTACAGCGTTCTGAACAGTTAATTAGCAATTAAATTTAGATTTCAACTTAATTGATGTTTGGTATTCGTATAATAGAAGATATGATATCAACAGTTTGACACTTTGAACCTGTACTCACGTATAAATAATCTGAGGTCGGACTTCTGAAGCAGATCAAAATGGAGAAGAGAGAAAGTAGATCTTATCAAAGATTGTAAATTTGAAAATGACACAAGATTCCGCTGTAAAACATGTTTTTATAGTTTTATATTCAAATATAGAAGATAAAATAAACATGACATACTTGACAACAAACGACCAAACCTCAGTATTACGACCACCCCGCTATTACGACCACTTTCAGAAAGTACCGCAAGTGGTCGTATTAGAGGGGTTTTACTGTATCTGAAACATAATCAATGTATAAATCATGCTACAGAACCAATTTAACAAAGTCTTTGAAAATATGGAATGAAAGGTTTGGAATCAGATTAAACAGGACTTGAAAATTCCCAAGATTTTCTCTCAATCTGCTAAATGAGAAAATATAGTATTACATTAGTTTCTATATTCAAAACTTTCAAGTTCCACTAATCCTGTACAATGCCCAAAAAGTAGAAAAGTTTTTCGTTATGATAGAAAGTATTTCCAATTCTTTTATTTTATTCAGAATGCAAGGTTTATATTAGATATACAGTGTGTAGGTGCCTGTAACATAACTTGCAACTATGTAGGGTCCAAGGTTGAGGTCAAGATCTTAACCCATTCTGTAACAGCAGAGTTTTAGACTGGTCTAATTTGACAGGAATTGCAGATGAGAATTTAAAGTTTATGAAATCTTAGTGCTTCTTTTTTCAAATTTCTGGGTAGAAAACATTGAGTAAAATGATTGAGTAAAATGAGTTTTCCATATTGTTAGCTCACCTTAGCACAACGTCCTCATGGTGAGCTTTTGTGATCGTTGAATGTCTGTTGTGCAGCTTCAACAATTGAAGTGTTTACACTCTAGAAGCCACAGTTTTGACCCAATCTTCATGAAACTTGGTCAGAATATTTTTTAGGACATGAGGAAGAACCTTATTGATTATGGAAGGGTTCTATTTGTAAACACAGGAAAAGGGGCCTTAATGACAATTTCTTTGTTTACACTCTAGAGGCCACAAATATGGCTCTATCTTCATGAAACTTTGCCAGAATAATTATTAGGTCATAGAGATGAACCCTATTGATTATTAGAAGGATCTCTCAATAAACACAAGAAAAGGGGCCTTAATGACAATTTCTTTGTTTACACCCTAGAGGCCACAATTTTGGCTTAATCTTCATGAAACTTGGTCAGAATAATTGTTTGATCATGAGGATGAACCCTATTGATTATTGGAGGATTCTATTGGAAAACACAGGAAAAGGGGCCTTTATGACTTTTTCTTTTTTTACACTCTAGAGGACACAATTTTGGCTCAATCATCATGAAACTTGGTCAGAATAATTGTTAGGTCATAAGGATTAACCCTATTGATTATGGAAAGGTTCTATCAGAAAACACAGGAAAAGGGGCCTTAGTGACAATTTCTTTGTTTAAACTCTAGAGGCCACAATTTTGGCTTAATCTTCATGAAACTTGGTCAGAATAATTGTTTGATCATGAGGATGAACCCTATTGATTATTGGAGGATTTTATTGGAAAACACAGGAAAAGGGGCCTTTATGACTTTTTCTTTTTTACACTCTAGAGGACACAATTTTGGCTCAATCATCATGAAACTTGGTCAGAATAATTGTTAGGTCATAAGGATTAACCCTATTGATTATGGAAAGGTTCTATCAGAAAACACATGAAAAGGGGCCTTAGTGACAATTTCTTTGTTTAAAGTTTAGAAGCCACAATTTAGGCTCAATCTTCATGAAACTAGGCCAGAATAATCACAAGGGCATGAGGATGAAGCCTATTGATTATGGGAAGGTTCTTTTGGAAAACACAGGAAAAGGAGCCATAATGACAATGTCTTTGTTTACAATATAGAAGTCACAGTTTGCCTCTATATTCATGAAACTGATTATAGTTATTTGTCTCTAATTGCATTTTTTTTAACAGCAGACAGTTCAGGAGAGCGGTCTAGGACCATCATGGTCCTCTTGTTTTTCTTGAGGGGCGTCCAAAAGGGTCATTATGTGGGAATGGGTTAACCCTTTACCCTAGAATTCCCATCATAAGATATTATTTTCCATTTCTTCTATAAGATAATGTTCATATTTGTTATATAGGTATCTGTCAATAAATTGGTTTAGAGAGAGTGTCCCTTTTCAAAGTCAAAATCTGGAATCATTTACCTCCAAAATTCTTATCAAAATTTCAAGGTCATCAATGAAAAAAATATTTTTTGATTAAAAGCTTT
Source organism: Fragum fragum (assembly GCA_946902895.1). Classification (NCBI taxonomy): domain Eukaryota; kingdom Metazoa; phylum Mollusca; class Bivalvia; order Cardiida; family Cardiidae; genus Fragum; species Fragum fragum. The sequence continues at coordinate 3,931,290 of OX336367.1, forward strand.
TCTCAAAAACATCTTGTTCTTTTTAGTGAACTTTGCTAGAGTTGTACCCAATGGTCTGCTGATATTCTTCCCCTCGTACCCAGTGATGGAGAAATGTTTGGAGTACTGGAAGGTTTGTATCCTATCCAAATACAACAAAATTTTAGACTGGTCCAAAATCAAAGAGTTTGAAAATGACACGGCAAAGTGTGTTATATTTGAATCTTGCCTTACACTGGCTTCAGGTAAGAGTGAGTGAGAGTCAGCATTCAATCTAGCTTTGTATCATAGGGGGCCCATGGCTCTTGGTGAAGGGGGTCACGGATACAAATACACAGACAAACTATTGAATTACAAGGTTTTAAATGTAACAAACCATAACAATTTGAAAATAAATATATTGTTTTGGACAAAATAAATCTACTAGAAAAATATAAGACATTATCAGGCTGCCCAGCACATTTTTGACTTATATATATATTTTTCAACAAAAAATATAGGAATTCAGTCATCTAAAAATAGGAGAAAATAGGAAATAAAAGGCTCAGTAAAATTGATATACTGGTACTAATTTCTTGAATATATATATAGGTAAATATATGGTCTAATAAATAGAGGAAGATTTTTCTGGCCTCCACCTCCCCTTACAGCCAGCCTTTTACATCAGCATCCCTTTATTAACCTCCTTTATTGCTAAAATTTTCTAAGAACAAAAAAAATAACCATTCAGTAGGGTAGAAAATAGTGTGGAAAAAGAAGAAATTGCTTGACAGAAGCAATTTCTTCTTTTTTCACAATGTTTTCTCAATGTAGTAGAAAACATTATGGATAATGAAGAAATTGCTTGTGACAAGCAATTTCTTCATTTTCCAAAATGTTTCAAAAGCTTTTTTCTAGAGGGGCTTTTAAAGGCGTCATTGTGTGGGAATGGGTTAACCCATTACCAGCTGCAAAGTTTTGTTCCAAACTGAAAGAGGTTACAATGGACAATTTAATTTTTTTTTTTTTCAATTTTCTAGACAGAAAACAGTGGAAAATGAAGAACTTACTTCATTTTATACAATGTTTTCCCAAATGTTTTTCTTAAGGGGCGTCAAAAAGTGTCATTGTGTGGGAATTGGTTAACTGAAGCAAATGATTCCATAGCCATTGATGGACAAATAATGAAATATTCACAGTTTGAAAATTGAAATCATTTCCTCTATCCTGTGCCACGCCATCTTTCTCCTTTTCTCACATTTTCGGAATCTTATCACAATGTATGCCAAATTTGGAGATGGCAAAAAATGAGATTAGCCTAATTTGAAAGAATTTGCAGACGACAATTCATATTATGTACGAATTCCAATTTAAGATCCTATATGGTAGAAAAATTGTGACAAAAGGAGAAATTGCTTGCTGGAATCAAACCTCCTTTTGCTCACAATTTTTCCCCTAAAATTTCATCTTCTGAGATATCACATTGAGCTATTGTACACAGAAAGAATTTATACTGGTCCAAATTGAAAGAAGTTGCAGACAACAATTTAAAGTTTATGGAATTTTGAATTGTTTCATCTTTTTGGATAGAAAACATTGTGGATAAAGAAGAAATTGCTTGTGACAAGCAATTTCTTCATTTTCCACAATGTTTTCCAAAGCATTTTTCCTTTAGGGCATCTAAAAGCAACTCTGAGTGGGAATGGGTTAACATTCATTACTAGAATACCAAGCTTTAGCCCACCTAAAATAGAAAATGGTTGCAGATGAATGTGTTAATGATAATATGTTGTCCAAGAAATAAAGAAAAAAAAGGAACATCCCATGAAATGTTGACTCATGGCTGTTCAAGTGTGTGATGGGGGTAAAACTTTTAAGAGGAAAAGATGTGTAATTCATTGAAAAATGCATTAGAGTTATCCCCCTTGTTAGTATACATTGCTCTTTTTAGGTCACCTGACCAAAGGTCATAGTGACCTATTGCGAACGTGTTTTGTGCGTTGTGCATTAACTTTTTACATTTTCAACTTCTTCTTAAGAACCCTTGGATGGATTTCAACCAAACTTGGCAGGAAGCATCCTTATGGGAAGGCCCTTCAGGTTTGTACACATCAAGGCGTTATCTCCCCTTGGGGCTCCATAAGGGGCCAAAAAGTGTATATCTTTAAAAATCTTCTTGTCATGAACCAGAAATCTTCTTGTCATGAACCAGCTGTCAGATTAGATTCACGTTTTGTATTTAGAGTCTTTAGGGCAAGGACTATCAAGTTTGTGCAAGAAAAAAATCTGTCAAGAAATGGCCGAGCTGGGGGGCGGGTTACATAAGCTTACATAGTGACAACTTTAGAAAGCTTTTTCTATCAAACCAAAAGACCTACAGCTCTGATAGTTGGTATGTGTCATTATCTAGTGGACATCTATCAATATTGTATAAATTATAACCCCAGGATCAAAATTAGCCCGTTCCCGGACGTCACATGTTAACATAGGCTTTTATAGTGAAAATTTCAAAAATTTTCTTCTCCCAAACTAGAGGGCCTAAAGCTTTAATATTTGGTATGTAGCATCATCTGGTGAATTTCTATCAAGATTGTATAAATCATGGCCCCTGAGACAGAATTAGCCCATTCCTGGAATCACAAGTTTTAAAATGGGCTTATACAGGGAAATTTTTAAAAATCTTCTCCCTAACAGGAGGGCCTAGAACTTTGATATTTGGTATACAGCAACCTCTTGCTGACCTCTATCAAGTGTGTACAAATTATTGCCTCTAGATTAAAATTAGCCAATTCCTGAATGTCACAAATTTAACATAGGCTTATGTAGTAAAATCTTTAAAAAATCTTCATCTCTCAAACAGATAGGCCTAGAGCTTTGATATTTGGTATGTAGCATCATCTGGTTGATCACTATCGATATTGTATGAATTATGGCCCTAGGGTCATAATCAGCCCATTCCTGCACATCAGGAATTTGACATAGGGCTTATATATTGAAAATTTTAAACTCTTCTTCTCCCAAACAGGAGAAGATTGTATAAATTATGGCCCCAGTGTCAGAATTAGCCAGTTCCAAGATGTCCCAAGTTTAACATAGGCTTGTTTAGTGAAAGATTTTAAAAATCTCCTTCTCCCGAACTAAAAGGCTTAGAGCTTTGATATTTAGTATGTAGCATAATCTGGTGGACTTTGATTTGTTTTTGTGCTCTTTGGACTCAGGTTGCCGCTAAGGCCTTATGGGCCTCTTGTGAATGTGAACATATATTTCAAGTTTCAAGTGAACTTGTTCAATAATTCCAGAGATATTACAAAATGGCGAAGTTCTTTGATGACCGTGTTACACACAACAACCTACTTGACCCTTGTCATACTGTATGAATTACCTTACTGAATTGATTTAAAATTAAAGGGCTGTAAGCACTGATAGAACTTGTTCAAAAATTAATATTTCTTTTAGAAATCAAATTCATAAACAACACTGGAAGGAAAAGTACAAGCAGGAGGTGTAGACAAGATCAGACTGCACTTATGTGCAGGCTGATCTTAGTCTACACCTCCTGCCAAAACTGTAATATTCTGGGTTCAGCATGACAAGGGTTAAACAATACATGGATTTACTCCAGAAAAACAGCCAAGCTAAAAATGTAGAAAATGAGACGGTGCTTATTAGTATTTTTCCGCAATATTTTTCATCTCTCTTTGATTCAGAGTTGCAAAAATTCAGACTACACAATGAAATGGTTGGAACAATTTTAAATTACTAATATTTCAATTTCTTTGTTACACTATCACAATTAATGTCTTGTATATTTACAGGAAAACAACATCTTGTCGAGGATAGAACAGTACAAACAGATATTTGTGGAGTCTAAAATGAAAGGGGTGTTGAATGACGTGAGTATAAAACTATGCATGACATAACAGCAATTGACAGAATGCTGACTCTCCCCACCACCTCTGCTTGCCACACCCACCAACTCTGATTGCCACACCCACTGACTCTGCTTGCCACACCCACTGACTCTGCTTGCCACACCCACTGACTGCTTGCCACACCCACTGACTCTGCTTGCCACACCCACTGACTCTGCTGCACCCACTGAATCCAACAATAAGTTTGACTTAGATATTAAACTGCCTTATCTTGCAAAATTTATAGCTGGAACCATGTGAATTATAGGTTGGCCACATAAACATTGTAACTACAGCTTGAATAAGCTGTTACTAAGTAACAACATTTAAGTAACCAAAATAACAAATATGCCGCACATGAATGTCAGCCAGTGTCGGAGTGCAAAGTTCACTTACAAATGAATGATTGGTCAATTGATTCTTTTGACAATCCATCAATTATACATGTTAGCTAAGTTAAGACCCAGATCAGCCTAGATATTGGTGCAGTCTGATCAAAAGCCAACCTGTAGAAAAGTACAGACAATTAGTTCATATTCAAAATACGCTGGATGGATATCAACCCTGTAAAGTGTTTCTGCTCTACAGAGATTGTTTGACATGTCAGTAGCAAACTAAGTTTAATCTTGAACTAGTCCATCTCCTTCATATACACACACACACACACATCTCTTTGTCTCTGTCTCTCTCGCTCTATCTTTCTCTCTTTTTCTCTCTCTCTCTCATGTTGTTTCCAGAATGTGGAACAGGTTTATCAGGACCGGAAATATTAGACATTTGCATGCTCCAGTCCTTTTTCCAGATGAGTCCAGGTTTTGTGTGGACTTTACCGATAGACATGCTGGGATATGGAGAATGCCAAATGAGTGTTCTGCTCCAGTTTGTGTGGCGGAACATGATGGGTTTGGCATGGGGAACAGTCATTGTTTGGGTGGGAATAAGTGCTCAGGGAAAGAACATTTTGAGTAGTAGATATGTTGTATGAAAATATTGATATCACAGAGGCCATAGTGCAGTTTGCAGCATGTAGGACCCATCATCATTGGGTCCCTGATTTGATCCTCGGCTGCAGCGAATAGGACATTTGTCGCTCACTTATAGGTGGATTATCATAAAGCGAAAAGGGATGAAGAATAGTAGGCTTGAAAAGGATGATGTGGTAGTACTGGTGTAAGAATTACCAGAAATGAATAGTAAGGTGCTCCAGCCACTGTGATATGACTGAAAGACTGTTAAAAGTGTTGTTAAACCCCATTCATTCAATCAATATATATAGATAAAGAATGACTATATGCTGAAGGTACAATGTTTAATACAGAACTGAATTTACTAAGATACAAAGGAAACATAGAAAATATAGAAAACATTTCAATGTGATAGTCAAATTTACCCATAACCAGACGACACATTTTTAGACCGGCCCAAATTCAAAGAAGTTGCTTTTATAAATTGTTCTCTATTAGGGTAGAAAACATTGTAGATAATGAAGACATTGTTTGTAACAACTTATTTCTTCATTTTCCATAAGGTTATCAAAAGCATTTTTCTTGAATGGGATTGTGTGGGAATTGGTTAACCCATCACCAGACAGCAAAATTTTGGACTGGTCCAAATTGAAAGGAGTAGCTGATGGCAAATTAAAGTTTATGAAATTTTAGGAAATTTCAATTTTCTGGATAGAAAACATTTTGGAAAATGGAGAAATTGCTTCTTCATTTTCCACAATGTTTTTCCAATTTCTTTTCTTGGGGGGATGTCAAAAAGCATCATTGTGTTGGAATGGGTTGAAGGTGGTACTGCTTAGTAATAGGATCATTGAATGAACCCACAACTATGATATGGTAGTGATACAAAGCCTTGTATAGGATTCTAGCAACGTAGGAAAATTTGATATTTCACTTAACCTTTGGTCTTGTGAAATATCCAAATTTTCAAATTTAGCTTGAATCCAATACTAGGTTCTTGAACACAATTATAGCATAATATATCCTAAAAAAGTTATATCATTCTTCAGCCTCATAACCTATTAAGAGACAAAATGTTTTGTAGACTAGTCAAAATTCAAAGAAGTTCTAGACGACGGTTTCAAGTTGATTTAGTTTAGAAATTATTGTCATTCTGGGTAGAAAACATTTGTTGAAGAGTAATAGCTTGTATTTGGGAGATAGGTTTCCTTGCAGTGATAGACATCAGTTGGTTAGTAGGTTTGGTCATCCATTAAGGTCAAGGTCATATATCAAGGTCACATATAAAAAAAAAAGCTGTTACAAGGCATGGTGTTTCACAAGCACATTTTGCTTTTCCTGTAAGTTTTAATGTTTTCAAATCCTGGTATTATAGCCATCTTTTATTGAGAAGTGCAATCACATTTTTTTTAAATGCATTACTTAAAGCAGTCTTATTTTAGATTTCAAGGATTTCAGAACATGCGAGTTACAAACAAAAGCAAACACAATCAAAACACCTTGCCCGGCATTCAATATGATATACACATATCCAATGGCCTTGAACTTAACCCACTGATGTATGAACCCAAACACCCAGGTCAGCCCGGTTAGGATTGACAGCTTCAGAAGAGCAGTGAGATACTGCTTGTCATCTATTCCTCCTGACCTTGGCATTGACAAATCCAAACCTTTTACCGCAATGTAGGTCGTCCTTGAAAATAAGATAATATTTGTAAAGAGGACGAATCCCAGTGGTAGTCCGACAGATAGTCCAATCATTAGGGGGCTTTTGATATAACAAGTTAATGAGCCATAACCAAGGTCATTCCAACTGGTAGATGACATGGAAACCAATATGTTCAAGGCTATAAATAATGTCGACATGGTGTATACATACATGCCATATTTGAGGATAAGTTTCTTTGGATGAAACCTAGCCTGGTTAAAAAACTTGATTCCCATTCTTGTAAAATGGTTGTACATGTGATAACAGCTTATGTTTAACCAAAATATGTACAAAAGAAAGGAAAAGTGAACAGCTATGCCACTACTGATGCATAAAGTCTTTACACTGTTTATATCAAAGCTATTAGAGAGTATGTAAATTGATTGAAAAATCAGAAGATGAAAGGTCAAGGTCACTGTGATTAAACCAGGAGTGGTCCTCAATTGTTTTAAAATCAAATAAGTTAGTAATGTAACAACATTACAGCCAATTGATAGTAACGAGAAGGAAATGGATGTGATAAACTCTGGGGAGTAAACCTTTATGTAAGAATCGGTCGTTTTTATCAAAGGATTTGTGGAAAGATATTTCCGAACTGCATCCTCGTATGTTTCAACACAAACACAAAACTTATCAAGAAGGCCATCTACGCAGAAACTGACCTGGTTGATTTTCAGTGTTATATTGGACTGGAGAATTGTGATTTGAGACCCGTTTATAGATATTTCACTGACATCAAACTTCACTTGTGTGCACAAATGATGGGAATTAACTTCAACATAACTTGGAACCCAGCTTAAAGGTTCAAAATCTCTCGGATAATAGATGGCAGCAGGATGGAAGTATCTTGTAAAATTTTTATTAATATATTGTATATTTTCCTCTTGGTTTTCATCAAAGAATGGTACAGAGTTATTTAGTTGATCATGGTCTTTGAATGGAATTGGTGGTAAAGTTGTAACATTGTTCCAATATTCATTGTCAGGCCATATGTCGTCATAAAAACCAAAGGGGATATATGGAGTACTGTTTTGATCACCATCATATAAATCTGATAGATTCAACAATGCCGAACCTTGTGACATGGTAGATACATCATAGTCAGTTATATTGGCTGTTTGTTGAACTTCAGTCTCTAGTTCAGCTTCTAGGTTTTCTATATGCTTGTTGAATATATCAAGTATTTCTGAAGAAATATTATTGGACATTGTAGAGACTATGTTTAAATAATGAAGAAAATTTACAACATAGTAAGATTCATAGTCTTCAATATCATATATTTTACTAGCATCTTCAAGTATTTCCTTAAAGTCATGTATCCCTTTAGTTGGATGAAGAATAATATCTATACCAAAACCAAGTATTTTAGGTTCGGCAAAACGCTTTTGGTGTTCAGTATGCTCTAATTCAATTAATGGAATTACAAAAAATTGAAAGTTTCTCTCAAAAACACGCAGACTTGAATTGGCTATTAAGTGATTAATACTTGGGTATAAATTCATGGTGACATTTTTGAACAACTCCTGGACGGACGCTACTGTATATGGTAGAAGTTGGTTTAGATGATTTATAAAAAAGAGGTTGACTTCTAGTCCATAGCCTTTGATTTTGGTGTAAAGTAGCTGACACTTGTTGTTAACTAATCTTGATTGGAAATCACAGGTTACTTCTCGACAAATGTTCTGAAAATAGAAGCGAAGCTTTAGTAATAAACCTTAATCTATTATCATACAACAAATACTTAAACTAGTCCAAATTGTAAGAAGTTGCAGACAACAATTTTGAAGTGATGAAAGTTAGAATATCTTCTTTTTTTAGCAGAAAACTTTGTGGATGCTGAAGAAATTGCTTGTCACAAGCATCTTTAGCTCACCTGAGCACATCATGCTCAAGGTGAGCTATTGTGATCAGTAATTGTCAGTCGTCCATCCATGCGTCTGTCCGTCCATCTACAATTTCTTTAAAAATCTTCTCCTCCTTAACTAGTAAGCTGAAACTTTGCAGGGATGTTCCTTGGGGTAAGTTCTTCAAAAGTTGTTAAAAGAATTTAATTCTGTCAAAAACTCTGGTTGCCGCGGCATTAGAAAATGGGAATCTTTGGTAATTCTTTAAACATCTTTAAAAATCTTCTCCTCCTAAACCAGTAGGCCAATCAAGCTTAAACTTTGCAGGGATGTTCTTTGGGTGAAGCTCTTTAAAAGTTGATAAAAGAACTTAATTCTGTAGAAAATTCTTGTAACCGCGGCATATGAAAATGGGAAATTTTAGTAAATCTTTGTTGTTGTTTTTTCATAGACTACAAGGCCGAAGGCTTTTATATTTTGTAAGGAGCTTAATCATATGGTTCTCTGCCAAATTTTTAAACATTTAATCTCTGGAGTCAAAAATGGCCCCGCCCCTGAGGTACGAGGTTTGGAAAATGCTTAATAAGAGCAATTTGAAAAGACTTCTCCTCTTAAACTATAAGGTCTAGGATATTCATATTTGGTATGTAGCATAACTAGATGGTTTTGTACTATAACACTAAAAGTTGTCCTCCATGGGTCAAGAACTGCCCTGCACTAGGGGTCCAAATATTGGGAAAAACACAAAATTTTAGTATGTTAAAAAAAAAATCTCCATTTTAAGGCGGAGGGCATTTATATTTTGAGTGTAGCATAGCCTGGCTGTTATCTATCAATTTTGATTGAATTATGCCTCTAGGTTAAAAAACACCCCTTCCCTTGGTGTCCAAAGTTCGTAAAAATGCTCAATTAGACTAGGTTCAACAGTCTTCTCCCGATCTACAAAGTCTAAGGCATTCATGTTTGATATATAGCATAACCAGATGGTTCTCTACTATGTTAGCTAAATCTTAGCCCTGGTATAAAACATGGCACTGCCCCAGAGGTCCAAAATTTTGGAAAACAACCAATTAGAGCAACTTCAAAAGTCTTCTCCTTCTGTCATATAAGGCGAAGGGCATTCATATTTGGTATGTAGCATGACTGAATAATTTTGTACTATGATACAGGAAAATATGCTCTTAGGATGAAAAATTTCTCTGCTCCTGGGATTAAAAATTGCGTAAATCGCATTGGCAGAATTCTTCTTAAATAGAAATGGAGAAATTGCTTGTCACTCCCTTTCTCACAATGTTTTTTTAAACCTTTTTTCCTGAGGGTGACAATTTCTAGGATAGTTTGTTAATCGATTAAACTACAAAGCCAAAGGCATTCATTTTTATTGTAAAGCATTACTGAATTGTTTTGTACAAAGCCCAAAATCTTATATTTGTTTTATTTATTTTGCTTAAGTTGTGTCTTTTTATACAAAAAAGTACTGTAATTTGCAGATGCCTCAGGTGAGCGATTTAGGACTATCATGGTCCTCTTGTCTTAATTTACTATAATATTTTCCTAAGCTTTTATTCTTTAGGGTGTCAAAAAGCGTCATTGTGTTGGAATGGGCTAACCTTTTTGCATGACGATTTCATTTAGTTATAAATTGTAAGATTTATAGACAGTTTTCTTCCAACCTTACATTAATACCCTGGAACCTCATATATGTCCAATTAAGTTAACATTTAATCTCGTTACCTCATGAGAAAATTTGAGACCAATCCAAATTCAAAGAAGTTGCAGAAGACAAATTTTAGTCAATAAAATTTGGTTTTTTTTTTTTTTTTGCCTTTTGGGGTAAAAAAACTTTGTAGATAATCAAAAAATTTGTAACAAGCAATTTCTCCATTTTCAACAATTTTTTCAAAAGCCTTTTTAGCTCACCTGAGCACGTAGTGCTCAAGTGAGCTATTGTGATCGCCTTTTGTTCGGCGTCCGTCCGTCGTGCGTCGTACGTCAACAATTTCTTTAAACAACATCTCCTCCTAAACCACTGGGCCAATTTGAACCAAATTAGGCAGAAATGTTCCTTAGGTGGTCCCCTTCAAAAATAGCTAAAAGAATTGAAATCCGTTAAAAACTCTGGTTGCCATGGCAACAAAAGTGAAATTTTAAAATAATCTTTAAAAATCTTCTCCTCCTGACCCAGAAGGCGTAGAGCCTTGATATTTTGCATGAAGCATCAGTATATTGACCTCTTTCAAAATAGCTAAAATCATGATCCTCGTGTCCCCAGGGGCGGAGCCCCGGGGGGTGGGGTTTATATAGAAATAAAGAACGATTTTTTAAATGACATCTCCTCTCAAACGACTGGGCCAATTTGAACCAAATTTGGCAGAGATGTTGCTTAGGTGGTACCCTTCAAAAAAAGCTAAAAGAATTGAAATCCGTTAAAAACTCTGGTTGCCATGGCAACAAAAGTGAATTTTTAGAATAATCTTTAAAAATCTTCTCCTCCTGACCCAGAAGGCATAGAGCCTTGATATTTTGCATGAAGCATCAGTATATTGACCTCTTTCAAAATAGCTAAAATCATGATCCTCTGGTCCCCAGGGGTGGAGCCCCAGGGGGGTGGGGTTTATATAGAAATAAAGAACGATTTTTTAAATGACATCTCCTCTCAAACCACTGGGCCGATTTGAACCAAATTTGGCAGAAATGTTGCTTAGGCGGTTCCCTTCAAAAAAAGCTAAAAGAATTGAAATCCGTTAAAAACTCTGGTTGCCATGGCAACAAAAGTGAAATTTCAAAATAATCCTTTAGAATCTTCTCCTCCTGACCCAGAAGGCGTACAGCCTTGATATTTTGCATGAAGCATCAGTATATTGACCTCTTACAAAATAGCTAAAATCATGATCATCGGGTCTCCAGGTGCAGACCCAGGGGGGGGGGGGGGTATAGGCATGAAGTATCAGTTCACAGACTTCTTTCTTATTTCTGAAATTATAACCCATGGAAAAAGTTTTTTCCTTCTTTCAAATCGGCACTAAAGCCTTGGAATTTGTAATTTGGACTTGTGGATTCCCAGGTTCATAGTCTTTATATGTAATTGTGGCCCACTTGTTTCATAATCCTAACCTTAACATGAAATTAGACTGTTGAAAGAAAAAGAGCCTTTATCTCAGGTGAGCGGCCCAGGGCCAACGGCCCTCTTGTTTCTAAGGGTATCAAAAGAATCATTGTGTAGGAATGGGTTAATAAAAGGCAAGGGTTGAGTTTTATTAACCCATTCCCAAACAACAAAATTATAGACTGGTTAAAATTAAAAGAGTGCAGATGACAACAAAGTTGTTTTAAATTGAAAAGTAAGATCCATATGAGGTAGAAGTCATTGTGAGAAAAGGAGAATTCACTTACTACAGGCAATTTCTCCATTTCTCAAAATGTTTTCTGAAAGTGTATTCTACTGTGAGTAGAAAAGTAGGATTAGGTTAAATGACAAAAGACAATCCCTTAGTAGAAATTCTCTTCCAAAATTATTTACTAAATCTAGTCTCAGACAATGGCATGTTTTGACACCCATAAGAAAAAAAATTGTTATAAAAAATTATTAAAAATGTCTCCTTTGAATCCAGAAAACTTAGAGCTATCATGTTGGGTATGTAGCATCTCCTAGGGGATCTCTATCAAGTTTGTTCAAATGATGCCCCTTTTGACATTTTTGGAACCTACCCGAGGACACCCCATTTACATTGAATCAAAAGAAGAAATATCTCTCAAACCAGAAAGCCTAGATTATAGATGTTTGATATGCAACATCTCATAGGGGACCCCCATCAAGTTTGTTCATATGAAGCCTTATGGGTCATGTTTGGGCTCACCCGAGTGCAACTTATTTATCATAGATACAAAAGATATCTTAGAAGTCATCTCCTGAAACCAAAAGACAAAGAGCTTTGATATTTTGTATGCATCTCCTCATAGGAGATTTCTATCAGGTTTGTTCAATTGTTGCTCCTTTGGTCATATTTGGCTCTGCCTGGGCTCATCCTATTTTGCATTTAAAAAGAAAAGAAGAAAACTTTAAAAATCTGTTTTTCATTTAACCAGAAAGCCTATATAATTGATGTTTGGTATGTAGCCTGAGCAAAGCTTGTTCCTGTGATGCCCTTTGGGTCAGGTCATGCTGCGCTCTATCCATGTGCACCTTATTGGAACATTCAAAAAGATTGAATATCCTTTCCAACATTTGTCACTCACCAATGTCACTCACCTACGGGTAGATAATCGAAAACCTAAGTGGGATAGCAGCTGGAGGCTAGGAAAGGATGTAGTCGTAGTACTGGTGTGAGAAAAACCAGGAATTCATTGTTAGGTGCTCCAGCTGCTGAAATATGAGGGAAATACTGTTATAAGTGGCGTTAAACCCCATTCAATCAATCAATCAAAAGTATGAAAAAATTCTAAAAATCTTGTCTGACTCGAGAAAGTCTAGAGCATTGACATTTGGCATGAGAATCTCCTAGTGTACCTATACAAGGTTGTTCGTGTGATTCCCTTTGGGTCATATTTTGGCTTTTCCCAGGTAACACCCAATTTTAACCCTTGTCATGCTGTATAAATTATCTTCCTGAATCGCTGTAAAATCAAAGGACTGAAAGTACCGATAGAAATTGTTCAAAAATCAATATTTCTTTAAGAAATCAATTTCATAAACAAATCTGGCATGAAAATTACAAGCAGGAGGTGTAGACCAAGATCAGACTGCACTTATGTGCAGACTGATCTTGGTCTACAATTTCTGCCAAAACCGGAATATTCAGGGTTTAGCATGACAAGGGTTAATGTAGAAACATAGTAGAAAATCTTGAAAATTCCACCCCCTGGCACACTCTATTTGGTGCTGAAAAACTTGAGGGAAATCTTCAAAGATCTTCTCCTGGAAAACAAAAAGTATTAGAACATTGATATTTAGTGTCTAGAATATTCAAATGAACGGTTACAAAATTTGTTCACATGTGCCCCCCCCCTTCCCCCCCCCCCTCTGGCCATATTTGGACTTGGATTTAGATTGAAATGCTTAAAAAAAACTTATTTCTGGAGTCATCATGAACCCATTCCCACACAACAAAATTTTAGACTGGTCCAAATTGAAAAATGTTGCAGACAACAATTTAAAGTTGATGGATTTTTAAAGTTGGTGGACTTTTAAAGTTTTTTGACTTTTTGGACAAGAAACATTGTGGATAATAAAAAAATTGTTTTGATACAAGCTATTTCTTCATTTTTCAAAATATTTTTTTGTCAAGCCCGCTTGCGGTGAGCGAGACATATTTGTCACTATGACAAGAAGGTGTATGTGCATTAGTATGTTCATCTGTCCTTCCGAATTTGTTAGGACAATTACCGGTACTCCTACTTTTGGATGGATTTCAAGATTACTTGGCACAAATATTCTCCATCATGAATAGATGTGCCATTTGAAAGAATTTTTGGGATTGTTCTAATGTCAAGGTCACAGCTTAAAGTCAAACACTAAAATTGTACTTGTCTGGAGCATTACTCATACATTTCTGGATGGATTTCAAAATAAATTCGCACAATTATTCTCCATCATGAGTAGATGTGCCATTTTGGGAATTTTTATGCTCCCCCAAAAATTTTCGGGGGAGCATGTGTGCGTGGCTGTCTGGCCGTCTGTCCTGCCAACGTCATGTCGCAGGAACCCCTGGGCCTAATTGGATGAAACTTCATATGTAATCTTCCTAGGAAATTTCCAAAACACCCTCTATGAATTTTCTCAATTCAAGGCTGCGTCATGGATAAAGGGGCCTTAATGTAAAAATTAGTTTTTTGCCAATTTCTCTTGGTCTAATAGTGGGAATTTTATGAAATTTCATATTTGAGTAGCAAAATAGATCCTCTTGACCTTAAACTATCAAAAAAACGTGTCATGGGAAAAGTTGCCTTAATGTAATTAGCTTTACTTAAGCTCTCTTTTTGTCCTGCAACAACTTATATTGGCCATAACTTTTGATTGGTTACAGATATAGTCTTCATATTTCACATGTGCATTGCTTGTGACAAACCCTTTTTGTTGGTACTAAGTTCAAGGTCATGTGTCTAGGTCAGAATTTAGAAAATTAAAACTTTAAAACTGGCCATAATTTTGCAATAGTAAGTGATATAGCCTTCATATTTCAAATTTTATACTTGTGACAAGACCTTTTATTAGAAAACTAAGGCAAAGGATCTCACCAAACGTCAAGGTCAAATTGTCAAGGTCAATAATTTCCATCATAAAAACTCAAAATTGGCCATAACTTTTAATTGGAATGAGATAGGGTCTTCATATTTCACATGTGCTTTTGCTTGTGATAAGACCTTTCTGTTTGTACCAAATTCAAGGTCATCAGTCAAGGTAATTTCTTAAGGTCAAAATATGGGGGAAAAATGGCCATAAATTTGCAATGGTAAGTGATATAGCCTTTATATTTCAAATGTTCATCACTTTTGAAAAGATCTTATAGTAGATATCTAAGACAAAGTTTAAGGTCAAGGTCAAATTGTCAAGGTCAATAATTTCCATCATAAAAACTCTAAATTGGCCATTACTTTTAATTGGAATGAAAATTAATCTCATATTTCACATATTAATTGTTTGTGAAAAGATCTTTTTTCTTGCTACCAAGTTCAAGGTCATCTGTCAAAGTCAAGGTCATTTCTAAAGGTCAAAATTTCAAAAAAACAACAAAACTTTTACATTGTTTATAAGTTTACAATGGTAAGTGATACAGCCTTCATATTTAACATTAGGGTTGCTTATGAAATGACCATGGTAATTAGTTCAAGGTCATCTGTCAAGGTCATTTCTCAAGGTCAAAATTTTGAAAAATATTAACTGTAACATTGTCCATAAGTTTACAATGGTAAGTGATATAGCCTTCATAATTCACATGTGCATTGCTTATGACATTCTTGCTGTCGGTATTAAGTTCAAGGTCAAGGTCATTTCTCAAGGTCAAAACTTTGAAAATTTAACTTGATCATTGTTCATAATTTAAAATTGTAAGTACCGGTAATACAGTTTTCATATTTCAAATGTTCATTAACCCTTTACCATATGATAATATTTAATTTTACTAGAATCTGGCCTGTGAAGCCAAACAGATTCCTTCAATGTTTGTCAAACTTCCAAATTTCTTGTGAACTGAACTCTCAAACTATAGTTGCATTCAATAAGAAGTTTTTTGTTCAATGATGGCATACAGTTTTGTGGCAAAGCCTTATTTGGGGAGCATAATCTGTCTCCGACGGCTCTTAATTGGATAGTTCTACTGTCAAGGTCACAGCTCAAGGTCAAACACTAAAATTGTGCTTGTCCGGAGCATTTCTCCTACATTCTCAGTTTATGAGATTAATTTTGAAACAAATATCGACCCACAAAGATGGCTTCAAGTGCATTTTGATTTCAGAGAATTTTTTTATAGAATTCTATTAAGCTTGACATAGGTTAACCATTGTATTGTAGAAGCTGTAGTTACTATATATAGGATGCCCTCCAACAATTTTCTGTTTGTTTTCTGCTCCCAACCATATTTTGCCAAACCAATGTTATATAGCAGCAATCGTCTATGACGTAAGCAAATATATGTTATACGCAAAAAGAAGTGCACAAATTACAAAATGTAGGACAAACAATACACAACTATTTAATTTTTAGTTTCGTCTATCAAAAACAAGAGTTCTGATTGGTCGAAAAAAATTATTCATAACTCCATGAACAAAATTTTGAGCACGCAGCGATTTTGTATGCTTCCGAACAAAATAGTCCCATACAAAAAGGTATCTAATTTGTAAAGCTTTTTTTTTTTCACTCGATGCTATCAAATTATAAGAAATGAAGAGAATATTTTTTGTTTTCATGGAGGTATGAACCGAAAAACCTAAATACACAATGTATGAATCCGCTTCGTGTATTCATACAGTGTGATTAGGTTTTTCGGTTCGTATCTCCATGAAAACAAAAAATATTCTCTTCATCTTTTAATTAATACAACTCTAGCTTGAACATGATCAATAGAAGCAACCTTTCCTGTTTTTCAAATTGTTAGACTTGCCCAATTTGAAAGATGTTGCAGACAACAAGTAAAAGTAAGTGTTATTTGAAAAGTAACCAACCTACAGTATAGAAAATATTGTGGGAAAAGAAGAAATTGCAATTTCTTTCTTTTTTCCAACAATGTTTTCTCATGTATAGAATTACAGGGACGTAAAAACCAGGGATTGATTAGGAAAGGGTTAATTTAGTTTTAAATGGAATTTTCATATCTACAATACTAATCATATGGAAGGACAATTTTTGTTTATTCTACCTTTTCGGAAGCAAGACATGCATGCCCAAAGAATGTTTCTATTCTTAGTAACAAATCTCTTAAATAATTGCTGCTATTAGGTTTATTTGCACTGCTTTTTGGGAGTTCAGTTGGTGGTTATCATCAATTTTTCAATTGGCTGAAAGAATAACATTTCTAGACATACCATGATTGCATCCCAAAAGTAGCCATGAGGACATTTTGTTTCAGCAAGATCATTCATCTCTCGTGATGGTGGATCCAAACTGTTGAAATCCAGAATGCCTATATATGAAAACTGGGGATTGAAGATTAATAAATTATCTTTACAATCATCATGGCCCACATTGATGCCCTGACAAGCAGCACAGAACAAATTCTGAAATCTATTTAGATAGACAGACTTGTAGGACAAACAAGCATCTTCTACAAACTGATCATATTCAATATATCCATTTTTATCGCATTCCTTCTCGATGCAGTTATATTTTTGAGGTGGTATATCATCAGGTGGAATGTAAACAACATTGAAATACGGATGAAGTATGATCAGGTCAACTATTTCTTCAAATGTGTAGAAAGAGCCAATTATTGCCTGACTACCCTGTATAGTTGCATTCCAAAAAATGACATCATCTTCTTTGAGTCCATGACATCGAGCACAGAACATATTTTTGAATGACCTCTGTCGTTTTTTGTCTGTGACAGGCGAACTGTATCGATAGTATCCATACCTCCATAGGATTTCGTAAGCTAAATGACAAAACCATCTGTTGGTTGTAACTTGTATTGACTCTTCTTCAGGACACTTTGATATTAACCATTTTCTCTCTTGCTTTATAGAGCTGAATAAGACTCTATACATGGGGAAAATACATTCGTACATCTCTTCATCTTCAGAAATATATTCATGGTCTTTCAGTGAAAATCCGTTATCATAATCCACACAACATGATCCAGTTTGAATGCAGCTTGGGTCGCAGCCACACGGTATTTCTGAACAGCAGTTTCTTGCTGCCTCCGAATGGTTCTTGGTCAAAGTGAAATTAGTTTTGACAGAGCAGAGTTGATTAAATGGACAAACAAATAGCTGAATGGCTGTAATATTTCTGATCGTTTCATCCTGTATATGGTCAAGCTCTCTAAGGATTTCTTGGTTTGGAACCAGAATATTTGAATTGTTGGTTCCAAGATCTGTCAAAACTGGATGGGTTAGATCTGTGAAACAGGGGACCAGTAGGATTACTACCGCTACATAATCACAGCAATGCTTCATTACCTTTGTGTATTGATTGGTCTCTTTCAACTGAAGTGACAAAATACATTTGCTTTACCAGACGACAATATTTTAGAAAATCCAAAAAGAGAGTATTTCCTGATGGCTTTACAAACTCTTTTAACCCTTTCCTGTATTGCAAAATTTTAGACCGGTCCAAAACGAAAGAGGTCGCAGACAACATCAAAAATTAGATATAATCTGAAATGACACTATCTTATGGGGTGGGAAATATTGTGGGAAAAGGAGAAATTGCTTATCACAAGCAATTTCTTCTTTTTCCACAATGTTTTCTCAAGTATAAAATCACAGCAACGTAAAATCCCTGGTTTGAACAGGAAAGGGTTAACCCATTACCAGACAGCAGAACTTCATATTGGTCCAAAATAAATGGAGTTGGAGACAACAATTCAAAATATAGAAAGTTCAATTTTCTGAGTAGAATTGAGAAGTTGCTTGTTACAAGCAATTTCTTATTTCTAGCTCACCTGAGCACAAAAACATGGCTTTTGAGATTATATGGATGGGACAGTGCAAAATAATTCTAACTGTCTCTTTATTTATAAAGCAGTTACAACTGTTTTGGGCTGACCCATAGATACTATCACTGTATGACCCTCAACAAAATTACTTCAAGGAACTACTCTACTCTAAAATTTAGCCTACATTTAAAGATATCAGATTTTTTATAGCTAAAACAAGGAAATCTTAAAAAATCTTCTCCTTAACTAGTAAGCCTTGAGCTTTGAAATTTTGCTTGAAGTGTTTCTTTATGATTCTTTACCAAAATACTTCAATTAATGGTTCTACTCTAAAAAGTTAGCTCCATGTCATTGGATCCTGAGTTTTTAACTGGTAAAAAGAAAATCTTTAAATAAAATCTTCTCCAAAAGGCCCAGAGATGTAAAATTTGGTTTCATTGTCAATATTTACTTTAAACATTACCTTCTCCAAAACCACCTGGCCTATTTGGACCAAACTTGGCAGGATGTACCTTGGGTGACCCTTTTCTTAAGGGGACCCATCTCATTATTTAGAGAAGTATGAAAAGATTTGTTTAAAAATCTTCCCCTCGTTAACCTGTGACTAGCCCGATTTTGTACCAAACTTGACAGGAATGTTCCTTGGATGACCCTTGTTCATGAAATTTTGCAAAGAATGGAGATTTGGCAGAGCAGATCTTATCAGGCTATCATCAAAATTTTGAAACATGAAATTATTCATTAAAAATCTTCTCGTTAAGTACTTGCATGATTTTAACCAATTTTGGCAGAAATGTTCCTTGGGTGACACTTTTTTTGTGCTTTTTTTATTCCCCTTAACCCTTTCCTGGATAAACCCGGGATTTACGTCACTGAATTTATACTTGAGAAAACATTGTGGAAAAAGGAAAAATTGCTTATAAAAAGCAATTTCTCCTTTTCCCACAATGTTTTCTACCACATAGGATGGTTTTCTTTGGAATTCCATCCAATTTTCATTGTCGTCTTCATCCTCTTTCAATTTGGACCAGTCTAAAATTTCAAAAACCAGGAAAGGGTTAAATTAGGGATGTGGCAGGGTTAGCCTTTTCTGACTTAGAGAAATCATGAAAAAATTCTGAGATGACCAATTTAAAGCCATTTTGGCTATCTTGTTTACTTGTTTCAAGCAATTTCTCCTTTGACCATTTTTACACTGAACTGTACTAACCTAAGATGTTTTCATGAAGACTACAGAAGAGGATTTGACCTAGAGGGAACAGACTAGAAAACAGTGTCAGTAGTTCTTTGTTCAATCCCTGGCAGCTACAGTCATTTTGATGATACTAAGTTTAACCCATTCCCACACAGTGATGCTTTTGAACACCCCTCAGGAAAAAACATTGTGAAGCATTGTGTAAAATGAAGAAATTGCTTGTGACAAGCAATTTCTTCATTTTACACAATGTTTTCTACCCAGAAAGTTGAAAAAATCCTAATTTTCATAAACTTTAAATTGTCGTCTGCAACTTCTTTCAAATTGGACCAGTCTAAAATTTTGCAAAGTGGTAATGGGTTAAACAAGGCCCCGTCACCATATCACCTCAATTGTTGGATTGAGCCTTGACTCACCCCCCCAAAAAATCTGGCTTTTTAAGCCTCTCAATAAAAAAAGCAATAGAAGATATTGTGGAAAATGAAAAAATCGCTTGTTACAAGCTATTTCTTTATTGTCCACACTGCTCTCTATGATTTTGCACAGTCCTTAAAATTTGACGTCTGGTAATGGCTTTAACCCCATACAAAAACAATCATTCAAAATAATTTGTCAGATAAACAAGCTGCAATTATGCTATATGGTAAGTATTTTGTATGGCTTTTTAAAGGGGGAGGTTTTACCTCAAATTCCAAATACAAGTCATATGGTATAAATAAACCACCCTGTCTTCTACAAACTTCATTCCAAATATGGTAATAATTTTTATCTTGCCATAACTATTTGAAATTCAATAGAATTTGACATGATTATTCATTTAGGTGCACCTTTATTCATCATATATATATATAAAATGAAAAGAATGAAAAAAATAAGAATAAGCAAATAAATGGAATACCAACCATGAAACAAATCGTTTATCCCCTATTGCTACTGCGTAGGATTCGAATTAATGATTGCTCTATATAAATTGGTGACATGTCATCCAAACAAGGATCTGTGAAATCTGAGCATAAAAAAAGAGGAATTATCTTGGTGATTATTAACTATTTATATACTACAATGATACAAAGTATTCCAAGCAGTACGGAATTAATTAAAACAATGTTAAATTTAACTCTTTTAATCCTTTCCTGTTCAATCCCTGGTTTTTACATCCTTCTAGATTCATAATTGAGAGAATATTGTAGAAACAATTTCTTCTTTTTTCCACAATATTTTCTACCCCATCAAGTGGTTATTTCTCAAATCAAATATACCTTTAATTTTGTCAGCAAAACCTTTGAATTTGAAAAGACCTAAAATTTTGCAAAATAGGAAAGGGCTAAAAGAGTTGAATTGAATGTCATTATTTCTATATGTTTATATCATATTTCAACATTTATTAAGAAGTATCCTTCTAACCCATTACATGTCCACAGAATTTTAGATTGGTCCATTTCTAAAGAAATTGCAGAAAACAATTTGATTGATTAACCCTTGTCATGCTGTATAAATCACTTTACTGAATTGCTGTAAAATCAAAAAACTAAAAGCACTGATAGAACTTGTTGAAATATTAATTTTTCTTTTAGAAACATGTTTCATAAACAACTCGTAAAAGTACATGCAGGAGGTGTAGATCAAGATCAGACTGCACTAATGTGCAGGCTGACCTTGGTCTACACCTCTTGCCAAAACTGGAATATTTCGGTTTCAGCATGACAAGGGTTAAATTTCAAAAATGATGGTCTTTTGAGGTACAAAACATGGTGGATAATAAAGAAATTGCTTGTGACAAGTAATTTCTTTATTCACCACAATGTTTTCCAAAGCTATTTTCTGTAGAGGCATTATTGCATGGGATTTGTTAATCTCCTCAAACAGACAGACTGTTAAAGCATGAATCAAACATTTTGTAGATGATCCATGTTTACGTATAAAATATTGGCGCCATGCATCATTTGACTCCTTCAATTGGTTTATCTACCCATTAGCAGACAACAAATTTTTGACTGGTCCAATATGAAAGAAGCTGCAGACGATAAATAAAAATTTGTGAAATTTGTGATTTCTTTTTCAACTTTCTGGGTAGAAAACATGGAAAATGAAGAAATTGCTTGTTTTGAAGCAATTTCTTCATTTTACACAATGTTTTCTAAATTATTTTTCTTGAAGTGTATCAAAAAGCGTCACTGTGTGGGAATGGGTTAATACGTTGTGTGTTTAACCCGTTATCAGACAACAAGATTTTAGACTTGTCCAAATTCAAAGAAGTTGTTGACAATAATGTTTGTTAGATGAAATTTTGAAATTCTTTGTCTTTTGGGTTTGAAAACAATGTGATTATGGAAGGAATTATTTGTGAAAGCAATATCTTCATTTCCCACAATGATTCTCTTGAAGGGAATAGAAAAAGTTGGGTTTTGTGGGAATGGGTTAAAAAGTGAAGTCATGGAATTTTCTCTTGTTTTCTCCAAAACATGTTCTGCTAAAATCTTCTAGATATTTCCTTTCGCATCCTTGTCTCCTTCTCATCTGAGAAAATCGGCAAAAGGGATAGGAAAACGCAGTTCTTTGTGGTAACATTATTTTATATCAACACGTTAACATTCATTTCACAGTCATTGCCACTTAAATCTTTCAGAACTGTTGATTACATGGATTTGAACGATTTCAACACGCATTTTCGTGTTTGATCGGGTCCGATGTCCAAACTTTGATTCAAGTTTCTATTCACAAACGGAATCATTTTTGAAATCTATCACAGTCAACGGATAATATAATCATTTCTATGTGGTATGAAACTCTGGACGTTTTGGGAAAATGTATAATAGGTTAATAGGAGATCAAATTGTACGCGAGGTGCACTGTATTATTTACCTTTTCTGTTCAGTTCCGGTCCTTGGCTCCATATCGGAAGTATCATTGTCTCCATTTTGCACTGTTCTCCAAAAAGAGATGGAGTCCGAGATTACCGGGCGTGAAAATGAAGCTATGGAAAAAAATTATGGACATTCATGAAATTTAAACTCCAATGGCTGAAAGCCAGCGAGATAGTTTCATGGCTTTTTGTCTGCAGTGTGTGCATGCGTGCTTCCTTCCATAAACTTTTACTTTAATTACACGTATCTTCTCCTCAGAAAGTACTAAACATAATTCAACCAAATTTCACAGAAATGATCCTTGGGTGACCTTTTTTCAGATTCCTTCAAAGAATTTTGATCAGATGAAAGACATGGCTTTAATGGGCGGGGCCAATTTCCATAAACTGTGAAACCTTTAAAAATGTTCTCAGAAATCAATTGATGGATTTCAAACAAATTTTACAAGAATGATCATTGGGTGAGCCTCTATAGGATTCCTGCAAAGAATTTTGATCGGATGAAAAACATGGCTTTAATGGGCGGGGATAATTTCCTTAGTGGTGAAACCTTTAGAAATCTTCTCAGAAATCAATTGATGGATTTTAACCAAATTTTGCATGAATGATCATTTGGAGACCCTTTATCAGATTCCTTCAAAGAATTAAGATTGGATGTAAAACATGGTTTTAATTGGCTGGGCTATTTTCCATATATGGTGTAATCTTTTAAAATCTTTTTCTGAAAAAAAACAAATGATTGATTTCAACCAAATTTTACAGGATTATGCACCCCTTATTAGATTTCTAAAAAAAAGAATTGGTTGGCTGTAAACATTGTTTTAACAGATTGGGCTAATTTCCTTACGTAGTAAACAGTGAAAACCTACAATCTTCTCAGATTACAAACAATTATAAGTTTTCAACAAAATTTCACAGTTATCCTTTGTTGACTCTTTGTCAGATTCCTTCATAGAATAAATTATTGCTTTTATGTGAGGGCTTGTGTCCATATATAGTATATGGTGAATTTTGAAAAATGATAAATTCGACCAGTGGAAAGAATTAGGCGCTCAAGTGCCTCTAGTTTTCATTGTCCACAATTTTTTCTACCATGAAAGACAAAGAATTCTTCAATTATGACCAACTTAGTTTTATCACAACTCCTTCTATTTGGACCAGTCCAAAATTTCTATTAATTGGTAACAGACAAATTTTTCAAAGACAGAAAACTACAAGCATCATATTCACAGAACAGTCATAAGAAAAAACGGCCATAAAAATCCTTTTACAGTATATTAAAGCATTATATTCATATTGATATTGAAAACGGTTTTTCTAAAAGAAAGATGTTTTATGGCGTATATAATACTTAGAGAGTAATCTGACTGTCTGACTAAGTGAATTGCCATTTTACCCATTAACCCATTCCCTCACAGTGAAATTTTAGACTAGTCCAAATTTAAAGAAGTTGCAGACAAAAATTTAAAATTTTTGAAATCTTTTAAAATATTTGTATTTTTGGGTAGAAAACATTCGGGATAATAAAGAAATTGCTTGTAACAAGCTATTTCTTCATTGTCCACAATGTTTCCAAAGCTTTTATATTGAGGGGCGTTTAAAACGTCATTGTGTGGGAGTGGGTTAATAGATGGCAAGTCCAAATTTAAAGAAGTTGCAAATGACATTATTTCCAGTTGGTAAAATTTGAATTATTTCTTTTTAGATAGAATAAAATGTGGAAAATGAAGAAATTGATAGCACATTGTTATCTTTAACCAATTACTAGAGGGTTGTTATAAATACGGATTGTGTAGGAATAGGGTTACCCAATTCCACACAATAATGCTTTTTGACATCCCTCAAGAAAATCAATTGAGATAACATTGTGTAAAATGAAGAAATTGCATGCAACAAGTATTTTCTTCATTTTACACTATGTTTTCTACTCAGACAGTTGAAAAAAAATTCATTAACTTTAAATTGTCATCTGCAACTCCTTCCAATTTTGACTAGTCTAAAATTTTAGTGTCTCGTAATGGCAAATTGTCTATTCCAACAATATAGATAAAAGGATATATTTTTAGGAAGCATTTGCATGACAATATAACTGCTATTGTACTACTTTTTGGCTCACCTGTGCTGTGCTCAAGGTGAGCTTTTATGATCGGTAATTGTCCATCTGTCCGTCCATAAACAATTATTAAAAAATCTATTGACCCTCTGCCAAAACACTTCAAAGAATTACCGCATTCTGAAAATTATCCCTTTTCTGTGCGATCTCGTATTTTACAAAAGTAATAAAGAAGGAAATCTTTTGAAGTCTTCTTCTTTTCCCAAACCATAATGCCTAGAGCCTTGATATTTGGTACATATCATCAGCTATTTACCCTCTACCAAAACACTTCAAAGAATTACCGCATTCTGAAAATTAGCCCTTTTCTGTGCGATCCCTTATTTTACAAAAGGAATAAAGAAGAAAATATTTTAAAGTCTTCTTCTTCTTCTCCCAAACCATAAGGCATAGAGCCTTGATATTTGGTACATATCATCAGCTATTGACCCTCTACCAAAATACTTCAAAAAATTACCATATTCTGAAAATTAGTTCTTTTCTGTGTGATCCCTGATTTTTCAAATAATAAAGCAGGAAATCTTTGAAAATCTTCTTCTCCCAATTTGATATTTGGTACATATCATCAGCTATTAACCCTCAACCAAAATGCTTCAAAGAATTACTGTATTCTGAAAATTAGCACTTTTCTGTGCAATCCCTTATTTTAGATTAGAATAAAGAATTATATCTTTGAAAACCTTTTTCTGCTTAACCATTAGGCCCAGAGCTTTGATATTTGGTATGTATTTATATCTATACTTCAAAGCATTGCCATATTCAGGAAATTAGTGCTATATGGTGGGATCATCAATATACCTAGGATTAAAAGAGAAAATCCTTAAATATCTTTTCTCAAATAATTATACAGAGGGCTTTGCTATTTTGAATATATCATAAAGCCATAAACCATCATACTCAGGGGATTGATTTAGGACCATCATGGTCCTCTTGTTAGATATAACTGCTCTCTCTTTGTCTTGACTGAAATCCTTCTTTTGACTTGACTGAAATCCTTCCATTTTCCATTTTATTATCCTACAGAGGTCAACCCATTACCGAACAGCAAAATTATAGACTAGTCGAAATTGAAGGGAGTTGCAGATG
The DNA here is from genome assembly GCA_946902895.1 of Fragum fragum. Lineage (NCBI taxonomy): Eukaryota > Metazoa > Mollusca > Bivalvia > Cardiida > Cardiidae > Fragum > Fragum fragum. The sequence goes on from OX336367.1 coordinate 3,957,021, forward strand.
GCAATTTAAAGCTGATTAGATTTTTCAATTTTCTGGGTCATTAACATGGTGTAAAATGTTAGGGTATTTCCAAATTGTTTTTCTTGTGGGGTGTTCAAAAGCGTCACTGTGTGGGAATGGGTTAAGACACTGTTTGCTTATATGATTAGAGGGGAAATTATTAAAAACTAATCAAGAATGCAATTTTTAACCCCAAACCATTTTTATGTCCTGAAAACAGATATTTAGAGAAAATTGAGAATGGGAGAGTTCACTTATGAAATAGATTTTATATGTTTTATATCCTATGCAATATCTTAGAATTTGGAAATTTTGCCATGGGGTAATGGGTTAAATGCCTTCTGTCTTTCAGATGATGAATGATTTCTATGAGAAAATCAACAATCCAGCATTAAATGGTGCTATCTTTATTGCTGTATGTCGGGGCAAGGTAAGAATATTAACCCTTTCCTGTTTTATGAAATTTAAGACTGGTTCAATTTCAAAAAGGTTACAGACAAAAATGAAAAATGCATGCAATTTGAAATCTGACCATCCTATGTGGTAGAAAACATTGTGGGAAAAAGAGAAATTGCTTGTAACAAGCAATTTCTCCTTTTTCCACAATGTTTTCTCAAGTATAAAATGGGATAATGAAGGAATTGCTTTAACCCATTCCCACTCAGTGACGCTTTTAGACGCCCTCAAGGAATAAAAGCTTTGGAAAACATAGTGGAAAATGAAGAAATTGCTTGTTACAAGCAATTTCTTCTTTTTCCACAATGTTTTCTACCCAAAAGGACAAAAAAGATTAAAATTCCATCACCTTGAATTTGTCATCTGCAGCTTCTTTCAATTTGGACCAGTCTAAAATTTTGTTGTGTGGGAATTTTCTTCAATTTCCTTAGTTTTTACCAAAGCATTTTCCATGAGGGGTGTAAAAAGCATCATTGTGGGGGGGAAAGGGTTAACTGTTTCCAATCATATTATTTTCAAATAGAGACTCAAAAGAAAATGTATTCCAGTGCTTTTAACCCTTGTCATGCTGAATCCAGAATATTCCGGTTTTGGCAGGAGGTGTAGACAAAGATCAGCCTGCACATAAGTGCAGTCTGATCTTGGTCTACACCTCCTGCTTGTACTTTTCCTGCCAGACTTGTTTATGAAGTTGATTTCTAAAAGAAATATTGATTTTTGAACAAAAAGTTCTATCGGTGCTTTCGGCCCTTTGATTTAACAGCATTTCAGTAAGGTAATTTATACAGCATGGCAAGAGTTAATATTTTGATTTAACCCATTTCCAAGCAACGACTGTTTCTGATGCCCTCCTGAAATGCAATCGTGAAAAACTTTGTGGGAATAGGAAATAAAATCTCATTTTCTCACAATTTTTTCTATCCTATGTAGAACTTGATTTTCCATTTTCAAGACAATTTGAAATATTGTTTGCAACTTCTCTCAATTTGGATTAGTGTAAATTTTTGATGTCTTGTAAAAGGTAAAATTCAGTCTTGAAAACGCTGGTAGGGGACTTTGTTTTGCCATATTATACTTCAGGATGCTTCTTATCAATGCTATGGTGCTCATCTTTCATATATCGAATATGTTCATTAATTTATCACAGAGACTTAATTAACCCATTACCAGACGGTAAAATTTTAGACTGGTCCAAATTGAAAGGAATTGCAGATTACAATTAAAGTGAAGGAAACTTTTAATTTTTTTGGTAGAAAACATGGTGGAAAATGAAGAAATTGCTTGCCACAAGCAATTTCTTCATTTTCCACCATGTTTTCAAAAGCTTTTTACCTTGGGGGGCGTCTAAAAGCATCACTGAATAGGAATGGGTTAAAACTCGGTATGATACAGCTGCTTAGGTTCTACTTGTCTCTTTTGAAATTGACGGTTCACTGTCCTTTCCCCTCCCCCCCCCCCCCCCCCCCCGGAAGTTTTACTTACATATCAGATATCATTATATTGAGTATCTGGGTCTTTAGGGTAGAAAAACAAAAGTTGAATGAAGATGAAGAATCTGCTTGTTATAATTCTTCATTTGATACCTTTTTTCCTCGAGCCCTTTTCTTGAGGGGCGTAACAAATCAGGATTGTGTGGGAATGGGTTAAGCCTGTGCAAGATACAATACTCATTTGGCATCCCATCAATAAGCATCTGAAAATGTCAAGGTCATGTAATAAGGTCAAGGTTTACTTAAAGAGGTCATATTCCCCAAAAAAAGGCTGTCACAAACACATCTTGTTGAATTTTGTCAAGTCTAAATTTTGTTGTAATATGTTAACCCTTAAACATGCAATCCTTGATTTTTACGCCTGTGGTATACTGGAGAAAAAAAAATGAACAAATGAGATATTGCTTGTAACAAGCAATTTATATATTTATATATTTTTTTTTTAGAATATTTTCTATCATGTAAGATGTTCACTTTTCAAACTTTACTTATTCAAAATTGCGTCTGCTACCTGTTTGAATTTTAAAATGTGTAAAATTTTGAAAAAATTTGAAAGGGTTGAAGCAATCCTAGTATCCTACAATTTGTTTCAGGTGAGTGAAGGCCTTGATTTTTCTGATAACAATGGTCGTGCTGTGGTGATAACAGGTCTTCCATATCCACCCTACATGGACCCCAAAGTTGTGTTAAAAATGCAGTATCTGGATGAAATGAAAGGCAAACAGGGATTTCAAGTAAGTGGTAAAGAATAAACCTTTCACCCATTATCAGACATCACAAAATAAAGTCGGTCCAAATTCAAAGAAGTAGATGACAACATTTCAAAGTGTGCTGTAATTCGAGGAAAAGGTGCCAAATAAGGTAGAAACATGAAGAGAGAAAAGAAATTGCTTCCCACAAGCTATTTCTTCTTTTCCAACAAAGTTTTCAGTTTCTTCAGGAGGTCAAAAGGCTGAATTGTGTGGTAATGGGTTAACAGATATTTATTATGCATATATGACTCTTACAGTTTATGCATATCAAAAATAAAGCATCTCAACCCGTTACGAGACATCACAATTTTAGACTGGTTCTGATTGACGGGAGTTGCAAAAAGATGCCTAATCATTGAATTTTGTCTTGGAGAGGACGAAAAATATTGTGGAAAAAACAGAAAATTCTAATTTCTAGTTGTTTTTCTTCAACTTTTAAAAATGCATGGTTGTGTGATAATGGGTTAAGGTATTAAATATACCTCTAGGAAAAAAAAAATTATTCTCTGCATCTTTGAAAAGAAGATAATGTGATATCAGTTAAGGCTTGGCCAAAAATCCATGGTTAGGTGTTCCAAAATGAATGAATTATTTCTAAAGTGACATTAAACCCAATTCAAGCTATCAATCAAAGCTTAATACAGAACATTGGAAGCTTTAACCCTTATCATGCTGAACCTGGATTTAATTCCTCCTTTGGCAGGACGTATAGACAAAGATAAGTCTGCACATATGTGCAATCTGACCTTAGTCTTCACCACCTATTTGTCTGTCTGAAGCTAGAGTTGTTTACAGAATCAATTTTCAAGTGAAATATTGACACACAATTAATGATTCCAGTGCTTTCAGCCCTTTGATGGATTTCATTCAGCATGACAAGGGTTAATGTGAATGAATCATCTTCACAATGTGTACAAAACAAAATGCAGACTTATCATTCAGACATAAAGGCAGAGATTTAGATTGAATTTAGTCTAGTTTCACATTTTCAATTTTACAAAGTTGTCATATTATATGACTAATTTTGGTTTTGAAAAGAGACCATACCAAACATTTAGGATTTGTGTACAAGGAAAGAATTTGAATTAGGTAGAATGACTTGTCAAGTTGAAAGAACATACAGTAGAACCTGTCGTATGCAGCCAGCCAAGGGACAGATCAAAAGTGGCCACATACGACAGTTGGCTGCTTAACACAGATCATGTTTTTTTTATAACCCTGTTGACATAGAGTAGTCATGATACAAGTACATGTCTTCTCATTAGAATGGCCACATAAAATGTACAAAATACAAAAAAGACAAGTATTTCAATTAAAAAAAAAAATGAAAATACACCAATATTTATGTATTATGAACAAAGTAATTCCATTTATGTTTTAATATGCCCAACCCCAAACTAGGAAGCGACAACTGACAGGGATCAAGATACTGAAGAACATTGACGTTTTCGTCTAGTGTTTAATACTTGCGGGACGTTATGGTCGGTGTACGATATTTTGTTGCAAGACAAAACGTTGAAACGACACATGATCGAGGCCGATGTTCCGTTGAATTTATTTTTTTCCGAAAGTTTGCCGAAAAGTACTTTTAGATACTCTATTACGACCGCAAGTTTCCTAAATACCGGTATACAATGTCTGAGAACCGCTTGATTAACGTAGGGTAGAAAGAATATTCAGATTCAGCCCCGTTTCCATTCTTACACAATCCCGTTTTTTCTATGTTCCTGAAAAAGGCTTTGGAAAACATAGTGGGAAATGAAGACGTAGAAATTTCTCCAAAAAGACAAAGATTATTAAGTTTTCATCCTAAAAAAATTCTTGTCTAAAATTTCTTTCAATTTAGACCAATCTAAAATTTTGCTGTTGGGTAAAACTACCCGTCTTTGCAAACTTACAAACTGGAAATGTTATTCGACTTTATATTAAATCCATCAAATTTGATAAGTAACAATCAATATAACTCGGAACTTGTTATGCATTCAACCAAACACATGTTATAGAGTACACCTTTAAGTGGCGTGTTCATGTTTATCTCAGGTGTTGAAAGTTTATGTACACGATTAGACAGATGCGTTATTGATTTTTTACAAGACACCTGTCAGCAGTAAGTCGGGTAGCGTGACTGTTATAAGGGATATACATAAAGTGCAAATTGGACAATTAAAGGTGACCGCTGGCCACATACGAAGGATGACCGCTTTTCACAGTAATTTAAAAGAGCAAATTGCACGGGCGGACCTAGGATGGCCGTTATACGAAGATTGACCACTAACACAGTTTTGACTGTACTATCAATGAGAAAATATGTCCCTAGTTCCCTGGTTAGCCTTTGCAGTCCATGAAGTCTCACTAGGGTAAACCCTGTTTGTACTTCTCAGATGGTCCCCTTGTACAATTTTCTATCTTTTCCAGAGTTTGTCAGGCAAGGAATGGTACAAACAGCAAGCATCCAGGGCTGTCAATCAAGCTATAGGGAGAGTTATACGTCATAAAGATGATTTCGGTGCAATATTACTCTGTGATACAAGGTAATGTCTATAGGGAAATTTATACATTATGAAGGTGTACAAGGTTTGATCCCCAGCCATAGCGAATATCCTTTCCGACATTAGTCTCCCACCAATGGGTGGATAATCTCAAACCTAAGTGGGATAGCAGCTGAAGGCTCGGAAAGGATGTAGTGGTGGTACTGGTGTAAGAAATACCAGGAATCCATAGTTAGGTGCGCCAGCTGCCAATATATGACTGAAATATTGTTAGGAGTGGCATTAAAGCCAATTCAATCACTCAATTAATATAAAAATGTTTTAGGTGCAATATCACTCAGATACAAGGTAATGTCTATATTGGGAGACATATACGCCATAAAGATGATTTGGATGTAATATCACTTGTGAGATGATGAAAAGGCATACTTTTACTTGCTGAGTGTTTAATAATTATAACCCATTATCAGGTGACAATATGACAGACTGGTCCAAATTTGATTTTAGCTCACCTGAGCACAACATGCTCAAGGTGAGCTTATGTGGTTGTGTAATGTGCCTCATCAACATTTCTCTTGTAGAGAATCAAGAGGCAAGACTTTAACCCATTCCCACTCAGTGACGCTTTTAGACGCCCCCAAGGATAAAGATTTGGAAAACATTGTGAGAAAATGAAGAAATTGCTTGTTACAAGCAATTTCTTTATTTTCCGCAATGTTTTCTACCTAGAAAGTAGAAAAAATCCAAAATTGAATACACTTACTTCCTTGAATTTGGGCCAGTCTAAAATTTAGCCGTTTGATCAGGGGGTTAATAGATCGATCTGAAAATTTGTCATTGTGTGTATCTTGATGAAATCTTGAACAAGTTTGAAACTTGGGTCACTTTGAGTCAAAAACTAGGTCACTAGGTCAATTCCTAGAAAAAAAAATTGTAGACACTGTTTAGATCTTATTTTAAGATCAATCACTCTGAAAATCTGTCTGAATATTTGTCTTGATGAAATCATGGGCAAGTTTCAGATTGGATCACTTGTGATTGAAAACTATAGATACACTCTGAAAAGGCCACATGTGTTGCTCAAAATATGTGTCAGACAAATTTGTTGAAAATTGTCCAGAATATTTGTCTTGATGATTTCTATGATCAGTTAGTCTTTTTGGATTAAAAAGCTAGATCACAAGGTCAATTCTTAGAGAAACATTTTGGATATACTTAAAGCTTTATTCTAAGCTCAATAAACTTGAAAATTGGTCAAAATGTTTGTCTTGATAAAATCTTGGACAAGTTTGAAATGGGCCACTTGAGGATAAAAGCTAGCTCACTAGGTCATTTGTTTAAAAAAAACAACACCTGAAAATGTTATTGTTGTTGACAAGTAATTTTGAGGAAAGCGAGACATAGCTGTTACTATGACAAGGCAGTGCATTATTGTTGTCTGTGTTTGTGTCTCTGAGTGTCTGTCCAACTTTGTCCAGAGCATATCTCCTGCATTTGTGAATGTGTTTCAAAATAACTTGGCACAATTATTCTTCATCATGAGTAGATGTGCAATTTGAAACAATTTTTTTGACAGCTCCCAGATCAAGGTCACAGGTCACGGTAAAGTATTTGGTGACATGTTGTCCTGGACAACTTACTACTTCTTCTAAAATGAAATTATATTAACCCTTGTAATGATGAACCGGAATATTCCGGTTTTGGCAGGAAATTGATTTCTAAAAGAATTATTGATTTTTGAACAACAAGTCCTATCAGTGATTTCAGCGCTTTGATTTTACATTAATTCAGTAAGGTAATTTATACAGCATGCCAAGGTTTAACCTTAGAAAGGAATAAGATGTACAACCAATATAAACAATAAATACTCTGTCAATTTTTCAGATTATTACTCAAGTGATTTAGGACCATTATTTTCCTCTTAATTGTAAGAACTTGTTGCAGAAAAACTAAGACACACTGTTATATTTTCAGGTTTGCAGCCCCTGATGCCATAAAACAGTTGCCAGTGTGGGTGAGACCCCATGTGAACAAATATGAAAACTTTGGACAGGCAGTTAAAGATACCATGGTGTTCTTCAAACATGCGGAGAAATTGGTAGATACTTCTGTCTCTTGTTAGCTCATCTGAGCACGAAGCATCAGCACAATGAACTCTTTCAGAATTGATAAAATCATCATCCTCGGGTATCCAGGGCGAAGCCCCATGGGGGGTGGGGCTTATATAGAAATAAAGAAGGCTTTTTAAAACGACATCTCCTCCCAAACCACTGGCCAGATTTCAACCAAATTTGGCAGGAATTTTCTTAGGGTGGTGCCCTTTAAAAATTGCTAAAAGAATTGAAATCCGTTAAAAACTCTGCAGTGGCAACAAAACTGGAATTTTAATAAAAACTTTAGAAATTATCTCCTCCTGACCCAGAAGGTGTATAGCCTTGATATTTTGCATGAAGCATCAGTGCATTTACCTCTTTTAGAATTGATCAAATCACCAACCTTAGGTCCCCAGGGGCGGAGCCCCAGGGGGGGTGGGCTTATATAGAAATAAAGAAGGATTTTTAAAACGACATCTCCTCCCAAACCACTTGGCTGATTTCAACCAAAGAATTCAATCAGTTGAAAACTCTAGTTGCTATGACAACAAGAGTAAAATTGAAAAAAGAAAATCTCCTCCTGACCCAGAAGTTGAAGAATCTTGAATTTTGCATGAAGCATCAGTACATTGACCTCTTTCAAAATTGATAAAATTTTAGAGCCACAGGGTGACTAGGCTTAAATAGAAATAAAGAAGGCATCCTTTCAAAACTATTTGCCCATTTTAAACCAAATTGGGCTTGTTGATTTTAGTTAAATGTAAAAGGAGGTTTTCTCCCAACCCAGTTTGTATTAGGCCTTGAAGAAAAAAAGAGCCATATCTCAGGTGAGCGCCAGGGCCACTGGCCCTTTTGTTTTTTAATGGTTATATGCACTAAATACCGTAACTCTGTTTGTTGATGAACCTTAAAAACCTGGTTCATTCTGGGGGGTCCTCGTAATCTGACGTTATGGCTAATGAATGGTCAGTAATGTGTAACTCAAAAGGGAAATAGTTGGTAAGCCACCTAAACGTTTTAACCCTTTCCCATTTCTTGAAATTTTAGACTGGTCAAAATTGAAAGAGGTTGCAGTTGTCAATGAAAACTGGATGCAATTTGATATGAAACCATTCTATGTGGTACAAAATATTGTTGGAATAGGAGAAATTGCTTGTTACAAGCAATTTCTCCTTTTTCCACGATGTTTTTTCAATATAAAATCAGAACAACGTAAAATCCCGGGTTTAAACAGGAGAGGGTTAATTACAGCTTGAATAAGCTTTTGTTACGACATTTAAGTTGCAAAACAAAAATGCTTAACATATATATCGGAGTTTAAAGTTCATTTCCAGTCTTTATGAATTATTTAATTGGTTGATCGATTTTACAATTTATAGCTGCAATCTGTCAATTGACCTCTGCTGCAAAATCTACAGTAATTCACAAAGGGCGAATATTTGAAACTTTCTTGTCTTGTTGTTTTACCATCTGTCCAATTATAATCATGCTACTTGATAAAATTTTCAAATCATTGTTTGACCCGTTAACCCATTCCCAAACAACAAAATTTAGGACTGGTCCATAATTGAAAAAAGCTGCAAATGAGAATGTGGATGAAATTTTAAAATTTTGTTGTCTTTTTGCATAGAAAAAATTATGGTTAATAAAGAAAATTGCTTGTATCAATTTTGTTGTCTTTTTGCATAGAAAACATTATGGTTTATAAAAAAAAATTGCTTGTATCAAGCAATTTCTTCATTTCACAATTTTTATGCCCCCACATTGATAAGATCAGGGGCATATTGTTTTGCCGGTGTCCGTCTGTCTGTCTGTCTGCAAAAGTTAACCTGCCAACTAAACATTTTCCTATAACTTCAACCCTGATTAAGTTACAATGCTTATATTAGGTATGTAGATAGGTCTCAACAAGGCGCAACTGGGGAAGGTCATTTCGTCAAGGTCAAAATTTTAACCCTTTTCGTAAAACAAAGAAAAAGACAATAAAAATCACCTATTTCTAAAGAATTCCTGTTTCGGGGGCATAGTGTTTCACAAACACATCTTGTTTTCTTAATCTTTTTTCTTGAGGAGTGTAAAAAGTTGGGATTTGTCTGAGAATTGGTAGTTGAACAAACAGGTCTTTGTCAACTGATCTTTGTCTTTTTGGGTAGAAAACATTGTGGATAACATAGACAATGCTTGTAACAAACAATTACTTCATTTTCCACAATTTTCTTCCAAAGCTTTTTTATTCAGGGGTGTTTAACCCTTGTCGTGCTGTATAAATTACCTTACTGAATTGGTGTAAAATCAAAGGGCTGAAAGCACTGTTAAAACTTGTTGTTCAAAAATCAACATTTCTTTTAGAAATCAATTTCATAAATGACTCTGACAGGAGAGATACAAGCAGAATGTGTAGACCAAGATCAGACTGCACTTATGTGCAGGCTGATCTTGGTCTACACCTCCTGCCAAAACCGGAATATTCCGGGTTCAGCATGACAAGGGTTAAAAGCGTCACTGTGTGGGTATGGGTTAAGAATAACTCACTGCAAGATTAATTCAATTTTGACCTGTCCAACTTTCAAGAAGTTATAGATGATGATTTAAAAGAGTGTGGAAATTGTAAAATAAGTGCCAAGTTAGAAAATATTTTGAAAAATGGATAAGATGCTTCTAAGAAGGAATTTCTTGGTTTTATGCAAAGTAGTGGGAATAGAGAGTGACCTTGTTCTGTGTATGAATGTGTGCCTGGGAGGGTTTTTGTGTGAGTGTCTGTGCCCAATTCTTGTCCAGAGCATACCTTGTATGTGAAGTCATGGATATCAAAATAACTTGGCATGAAGAGAACTAGTGTCATTCATGTAAGAAATGAAAGGAAATTTTTTTGTTTCCAGACGACAATTTCAAGTTGATGGAATTTTAAATTTCTTCATCTTTTTGGATAGAAAACATTGTAGTTAATGAAGAAATTGCTTGTCACAAGCAATTTCTTCATTTTCCACTATGTTTTCCAAAGCTTTTATATTGAGGGGGCGTTTAAAAGCATCATTATTTGGGAATGGGATAAACAATTTCTTCATAGTTTCATCATTTTCTTGCAAGATTTTTTTTTTCACATATTTACTGCAGATGCCTGCTCCAAGACCAAGCAAGAAAACCTCATATTCTGGGGCATCAACCGGCGCCCAGTTTATGCCGACTTCCACAAGACAATCATCCAGTATAGATCATGTCCTTCCTTCTCATTTTGTAGCCAATCATGTGCCAAGTTTAAAACACACAAGTATGTTATTGTAAAATCCTATCTTTCTTTCCTACTGCCCCGTATCCGAACAAGTTTGTCTGGTTAAAAAATAACAACAGATTTAACCCATTCCCACTCAGTGACGCTTTTAAACACCCCCAAGGAATAAAAGCTTTGGAAAACATAGTGAAAAATGAAGAAATTGCTTGTCACAAGCAATTTCTTCTTTTTCCACAATGTTTTCTACCCCAAAAGACGAAAAAGATTGAAATTCAATCACCTTGAAATTGTCATCTGCAGCTTCTTTCAATTCAGACCAGTCTAAAATTTTGCTGTGTGGCAATGGGTTAAAGAAGGATTTCATATTAGTTTTAGGAGATTTATAGAAGGATTTGTGAATTTTGAAATGAAATTTTTGGATTGGTTCAAGTTGAAGGTCAAGTGTCATCCCTAAATGTTAACATTAGCCAGTTACAAGGCAACAAAATTTTAGACTAGTCCAAATTGAAAGAAGTAGAATTAGAAAATAGTGCAAAATATAGGGTAGAAAACATTGTGAGAAAAGGAGTCATCGCTTGTTACAAGTAATACCTGTTTAACTCTCAAAGATTTCCATGATTGTAAATCTTCAAGATGTCAAAAATCATCATTAATGGGATAATATATATTGAGCCTAGCCAGAGGAATAGGATGGATTTAAAAAAAATCACAAGTGTTCTGTTTCTTGACTAGATATGCGATTTGAAGTATGTTTTGGAAATGTTCATGGTCAAAAATAAAACTTGTGTTAATTTACCTTGTCTGGAGTGGATTTTACATAATGTAGTTAAAGTTGCTCTTCATTTTAAGCAGATGTTTTTAGTACAACACTTCTTAAGAACTACATTTTATTTGTAAGTCTTGCATCATTAATCCCTTAACAGACTGCAAAAACTTAGATCAGTCCAATTTCAAGGCAGGTGCAGCAAAATTACAAAGCGTGCTTAAGATGGAAAAATAAGCACTAAATAACCTTGTTAGAAAATGAAAAATTGCAATCTTTTCTCCTCTTGTGGCAAGGTTTCCAATGACAATATTTCTTAGACCATCAAAAAGTAGGATTGTGTCTTAACCCTTGTCATGCTGTATAAAATCTCTTAAGAAATTCTTAAGAAATTGCATTGAAATCAAAGGGCTGAGAGCACTGATAGCACTTGTTGTTCAATAATCAATATTTCTTTTGAAAATCAATTATACAAACTTCTCTGGCAGAAAAAGTACAAGCAGGAGGTGTAGACCAAGATCAGACTGCAACTATGTGCAGGCTGATCTTTGTCTATACCTCCTGCCAAAACCGGAATATTCCGGATTCAGCATGACAAGAGGTTGAGCAATTTCCAAACAATTCTCTTTTTTTTTGAAGCTCAGGAAAAAGAGATCAGAAAAATAAAGTGGTAAAATGACGAAATTCCATGTTGCAAGCAATTTCTTCATACTCCACCATTGTGTAGACAAATACTTTAATTTCCGTCATCTTTAACCCATTCCCCCATGATGGCATGATGATACATCTCGCTAATTCGCATCATGTCAAGGTCATGTGATAATGTCAAGGTCACATACCTAGTTCAAGCGTTTAGTCCTGTTGCGAGGGCATTGTGTTTCACAATGTTTTCCAAAGCTTTTTTCTTAAAGTACATAAAAAGGTGTGACTGTGGGAAAGGGTTAAACTCTAGTCAATGATTTTTTCTGGTTAATGCATCATTAATTGATCTTCTATTACAGGTGAACCTGTTAGTTTAAATCAATTAAAACAGGACTATAAAGGAGGAACAACCAATCAACCGACAGGTGCTGGAGGTGGGCTGTTTTCTGCACTCGACCATACTGAGGTAGGTGTGGGGAAAGTGTAGTTTTTAAAGCAACTTTAGACTTTTAATATGCCCAATGGTTTGTTTTATGTTATGGCCCTAGTCATTTATCTGTCTGCTACAATTTTATGTATTCCCAATCAGTCTTTTATGAAATAATCCATGGATTTCAAAATAACAGTTGTTTCCCTTGAAGAGTACTAGTGTAACATGTAAAGTTGTGTTGGATATTCAAGTTAAAGCACTTACCCAATTCCCACACAATCCCTCCCTGTTATGCCCCTCAAGAAAAAAGCTTTGGAACACATTGTGGAAAATGAAGAAATTACTTGTATCATGCAATTTCTTCATTATCCACAATTCCTTTGTACCCAAAAAGATGTTTACATTTATAATTCCACCAACTTGAAATTGTCCTCTGCAGCTTCTTTCAATTTGGACCTGTCTAAAATTTTACAGTGTTGGAATGGGTTAAACTGTGGCATATAGGTCTGTTACACATTTCTAAAAAGAATTCCCATGCTTTGCGGGATGTAAAAAGGGGGGATTGAGTTGATAAGCTGTTGGGGCTGTAAAATGTTTCACTAGCAAATCTGATCATATTAACCCTTGTCATGCTGTATAAATTACCTTACTGAATTGATGTCAAATCAAAGGGCTGAAAGCACTGATAAAACTTGATGTTCAAAAATCAATATATTTGTAAAGAAATCAACTTCATAAACAACTCTGGCAGGATAAATGCAAGCAGGAGGTATAGACTAAGATCAGCCTGCACATAAGTGCAGTCTGATCTTAGTCTACACCTCCTGCCAAAACAGGAATATTCCGGGTTCAGCATGACAAGGGTTAATGCTAAATGACCTGTACTTTCTGCCCTCAGTCATACTGGTCCTGTGTGACTTTGTTGCTAGGGCATGGGACTCACAATCTGAGAGGTATCAAAGATTGCAGGTCCATTTTTTCTTGCACTCAAAATGACTACAGCTTTTGAAGTACTGTAAAACAAATCAATTGATTCAAATCCAATCCCTGTTAGTTGTCACACAGGTATGTCGGTAGGCAAGGCATTCAGAACCTTAGTCTAGTGCTGATGAAAACCAGAAAGTACATAAATATGTGCTGTGATATAACTGAAAGATTAAAAACTAAATTCTTATTTACACCCAACAAAACAAATATTCAAATACTTTGTGCCAAGAACTCCTCCTACAATTTTACAACCAACCTAATTAAAACTTTATACACTCAGTTATCACATGTTGGAAGTTTTGCAACACTATTTTTAGCTCTTTATACTAAAATTTATCACTTGGAAGTTTTGCAACACTATTTTTAACTCTTTATACACACATTTATCACGTGTTGGAAGTTTTGCAACACTCTTTTTATGCCCCCAAAGGGAGGTATATAGTAATCGAACTGTCCGTCTCTCTGTCCGACAGTCATTCAGTCCGTCCATCTTTCGTGTCTGCTTTATAACTTCTACATGCAATAGTGGATTTCAATATAACTTTGCAAAAATGTTCACCGCTATATGAAGATGTGTCGCGAAAAAGACCCAGGTTCCTATCTCAAAGGTCAAGGCCACAATCTCGGGTCAAAGGTCAAAAATCAGCACTTTTTGCTGTGTCCGCTCAGTAACTTATATAATCATGCACGCAGGTACAAATTTCTTTCATACAAATGTTAACCACCTTCAGACGAAATGTCGCAAAAAAGACCCAGGTTCCTATCTCAAAGGTCAAGGTCACAGTCAAGGGTCAAAGATAATAAATCGGCACTTTTTGCCATGTCCGCTCTGTAACTTCTATAATCATGCACGCAGGTACAAATTTCTTTCAAACAAATGTTCACCACCTTCAGACGACGTGTTGCGAAAAAGACCCAGGTTCCTATCTCAAAGGTCACAATCTTGGGTCAAAGGGGCATCCAGAATGGTTAAATTGCCTCTGGAATGGTTAAATTGTATTTACTCTCTTATTCTTCAATGGATTGCTTCCATATTTCGACAGATGCTAAATTGGCTGGACCACTTTACATGACCGTGACCCATTGACTTTGACCTACTTTTGACCTCCAAAATCAATCCATAATGCATTTCTCTATTTCATTCTGTATTTATAGAAATTATTATATTTATAAAAATTTCATTTATTAAAAACCCAGACGTATAGATCACAAATCCATGTGGTTGTGTTTACAAATCAAAGTGACACATGCTTGACCCTGTCCTTTGGGGGTATTTGTCACATGACTGTGACCAGTCTTGTTAACTCTTTATACACACTTTCATCACATGCTGGAAGTTTTGTAACACTCTTTTAACTATATATATACACATTCATCACATGTTGGAAGTTTTGCAACTCTTTAAACTTACATTTATCACATGTTGGAAGTTTTACAACACTATTTTCAACTCACCTGAGCACAAAGTTAGCTATTGTGATCGGTTGTTGTCTGTCTGTCATCAATTTCTTTTAAAAATCTTTTCCAATACCAGCAGGCCAATCAGGGATGTTCCTTGGGTGAAGTTCCTCAAAAGTTGTTAAAAGAATTTCATTCCATGGGAAAATTTTGTTGTCGCGTCATTCAAAAATGAGAAACTTTAGTAAATCTTCTCCTCTAGAACCAGTATCCCAATCAATCTGAAACTTTGCAGGGATGTTCCTTGGATGAAGTACTACAAAAGTTGTTAAAAGAATTTTATTCCATGAAAAACTCTGGTTGCCCATTAGCATTTGAAAATGGGAAATTTAATTAAATCTTTGAATTTTTTTTCTCAGAAACTACAAGGCCATAGGCACTTACATTTCATATTTAGCTTAATCACATGGTTCTCTGCCAAGATTTCAAAAAAATTATTCCTTTGGTCAAATATTACCCTGCCCCTGAGGTCTAAAATTTGGAAAAATTTTTATTAGAGCAAGTTCAAAAGACTTCTCCTCGTAAACTATAAGGCTTAGGATATTTCTTATGTATATGTAGGTATGTAGCATTACTAGATGGTTTTGTACTACAGTATATTCTAACACTATGTCACATCCATTTTCATAGACATCAACATACATAACATTGATGTCTATGAAAATGGATGTTATATAATGTTAAATATACTGTCATTTCTGAATAAGGCATTTAAAGCCGAAAATTAATTTTAAGAGTTAAATTGAACATCTTTTTAAAATGATTACCTACCACTTGGAATACTTTGTATCATTGGAGTAATCCTTTAATGTTGATAAAAAAATTTTTAGCTCACCTGAGCACAAAGTGCTCATGGTGAGCTTTCATGATTATGGAACGTCTGTTGTGCGTTGTGCAGCGTCAACGATTTTTTTGTTTACACTCTAGAGGCCACAATTTGGGCTCAATCTTCATGGAACTTGGCCCGAATAATTGTTAGGTCATAAGGATTAACCCTATTGATGATGGGAAGATTCTATTGGAAAACAGAGGAAAAGGGGCCTTAATGACGATTTTTTTGTTCACACTCTAGAGACCTCAATTTTAGCTCAATCTTCATGAACCTTGACCAGAATAATTGTGAGGTCACAAGGATTAACCCTATTGATGATGGGAAGATTCTATTGGAAAACAAGGGAAAAGGGGCCTTTATGACAATTTCTTTGTTTACACTCTAGAGACCTCAATTTTGGCTCAATCTTCATGGAACTTGGCCCGAATAATTGTTAGGTCATAAGGATTAACCCTATTGATGATGGGAAGATTCTATTGGAAAACAGAGGAAAAGGGGCCTTAATGACGATTTTTTTGTTCACACTCTAGAGACCTCAATTTTAGCTCAATCTTCATGAACCTTGACCAGAATAATTGTGAGGTCACAAGGATTAACCCTATTGATGATGGGAAGATTCTATTGGAAAACAAGGGAAAAGGGGCCTTTATGACAATTTCTTTGTTTACACTCTAGAGGCCACAATTTTGGCTCAATCTTCATGGAACTTGGCCCGAATAATTGTTAGGTCATAAGGATGAACCCTATTGATGATGGGAAGGTTCTATTGGAAAACACGGGAAAAGGGGCCTTTATGACAATTTCTTTGTTTAGACTCTAGAGGCCTCATTTTTGGCTCAATCTTCATGAAACTAGTTATTATTATTTGGCTCCGGTTGCATTTTCTTTACAGCAGATGATTCAGGTTAGCGATTAAAGGCCATCATGGTCCTCTTGTTTATTTTCAGAGGCAGTTTCAAATTTCTGATACTCAGGTCAGTATAACTATCTAGGATATTCAACCCTTTCCTGTTTATGAAATTTTAGACTGGTCAAATTTGAAAGAGGTTGCAGACGACAATGAAAATTGCAAGCAATCTGGAATCTGACAATCCTATGTGGTAGAAAACATTGTGGGAAAAGGAGAAATTGCTTATTATTAGCAATTTCTCCTTTTTCTACAATGTTTTCTCAAGTATAAAATCACAGTGACGTAAAATCCCAGGAAAGGGTTAAAGTAGCTGTGATATAATTGTCATAAAGACAAAATGATCTCAAATGAGTCTAGCAATAATTATTAAGCAAGCCTTGGTAGGCTTTTGGCTTTTCTTTTCTAGATTAGATGAACCCTTATCCTAAAAATCCCGATTTTTTTACACCCCTCAAGAAACACGCTTTCGAAAGCATTGTGGAAAATGAAGAAATTCCTTGTGATAAGTTATTTCTTCATTTCCCGCTGTTTCTGCCACGAAAGAAAAAGTTTTCTAAAATTACATTGCCTTTAATTCATTGCCAAACAAATAAAAATTATACCCATCCAAATTGAATGAAGTTGCAGACAACTATTTTGGTTTGATTTAATTTTAACCCTTTCCTGTTTAATCCCTTGTTTTTACTTCCCTGTGATTTATGATTAAGAAATATTGAAGAAATTGAAGAAATTGCTTGCAACAAGCAATTTCTTCTTTTTCTACAATATTTTCTACCCTACTAAATGGTTATTTTTCAAATCTAATGCAGTTAAATTTTTTGTCTGCAAAACCTTTGAATTTGGACAGGTCTATAATTTTCAAAAACAGGAAAGGGTTAGAAATGTTTGTCTATAGGGGTAGATATTGAAGAAATTACTTGTTATAAGCAATTTCTTCATTTTCCACAATGATTTCCAAAGCGGTTTTTCGAAGGGCATAAAAAGTGTGATTGGGTTTAGGTCAATTTGTTGTCAGCAACTTCATTCCTTTTCCAACACAATGACGCATTTAGATGCCCCTTTAGACAAAAGCTTTGAATAAACATTGTTGATTAAGAAGAAATTGCTTGTAACTAGCAATTTCCTCAGTATCCACAATGTTTTCTACCCGAAAAGATAAAGATTTTTGAATTCTTATAAACTTTAAAATGTCGTCTGCAACTCCTTTTAATTTGGACTAGTCTAAAATCTTGTTGTGTGGGAATGGGTTAAACCTGTCTAAAACTTTAATGTTTCATATTGGGCTAACAAACCATGGAAGGGAACACCAAGAAGTGGTAACTTACTTATATTACTAGTTTGCTTGTGTATATATTTGCAGTTTTGCTACAGTACTACAAAAACTTACCATTTAAATATTTTGGATTGTGAATAAGTCAGTTTAGTACACTGTTTTCCCAAACACATGGCTTTAAATGATTTTGTGACGGTATGATTGAGGTGTGTTCTTTTTGCAAGATGAAGAATCCGTCTAAACAAGAATTTGGAGATGTCTGTAGAACAATATTTGTTATTTTGAATGAAAACATTTGACATTTTCAAAGCTTGTTTAACCCATTCCCACACAATCCCTCCTTTTTACGCCCCTCAAGAAAAAAGCTTTGGAAAACATTGTGGAAAATGAAGAAATTGCTTTTATCAAGCAATTTCTTCATTATCCACAATGTTTTCTATCCCAAAAGACAAAAAAATTAAAATTCCATCAGCTTGAAATTGTTGTCTGCAGCTTCTTTCAATTTGGACTGGTCTAAAATTTCACCGTACGGGAATGGGTTAAGCTAGTGCTGAGTACCCTTGAATTCTAGAATAAGAGTTCTCTACCCTTGTCATCTTAATCAAATCCTTTTTAGAATTGCACTAAAATCAAAGCACCAAAATCTCAGGAGTCACTAGTAGCAGGTCATTATTTCTTTTGAAAATTGATTTTACAAACATTTCAGGTTTGAAAGAGGCAAGCAGGTTGTGTGGCCTAAGGTCAATCTGCACATATTTGTAGGTTGATCTTTGTCTTTACCTTCTTCCCAAAAAGAAACATTTCTGGTTTAGCATGACAAGGATTAAGATTCTTATTTAATGGCTTTAAAAAAATTGAAGATTAATTCATTACCACTCAGTGATAGTTTTTGACGCCCCTCCAAACAAGAAAAACAATAGGGAAAACATTGTGTAAAATGAAGAAATTGCTTGTAACAAAAAAGTTGAAAAAAATCTAAAATTTCATATCCTTTAAATTGTGGTCTGCATCTCCTTTCAATTTCCACTATTCTAAAATTTTGCTGTCTGGTAATAGGTTAACCCATTCCAACACAATAACGCTTTTGGACGCCTCTCAAGAAAAATAATTGAGAAAACATTGTGTAAAATGAAGAAATTGCTTGTCACAAGCAATTTCTTCAATTTACACAATGTTTTCTACCTAGAAAGTTGAAAATATCTAAAATTTCTTGAACCTTGTATTGTTGTCTGCAACTCCTTTCAATTTGGACCAGTCCAAAATTTTGTTGTCTGGTAATGGGTTATCATATCAGCTCCTCTGACTGAGGTAGTGACAGATTAGCTGGCCAATGATCTCCAAGTAGGCAGTTCAACTTAGATATCAACCAACGTCGGCCTGCATGATATATGGTCAGGGTCATAAAGACCAAAGAAAAATCATTGGTTTGGCAACCTTAAAATCAAAACTTCAATAAGTTGTATAGTTAAGGTGTAAAACCCATGCTCACAAGTGACTCTTTTTGATGCCATTCAAGAAAAGCAATTCGGAAAATTCCAACAAGCAATTTTTCCATTTTTTCCACAATGTTTCTGACCCAGAAAGTTGAAAAAATATAATATTTCATGAACTTTGAATTGTTGTCTGCAACTCCTTACTATTTAGACCAACAAACCAGTTCAGTGTAAATGAATGACTTGATTGGTCAATGGATTTTACATTTACAGTTGCAATCCACCAATTATTCTATATATGATTCTATTTTAGATTCCTTCCTACCAAACAGGGGGATCAGGGGAGACAACCACTATGAGGAAACCAATCAATAGAAAGAAAATCATCATCAAGGTCAGATACCTAATAGAGGTCATATACAAGGACTGATCTAGAAATAACTGCTCTGGGCATATTACTTGTTCTATCAATCTGTAAAGGAGAAAATTTTGGAATTTAATCTGATAGAAATTTCAATGTTTAATATACAATCCAATGTGTTGTAATTATGCAGCTGCTGTCATAGCGCAGTTTGTAGCTCATCAGACTCCTAATCCTCAATAATGGGAGGTCATGGGTTAGATCCCCAGCGGCAGCACATATTCTTTCCGATACTTGTCTCTAACCAATGGGTGGATAATCGTAAACCTAAGTGGAATAGCAGCTGGAGGCTAGGAAAGGATGGTGTGGTAGTTCTGGTGTGAGAAATACCAAGAATCCATTGCTAGGTGCTCCAGCCACAGCGATATGACTGCAATACTGATAAAAGTGGCGTTAAACTCCATTCATTCAATCAATCTTATTATGCACAATAACAATGTATATATATATATATACAGGCTGTCATCCAACAGAATGATATTGTTAACATTAATGTCACAAACTTTTTCTTGGACTCTATTCTATGTAATTATTCTTTACATCCACAACATCTCATGGCATTGTAGCCAGTGGTTGAACATATTAACCTTTGTCATGCTGTAAAAAAAACCTTACGGAATTGCCTTAAAATGAAAGGGCTGAAAGCACTGATAGTACTTGTTGTTCAATAATAAATATTTCTTTTGAAAATCAATCTTATAACTTCTCTGGCAGGAAAATTACAAGCAGGTGTAGACCAAGATCAGACTGCACTTATGTGCAGGCTGATCTTAGTCTAGACTTCCTGCCAAACCGGAATATTCCGGATTCAGCATGACAAGGGTTGTGATAACACTCAGACTTTAACTGAGACAAAACATTTGAATTGTTTGCCTAAAAAGACAGAATACATCTGAAGAATATTTATACCTTCATTAGTAGGGGTTGTACTTGATTTTATTTTTTTAAATTATATCTTGCAAAAATCATAAAAATGTGTATTTCAGAGATTTAATCCAGTTAATTTCTAGACTAACCCTGGAATTTTAGATTTGAATGAAATCATGAACTGCTATTGTCAAAACTGCATCTAAGTGAAGTTTAACTCATTACCTGAAGACACTTTTAGACTGGTCTAGATTGAGAGAAGTTGCTGATGTCATTTTAAAGAATGTATGAATTTTCATAGGTGCTGTAAAGGGTAGGAAACATTGTGAGAAGGGAATTTGTTAAATTATTCTGGCATGGCAAAATGTGGCATTGTTTGGTACAATACTCAAGAACAGCAGTCATATCTAAACCTCAGCACATCGAATAAGCTATAGTTATGATGTTTAACCCTTTCCTGTTTTTAGAAATTTTAGACTGGTCCAAATTGAAAGATATTGTAGACGACAATGAAAAATGGATGCAATTTGAAATGAAAACATCCTATATGGTAGAAAATATTGTGAGAAAAGAAGAAATTGCTTGTTACAAGCAATTTCTTCTTTTCCACAATGTTTTCTCAAGTACAAAATCACAGGGGTGTAAATCCAGGGTTTGTACAAGAAAGGGTTAAGACACCAAACTTACTAAAATGCGTAAAAAATGTTGATCAATGTCGAGGTTCAAATTTCACTTCCAGTCAAAATGAATGCTTTGATAGACTGTTTTTACTTTGATTGGTCATTTACAATTCAAACTGTGTAAACACTTTAAAAAAAATGTAATATTGTACAAAAAATTGTGAGAAAAAGAGAAATTCCTTCCTATTAAATTTCCCTTTGCAACAATGCTTTTCCATAGATGCTTTTGGACAGTGCATGAAAATGATGAACTGTGGTAATAGGCTTATTGGAGTAGACTTGAAATTGTTGAAAATGCTTTTACCTCATTACAATAAATAATCTATTGTAGAGAAAAAACAGTGAAACACCCCTTGAAGATAAAAGTACAGAAGTTTCCAACAAAGTTTCCATAACCCATGTGAATACAGCAGAAAATTATATAGCAGAGGTTTGTTACTTTGGTCCATGTATACCTATGGTACATCTACATAATTATACCCCCCTAAACTATGTTTGGGGGGGTATATAGGAGTCAGCTTGTCAGTCTGTCTGTCTGTTGCTTTTTCATGTCCGCTCAACTTTTCGGCAACCATTTGACGGATTTGATTCAAACTTCACTGATGTAGTCAGTATCAAGGAGAGATGTGCATATTCCATTTTGGTTACAGTCCACTAATTTTTGACGGAGTTATGGCCCTTTGGTCCTCATGTCCGCTCAATTTCTCAGGATCCATTGGACGGATTTGATTCAAATTTCACAGAAAGACTTTGTATAAGTCAGACATGTGCATATCCTATTTTGGTTATGATCCATTGAAAAATCCATTGGAAATTTTAGACTGGTCCAAATTGAAAGAAGTTGCAGACGAGAATGAATATTGGATACAACTTAAAATGGAACCATCCTATGTGGTAGAAAATATTGTGGGAAAAGAAGAAATTGCTTGTCACAAGCAATTTCTTCTTTTTCCTCAATGTTTTTCTCAAGTATAAAATTTCTGCATCGTAAAATCCCGTGTTTGTACAGGAAAGGGTTAAAAAGTCCATTTTTTGCTACTCCACTTTGGCGGATAGCAATTGTATATGGACAAGCGCTGTGGGGGGTATTAGTCTGCTTTGCTACAATGTCTAGTTAATATTTGCTGTTTACATTGATGAATCTATGGTCATGCCTTCTGACGCAGCTGAGAAAATTATGACCAGGAACATACTGTATAAACATAAAAAGGGAGTCGTTGATTGGTAATCTATACATCACAAAAACAGTTTGAATAAGCTGTAGTTATAAATATTTTTGTAACCAAACCTGCATAAAAGCTTGACAAAAATATCAGAGGTCATCATTCTCTTCCAGTATAGATAAATGATGTGATTGGCCAATTGACATTTTGATTGATATGATGATCCATCAATTATGCGTTGTTATATGTAAAGCTCTCTGAGCTAATTTATTTAGAAAACATCCCACAACAAGTTGTTTCTTGCTGTTTAATAACACATTTTAAAATAGTTAATGTTCCAGTTATTACTTTTGTACCAGTTTCCACACAGTGTTAGTTTTTATGACCCTGAAGAAAAAAGCTTTTGAAAACATTGTGGATATGTTGAAGTTCATGAATCTTTAGCTTGGCTATTTTCCAAGAAATTCTGAGGTATTGCTTTGGCCAGCTCTTCTTTGTCTTCAAAAACTTAGACATTCTTTATATCTCTGATCACTTGAAACTTAGAATATGAGCGCATGCGTGACATTTCCAACCATTACACATGTGCACCAAGTAAAGACTCTGATCAGCCTGTGCATCCGCACAGTCTGATCAGTCTTCACTATGCCCTCTATAGAAAGATACTGACCCAAAGTTTCTTAAGATAATCAGCGTATGTTCTAATATCCCCGAATGGCTATCCAGGGTGCTCAATTTGTGCGAGTCACGCACATGCGAAGTGGTTGGAAATGTCAAGCATAGGCTCATATATCTTCACTATCAAAAGAGCAATATATACCAAAAAGGGTAATTACTCTAAATGTACCTTGAACCAATTTTATAATGCCCCTTTTTCAACTCAAAAGATTTATCCATTATTAAGCTTTTGAACAACCGAATGTTGGCATCTTCATGCGATGCTCTTGTTTTTTGTCTTTTAGAGAAGGAAACATGGTGGGAAATGATGAAATTACTTGTCATGAGCAATTTCTCAATTTCCTACAATGGTTGCCACACATTATGGCAAAGATCATATAAAATTTCATTAAGAGATGAAGAGAATATTTTTTTCATGGAGGTACGAACTGAAAAAAACTAATCACACTGTTTGAATATGCTAAGCGGATTCATACATCAGTGTGATTAGGTTTTTCAGGTTATACATCCATTGAAACAAAAAAATTATCTATTCATTTCTATTAATTCAATAGCATAAAATTTAGATAAATTAAAATATTTAATAATTAATTTAATAATTTTATAGCATCGAGCGAAAAAAGAAAAAACTTTACAAATTTTGATACTTTTTTGATGGAACTATTTTGTGCAAAATGGCTGCATGCTCAAAATTTTGTTCATGGAGATAATAATTTTTTTCATCCAGTCAGAATGCCCATTTTTGATAGACGAAATTGTAAATTGAATTATTCAAACATGAATTGTCATCTGCAACTTCTTCGAATTTTGACTTGTCGAAAATTGTTCTGTGTTGTGAAAGGTTTTTCCTGTTGGCAAATTCACATATTAAATTGTATCCCTGTTCCTGTTTATATTCTAGGTAAAGAGTACCTTACCACCAGACTCATACAAGAGGTTTTCTAAAGCTCTGTTTGATTATAAGAAGACGGAAGATTTAGGGAAGGTGTGTGAGATACTGGCGGATCTTTTCACAGAGGACGATAGCAAGAAACATCTTTTTGCAAGTAGGTGTTGGGTCTGTGTTCAAATAAAACTAAGTTAGATTTTAATACCCTGCCATTTAATGACAACAGGCATATAAGTTACCTCTGTCCATGTGTGAGTGCGTGTGTATGTGGTTGGTTGGTTGGTAGGGTGTGTCCAATTCTTGTCTAGAACATATCTTCTACATTAACCCTTTCCTGTTATCTTAAATTTTAGACTGGTCCAAATTTAAAGGTATTGCAGACGACAATTTTAAATAGAACTTATTTGAATGAAAATCATTCAGTAGGGTAGAAAATATTGTTGTAAAAGAAGAAATTGCTTGTAACAAGCAATTTCTTCTTTTTTCACAATGTTTTCTCAAGCATAAAAACAAAGGGACGTAAAAACCAAAGATTAAACAGGAAAGGGTTAATGGATGGATTTCAAAATAACTAGGCACAGTTATTTCCCTTGATGAATACTAGTGTCATGTGTTAAGTTCTGGTAGATTATTGCCAAGTTCAAGGTCACAACTGAAGGTCTTGACAAGCACTTAAATGGGGCATCCATATCTGTGACACATTTGTGGTAGTAGAAGATAATTTTGGCCTGTAACATAGAAAGGAGCCATTTTAGAAGCACTAAAGAGATTGACTGTGGTCATAGGTTACTTCTGTTTTTCGAGATAGAAAATTCAAGCTAATAAGATTTTTGAGAAGCATCATCAAGATTAACTATTTAATTGAGTCAATATTGTGTATGCATTAATAATTCTGAAGATTTCCATTTAACAGCTTCTAAATCTTAATCTTAAGACCTCTTTATCTTCATTCCCTATATAATATTCGTAACCCATTTACTAACACATTCAGCATTTTGACACTGTTTTAGAATAATACTTATTAAAATATTGTGAGAATAAGAGAAATTTCTTGTGCCAACGATAAATGTCTTTGAAGAGCTATTTTTATACCCACATCAGCATCCAATTTGGTTTTGAGTTTTTATATCTCTTATAAATAGTGCTAGAGTGTTCGTATTTCACAGATGCACTCTTCAGGAAGAAAGCTTTTATTTCAGACAATGACCTTGATCCTTTGACCTTGATCAGTTTCTCAACCAGTAAAAGGATCACTGACACTGTCCCCTAACCTACTACAGGAAGTTCGACTTTTATATCAAACGGCATTATTTTACAAAATTTATGGCCAGTATCGTGTAACCAATATGTAAAATGTGTAAAGTACTTGGTGACCTAAATTTCATAACTACAGTTTGAATAATTTTAGTTTACTATGTTAAGGTTTCATACCCAACAAAAATGCTCTATTCGGGTCTTTAAATAAATGTTTGATTGGTTAGTGAATATCTGATTGGCTGCGGCATTCCGTCATTTGGTCAATAGCTCTCCAATTTGGACGAGTTTGAATTCGGATCTGGCTGGACTGTGACATAGACATACATCCTGAAGGAGAAAAGTGGAAGTTCCCTATTAATCCTTTAACCTGTTTCCACACAATTCCTCCTTTTTACACTCCTCAAGACAAAGAGCTTTAGGAAACATTGTGGAACATGAAGAAATTGCTTGTATCAAGCTATTTCTTCATTATCCACAATGTTTTCTATCCAAAAAGATGAAAAAAAATTACAATTCTATCAACTTGAAATTATCATCTGCAGCTTCTTTCAATTTAGACTAGTCTAAAATTTTGCCGTTTCAGAATGAGTTAATGTTATCTTCAGGAATGACTCTACTATGCTTTAACCCATTCCAACACAACAAAGTTTTAGACTGGTCCAAATTGAAAGAAGCTGCAGATGACAATTTAAAGTTGTTGTAATCTAAAAAATCTTCGTCTTTTGGGATAGAAAACATTGTGGATAATGAAGAAATTGCTTGTAACAAGCAATTTCTTCATTTTCCACAATGTTTTCTATAGCCATTTTATTGAGGGGTGTAAAAAGGAGGGATTGAGTGGGAATGGTTAACTTGATTGATATAACTTGACTGTTTCAACATTCTTTATATAACTTATTCTTCTTTGGCCATGCTTGTAATTGTATCTCTTATCATACTGTACTTTTATAAAGTTATTATATTCTGATGGAGTGAATTGTTGTTTTTCCAGAATTTTACAAATTCGTTAGAGCAAAGCACAAAAAAGAGTTTCATGAGTTATGTGAACAGCTGACTGGTTTAAAAACGGACTACAAGGCAGAAGATAGCGTGAACAAAAAACGCTTACAAGATGCAAATCAACAAGGTAAAGAGATCATTCATTAACCCATTCTCACAAATGCAAACTTTTTTACACCCTTTAAAAAGATATTGACATTTTCTTTGAGGGTTGTAAAAAATTCATGGTAAAAATATTCTGGTTCAAATGGATAAAAAATATAGTTGTAGAAGGAAATGTTGCTCAAATGTGATATTATAGTGAATTATACCTTAAACCTTTTACAATTTGAAAAAGACATTGATTCAGCATTGGAATAGTTAGCCCATTACCACATGATCCCGCTATTTGATAGGTTCTATGACTAGTTTAGTTTTGTTTTCATTATTACTGTATTTTGTAGTAATAGACAATGATTGTTGTTTAGTGTGGTGCAAATTATGAAACTGCAGGCAACAGTTGAAAAAAAGTGAAAACTAAGTGTCTTTTAACCCATTTCCACACAAGCCCTCCTTTTTACGCCCTTCAAGAAAATAGCTTTGGAAAACATTGTGGAAAATGAAGAACATTATCCCCAATGTTTTCTATCCAAAAATACAAAAACAAATACAAAAATCCATCAACTTGAAATTGCGTCTGCATCTTCTTTCAATTCAGTCGGGTCTAAAATTTCACTGTATGGTAATGGGTTCAGTAGTGGAAGTTATTTGGAGAAAAGGATAAACTTCTTTTTACAAGCTATTTCTTTTTTCTGATGAAATTTTTAACTCACCTGAGCACGCTATTGTGATCCGTCATCGTCAATCCTCTCCTCCTAAACTAACCATGGGAAATTTAAAAAAAAAAAACTTCATAGACTTTATCCTTAGATCATGCTCTTTCAAAATACTTCAAAGAATTGAAATCCATGAAGAACTTTGGTTGCCATGGCACCAGGTGAAAAAACAATCTTCACCCAAACCATTAGACCCAGAGCGTTGATATTTAGTATATATCATCATCTATTGACCCCCTACTAAAGTACTTCAAAAAATTAATGTATCTTGAAAATTGGCCCTTTTCTGTGCAATCCCTGATTTTACAAAGAAAAATAGAAGGATATCTTTGAAAATCTTCTCCCAAATCATATGGCCTAAAGCTTTGATACAAGGCATAAATAAATCATCTTCTATTGACCCTCTACCTAATACTTCACAGAATTACTGTACTCTGAAAATTAGCCCTTTTCTGTATGATCCCTGATTTTACATAGAAATAAAGAAGGATATCTTCGAAAACTTTCTTCTCCCAAACCATAAGGTCCAGAGGTTTAATAATTTGTTTGTGTCAATGTCTATTTACCCTCTACCAAAATCCTTCAAAGAATTACCATACTCTGAAAATTAGCCCTTTTCTCTGTAACTCCTGATTTTACATAGAGTTAAAGAAGGATTTCTTTGAAAATCTTCTTGCATAAGGCCTAGAGCTTTAATATTTTGTATATTTCAATATTTAGGTGTAGGGCTTTGATATTCTGTATATTTCATAAAGCCTTGAGCCATCTTACTCAGGAGAGCCATATAGGACCATTGTGGTCCTCTTGTACAGATTTCTTTCTTCAACACATGTAAATGTAGTATTTTTTAAGTCAACCAATTATTGAATAACAACATTTGGTGCAAATTTGATTGATTGATTGGGGGGGTTTAACACCACTTTTAACAGTATTTCAGTCATATCGCAGCAGTTTGAGCACCTTACCATGGATTCCTGGTATTTCTCACACCAGTTCTTCCACTACATCCTTTCCTAGCCTCGAGCTGCTCATCCAACTTAGATTTACATTTATCCAACCATTGGTGGGAAATGCAAATTAGAAGAGAACCAAATACCGGTAGTAAAGAAGTTGAAAAATGAATTCTAAATGGGATGGAAGACATTGTGAGAAAACAGGATGGCATGAGGCATTTCTCCTTTTCTCACAGTATATTCCATAACTATATTCCATCAGTGCATAAACAGATAGGATTTGTGGATATTGGTTGATTTAGATTGCATATTCTCTTGTACTGTAATTCTTCTCTTGTTTCATCTCTCTAAATCAAAGCTATTTTGACTTGTATCTGGCTCTGGATGAAGGTGACCATTCATTGGAGCCCATCTTTCAATATGAAGGTCAAATTTTTCAAAAAATTTCCCACTTGTTGGAATTAGTGTTTCACAAACATGTTTTATTTTCCAGAGATATTGTCAAAGAAACAGAAGACTGACAACTGTGTTTCTACCTTGGATATGGTAATTAAGGTTATCTTTCTTGGTTTCTATTTGACTTCAGTTTTCATTTTGAAAATTACTCTGAACATTATACATGGGAATCCTGTAAATTGCAACACCAATTTTCAACACTTTTGTTGCAATTAACCAGAAGTTGCTATTAAAAGGATACATTAAAAGCAGTTGCAATGAAGGTCCAAATTCAAAGATGTTGCAGACGACAATATTTAGTTGATGAAATTTTAAATAGCTCTACCTTTTTGGTTAGAAATTTTGGTTAGCAATTTCTTCATTTCCCATAATGATTTCATAAGCTTCTTTTCTTTTTTTTTTTTGGGGGGGGGGGATCCAAAAAGTGTCATCGGGTGGGAATTGGTTAAACTTTCCACAAGTATTGGTTTTGGCTGAAGTAAGTGCCCTGTAAGATTCGGGTCACATAAGTCAAAGGTCAAGCTCACAGATGAACTCTTTAGCTCGACTTGAGACAATGTGTTCATTGTGAGCTTTTTGATCCTTGAATGTCTGTTGTCCATGGTATGGTATATATAGTAGAACTGTTGACTTTGACTCTGTGCCCTTAACCCATTCCCACACAAAGACGCTGTTAAAGTCCCCCTTAATATATAAGCTCTGGAAAACATTGTGGATAATGTAGAAATAGCTTGTCACAAGCAATTTCTTCATTATCTACATGTTTTTCTTCCCCAAAAGACAAAGATTTTAAAAATTTCATCAACTTTAAATTATTGTCATAAACTTTTTTGAATTAGGATAAGTCTAAAATTATTTCATTTGCGAATTGGTTAAATTTTAACCCTGTCATTTAAAGTACCCAGAAGGTTGAGCTTTTTTGACTGCAGACTAATTTTTTTTGTGTTGTCACAAAATGAAACAATATCACCCATTAGGATCCTAACATTGGACTGATTTTAAAATCGCATTAAACTTCCACCATATTTAAAAACATTAATTTGTCCTAGCTGGATATCTATTTGATTAACCTATTCCCACTCAGTCCTGACTTTTTATGGCCCTATGATACATTCACACAAATAAAAAAAATCATGGGAAAAGAAGAAATTGCTGTTGACAATCAATTTCTTATTTTGTTACAATGTTTTTGGCACCATATAATAGCTGATTATCAAATTATAGCGAGTTTGAAATGTTTTGCAAACTCTTTCAACGCCTGTGTGAGGTTAGTGCTGAAGACTTATAATCAGAGAGAAGTTGGGGGTGTTATTTTGAATCTTGGCTGCACCACTGGTCATGATGGGTATGTCTTTGGGCAAAATATTTCAGAGTCCCTGCTTAGGGATGGTGATACCATTGAAGCACATGAATAATTGAACTTTGCCATGATATAACTGAAAGATTGACCTGCATTTAACCCTAATTCAGTTTAATTAACCCGTTCCCACTTGGCAAAATTTTAGACTGGTCCAAATTGAAAGGAGTTGCAGATGACCATTTAAAGTACATGAAATTCTAGGTTTTTTTTCAACTTTCTGGATAGAAAACAATGTGTAAAATGAAGAAATTGCTCGTTACAAGCAATTTCTTCATTTTACACAATGTTTTCCCAATTGTTTTTATTAGGGGGGCGTCCAAAAGCATCACTGTTTGGGAATGGGTTAAATCAATTTGGAACAGTCTAGGACATTGTCATCAAGTAATGGGATAAGTTTGGAGTTTTTTGGGTTTTTTGAAAAGCGTTATCCCAATCTTACTCTATCCTGTTTGAAATCATGAAAAACAAGAAATTGCTTTTAAAAGACAATAATTGATTACCCACAATATTTCCTACCCTAAAAGATACAGTATTTTTGAGTTTCAAGATTGTCGTCTGCAACTTCTTTCAATTTAGAACGGACTAAAATTCCGTTGTTTTGTAAATGTTTTCTTTTGTCAAACCTTTTCATGTCCTACAGAAAAACTGTAAAGACACAGATAAGTCTACGTCTGCGTGTGATCCATGTTTAACAAACCAATCAAAGATGTCTTCCATGAACATACAAACTGTTTTAAAATCCTCTCCTGTTGTTGACAACAAAGATAATGTAGGAAAATCATCTCCGACAGTGTTGAAAAAAACCAGTGGCTCAGGTAAATGAAAAACTCATAAAGGCATTTATCGAAATTATTCATGTATTTTTAACCCATTCCCACACAATGACACTATTTGACGCCCCTTAAGAAAAATTAATTGAAAATCATAGTGGAAAATGAAGAAATTGCTTGTAATAAGCAATTTCTTCATTTTGAACAATGATTTCTTCCCGAAAAGTTGAAAAAATCTTTCATGGACTTTAAATTGTGGTCTGCATCTCCTGTCAATTTGGACCAGTCTAAAATGTTGCCATCTGGAAATAGATTAACCAAATCCCTACAATATGGTGGGGTTTTTTGACGATCATAAAATAGCTTTTGAAAAAATTGTTGAAATTGAGAAAATTGCCTATAACAAGAGATTTCATCATTTCCACAATGATTTCTCGACTGAAAGACAGGATAAAAAAAGAAACATTTTAATTGGTTTCTGCAACTTTTTTCAATAGGGATGATGACAGACTGAATTTTTGTCATTGATTAAAGTGAGAAAAACCATTTAATTACCACTTAATCTTGCATTTTGATGCTATTAGAAAAATGTTACCAAGAAAATACAATTTCTAATTTTCCTATATTTTCTACCCTTTTTATACCACATAGTTTAGGGGATATATAGGAGTCAGCTTGTCGGTACGTCCTTCTGTCTGTACATTTTTCGTGTCCCCTCGATTTCTTGGCAACTATTGGACGGATTTTATTCAAGCTTCACTGATGTAATCAGTATCAAGCAGAGATGTTCATATTCTATTTTGTCACCGTCCATTGATTTATGACGGAGGTATGGCCCTTTGAATTCCATGCCTTATAATGGTGATAAACATATGAGAGTTACTCCTGTTCGTGTATGAGTGGTTAGGTGTGTCCAATTCCAGAGCCATCCTCACGAGGGAAGGGATATAGAGGTAATCTTTTTCTGTAACATCCCTTCACCTAATGAATAGGTACTTTCTGGGCAATTTATTTTTATCCAACCAAATGCGATTCCGGCAATTACATAATCTGATATTGATGGTTGTATATACTATAAGTTTCATTGCTAAACCTCCTGTATAAAACTTGTCAAACAAATTTTAATAGAAAGGAAAACAAGTTCACCTTGTTTTTGATAGAACTTTTATTTTGTTTGTTTCCATCTTTTTAAAACTTTGATATATTGATATATGAATTTTACTTTTACATGCAAAAAGTCTAGCTTTATGCATAGTTAAGTTGACAAGGCAATGTCATGAATTGTGTTTTGTATTCCAATTTTTCGTAAAATTCAATTACAAAATTAAATTACAAAATGCATATCTTAGTTTGATGATAAAAAATCTTTAGTGATATTCAAAAAGTAAATGTGTTACTCTGATTCATCGCTTTACTATTTTTAGATAACAAAACATTTAACTAGGTCTTATGTATAGGATCAAATTTTTCTCATCAGCAACATCTTGAAAATTTTTCTAGATTTATTATCTAGCTAACACCTGAATTCTTAGTTATAATTTCTCCAATTGATGTACTACTGCTTTAATCAAAAAGCAATTATTAAAATCGACAAATATAAACCTCAATAAAGATTTGTTTTGTGATAGTTGTTTCCTAAGGTCGTTTTTTTTTTCAAATGAGGGGAAGGGTTAAACATGTAACTGTTCACAACTGGTTGACAATTACAGCCTTGGGACCTGTGGACAAGATTGACTGTATTCTGAGACTGCCCCCTTTTTCTCTGGTTTGTAAAAATTCTACTGATTGGTTAACCTCATTTCCTTTCCTTTCCGTCACATTTACAGAAATTCTTTATTCAATATGCCAAGGGTAAGATAAGTAGAATGTTAGCTGCCCTTCGTTTGATAAGATGGTCAGGAGCATATCTTCTTCATTAATTCATGGATTTCAAAATAACTTTGCACAAGTGTTCTCTTGAAGGGTACTAAGTGTCATGTGTAAAGTACTGTTGAATATTCCAAAGTTCAAGTGAAGATCTTGTGACCAGTATTTGAGTGGGGACATCCGAGTCTGGGACAAGTTTCTGGTTGATTCATTTTTGTCGAGCCCGCTTGCCCGCTGATGCCCAGTTGCCTTTTAACTGTAAGAAAATTAAAATAATTGCTCAGCTCATTTCAACTCATTTTCATGACTGATACACTAGTGGAAATCACAAGTATAATATCAAAAATATTCAACATGTCTATTTCACTCCTGTGTTGTAGGTTATATGATTAACATGTTTATTTCAGGTGTGAAATGTCGAATGTGCAAAGAGGAAGCAAAGATTCCATTCCGATCTCTCTGTGATCATATTTGTTGCATGAACTGCTGGCGGAGAGTGTTTGAGACTGATAAACTGTGTCCCGAGTGTAAGGCAGGGGTCCGGAGACGGCATCTTGTTCAAATATTTTTCAAAATGGAAGAGGAAGTGGCATCCTAAATATCAGAAAATATTCTTTTCTATTCTTATTTGTACACAAAAATGTGAAAATATAAATAAAAAAAATTCAACGCTGTTTGTATCTTTAAGACTCCAAAAATTTAATGCCTTGCTTTTGAGCTGAAAATGATCAATTAACCGATTCCCACTCAATGCCATTTTTCAGACGCCCTGAAGAAAAAAGTCTTTGGAAAACCTTTGTGGTAAATGAAGAAATTACTTTTACAAGCAATTTCTCCATTATCCATAATGTTTTCTACCCATTAAGTAAAAAAACACACCAAAATTTCATAACTTTTGAATTGTTGTCTGCAACTCCTTTCAAATTGGACTGGTCTAAAATTTTGTCGTCTGGTAATGGGTTAGGTTAGGTTATCCCATGGAACTTTTTAACCCATTCCCACACAATGACACTTTTGGATCCCACCCCCAATGCAATAGAAAACATTGTGGAAAATGAAGGAATTGCTTGTTAAATTGTTTGAATCTTTTATTATTCACATCTGTTTCCAACCAAAATAAAATAACAGATTGTCAAAAATTTCATTTCTTAAAAATTGTTGTCTACAGCTTCTTTGAATTTGGACTAGTCTAAAATTTTGTCGTCTGGTAATAGGGTAACTAAATTCATACAAAGCATGTTTTACAGTTTTAACCAATTCATACACAATGACACTTTTTGAAAGACCCAAGAAAAAAAACTTCGGAAAACATTATTGAAAATGAAGAAACTGCTTTTGACAGACCCAAGAAAAAAAACTGTGGAAAATTTTCTGAAAAATGAAGAAATTGGGACGTAAAACTAGTGATTGAACAGGAATGGATAAGGTTTTTAGCTCACCTGAGCACAAAGTGCGAGGTGAGCTATTGTGATCAGTCGTTGTCCATCTGTCCGTCCGTCCACAATTTCTTTAAAAATCTTCTCCTCCTAAACCAGTAGGCCAATCAAGCTGAAACTTTGCAGGGATGTTCCTTGGGTGAAGTTCTTCAAAAGTTGTTAAAAGAATTTAATTCCGTCAAAAACTCTGGCTGCCGCAGCACTAGAAAATGGGAATCTTTAGTAACTCTTTTAATATCTTTAAAAATCTTCTCCTCCTAAACCAGTAGGCCAATCAAGCTGAAACTTTGCAGGGATGTTCCTTGGGTGAATTTCTTCAATAGTTGTTAAAAGAATTTAATTCTGTCAAAAACTCTGGTTGCCGCGGCATTTGAAATTGGGAATCTTTAGTAACTCTTTTAATATCTTTAAAAATCTTCTCCTTCTAAACTAGTAGGCCAATCAAGCTGAAACTTTGCAAGGATGTTCATTGGGTGAAGCTCTTCGAAAGTTGTTAAAAGAATTTAATTCCGTCAAAAACTCTGGTAAGCGCGGCATTAGAAAATGGGAATCTTTATTAATTCTTTAGATATCTTTAAAAATCTTCTCCTCCTTAACAAGTAGGCCAATCAAGCTGAAACTTTGCAGGGATGTTCATTGGCTGAAGTTTTACAAAAGTTGTTAAAAGAATTTAATTCTGTCAAAAACTATGGTTGCTGCGGCATTTGAAAATGGGAATCTTTAGTAATTCTTTTAATATCTTTAAAAATCTTCTCTTCCTAAACCAGTAGGCCAATCAAGCTGAAACTTTGCAGGGATGTTCATAGGGTGAAGCTCTTCAAAAGTTTTTATAAGAATTTCATTCCGTGAAAAATTCTTGTAACCACGGCATATGAAAATGGGAAATGTTAGTAAATCTTTGTTGTTGTTTTTTTTAAAAGACTACAAGGCCAAAGGCCTTTATAGTTTGTATAAAGCTTAATCACATGGTTCTCTACCAAGTTTTTAAATATTGAATCTCTTGGGTCAAAATGGCCCCGCCCCTGCGGTCCGTAGTCTGGAAAAATGCTTAATAAGAGCAATTTCAAAAGACTTCTCCTCTTAAACTATAAGGTCTAGGTTATTCATATTTGGTATGTAGCATAACTAGATGGTTTTGTACTATATCATTAAAAGTTGTCCTCAATGGGTCAAAAATGGCCCTGCACTGGGGGTCCAAAAATTGGGAAAAACGCAAAATTTGAGTATGTAAAAAAAATTCTTCATTTTAAGGCGGAGGGCATTTGTATTTTGAGTGTAGCATAGCCTGGCTGTTATCTATCAATTTTGATTAAATTATGCTTGTAGGTTAAAAGAAACACTTCCCTGGGTGTCCAAAGTTTGTAAAAATGCTCAATTAGACCATGTTCATCAGTCTTTTCCTCCCAATCTACAAAGTCTATATTTGGTATTTAGCAAAACCAGATGATTCTCTACTATGTAAGCTAAAATCTTAGCCCTGGTATAAAACGTGGCACTGCCCCAGAGGTCCAAAATTTTGAAAAACATCCAATTAGGGCAACTTCAAAAGTCTTCTCCTTCTGGAATATAAGGTGAAGGGCATTCATATTTGGTATGTAGCATTACTTAATAATTTTGTGCTATGTTACAGGAAATTATGCTCTCAGGATAAAAAATGTCCCTGCTCCTGGGGTCGAAATTGCGTAAATCACATTGAAAGAATTCTTCTTCTTAAATAGAAATGGAGAAATTGCTTGTAACTCCCTTTCTCACAATGCTTTTTTAAACCTAATTTCCCGGAGAGTGACAAATTCTGGGATGGTTTGGTAATGGATTAAACTATAAAGCCAAATGCATTCATTTTTATTGTAAAGCATTACTGGATTGTTTTGTACAAAGCCCAAAATCGTATATTTGTTTTATTTATTTTGCTCAAGTTGTGTCTTTTTTATACAAAAAAGTACTGTAA
Organism: Fragum fragum; assembly: GCA_946902895.1. Taxonomy (NCBI): domain Eukaryota; kingdom Metazoa; phylum Mollusca; class Bivalvia; order Cardiida; family Cardiidae; genus Fragum; species Fragum fragum. The sequence continues at coordinate 3,992,816 of OX336367.1, forward strand.
TTTGCAGATGCCTCAGGTGAGCGATTTAGGACTATCATGGTCCTCTTGTTCTATCTTTTTAGGTATTAGGTAACCTGACCGAAGGTCAAGGTGACCTATTTTTATCCTGTTTTGTGTGTCATCTTGCGTTGTGTGTAAACTTTTTACATTTTTGACTTCTTCTAAAGAATCCTTGGACAGATTTCAACCAAACTTAGCAGGAAGCATCCCCAAGTGAAGGTGTTTCAGATTTGTACACATCATAGTTATCTCCCCTTGGGGCCCAATAGGGGGCCAAAAAGGGTACATCTTCAAAAATCTTCATGTGATGAACTGGCTGTCTGATTGGATTCACATTTTGTATTGAGAATCTTTATTGTAAGGAGCATCAAGTGTGTACAAGAAAAAACAAGAGGGCCAGAATGACCCTAAAATTGCTCACCTGACTAATTTAAGATTATTGAAAAAATGAAAGAACACAAGCATGCTTGACCTTGAGCTTTGACATTAAGGTTATCTGAGAATTTCTTTCAAATGCCACATCTACTCACAATTGAGATTAATTGTGACATTTTATTTTTAGCAACCAAAAATGGACCTCACAAATATGGACTAAGGCACATATACCAACTTGTCATAGAGACAACTTTGTGTTGCTCACTACAAGTAGGCTTGACAAAAAGAAAATAATAATAATCTTGAAAGTAGTCCTGTTTGCTAAACACTGGAGATCAGTTGTTGTTTCTCACTAGTTGCCCATCTCATTTGCGCATACCACAAATAATGTATTTTGCCCATTGGTGGCAGGCAAAAGGTGCATGATTGTGCCAAATGTCCGATGAAAGTTGACCAAGTGGTTTTTGAACAATTTTTCAGTTATATTGCCGAGCATTTAACAATTGATTCCTGGTATTTCTTGCACCAGTATTACCATTACATCCTTTCCTATCCTCCAGCTGCCATCCAATTTAAGTTTAGGATCATCTACCCATGGGGAGACAAAATGCGGTAAAGGATATGTGCTGCCGCCGAGATTCAAACCCACGACACCCAGGATATCCACATTTTTCAAAATTCAAAACTTTTTCCAGACTTTTTCCAGGACATTTTCTAAAATTCAAGATTTCTTTTTCATCGACAAAAATCAAAGGATTATGACACAGATTGTTGAGTCCCCAAGACCGCATTTTATTGATGTCAAACTAAAACCCTGAACTCTGTCCAGAAAACTATAAAGCAATTAAGATCTATGTTATACTTTCCTTCAGAGATTAGCTTGTAGGCTAGCTGTCTATTATTTCTAGTTCAAAAACAAAATCAATCTGGCAAGTTGGTGCGATTTCAGCACACATTATCATTATGGGTAAGAAAAAGAGGTATAGAACTCAATTGATTTCAACGTTTTGTTATTATTACATTTATAATATTTTATGGACCTTCTTTGTCCAAACAACCCGTTGATAATAATCTCATAAATACAAATATTTATCCTGTCAAAGATAAAGGTACAATCTGGAATCTGATGTATTGTACTGCCTAGAAAAATTAGGGTCCTAAGAATTCTGGATAAAGCAATAGGACAAAATTGCCATCTGCTCCATACTGAAACAAGTTGCAACAAAGTTTGAAAAACTCGTATTGAAATTTGAAAATGAGTATTTTACGGGAAAAGAAAACAAGAAAACATTGTAAGAAAGGTCCCACTTAGATGATTTTGGATGATGTCCATTTCCACAAAATGAACTGAAGCAGGGCTAAATCTATTAACCCATTCCCACACGATAAAATTTTAGACCAGTCCAAATTCAAAGAAGTTGCAGACGACAATTTAAAGTTGATGAAATCTTTGAAATCTTTGTCATTTGTGGTAAAAAACATTGTGGATAATGAAGAAATTCATTTTCCACAATGTTTTCCAAGACTTTTATATTTAGAGGCATTTAAAAGCGTCTCTGTGTGGGAATTGGTTAAACAATAACTTTCATATATATGCATTGTATATATATATATATATATAATTTCACCATTGTTTAAGTTCCTAGTAATAATCCACCAAGAATTCTCAACAATCCATTGGAAAGTGTATAAGAAAAACAACAAACACCTTTCCATTTACACAATGGTGTAAAAATCCTAATAGAAATTTCAATTCAAGTGCACTTATTTGATACACAAACAACATATCTAGCCTGTGAGTTTAAAATCCGATTGTTCATTCCAGATAGCGCCTTTACTTTTGAGAGGTATTAATTAGAACATAGCCTAACAACGAACTACAAATTGCATTTTCTAAAAACTCTATCCACAACCATTGAATACATCGGAAAGATCCACCCGAAGCAATACAACTGAAAACGAGCAAAACTCGTACAATATAGTTCACTCTTTTAATCTCGAATTCAAGCGGCTAATAGAAATTACTTCGAGATTTTAAAAAGTATCTTGACTTAACCGATTCCAAAACAACAAAATTTTAGACTGGTTCAAATTGAAGGAATCTACAGACGACAAATTCGAGTCAATGGAATTTTAAATTTGTTTGTCTTTTTGGCTAGAAAACATTGTGGATAATGAAGAAATTGCTTGTCACAAGCAATTTCTTCATTTTCCACAATGTTTTCATTTTTTTTACTTGGGGCGTAATAAGGTGGGCTTGTGTGGGAATGGATTAACAGATTTGTATAATTAATGCAAAAAATAAATCGTACTATCCCATCTAGATCCTTAATCCATTTCCCTGTTACATCACAATCTCGTCTTTTTATGCTTTATGAAACATTGTGGAAAATGAAGAAATGTCTTATAATTAGTAATTTCCTTATTTCACACAAACTGTATTCCTACCTAAAAGACTTTAATTTTGAATTTCTACCAACTTTTAATTATCATCTGCAACTTCTTTGAATTTGGACATGTCTTGAATTTTTAAGTACAGTCATTGGCTACCAGATGAGAAAATTTTACACTGGTCCAAATTAAAGTTTTGGTAAATGGACCATTATTTGAAATAGTTTCTTTTTTTTCTATGTGCAATATAAAGTATAACAATAATAATGACCAAAGAAGAAATTGCTTTGTACAAGCAATTTCCTCTTTTCTCACAATAATTCTCATGGTCTGTTTTCTTCAGTGCATCAATATGCAAGTACGCCATTTCTTCTTTTCCCACAATATTTTCTAGTGTGTAGGTTGGTTACTTTTCAAATTGCACTCAATTTCAATTATCGTCTGCAACTTCTTTCAAATGGGACAAGGCTATAATTTTGAAATACAGGAAAGTGTTAAGTGAATTCCCTTGGACATAAGCAATTATTTGAGAGAAACTGAGAATGAACGGTGACTGTTAAATAACACATTCCTGGTAACATCGGGGACTTATTAAACTTTTTTTAATCAACCAGACAGTAAAATTTTAGACTGGTCTAAAATTGACAGGAGTTGCAGAAGACGATTTTAATCTTGATGAAATTTTAGATTTTTTCGACTTTCTTAGTCGAAGAAATTGCATGATGCAAGCAAGGAGTTGCAGTCGACAATGACAAATGAGTGCAGTTTGAAAGTAACCATCCTATGTGGTAAAAATAATGTGGAAAAAGGAGAAATTGCTTGTTACAAGCAATTTCTCCTTTTTCCACAATGTTTTCTCAACTATAAAATTGCAGTAACATAGACTCCAGGTTTGTACAGGAAAGGGTTAACCCATTACCAGATTTAAGACTTCAAAATTGAAAGAGTGCAGAGGAAACTTGGGGGGAAAGCTAAACAGTTTGATAAAAAGTAATGACTTAAGAGAGATACTGCTTGTAAAAGGCAATTTTTCATATTTGCCAACAATGTTTACCAGGCTTGTTTTCTCAAATTTCGTCAAATGTTGAATTGTATTATGGTTTTAACAGAAAATTCTTCATCTGAATTGAACCATTCAAAGTATCGATCAGTTTGAGCTTATATACCAGGAATAAGGAAAATAGTCATGCCGCCAGCATAGCGCAGTCGGTAGCGCGTCAGATTCGTAATCTTCAATCATGGGGTGTCATGGGTTCGATCCCTGGCGACGGCACATATCCTTTGAACATTTGTCTCTCACCATGGGTGGATAATCGGGAACCTAAGTGGGATAGCAGCTGGAGGCTAGGAAAGGGTTTAGTGGTAGTACTGGTGTGAGAAATACCAGGAATCCATTGTTAGGTGCTCAAGCTGCCGCGATATGACTGAAATACTGTGAAAAGCGGCATTCAATCAATTCGTTTTCATTGGGGCATGAAAGTAGAGACATAATTATAGTCTTTTTTCATGTATGAATTTTCTTTCAGCTTCCTAAAATGACTGTAACGAGATTTTTATACAAAGTTGAAGCAGTCATTACACATACAACTCACAGATGTTTGAAAAATCATAATGTGAATTAACTTATCATCGTTTGATGATTGAAAAGCCGTAACAACAACCCAGCTGGACCTATGATGTTTTGGTCGCCTGTCATTGTATTCAAAATTTCTGGAGAGACTTTTCTAAACAAGAATTGCTTGGCGTTGTCTGATTCACGGAACTGGCTGACAGTCAAAGAATCGGTTGACCAATGGAATCATTCATTAAGACTGACAGTGGACATCAACTTCTTTTTTCATTTGAAGCCTATGTGTAGGTTTTGAAACTTAAAACGTCGCAACTACAGCTTATTCAAGCTGTATTTACGTAGTCTAGATTGCCTACCAACCAATTTACTTTTTGTTACATGTTATCGGCCATAAATATTGCAAAATAAAATTGTTTAATATCCAAGTGGAACTTCATGCTGGAACTCAGCGGGCATGCCCCAAAATCCGTTAAGTGGTGTTCATGCACTTCTTTTACTTGCATATAATCTTCAAAATCCTGGATATGCTAATGTTACACATTCCCACTTCCATGAAACAAAATGAATATTTGCCTGTATAAAACCAGCACCGTCGACGTCAATTTTGATAAGAATAATTCGTATTGAATTAAAGAATGAGACAGTATTAACCCATTACCATACAGAAAAATTTTAGACTGGTCCAAATTGAAAGAAGTTGCAGACGACAATTTAAAGCTTATAATATTTTTTATTTTTTTCCTTTTACTTTAGGGGTAGAAAACATTGCGGATAATGAAGAAATTGCTTGTCACAAGCAATTTCTTCATTTTCCAAATGTTTTCCCGAAGCTTTCTTGCTTTGGTGGTCTAAAAGCGTCAATGAGTGGGCATCGCTTAAACACTTCAAAGCCATTGACAGCAGATTCTTCCAAGATGCCTTGCATGCTTACAAACTTTCAAACATTTGTAGAGAACTCCTTCAAAAGCATGCTATTAAACCCATTCCTGATCAAACTCGTTTTAAAGCTTCTCAAAAAAAGTATCGGAATATATTGTGGACAATGAAGAAATTGATTGTAACATTCAATTTCTTCAATGCCCACAATATTTTCTACCACATAGGGGAATTCATTACAAATTGCATCCAATTTGCTGCAACCTTTTTAATGAATAAATTGCTTGTTACAAGCAATTTCTTCATTAAACGCGATGTTCTCTATTCAACCCGACAAAGATTTTTCAATTTTTATCAACTACAAACTACCATCTGCATAGACTGGTGAACCTGTCCCATCTGCGCTGCTCTCCGATATTGTATCGTTAGATTAGGACAGGCTCGCAAGTCAACCATCTGCATCATCTGTGAATTTGGGCCAGTCTAATATTTTTTCGTCTGGTAATGGTTTTAAAAAACAGCTTTTGCAGGTCAGTGTCCACTACTTTCTTGACTTTGTCTCATTCAAAAATGGTCTGGTGGGTGAAACATTTTAAATTTTGATTCTTTGCAATTTCAAATATTCTGAACACAATTGATTCACGTAGTTGTGTTTGTCACAGGAAAAAAATCTCTACCGATTAACAGAGTAAATTACACCTGTTGAAAAAAAGAAATGCCATTTTGATAGTAAAATAAACTACCTAATGTACTTTCAATACCTTTAAAAACAACAACAAAACAAAGACATGACGTCTTTAACCCATTCCGTCACAATCTGGCTTTTTACGACTCTTCGTAATATACAAAAACTTGGAAAACATAGTGGAAAATAGAGAAATTGACAGTAAAATCACTTTCTTAATTACCCATGATGTTTTCTTCGGTAACAGAAAAAAACTTCAAAATAATCGTCTGCAACTTCTTTGAATTCGGACTAGTCTTAAGTTAACCCTATCCTATACAAACCGCGGATGTCACGTCGTTTTGCTTTTTTACTCGAAAAAACATTGTGCAAAAAGAAGAAATTGCTTGTGACAAGCAACTTCTTCTTTTCCCACAATATTTCTACCACATAGGATCGTTTTATTTGAAATTGCATCCAATTTTCATTTTCGTCTGCATTCTATTTCAATTTTGACCAGTCTAAAATTTTAAAAACCAGGAAAGGGTTAACTTCTGTCGTCCGATAATGGGTCAAAATACAGCATCACAATCGTCACAACCATTTCTTGTTCAACTATCCAACAATAAGTTCAGGAAAGGTAACTACTGCTAGCTTCAGGTCGGGTTTCCCTGGGAGTTATCCGACTTTGGTGACGTTGTACCACTCGTTTGGTGCGATTTTACTAAAACAAGAAATAAACATGTTGAATGAAGTCACAAAATCGTTGTAGACAAAGATCCGACAGCATATATATGTTGTTTGCCACTGCAGAGATTAACAAGACAACGAAAGTTATCTCGCGTGTGGTCGGTTGGGAACTAAAATCTCTCATCTACAACCTGAATTAGTTGGACTTGTTATGGTTGCCCATTGCCATTACATAATTAAGAGATGATGAGAATATTTTTTTGTTTTCATGGAGGTATGAACCGAAAATACTAATCACATTATATGAATCCGCTTCGCGTATTCATACAATGTGATTAGTTTTTTCGGCTCATACCTCCATGTAAACAAAAAATATTCTCTTCATTTCTTATAATTTAATAGCGTTGAGCGAAAAAAACAAAAGCTTTACAAATTTTGATACCTTTTTGTATGGGACTATTTTGTGCGGAAGCATACAAAATCGCTGCGTGCTCAAAATTTTGTTCATGGAGTTATTAATATTTTCTTCGACCAATCAGAACACCCGTTTTTGATAGACGAAACTGAAAATTAAATTATTTATAAGTACACTGAAGCCGCTTAGCTCAGTCGGTAACGCGTTGTGCTCTCAGCGGTCCTGGGATCGTGAACCTGGGCTCGACTTATATTCTTTTCCGATATTTGACAAGCCATTGCGAGAGGGGCCAGTCGTCTCACACTAATGGGCGAATGATAGGTATTGCATTTAATTGTGAAGAGCAGCTGATGGCTCGGTTTAAGTCACGTGGTTGTTCTGGTGAGGGGAACCATAGGAAGCCATGGATAGGTGCACCAGCTCCCTCGATAAAACTGGAACACTGATGGCTAAAAATCACATACAACTTTCCAATCAACATGTAAGTACACTGGAACGAAGTTCTGCACTGTCATCTTTAATTTCTTTTTCACAAGCGATTAGTCAATAACTATTTTCTTGTATGTCTATAAATGTATATTCCAACTATTTTCTTGTATGGCTATAAATGTATATTCCAACTATTTTCTTGTATGGCTATAAATGTATATTCCACGGGTGGAATATACATTTATAGCCATACAAGAAAATAGAAATTGACCAATGCCTGGTTTCGCCTATCGACTCCAACAGGAAGATTCTCTTCGATTTTAAACGGCTTCATTTTGCAAAATTTATGGCCAGTAGAACGTAACAAAACAAAAATGTAGAAGCGTTGGTTTGTAACATCAATTTTTGTGAAATATTTTTGTCCCAACGAGAGCCAATACCAGACGGCAAAATTTAAGACTCGTCCAAATTGATAGGGGTTGTAGACGACAATTCAAAGTTTATGAAATTTTAGACTTTTTTAACTTTCTGGGTGGAAAACAAAGCGGAAAATGAAGAATTTGCTTCTTACAAGAAATTTCTTCATTTTACACAATGTGTTTTGCCAATTGCTTTTCTGGAAGAGCGTCAAAAAGCATCATCGAGTCGGAATGGGTTAATATACTTGGTTCACTCTATGCCGAAATAATGCTTGCCTTGAGATAGATCAACTTGTAAGCACTTTTTATAATGATAAAACTTAAAGAACTTCTTTATATTTCTTTTCTCATAATGCTATATTTATTGTAAAATTGCGGAATTGTGTGGTATTAGGTTAAAATACTATTCGGAAATTGAGAAAACCTACTATTTCTCTCCGGCCAGATTTCCAACAGGTACTTCAGAACTTCGATGTGTTTTTGGAACTGGAGTGTGGCGTTCTCCGAGGACATCGACGAAGGACAGAGCAGCACGGGTCCCAAACACACGGCCAGCTGGTCCAGTGGCATCTTGTTCTTTTCCGAGTTTCTAGCTATTTTATGGAGATGGTTCAGCACCAGAGACATGGTTTCCTGAAAACAAATTGTGAAAAGTTTAGATGGTCATTTTTAGAGCTTCCCCCCTCAAGCCTCAACCTCCGTGACATTTGAAACATTTTCGTTTTAACCCTTGTTGAGATGAAACCCGGAATATTCCAGTTTTGGCAGGAGGCAAAGTCCAAGATCATCCTGCACATATGTGCAGTCTGATCTTAGTCTACGCCATCTGCTTGTCACTTTAAAACCAGAATTGTTCATAAGATCAATTTCCCAAACTTGATATAGACTTGTACTACTGTACTCTAACAAAGACTTTGTTAAAGTCGACTGCAGTAACGGTCTAAAATTTACTCTGCCAACAAGACCTACAGTGACATCAGTCCTTTGACCTTGAATTTTTTAACGCGGATTTTTTTTCAGCATGACAAGGGTTAAGAATGGAGTGATTTTTGTGTGGTTTATGGGGCATGACCTAGAGATCTCATCGAATTTTTGCTAAACTTTTTTGACAAGAGAAAAACATGTTGTTGTTTTTTTAATTTCAGACTAATCCAAATTGAAAGAGGTTGCAGACAACGATGAAAATTGGGTGCAATTTGGAATGAAACTGTCCTATGTGGTAGACAATATTGTGGCAAAAGAAGACATAGCTTGTTTCTACAGGAATGGGTTGATTAATATAATTACCACTTGACTCGAAAATCGACCTATTGCGCGTAAACCATATATTAGGCAAAATTAACTAGTGTCCTTAGGTGTATGAGTCTTGTAGTAGCTTTGTTTAGTGTAGTGTTACAGTTAATCGCTGATTGATTGGTCGCAAAAAAAAATCTTCTCATTTTTGGGGCTTTAAAAAAAAGTAATTTTCGATTCGAATGGTTTAAATCCGCTTTTTTATACAGAAGTTATTTGTTTCATACATAAATGAAAACAATTACTATTCTCTTCACTTCCTTGAGAAATTGCAGTCACTAGAGTGTTAACCCATTCCCACACAATACCTCCTTTCACGTTCCTCAAGAAAAAAGTTTTTGAAAACATGGAAAATGAAGAAATCGCTAGTATCAGGCAATTTCGTTATTATCCAAAATTTTTTCTATTCAAAAACACGAAAAAAAAAAAAATAATAATAATAAAATCTCATCAACTTGAAATCGTCGTCGGCAGTTTCTTTCAATTTGGATCAGTCTAATTTTTTTTCGTATGGAAATGGGGTACCATGGTAAATGTTGAGGATAAACGACACACGACGGACATCACACAAACCCTAAAGCTCTCGTTCTGCTCAGGTGAGCTTAAAATGGAAGCAAGGTGAACTAATAACTCTCCAATATGGTCTTTACGATTGATGTTAAGACAATTGACAGATCTGAAGTGTCGTACAATACCCTTGAATTTCTACTAAGACCTGCGGAACACGAACGGTACCCTTATCATGCCGAAACCCGGAATCCTCCTTTTTTGGCAGGAGGTATAGACAAAGATCAGACTGCACATATGTGCAGTCTGATCTTAGTCTACACCACCTGCTTGCCCCTTTTCAGCCATAGTTGTTTATTAGATATTTTTTTAAGAAATGTTTGCACCCAGTACCGTCTGCCCCTTCGATTTTAATGCTATATATATGATTTCATTCAGCAAGTCAAGGGTTAATGTATATACGTCGCATCACAACAATATGGACTCCACAAAACAAGAATATCCTGAATATGAGTCTCAAGAAATCTTCACAATTGGTGGATCGCTGGCCACGCCCCCAGAGCTCCGACAGGAAGTTCCCCTTATGTATAAACGGAGTTATTTTAAAGATATATGGCCAAAAGCATGTAAGGAAAAGGGTAATCTGGTTGGTTGGTGACCTTAACGTCGAAACTACAGCTTGAACATTTCCGGTCAAAATGAATGATTTGATTGGTCGATTTATTCTTTCATTGACGGATCCGACCCGTAAACCCATTACCAGATGGCAAAATTTTAGACTGGTCCAAATTGAAAGCAGTTGCAGACGACAAATTTAAGTTAATGATTTTTTTTTTTTTTTTTTTAGAAAACATAGTGCATCAATTACTTCATTTTCCACATTGTTTTCCGAATATTTTTTTCTTGATGTGCGTCAAAAAGCTTTATTATGTGGGAAAGAGTTAAGACCGTGTCTAGGCGGCATTTTGCCTGAGGACGCGAGTTCCATTAAACGCTTGAAGTTTGCTGTAAATTGTCTCATCGTAAAGGTATGACATTTTTTGTAAAAAAGTTGACAAACAATTTCCCTGTTGCCATGGCAACCTTAGACACCATTTTAAAAAAGTGTGACAGACGGTTTTGTATTCCATCTGGGAAGTGAAACAGCAATTTGTCAGACAAAAAATATATATGAAATTATATGCAGGGCAGAAATATCTTGTTTAAGCAGTATCTAATAGCTTTATTGAAATTGAAATCTCTTTTCCTTATACAGAAGTATTAATTTAAAAACTAATAATCGCCCACCCTAGCCCATTTATAAACACGTTTTCTAAATGAAAGAAATTGAATTACGTAGTGTGTTCATAACTTACTGATCGCTTGTCCAGCCAAATGGGTTCAGACGGGAACATTCACTAAAATATTACACGGCGATATATTGCAAATTTGAGGGCAGATTAATGATTGATTGACGACCTAAACGTCATAACTGCAGCATGGATTTACTGCAGTTACGACGTTTCAGTCGCCAAACCAATAAAAATGCTTCTCATTAATGTCAGCCATTGTCGGAGTTCAAAGTTTACTTCCAGTTTATGTAAATGGTTTCATTGGTCGATTGATTCTTTGATTGACAACGCGATCCTTTAATACGACTGCTGGGAGTTATTAGGGGCGTTTTTAAACCGGCACGCGTTGTTCCATTTCCGTCGCTTAACTGCAGCATGATATTGTATTCCCATCGCGATACGCATTGCTTCATTTCCGTCGCGACATATCACTTATACCGTGCAGTAGTAAGAAATACCGCGAATTCAGTTACACACTGGTTTTGAAAATCAAACGCACGCAAAGGCTAACACGAAACAGAAGGGAAAGTAGATCGATAAAGGATCCCCTCTTGCTTGAAAATTATAATATCGTTGGCAGCCAGAAAAAATATCATAACTACAGCTTGAATAAGCCACAATAAATCTGTTTTGATCACCCAACGACAATACAATAAATAGGCATTCGATTGTAAAAATCAGAGGACTGTATGTACTGAAAGACGCATTTCTAATCTAAGACCAGGCAAGGTTGTTGAAGAAATACAAATCCTCAGACCCGGAAAACTTCTATCTTTTCACCCATTACTAGACAGCACAATTTTAGACTGGTCTAAATTGAAAGAAGTTGCGGACAACAATTTTGATTTTGTCTAAATGTGAACATATGTGTCTAATAGGGTAGAATTAATTGTGAGAAAAACAGAAATTGTGTGTAACAAGCAATTTCTACTTTTCTTCAAGGCAAGAAAAAATGGGGATAAGAGGGCAAATGTTGAGCGTTGAGTCCTTTTTAGATTGTTAAAATCTAAATAAAAAAGTACTATAATAATAACTATCTTTAAGTTTTCTAGTAACTTATTTAGCACCGAGAGCTTTGTATGCAAATACCTGAAGCTCGGCTGTAAGGTGTTCAGGGGGCAGTAATAAACCTAAGTTGAAAAAGTGATAAAAATCTTAAATGAAAATGGATTTAGAGGTTGCCTATCATCCTTGATTTTAGTGTTTTTTTCAAGAAATACCTTAAGCTATAACAAATGTCGAGTTGACTCTATAAATATTGTCTTATAAGGCTGGATTATCTCATTTATTATATACGTATAAAAGATATGGATTAAAATCTAGCTATCTAATACAACTCGACAGAAAAAATCTGTATTCGGCGTGTACCAAAAAAAAGCGTATTCTTCGAGTTCCGTAAAACACGGACTACATTTTTGTGTATTGCAGTTCGGGTTTTTTTTTCGGAAAACTGGTTATTTAATTAGCATTTAAGACAATTTAATGTCATGTCCTAAAGGTATATAATAAAAGGAATATTACAACAGTGTTTTTTTTCTAATTGTTGTTATCGTCTTCTCGAATCGTGTGTAGGTAATTTTAATTGGATGAGACCTTCGGTCTCATCCAATAAAAAATATCTACACACGATTCTCGAACAAGATGACAGCAATTAGAAAAAGACACTGTAGTATTATTCCTTATTTGCAACAATGTCAGGTTTGGTTGAAAGGTTAGGAACATACAGGTAAACATGTCGAACAAAGATTCACTGAATATAACCCGCTTGGACTACCAAGGTAGACCACAGTGAAAATGAAATTCTCCCTCAATGAAACATATTCTGTAAGCAAAATATAGCACACCTAGATGGTTTTTGATTGGTTGATTAACGCCACTTTTAAGTTTATTTCAGTCATATCGTGGCAGCTGGAGTACCTAAAATGGATTCCTGGTATTTCTCACACCAGTTCTACCACTACACCCTTTCCTAGCCTCAAGCTGCTATCCCACTTAGGTTTACGATTATCCATCCATTGGTGAGAGACAAATGTCGGAAAGGATATGTGCTACCGCCAGGGATCGAACCCATGGCGTCCAATGATTGAAGATTTGGAGTCCGGCGCGCTACCGACTGCGCTATGACGGCGACTTACACACCTAGTTGGACCACTATACCAAGTTTAAAGAGCATGTTATCAATAGTTGCTGAGAAAAATGCGACGAAAAATTCTGGTTACAGACGGACGAAAGGATGGTCAGAGGTAAAGCTGTACACTCCCCCCCCCTCTTTTTCCAAGCGGGGTATAGTTAAGTACAATCATCTGCATTTTCATTAAAACGTCTATTTTCTAAGCCACACACATTTTTGTGAAAGTTCTATAATATCAAGTGGTGTCTAAATCGATTAATTTTGAGTTCAAAATCCAGAAATGTTACAAACAAATGTATAGTTTCCAATAAAAAAAATTAAGCCGATCAGTCCATTTTCTTGTGATTTCAAAGAGACTTAATGAGATTTTCCAAAGAATTTAATGAAAATGTTGAACCCTTCCCACCCACAAGACAAAAGTTCCCTTAAGAGTCATTTTATTATATTTTACAACAGCTTTACCCAAATTTCAAAAGGGTTCATGTATCTGGTCATGAATTAACATTTTAAATTTCTTGAGAAATGAATGCAAATTATGAAGTTTAGAACAATAATAAGTAAATTGTAATGAAAATATATATAATCTATATATTCCCCTAGGTTAACAATAAGCTTTTATCTTCAATATGCAAGGAAGTAATCAATAAGAAATGTTTGTAAAACATTTTTGCCCTCTAGGAGTAGGTCAGTGGCATACACCTTGTCGATATCCCTTGAATTTCAGAAAAAACAAACAAAACAAAAAAAACAACAAAAAAAAACAACATAAACTATTCAATGATAAAGTTTTACGGGTCTACCATAAATACTTTTGAGTTGTACTTTGCAAAAGTTACGGTCGAAAATTATCCAACGGTAATGACTCAAGAAATTTAATGTGCAGAGTTATGGTTAATTCATACAGCGATTCTCCTTGAAGACATCCATCCACATTTGAAGATTCGTGATTTTACCGCACATACCTTTTACTCAATTCCTTCACAAGTCCTCCTTTTAACGCCATTCAAGAAAAGGCTTTGGAAAACATTGTGGAAAGTGAAGAAATTGCTTGTATCAAGCAATTTCTTCATTATCCACAATGTTTTCTAAAAAAAAAAAAAAAAAGACAGATAATTTTTTATATTTCATCAAATACAAAATATCGTCTGCAGCTTCTCTCAATTCGAACCAGTATAAAATTTTGTCGTGTGGTAATTGGAACTATGCTCAAGATGAAAATTAAGTAAGACAAGCAAAGGGTAATAACTCTACAAATATGATGCACATTCTTGTGGACTGAACTTTTTAATGAGATCTATCAACGCATGAAGTTTAAAATGTTTTTTTAGTTATGCTCAAAAATTCGATTTCGAAAATTAAGAAAGGGGAATTACTTTTCAAACATATAAGCTATGGTTCTTTTGATGAGATCTATTCACCTCTAAATGGGTGAATCTGTCTTGCATACTTTTTGAGTAAATCAAGTTTGAAATTCAACAACGGGAAATAACGCCAAAATTATGAAGTGCAGAGTTATGATTCCTTAGAACTGCACTTATCCAACATGATATCTTTCAACCTATAAAGTTCCATGATTCTACCTTGCAAACATTTTAGTAAGGCTCCGGACAAAATCAAGTTCGAAGGACAAAAACCTAAAAAATAAAAAAAATAAAGGAGTAGAGCTATGGTTCTTGTGCACTTTACTTTCTACATCAGATCTTTAACCAGTGAAATTTCATGAAGTTTCACGATTCTAGCTTGCATACTTTGTGATTAATGCTCCGGACGAAAATCAATTTCGAAAATTAAAAAGGTGCAATAATTCTTTATGATTATAGCTTCAATACTTGTTGAGTTGTGATCCGGACAAAAATGGTCTACTGCCCGACCGACCTACCGACCGACCGACCGACATGAGCAAAGTAATATGCGCCCTTTACTTGAAAGGGGGGGGGGGCATAATAAGAAAAAATCCTACTTTTTACCACTATCTAACTTCTTTTAACCTCCTTCATCTATTTTTAGAACTACACAAAGGAATACTATTTCTAAGTATATGAACATATAAAATGTGCAATTCCTGTTTACTGTAAATAACTAAATGGTGTATTCTGAGTTACAACAGTATTCCACGGACATGGATCGTGCACAGATTCATGCGCTTCAGATACATATAAGATGGTAGATATGATCTTAGATAGAATTTGTTCAAACTTTCCACCCCTAAACCCTATCGTTTGGAAACTTGTTAGAATTATCTTATTTAGAGGATTTAAAAGCATTACCACAATTAAGGGTTTTAAAGATATAATACAGCCTGAAAGTAACATTACCCATAAAATCCAGACCCCCCCCCCCCGAAAAACCATGAAGTCTCAGAAATCCACTATACAGCTTAACCGTAACTCAACCTTCTGTTCACTGGCAGTAAAAAATCTGCCATTCAAGAATAGCGATTTTAAAATATGTATTAATAAATGTTTTCCCCTTCATCTTTACAATTCTTATTACGTTAATTCGCATGACGTCAACTATAGAATGAAACTGACGTCATCTTGGACTACCTATACGGAACAGTATTTGAGCGCATACAACCGTTACACATGTGCGCCAAGTAAAGACTCAGATCAGCCTGTGCATCCGCACATTCTGATCAAAGTCTTCACTCTGCGCTCTGTAGATAGATACTGACCCAAAGCTTCTTTAAACAAACAGCGAATATTCTAATTGCCCCGAATGGCTGTCCAGGATGCTCTATGTGTGCGAGTCACGCACATGCGAAATGGTTGAAAATGTCACGCACATGCTCATTTATTTATTATTTTATTTATCTATTTATTTATTTATTTTTTTTTTTTGAGTTTCCGATTTTGTCTGTAGGAATTTATATATTTTACAAGAAATATTTGCAAGTACATAATGATAATCACCATATTCATCATCAATATTATTTAAATGCTTTATTCAGACAACATTTCTTCTTGCAGCGAAAGACAAGACAAGTCTGAAATTGAACATTTCGGCTGACGTTTTACTAAAATTATGTCTGTCGTCTGGCAGTAAATCTTCCCCAGAAGTTTAACAATTTAACCAGGTTTTTGGGTGGAAAATTAGATTTATGGCGCGATATTGCAAACATTGGAGGCTGACTCATTCTCTACTGCAGACTTACATCTCGATAATGAAATTGGGGAACTCATCCGCCATTTTAATGAAAACGGAAAAGTTACAAAGTAAAGGAAAACGGTTCCCATAAAATATCGTCTTTTTATTCAGCAACTGAACAAGCTAATAAGTTTGGAAACATTGTGGAAAATGTTTTGTTGTCGTTTCTCACAAGACAGAGATTTTTCAAAATTTCATCGACTTAAAATGATCGCCTGCATCTTATTTGAATTTGGACAAGTTTAAAATCCTATCATCTGGTATTAGGTTAATCGATCACTTAAAGGACAAAGCATTTGATTGCTTGAATGAGGCATTTTGTGAATTCTCACTTAATCCTATATTGTTTGAACTCACAAGAATAATCTCGGTGAGACGTTTCTAACGATTTCAAACAACTTAGGATATCATTACAAATTACATTTAGTTTCAGAACAAATACGTCAATGCAAAAACGCTTTTGATTTTTGAGTGGCAAAAACGCTTTTGATTTTTGAGTGGCAAAAACGCTTTTGATTTTAGAGTGCTAAAATAGAAATCCCTTAATCCTTGTCATGCCGAATTAAATCTTTTCAGAATTTCATGAAAATTACAGGACTGGACCTAATGATTGCGAGTCACACGCGCTGACAGCTGTGCTATGGCCGCGGCCCCGTGAGTGGTTTTGGGCAAGCTTCTACAATAAGTTTATCCATTCCCACTTGAAAAAAATTTAGACCGATCCAAATTCTAGACAATTTTTAGCTGATGAATTTTTTTTTTTTTTGAAAAATTGCCTTTGGGAAAAAAACATAATGGTTAATGAAGAAATTGTTTGTAACAAGTAATTTCTTCTCTCTCCACAATATTTTTCAAAGTTTTCTCTTGAGGAGCGTTAAAAAAAATCGTTAATGCGCGGGAATGGGTAAAAGTTCGAATAATATATGTATTGTATTCAATTCTAATTTGAAATAAAATGTCATATTTAAGTCCTTTATACAAAGTCTAATCAAAATGTATCAAAAATTTTAAAACCATTAAAATATCACGGAATCTGTGTCCGAATGACATATAGACGTTATGTGTTCGGACCGAATACCTTATAAAAAAGTTGATAAAATCGTATCTAAAACTGAAATAGACATGCATCTCAAAAATATCGTCATAAGACTGTAGTAATGGACAGATGACGGCTGTCAATAAAAAAAAAATTCGACCAATCAAATTAATCATTTAGACGGATGTGAACTTTGAACTGCTACTTTTGCCGACATTAGTGCTATTTTTTTGTTAATTTTGGGACTTAAACGTCTTATCTATAACTCATTCAAATGAATGAATGACTTGATAGGTTATTTGGTTATTTGATTGGTAGACGCAATCCGCCAATTTTCATGTCGTGGGCGGTTTTCAAACCCAGGACCCTCCGATCCCGAGTCTTGCGTCTTATCACTGTATTTCTAAACCATTTCGTGAAAAAGATCTTTACTAGGAGAGCGAAAAGTATTTCCAGATCCAGTCCATACCACGCGAAGTGCTGACCCGGGTCGAAACATTTCATTTTTTATCTTTTTCCCGAATAAATAGCCAGTCTACCATCTGATACCTAACCGTAGTCCGATTGTAACGGAAAATCGTCACAGTTCAACTTTTTCAAATTAATGAATTTTATCCCTTGCCAAAACTGTCGATCACGTTTCTTTTTATTTCTACGCAAAGCATATGAAAATCCCTTCAATTTGAATCAAAATCTTTCTTATTTCATCGCTATTGAAACACTGAGCTACACACCTTCATAGGGTCTTTAGAAAATGCTTTCAATGCAAATAAATACCTTGTAGTGTAAATAAAAACGGTATGCATTTCATCGTCACAATGTATTGTGCTAAGTACTTAATGACGTAATGCACTTTGCCATCAGGGTTTTTAACCTTGTTATGCTGAAAAGTTACAAAGTAAAGGAAAACGGTTCCCATAGAATATCGCCTTTTTATTCAGCAACAGAACAAGCTTATAAGTTTGGAAACATTGTGGAAAATGGAGAAATTGCTTGTTCCAAGTAATTTCTTCATTATCCAAATGTTTTGTTGTCGTTTCACACAATACAGAGATTTTTCAAAATTTAATCGACTTAAAATGATCGCCTGCAACTTATTTGAATTTGGACCAGTTTAAAATCTTATCGACTGGTATTGGGTTAAGCGATTACTTAAAGGTCAAAATATTTGATTGCTTGAATAGAGCATGTTGTGAATTCTCACTTATTCCTATGTTGTTTGAACTCACAAGAATGATCTTGGTGAGACGTTTCTAACTATTTCAAACAACTTAGGACATCATTACAATTTATATTTAGTTTCGAAACAAATACGCCAATGCAAAAACGCTTTTGATTTTTGAGTGGCAAAAACGCTTTTGATTTTAGAGTGCTAAAATAGAAATCCCT
This sequence comes from Fragum fragum, assembly GCA_946902895.1. Classification (NCBI taxonomy): domain Eukaryota; kingdom Metazoa; phylum Mollusca; class Bivalvia; order Cardiida; family Cardiidae; genus Fragum; species Fragum fragum. The sequence goes on from OX336367.1 coordinate 4,011,479, forward strand.
TAATCCTTGTCATGCCGAATTAAATCTTTTCAGAATTTCATGAAAATTACAGGACTGGACCTAATGATTGCGAGTCACACGCGCTGACAGCTGTGCTATGGCCGCGGCCCCGTGAGTGGTTTTGGGCAAGCTTCTACAATAAGTTTATCCATTCCCACTTGAAAAAAATTTAGACCGATCCAAATTCTAGACAATTTTTAGCTGATGAATTTTTTTTTTTTTTTTGAAAAATTGCCTTTGGGAAAAAAACATAATGGTTAATGAAGAAATTGTTTGTAACAAGTAATTTCTTCTCTCTCCACAATATTTTTCAAAGTTTTCTCTTGAGGAGCGTTAAAAAAAACGTTAATGCGCGGGAATGGGTAAAAGTTCGAATAATATATGTATTGTATTCAATTCTAATTTGAAATAAAATGTCAAATTTCAGTCCTATATACAAAGTCTAATCAAAATGTATTAAAAATTTTAAAACCATCAAAATATCACGGAATCTGTGTCCGAATGACATATATGCATTATGTGTTCGGACCGAATATCTTATAACAAAAAGTTGATAAAACCGTATCTAAAACTGAAATAGACATGTCCCTCAAATATATCATCATTTGGAGACTGAAGTAATGGACAGATGATGTCAATAAGAAAAAAACACCACAACAACAACAAAAAAAAACAACCCCACACAATCGACCAATCAAATTAATCATTTAGACGGAAGTGAACTTTGAACTGATACATTTGCCGACATCAGTGCTTTTTTTGTTGTTGTTGATTTGTGGACTAATACGTCTTAACTATAATGAATGAATCAATGAATGAATGGTTTTATCGGCCATTTGGTTATTTGATTGACAGCTGTCAACCGTCATATTTCATGGCGCGTTCGGTTTTCAAACCCAAGACCCTCCGATCCCGAGTTATACGTCTTATCACTGCATTTCTGAACCATTACATGAAAAAGAACTTTACTAAGAGAGCGAAAAGTATTGACGTGGATCCAGGCCACACCACGCGAAGTGTTGACCCGGGTCGAAATATTTCATTTTTGATATTTTTCCTGAATAAATAGCCAGTCTACTATCTGACGACTAACCGTAGATTAGTCGTCAAATTCCTTAAATTAGAATCAAAATCTTACTTATTTCATCGCTATTGAAACAATTAGCTACACGCCCTCATAGGGTCTTTAGAAAATACTTTGAATTCAAATAAATACCTTGTAGTGTAAATAAAAACGGTATGCATTTCATCGTCACAATGTATTTTGCTAAGTAATAAATGACGTATTGCACTTAGCCATAAGGGTTTTTAACCCTTGTCATGCTGTATAAACTACCTTACTTAATTGGTGTAAGATCAAAGGGCTGGAAGCACTGATAGAACTTGTTGTTCAAAAACCAATATTTCGTTTAGAAATCAGTTTCATAAACAACTTTGGCAGGAAAAGTACAAGCAGGAGGTGTAGACAAAGATCAGACTGCACTTATGTGCAGGCTGATCTTTTTCTACACCTCCTGCCAAAACCGGCATATTCCGGGTTCAGCATGACAAGGGTTTAAAATCTTGTCACGATTTTCAAAGTATCTAATTCTTTCAGAATTCCAATACTTGTTATGAATTACCGTCACGTCTTTTTATCAATGACGGTTTGCCGTGATTCGTTTTCGAGCTATTTTTAGATCTTTCTCCGTCAATATTAGCCAATGACGGTTAAGCATCAGGGACCGAGATTATAAACTTTTTTTGGTACTCAGCTGAGAATTTACTCAAACTTCGAGTTGGTATTAAAGATGTAATGGCATGAAAAGAACTAACAATATACGTAGGATTTTACTCATAATTCTTAATATTTAACTAAAATCAAAACAAGATGTTTATTCAAATTTCAAGTTTGAGTAAATTCTCAGTCGAGTACGAAAAAAAGTTTTATAATCTCGAGCCGAAATTGAAAATGGTGACGGTTGGCCATACTATACTGTACTGATAACGACCACCCAATTTTGCCATCCACGTGTTTCTAGGGACCAGCCACTGATAAACATATCGTCGGTGAGCGGGAAAAAAACAAACGATCTCGCAGTAAAGATTTATTTAACCCTTTCCTGTTTTGCAAAATTGTAGATCTATACAAATTCAAAGGTCTTGCACACAAAAAATTCAAAGTGAAATTTATTTGGAAAATAATCAATTAGTAGCGTAGCAAAAATTGTCGAAAAAGAAGAAGTTACAAGCAATTTCTTCTTTTTCGACAATTTTTTCTCTATTATAATTTACAGGGATTTGAAAATCCAGGATATAAGCAGGAAAGGGTTAAGCCGTAATTACGACACTTAGGTACTTCGACGATGTACTGTATCAGGGTCCGATATTTTAAAACTTTTTTCGTACTCAATTGAGAATTTACTCAAACTTAAAAAGATATTAAACGTCTTATATTAATTCAAGTGTATATGAAGAGTGATAGGTAATAGCTTACAAATTTTGGTATTTATTTTTCACGCTAGTACCATAGAATCTTAGCTGAAATACATCTTGATCCCCATCTTTATTCCCAACAAGTCTGAGTAAACTCTAAACCGAGTACGAAAGACAGTTTTATAAACTCGGGCCCCGGCCTCTTGGCCAAATGTTTACTTTCAGTGAATTCACATTTGGTTCCAATTTGCGGGTCTCGAGCCCTCTACCTACCTGATTGGCTTTAGGAAGGCACTCTAAAATGCTGAGCATGAGTTTAGCACTTCCGTCAGGATCGCTGGGTAGCCGGACACTGAGAGCGTCTAATAACATCTGGTAGAGGGCGTTGGTCACGAGGGGCTCGGGCAGCTCCCGAAAGTAGTCCTTTAGTACACCTGAAATGGAAATAAAATAGATTGTTTGAAAAGAAAATCGTAAAATTATCGGACACGATATGTTATCCAGGAATCCATTGTTAAGTGCTCCAGCCGCCGCGATATGACTGAAATACTGTTAAAAGTGACTTAAACCCCATTTAACAAATCAATCAATTTTATTCTTATTTAATGACCCATTCCAAATTTAGACACGACCTGCATTCAACCTGAACACGGCCTGTTCTAATAACACACACGAACACATCACAGACTTGCAAACCAATATTAGATAACATACCATAATGTAAGCACAAGGCCTATCTGGACATATTAAGTCAATATACTGACGCTTAATGCAAAATATCAAGGATCTACGCCTTCTGGGTCAGGAGGAGAAGATTTTTAAAGATTAATTTAAAAGTTCACCTTTGTTGTCATGGCAACCAGAGTTTTAAACGTATTTCAATTCTTTTTAGCTATATTAAAAGGGGACCACCTAAGGAACATTTCTGCCAAATTGGGTTCAAATTGGCCCAGTGGTTTTGGAGGAGATGTCATCGAAAATCGTTCTTTATTTCTAAATAAACCCTATCCTTTTAGGGCTCGGCCCAGTGTGACTCGATGGTCTTGATTTTAGCTACTTTTAAAGAGGTCAAAATACTGATATTTCATGCAAAATATCAAGGCTCTACGTCTTCTGGGTCAGGAGGAGAAGATTTTTCTACAGATTTTTTTTAAATTTCATTTGTGTTGCCATGGCAACCAGGGTTTCAGATTGATTTCAATTCGTTTAGCTATTTTTGAAGGGTACCACCTAAGGAACATTTCTGCCAAATTTGATTCAAATTGGTCCCGTTGTTTGGGAGGAGATGTTGTTTAAAGAAATTGTTGACGGACGACGGGCGATGAGTGAGCTCAAAATATATAAATCAATTATTTAGACCGATGTAGAGCAATATAGTTTAGTATAGTATAGTAAACTTAACGATTTCATTGGTCGACTAGCTATTTGATTGACAGCCACGATTGGCCAATTGTCCGTGAAAACATACACCATCCTTTATATAGCTTTTTTTATAAAGAGGTCAATATACTTTGTCAACCAGGGCTTCAGATTGATTCAAATTGGCCCCATGGTTTAGGAGGAGATGTTGTTTAAAGAAATTGTTGACGGACGACGGGCGATGAGTGAGCTCAAAATATATAAATCAATTATTTAGACCGATGTAGAGCGATCCTTTATTTATATCAAAGAATGATCGAGAAAGCGTCGAACGACGGAAAAAATAGACGAGGCCCCCTTGTTTCCTAACATTATATGTCTGAATACTTTGGGAAACCCACGAATTCTATCAACCATTGTCATGCCGAATTTTTATCCTTTCTTCGCAATATTTTATTTTCTTTGTCAAATTAAGATCTTCTTTGTGTTCAAATACTTCCTCAACACAAACAGCACAAGCAGGTAGAATTGACTAAGATCAGACTGCATTTTTGTACAGGCTGATCTTAGTCTATACACCTGCCATATCTATTGTCAAAATAGGAATATTTCGGGATCAGCATGACAAAGTTTAATGGTCATAAAAGGATAATTCCTGTGGAATTTGGTTGAAAACCATCAACTGGTTTCTGAGGAGAAGATTTTTTAAGTTTTCACCATATATGGAAATTAGCTCCGCATGATTTTTATCCGATCAAACTTCTTTGAAGAAATCTGATACAGGGTAACACAAGGGTCATTAATGTTATATTTGGTTGAATTAAGCTCTGTATTTTTTAAAGAGAAAATTTTTAAAGTAAAAGTTTACGGACGGACGCACAGATGCAAGACAGACAGTCCGCTATAACAATAGCTTGCTTATTTTCAGACAGTGTAGCTAAAAGTATTCTGAAAATATGGTGAAACTATTTCCACAATGTTTTCTACCCCCAAGGACAACTTATCAAATTCGTTAGAAACTAAGAATTATCGTTTGCGACTTTTTTGAAAATTGGCAGGTTGTAAAACTTTGTCATCTGTAAACGGCTTTAGAAGAAGAATTCTTTGAAATCCTGATGTCGTTAAAGGGTTCAAAAGTTGTGATATGAGGGCCATTTTCACTCCATTATCATTCCACAATTCCTCTGAATTTCAGACTTCATATCGTTCGTAATTTACTTTTGATCTTAAAATAGCATATTTCCAGACAATGACGACGTTTAGCATTTCATAAAAAACAAACGACATTTCATCAACGCTGACGAGACATTTAGATTTGCATGAATCATACAAATGTGGAAACGCTATGAATTTCCCATTCAAAACATGTCACTTTCGCTCTAAAACACTCAAAATAATTTACGTTTTTTTTGGTGTGTGTGTGTGGCTTTTTTTTTTGGTGAAAATTCATAGATGAATTTACCTATTGGTACACAATCCGCCCTTTCTACACCCCTCCAGAAAAAAGTTCTGTAAAACGATTTGGAAAATGAAGAAATTGCTTGTTACAAGCAAAAAGTGGGCATTGTATCTTGAATAGGCATAAAGTAATTATAAATGTTAAGGTTTGATTTAGTTAAGCGAAGTTTGACCTTGACAAATGACTTTGACCTTGTCAAATAAACTCGGCATTGCTATCTGCGGATGTGTATCGATGAGATTTATCATCATGCCAAATAAAAAAAAAATGGCAATCTGAATAGGCTTAAAGTATTGTAAATCTTAAGTTTTTGGTTAAGTTTTCAGAAGGTTGACATTGACAAATGACCATGACCTTGTAACATAACCTCGACATTAGTATCTGCAAGTGCGTATTGGCAAGATATATCAGGATACCAAATGTGAGCATTGTTTTTGAACAGGTTTAAAGTAATTATAAACGTAAAGTAATTTGTAGACAGACAGACCAACAGAATTACAGGCGGACAACGGTATTACAATATTCTCCCAGTCTTTTGATAAGGGGGCATTAAAATTTGTAGATGACATTCCTGAGGTAGTTAAATTGAAAATTAAGTTCGAGATAAGATAGTAATACTGTGACAAAATGAGAAATTGTTTGTTACACGGAATTTCTCCTTTTTACACCAAAGGCTTTTTTCTTCTCACTTTCTTTCTTCAGTGTGTGAAAATGCAGGATTGCATTTCAATGGTTCTTTGGTTTTATGGTTTTTGATAAAGGTTTTATTTCGATTGATATAAGTAAACGCATAGATATTCCACAATTTATACTTCATTAAAGACCTAGGCCAAGCAGTCATATGTAACTAATTTCTCGCAGTCTCTTTAAAAACTTTTAACAAATCTACAAACCTTTCTCGTTTCTCTAGTGGTTTCGAAAAAAATCGATTTAAACGCCAGTCTTTCTGTTAAACTAAATTTGCGGTTTCATAATATCGTGACAAAATGAAAGTAATGAAGTGCTACCAGAGGTCTTTACAAGAGGGGGTAACAGCATTCTAAAATCCTTATTTCTCAACGAAACCCTATGTTGTGGGTACTCATTTGAATTGTCTTGTCGAGACGATTCAAATGAGTACCCACAACATAGAATTTATGGTAGTATTTGTTAAATCATTAAATCCAAAATACGAACTACGCTCTCTATCTGTATAGCTCTGGCTACAAATAGAAATACGGAGGAAAGTACCATTGTTTAATTGAAATAAATAAATTTGCTTATGTTCGTAATAAGTTTCGTGTGTAAGGTAAAAGATAAAGTTAAAAAGCATCGCAAACACCAGAATAATTGACATCAAAAGAAGAAAAAGAATTAAGAAATTCGATATAACTGAATTCGCAACGACCTTCTTGATCCTGTACGAGTACAGGCCGTTTTTGCTATAATTTCCATTCAAAAGCTCTCCCACGCAGTAACATTACTATAAATAATTTGTTTAGTTTAAAGCTCTATTTTCCTCCAACAAATTTATAATGGGGGATTAAAAACAACTTAAATTCTAATATCAATAACTTCGCAGATTACGCTCTTCTGAAAAGAAAACCTATGTATGCGTGTATATGTGCGCATGTATGCAAGACCATATATCGCGGCTGCTGGAGCACCCAGCAATGGATTCCTGGTATTTTTCACCCCAGTACTACCTCTTCATCCTTTCTGAAGCTTCAGCTGCTATCCAACTTAGGTTTACGATTATCCACCGTTTGGCGAGAGACAGATGTCGGAAAGAATATGTGCCGCCGTCGGGTAACGAACCCATGACATTCCATTATTGAAGATTAGGAGTCTAATGCGCTACCGACTGCACTATGATGGCGGCCATATAAAACAAGCATTCTGAAGTATTACATAGCAATACCAAGTCCCCTACCGGCTTTATATATATATATATATCTCGAGATATAATATTTGGTGGTAAAGGAGCTCCTTCAAAGACTTACTATTGTATCAGACTTTAGGTGCAATTCTTGAAACAGGTATCTCTTTTTTGCATGACATTTCAAGTGTGGAGCCAATTACGGAATGAAGGGATGGAAAGCTTGTTGTAATATGCTAGTAATTTTCCAAATCCAGCATCCATATCTTCCTCAAAAATCAATGCACCGGTACGGAACTCGAACTTGTTCTGTAACTAATCAATGCAGACTCACATACCAAAAACACAACAGCTAAATACCTGTCAGCGTTTAGAAAAAAGCCGGTAGGGGACTTATGATCATATAGAGAGCGTGTGCATTTCAAAGTTGATTGATTGAACGGTGCTTAACAGTTTTCAGTCATATCGTGGGGGCTGGAGCACCTAGCAATGGATTCCTGGAATTTCTCAAATGTTGACAATAAGACGTAAAAATATGAATTTTCGTGATATAACTGATATGCTGATAAAAGAGGCGTAAAAAACCCAATCAATCATTCAATCAATCAATCAATCAATCGCACTACCCAGAACTAAAGCTGACTTTCACGGGATCGCATTTCTCCGCGACATGTCATCGCGATATGCGTCAACTGACTGATCGCGGCTGTCAATCAGTCGACCAATGAAAGCATTCATTGAGATCAGAAATGAGTTCTGAACTCCTACACCGGCGGCCATTTTTGCTAGTTTGGTGACTTACACGTCGTAACTACAGCTTATTCAAGCCTTAAATTTTGCACAAAACGCCAAAACTTCCTGTTGGAGCCAATGGGCGGGGCTAACAAAGTAAGAGGGCGGGGTCAACAATTGGCAACTTGTTATCAAAGGACAAATGATAAGTAGAGCGCATCAGTGGGATGAACAGCTGGTAACTCGGCCAGAATTTCGAGGTGAGAATCACCAGCTACTGAAATATAACTGAAATGGCGTTGAAAGCCGCGTTAAAGTCAATCAGTCTAATCGATCAGTCAACCAACAACAACAAATCAACTAAACAACCTACCAACCAACCAACAACTTACCAACAGACCAATCAACCAATCAACCAATCAACCAAGTAATCAATCAATCAATCAATCAATCAATCAACCATTTAACCAACTCACCGATTTTTATGGAACTTTTCCTAAAATCATTTGTGAATAATGACTAATGCCTGAATTCAGTTTACAATGATACCAACGAGCCAAGTTACGTGATCCAAACCATTGAGTTTCACGATCGGACCCGTATCATATGGAACGATACAATCTCGAACACGTCAAAATATCAGCACATTTTGGACGACTGCGGCAGTGTCGATATCGAAACAACTGCTAATATCATCACCTTTTGGTGCTGGAAATTTAGCTCCGAAATTAAAATTTTCTACATACAGTGGATCACAAAAAACCTTGTTACCACACCTTGAACAAGCTGTAATAACGAGCTTTTTGTCACCGTTCGAAAATACGAAAATTTGTCCGTTGGACAGTAAAATGTCGTAACTATGGCTTTATTAAATATGTAGTTACGACATTTTGCTCGCCCAAGTACCATTTATGCCAAGTATTTAATATTAGAAGTTAAATATATTATCAAGAAGGTTATACTTTCGTCAAATCAAGCCTAATAAATTAATAGTACAACGCCGCCATTTTGCGTCGGTAATACGAACAGACTGGTTGTGATCTATTTTCTAGACTGATTCTTATCGCATTTCTCTCTAAGTGGTAATTTAAGCGTCTTGTCTATGAAAAATCGATAGGAATGGTCCCAGTCTGCGGAGTCTGTTTTGGTAAATTGTTTCTTGCAATTTCACAAGTTTCGGGAACTTTTAGCCAGGGAAACTTAATTCCGTTTTAATCCTTCTTCAAAAGAGATCACCTATAGTCTAGTCAGAGAATAAATACATTATCAGACGACAAGTTTCCAGACTGGTCCCAATTGAAAGAAGTTACAGACGTCAATTTCAAATGGGTGAATCCTTTTTTTTTGGGGGGGGGGGTAAAAAAAATTGTGGGAAATGAAGGAATTGCTTGTCACAAGCAATTTCTTCACTTTCCACAATGTTTTTATAACTATCTTTTCTTCGGGGGCGTCAGAAGGCGTCACTGTGTGGTTATTGGTTAACACGTATGATAAGAAAATGCTGTACACAAAAAACATTTTGTAACTAAAAAAACATTTTAGCACGTCTAAGATTATTTTGAAAGGATTATGTATGGAAATTTGATATAATCTACTTAAGAAATATTGATTGATTGACTGAATGGTGTTTAACGCCACTTTTAACAGCATTTCAGCCATATCGCGGCGGCTGGAGCACCTAACAATGGATTCCTAATATTTATAACACCAGTACTACCACTACATCCTTTCCTAGCCTCCAGCTGCTAAAAGAAACAATCAATAAACAATATCTTATATCTATAGGATACTACGCCGTGATATGACTGAATTACTGTGTAAATTGGCGTTAAACCACATTCAACCAATCAAAGAATTTGCAGATGGCCAATACTAGTTGATTGAATTATGAAAAATAAATATTTAGGGTAAAAACAAGAGGACCATGATGGTCCTAAATCGCTCACCTGAGGCATCTGCAAATTACAGAACTTTTTGTATAAAAAAGACACAACTTAAGCAAAATAAATAAAACAAATATAAGATTTTGGGCTTTGTACAAAACAATCCAGTATTGCTTTACAATAAAAATGATTGCCTTTGACTTTATAGTTTCATCCAATACCAAATTATCCGAGAATTTGTCACCCTCAGAGAAAATTGGTTTAAAAAGTAATATGAGAAAGGGAGTGACAAGCAATTTCTCCATTTCTATTTAAGAAGAGTTCTTTTTAAGAAGAAGAACTCTTTCAATGAGATTTAAGCAATTTTCGACCCCGGGAGCAGAGACGTTTTTTTTTATCCTAAGAGCATATTTTCCTGCTATATACCAAATATGAATGCCCTTCACCTTATATTTCAGAAGGAGAAGACTTTTGAAGTTGCTCTAATTCGATGTTTTCCAAAATTTTGGACCTCTGGTGACTGCGATGTTTTATCCCAGGGCTAAGATTTTAGCTAGCATGGTAGAGAATCATCTGGTTTTGCTATATACCAAATATGAATGCCTTAGACTTGTAGATTGGCAGAAGGCTGTTGAACATGGTCTGATTGAGCATTTTTACGAACTTGGGACACCTAGGGGAGGGGTGTTTTTTAACCTACAGGTATAATTTTATCAAAATTGATAGATATCAGCCAGGCTATGCTACACTCAAAATATAAAAATACCCCCGCCTTAAAATGATTTTTTTAACATGCTTTTGCGATTTTTCCAATTTTTGGAACCCTAGTGCAGGGCCGTTTTTGACCCTAGGTGGATAACTTTATGTGATATAGTACAAAACCATCTAGTAATGATACATACCAAATATGAATATCCTAGCCCTAGACCTTTGGCCTTGTAGTCAATGAAAAAAACAACAACAAAGATTTACTAAAATTTCCCACTTTCATATGCCGCGGTTACAAGAGTTTTTCATGGAATTAAATTCTTTTGACAACTTTTGAAGAGCTTCACCAAAGGATTATCCCTGCAAAGTTTCAGCTTGATTGGCCTACTGGTTTAGGAGGAGAAGAGTTTTAAAGATATTTAAAGAATTACTAAAGATTCCCATTTTCAAATGCTGCGGCGACTAGAGTTTTTGACGGAATTAAATTCTTTTAACAACTTTAGTAGAACTTCACCAAAGAAACATCCCTACACAGTTTCAGCTTGATTGGCCCACTGGTTTAGGAGGAGAAGATTTTTAAATAAATTGTGTACGGACGTACAGACGGAAAGACGGACGACGGACAACGACTGACCTCAATAGCTCACCTCGCACTTTGTGCTCAGATGAGCTAAAAAACATTGTTGATAATGAAGAAATTAAACAAGCAATTTCTTCAATTCTATAATGTTATCCAAAGTTTTTTTGTCTTCAGGGGCACCACAAAGAGTTATTACGTGTGTATGCAATATCTTCACCTTTTATCGACAAAAACTAGCTGAAAATTCAATGTAGCGAAAAATGAGATTTCTTAACTAATTTGGTTCATAAATTTAGAGGGAGTGCCTAAAAATCTTTTTGATTTTTTTTTTTTTTTTTTTTTCATTTCAGAAAAATCTTGTCATGCGTAGAAATTATTTTGCATAGTTAAATTTCAGGGATGCAAGGTTTCAGAGCTGCAACTTGACAGAAGAGCAAAGTCCACTGGCTGATCTTCTTTTATAGCCCCCCCCCCACCCCCGATATTAACCCTTGTCATACTCAATAAACATCGATTTCCAGGAAAGCTTATAAATCAAAGCACTGAAAGTACAGAAGACTTGTATTTCTGTAAAAAGTTAATTTCACAAACAAATTCTGCATATAAGATACAAGCAGGCGGTGTAGACAAAGATCGGATTGCACTTACGTGCAGAATGATCTTTGTCTATACCTCCTTCAAAAACAGGAATACTCCGGGATCAGCATGACAAAGGTTAATAGTTTACAATCCATCCCTTGTGCAATATAATACAAACTAAGACATTATGTCGATATAAGCCAATTATCTCTTTGAATCCTGTCTATATCAGATAAAGAAATGCAGAAGACCAGTAACATATTCCCTGAAGATCAAAGACTTTCCGTCCTAAGGCCAATGGTCTATTTTAAAGAGATCCTTACAAAATGCGAACAAAAAATACAATGTACCAAAACACTTGGTCATTTTATTTTATCGAATGGGGGTTAACCAAGGTTTGAACAAGTCTATGGTTATATCACGGCAAAGTTCACTAACTTATGTCTACTAGGCTGTTGTTGTAAGGACATACCAATGTGACCAGTGGCTGTGTCGGGATTCGAACCATGGCCGTGGACTTCTTCTCTCCGATTACCAATCGGAATTCCTCGTTCAATTCTACGATGTACATCGTAGTACTATTTTAAGGCTTCACGTGACAAACTTCCAAAATGGCGCTATCCGTTATACAAAGTAACAGCGGTTTAACGTATTTCATAAAGATCTGTAAGAACTCTGTTTGTTCTTCGAAGGAAACTTGATATCGGAGGACAATTGTTTGATTGATTGAACGGGGTTTAATGCCGCTTTTAAGAGAACAAAAGGAAATTTAAGGTTTTATATACGTCCGAGGTCTGTTTCCATAGAATGGCCGAGTGTGTTCCCATTGTCAGATTACGACCCCATCCCTCTTCATGCACGCATCCAGATTTTTTTCTCAGGTGGTTGTTTGGATGGTTGGTTTTTCCACCGAAAATGTATTCGTTTATTTACATTTATCATTTTTTGATAGAAATCTCGTAACTACAGATATCACAAAGCTGTAGTTTCGACTTTTTTGTTGCCTACTGACAGTATGATATTTTCGGTTTCAAGACTTTCCGAATCTTGTAACCCTATTTTGCCTATATTCCAGGGGTGAGCGGATCTGGACCAATAGTTCCTTCTATCTGCATGACTCCGAGGATGGGTAACAGACGATATCTTCATCCAATTGAAGCCGCCGTCATAGCACAGTTGGTAGCGCGTCGGGCTGTCAATCTAGAGGTCCCGGGTTCGATCCCCGACGGCGGCACTCATCCTTTCCGACTATTTGTCTCTCACCAATGGGTCGATAATCGTAGACCTATGTGGGATAGCAGGTGGAGGCTGGGAAAGGATGTAATGGTAGTACTGGTGTGAGAAATACCAGGATTCCATTGTTAGATGCTCCAGCCGCCGCGATATAACTGAAAGATTGTTAAAAGCGGCGTAAAACCCCATTCAAACAAACAAACAAATCATCCAATCGAAATGACAAAGTTTTTATCAATTCAATGATAGAGGTCTAAGTTAGAGGGGGGCAACAGCATTCTAAATTGCTTATTTCTCAACGAAACCCTATGTTGTGGGTACTCATTTGAACCGTCTCGCCGAGACGATTTAAATGAGTACCTACAATATAGGGGTTATGTTAGAATTGGTGAAATCTTTAAATCTAAAATACAAATTGCGCCCACTATCTGTAGCTGTGTAAATGTATGGGAAACACATCTTAATTATTTTAGACGCGAGTTTTATTAGGTGAGTTAAGCAATATCCAAGCTCAGTGAATACAATATGATGATTTAAGATTGGTAAAAATTTAGGGGAAAAAAAAAAAGAATTAAATTTGAAAATATTATGGGAAATCAGAAACTACTTGTAACAAGATATTTCTATTTTTCCGGCAGTAATTTACATGACATAATACCTATATGCATAGAATTTTTTTGGGAAGTGTTATGGCTTTTATTTATCACATTTGTTCAGCTATTTTCTAAAGGTGTTAAGAACTTTCACCAAATCACATTTTTGTATGATTTAGACATCTGTTTTTCATTGAAATCTCCAGATTCGGACGTTTTCCATTAACAGCGTGATTCGGGTCGCTCGTGGCTAGATGGTGTCAAAAGATGCGGTTAGTATTCGCCCCCAGACGGCGGGATCTCACATATTCTCGCCAATTCCCGAAAAATCTGTGATCTCGTGATTGTAAACCACACTATCACACAATTAATGAAGTTCGCCATCAATATTTAATAACCGTAATTTGGCTTCCGCCTTTATATGAAAAACCACGGCGAACTGGGTCCATATAGGATCGATAACTGTCGAGTTTTCCGATTCTACATCTGGCGAAACAAGGAGATGTTCTGTTAACATACAGTTTTGACACGAAACAAGTGCCTTCCGGTACATGGCATGTAGCTTTATACATGTACTGAAAGACAGACATATGATATAATGTAATTACAGAAGTTAAATGTTTATGTTATGATATATTAGCCAAAGCTGTGTTCACAGTTAGACGATGTATAGACTTAACCAAGCTGAATAAATACGCGCAGCGGACTCACACATTAGTGTGGTTAGTTTTATGTTTCATATCTCATACCTCAATGAAAACAAACAAACAAAGAAACAAATATTTTCTCTTCAATTAATTATTTAAAGCCCTCAAGTAAAAATAAGCAAATACTAAATTTTACTAGTTTTGAGTGAAATTTAGGTATCTTTTTGTACGCAAGCATAAAAAATAGTTGCGAGCTAAAATTCAGCCAATCAAAACGCTCCAATCTTGTATTTCCGTTGTAAAATATGAAATATGGGATGGTTTTATCGGCCTGAAATCAAAAGGAAAAGCGTGTGGCCACGAGGCCAGGAGAGTTTTTGAATTAAATTACATACATTAATTTATTCATTGTTTATGTAAATGTCGTCATAGATCATATTAGAATACTTATCAAATTTTGGCTTGATCAAACGAATGCTGTCAACCCCTTTTTTATGCTAAATTAACCTACATTTATGTGAAGCAGATTTTGTTGGTTTTGTTACTGACCATAAATTGTGCAAAATAAGACCGTTTAATATTGACGCCGAATTTCCTGTTGGAACTCAGTGGGCGTTGTTAACGATCTGTTAATTTATTTGTATTGAAACGAATTTAACTGATTGATTGAATGGTGTTTAACGCCACTTTTAACAGTATATCAGTCATATTGCGTCATACTACAGCGGCTAGAGCACCTAAAAATGAGTTCCTGATATTTCTCACACCAGTAATACCACTACATCCTTTCCTAGCCTCCAGCTGCTATCCCACCTAGGCTTACGATTATCCATCCATTGGTGAGAGACAATTGTCGGAAAAAATATGTGCCACCATCAGGGATCGAACCCATTGAAACGAATTTAAAAAGGGTATTTCTATCTTATAATACATCATTTGCTAAAACCTTTGAAAATGAGGACCATTCCTGTGTTATATTCCCTTTGTCCTATTACCATTAAAACAGAGGTGTGCCATATTGTACGTTGTTCCTTTCACTTTATTACCTTTGTTTTTATCCTTGTTCAGTATGAGGAAATTGCGATTTTTTATTTGCTTTTACCAGTTTGATTATAAATACAAATCTCTCGATGGTGTTAGTTTATGGTTTAGAAATAACATAGAAATGTATTTTTTAGATGAAACAAACATCACCCTTACCAAAATTTGCATAATATAGCTGACCTTAAAACTAGACAGTGCAAAGAAACCAAGGATAAAGGTCAAGTAAAACACTGATAGGGACCAATGAATATCTGGAGAGTATTCAAGAGAGATAACCCAAGGATGTCCATCATTAAAGAAATAGGTTCGACCTATATTTGAAGTCAAACTTATTGGCCCGTTAATGGCGTTAACGTGAATATAGAACTGAGGTTTAATCCTT
This sequence comes from Fragum fragum, assembly GCA_946902895.1. Lineage (NCBI taxonomy): Eukaryota > Metazoa > Mollusca > Bivalvia > Cardiida > Cardiidae > Fragum > Fragum fragum. The sequence goes on from OX336367.1 coordinate 4,026,951, forward strand.
AACCCATTCCCACTCAATGAAGCTTTTTGACGCCCCTCAAGAAATGGGCTTTAGAAAATATTGTGGACAATGAAGAAATTGCTTTTAACAAGCAATTTCTTCAATGTCCACAATGTTTTATACCCTAAAAGTAGATTTTTTTTCTAAATAACACTTACTTGAAATTGTCGTCTGCATCCTCTTTCAATTTGGACCAGTCTAAAATTTTAGTGTGAGGTAATGGGTTGAAGAAGTCATTTTAACAATTTCGGAGGAGAAATCATTTTACGCTGTACTTATACAAGGTGGTGGTGGCCATGAATCGCCCACCTGAGAAATATTTCATGGAGTGGTTTAGTAGGAGATATCTAAAAGAATGTTGACTACACATGGTGATTGACGGACGCTGAGTGCTAATAAAAGCTTTCCTCGAGCACGTTGTGCTCAGGTGAGCTAAAAAGAAGACAAAATTTACTATTTTAGACGCTATGCTCGTGAAATTGTCACATGATTAAGATTAAGTTTCGTGGATGAAATTTAAAAGTTCGAAATGAATTGTCTGGAAATTATGTTTTCTTTCAGTAATTCTGTAACCTATCGGATTGCATTCAAATTAAAAAGACAATCGGATTCATATTAGGTTGATATTTAAAAAAGCCTAAATAAAACAAGAGGTCTCTAAGACTAATAAGCCTCAAAACAAGGTATTCATCCCTTTTCTTTCAATTTTCCGTATTATTCATCATACGGGACGGCAAAATAGGGCATAGAACAGTAAGGATATGGATTCTCTTGTAAACGCTTTAGTTCACGAGACATGCATTAAAAAGGTGCGCCAGAACATGTAACTAAAATGTGTCTCAGACACGGACCCTTACACAAATGCTTGTCTCATGACCTTCAGTTGTGACCTTGAACTTGGGATATACAACAAAACTGTCATGAAACTAGTGCTCTTCAAGGGGAACAACTGTTCCAAGTTGTTTTGAAATCAATCAATTAATGTAGAGGATATGTTTCTGACAAGAATTGGGCACACACAATAACACACATAAACACGCCAACCCAAACACGCACGCAGATACTCCAAAACGAACAGATGTAACTCAATATGCCCGCAGCCATAACATGGCCGGGTCATAATCAAATATACAATTACGGTCCATTTCAAGCACCATAGTCATCAGATAACAATTTACATGTTAGTGACAAGCGTATCAATTTGGAAAAGTAGTCCAGAACAGCCAGAAGATAATGTTATAATGGAAATATCCACAATCAATCATAATACCAGGAAAATAACACGATTATCATGGCAGCGAAAATAATCAGCGGGTCTGTGGGGATAGGATGCTATAGCCGCCATTTACATCTATAATAATATATCACAGTCGTTGGCCTTCGATGGTCAGTATCGAGGCAAATAAAAGCGATGAAAGTATTGACAGTCAATTTAGCGTTGGATAAATTCTACTTGTCTTTTTCATACAATTAATAGATGAGACATATTAGTCTAGTCTAAATTCAAAGGAGTTGCATAGTTAGAGAAAGATAGAAAAATATCTATATATTTTTTGGGGGAAATGGATAAATTGCTTGTTTTTGAAAGCGTTTTTTTCATTTTCAACGTTTTCCAATGTTACGTTCTTGGAAGTCGTTGAAAGCGGGATTGTCTGGGAATGAGTAAATCTAGCCTTTTTGTAATCGTTTACAAATGGAAATGAATAGATATTCGAGGATTTACTCATATTTGAATTGAACTGCTGGTAATTCTTTTACAGCTCTTGGTACCAAAATGGTGACAAATCATATTTCTGTGCATGAAAGTGACACATGCTATGACGGCCATCCCCGGTAGATAGTGCATAAGGAAAGACCAGTTTTTCCTGACTTATGAGGAAACATTTGGTACAAATGCGCGAAACTGTCACACCGTTGCAGACTCCGACAAAAAATCTAATCATACAATCTACTATCGAAATTCGATACAAAGGATATCATTTACATTGTATTTCATATTTATGTGTATGCCAAACGCGATAGTTAAATTTCCGTCAAAATTCGCGAAGTGATCCATCGTGAACTCATGAATCTGAATACTTGGCGGATCGTGATTGTCAATGAAAACCAATTGCATGTCGTGTTGCGATGCAATACAGCAGTCCCCCATCGGATTAAAAAAATGTCTTTCTTAGAGACCTGGTTTTGACGTCCCTAAGCGGAAGGGCAATAACTCAAACGATGATAGAGTAACAGATCTTATACATGACACTTCTCCACGTTGTGATATGATACATTTAAGAGATTAAGAGAATATTTTTTGTTTTCATGGAGGTATGAACCGAAAAACCTAATCATACTGTATGAATACGCTAAGCGTTACAAAGCTTTACAAATTTTGATACCTTTTTGTATGGGACTATTTTGTGCGGAAGCATACAAAATCGCTGCGTGCTCAAAATTTTGTTCATGGAATTATGAATAAAGTTTTTCGACCAATCAGAACGCTCGTTTTTGATAGACGAAACTAAAAATTAAATTATACGATATAAAGTTTGAACTTACTAACATTTATCGTTTAGGAGATATGGCCCGAACAAAAGTGTGACGGCTGGGCGAACAGCCGGACGGAATCGAGTAAATCTATAGTCTCCCAACCGGTAACCGGCGGGAGATTAAAAAATAATTTACCAATCAAAACATTCATTTAGACCGAAAGTGAAATTTGAACTCTGTCATTGGCCGACCTTCAGACTCGTGAAATATCCAAAATTTCCTACGCCGCTCGAATCCAATACAATTTTTGTATCGCAACAATAAAATAATATTCAATATGTATATGAGATGATAGTATACTTAACTCTTGTCATGTTGAATTAAAAACCTATACAGAGTTGCTTAAAAATCAAAGGACTTACAGCACTGGAAGGTCTAAATGAAGGTCAGTGTTTCTTTTGAGAATTGATTGTTTAAACAAGTCTGGCTTAAAGGGGACAAACAGGAGGTGTAGACCAAGATCAGTGCAGTCTGATCTTTGTCTTTAACTCCTGCAAAAACAGGAATATTCCGGATTCAGCATGACAAGGGTTAAAAATGTACTTTTCTAAAATAAATCCTATGTTTTGGGGACTAAATTTGGAACCCATTTAATTCATCTTAATGAGAAGGAATTTGTGTAAATCAAAAATTAGAAATTATAAACTTGAAATCAAGTAAACCCCTTTCCATATGCAGTTCGGTTAAGAATGCGATCACTTTGTAAGTAATATTACCCGGCATTCCTGGAAAAAATAGTGTTTCCCTTGAGACCAAGTCATCCTTTAATCACGAGGACATTGTTTTCCCGCGCCTTCACTTCACCAGCGGACAGACATTCCGTAAAACAATGTCGTGTTGAAAATAGAATCACACTAAATCTGTCCACCTTCTTTAACAAACATGGTTCCCGAATTAATTCTTCGTACAAGTGTTTACTCTGGGGACCAGAGCGTCCACGTCTAGATTCTAATTATACAATGTAAATGGACGTTGGGATAGTATTGGATATGTCGTTCTCTGATTTGGAATTCCTGATGCGAGGAATTGATTAGAACGCGACATTCTATTTGGCTTAACCCGTTACCCCCCTGAATTTGAGAAGATTTCTTGATACATGTTGTATCAGCCATGTCGACGTTCATTGTTTGGAGAGGAGAACACTTGGATATATTTGAAAGGTTGATGTACTTCGACCCTAACGTGATATACGCATTCGGTAATGTCGCCGATTGCGTTGGACAATTAAAGAATCAATCAACCAATCAAATCATCAATTAAGAGCGAAAAGGTGAATCGGAAAGTTGCTAAAGAATCAAGATAGACAGACTTAGTCCTACTTAACCCATTCCAACACAACATAATTCTAGAATGGTCCAAATTGAAAGAATCTGCAGACGACAATTTCAGGTGAGTGGATTTTTAATTTTTTTCATCTTTCAGAATAGAAAATAATTAGGATAATGAAGAAATTGCTTGTCACAAGCAATTTCTTCATTTTCAACACTATTTTCCAAAGCCTTTTTCCTGCGGGAGAAAAAGGAGGGGTTGTGTTGGAAAGGTTTTAGCAAAGAAATCCGCTGTCTTTCAACGGAATATAAAATAGCATAGACATACAGAAAAATTGTTGTTATTTTTTTAGTGTAAGACCGATTAATCATTCATTGAGTAAACAAAAAAGAGGCCCATAGGGCCTTATCGGTCACCTGAGTCCAAAGAGCACAAAAACAAATAAAAGTCCACCAGATTATGCTACATACTAAATATCAAAGCTCTATGGGAGAAGAAGATTTTAACTAAACAAGCCTATGTTAAACTTGGGAAATCCTGGAACGGGTTAATTCTGACCCTTGGGCCATAATTTATACATTATTGATGGGGGTCCACCAGGTAATGTTACATACAAAATATTAAGGCTCTGGGACCTCCTGTTTGGGAGAAGAAGAGTTTTAAATTTTCACTATATAAGCCCCATGTAAAATCGTGACGTCCGGGAATGGGCTAATTATGACCCTCGGGCCATAATTCATACAAAATTGATAGAGGTCCACCAGATGATGCTACATACCAAATATCAAAGCTCTAGGCCCATCTGTTTGAGAGAAGAAGATTTTCAAAGTTTTCACTATATAAGTCTTTGTTAAATTTATGACATCCGGAAATGGGCTAATTTTAATCCTAAGGCATTAATTTGTACAAGCCAGATAAAGGTCTACCAGATGATGCTTTATACCAAATATCAAAGTTCTAGGCCCTCCTGTTTGGGAGAAGAAGATTTTTAAAAAAATCACTACATAAGCACTTTGTAAAACTGGTGACGTCCGGGAATGGGCTAATTTTGTCTTTTGGGCCAGATTTATACAATCTTGACGGAAATTCACCAGATGATGCTACATACTAAATATAAAAGATCTGGGCCCTCTAATTTGGGAGAAGAAGATTTTTGAAATTTTCACTATATAAGCCTATGTTAAACTTGTGACGTCCGGGAACAGGCTAATTTTGACCCAGGGGTTATAATTTATACAATATTGATAGAGGAGGTCCACTAGATGATTCCATATACTAAATATCAGAGCTTTAGGTATTTTAGTTTGGTAGAAAAAGATTTTCAAAGTTGTCACTATGTAAGCTTATGTACCCCCTCAAACACACACCTTTGCCCCCCCCCCCCCCCCCGCACGGCCATTTCTAGACAGATTTTCTTCTTGTACATACTTGACAGTCCTTGCCCTAAAGACTATAATACCAAATGTGAATCTAATCTGACAGCCAGTTCATGTCAAGAAGATTTTTAAAAATGTACCCTTATTGGCCCCTTTTTGGCCCCTTTTGGAGCCCCAAGTGGAGATAACTCCATGACGTGTACAAATCTGAAGCGCCTTCCCAAAAGGATGCTTCCTGCCAAGTTTGGTTGAAATCGATCCAAGGATGAAAATGTAAAAAGTTAACGCACGACGCACAACGCACGACGACGGAGAAAACACGATCGCAATAGGTCACCATGACCTTCGGTTAGGTGATAAAAACAGAAAATCAAAAACAAAAACTTTATGGAGCCATGACTGAAAATATGCTTTAGTTGTTAACAAAATGAAAGATAAATCGATCGACAAACACTTATTCTGTTTCTTTCATGCAAATATAGAAAAAATATTTTATTATAGGGGGTAAATTCCTAGAAGCGGTCACATTGCACGGACATTTCATGGCAACCTGATGACGTCATCGGTGTTTTTGGTCCCGCTTGGATGCAAGGAACGAAAGCAAGACTTAATCCACAAAACCAGTGACTTTAACATTCGGATAATTTCACTGGTTTTTCGGTGAAATAATTACGAGATAATCCATCGAGAAATTTCAATAATTTACAGGAAATCACTTAAAACAATAATTTATTCGGGGTGTTTACATAGCATTTCACACGGGGTTTAGGTTTAAAGTCAACTTAATGTGTCAGCTTGGTCAGTCTGGGGCTCGAGCCCTTGACCTCGTGGTTTAAAGTCGAGTATTCTACCAACTGAGCAAGTCGGATTGACTTCTACATATAATGTGTGTTTACATTTTTGTATATTCAATCTGATGATGTCATCAACATTCTTTAATGCTTTCTGGTAGATTAACGAGATTTCTCAATTAATTTTCATTCGATAATTTCACCGCGAAAACAGTGAATTTATCAAAATGATAAATTCATTATTGTGGTCGATTTAGCCCTACCTTCGTTCATTGCGCGCTAGTGAACGTCATTTATGCAGGAAAACAATTTTTTGACGTCATAAGGCTGCCATGTAAGTGCGAAATGACATGCTTTTTGAAATTTTGCAAACATGATATCACATTTTGTCTATTTTACATTAAAGAAATATTCTTTGTTTTTCTGTTTGTTTTGTTTTCGTATAAGATCGACTTATCTTTCATTTCGTGAACAACTAAAACATATTTTCACTCGTGGGTCCTCTACTCGTGAAAATATAGTTTTTGTTATTCACCCAAATGAAAGATTAAATCGACCTTTCACTGAAACTATCAATTGTCTTCTAGTTCCTTATAATAATTAACCATTCGCTTTCAAATTGCACATCTACTCATGATGGGGAATAATTGTGCCATTTCTTTTTTGAAATCCATCCATAATTGTAGGAGAAATTCTCTTGACAATCACAATTTTAGTGTTTGACCTTGAGCTGTAACCTTGACATTAGAACTATCCCAAAAATTTCTTTCAAATGGCACATCTACTCATGATTGAGAATAATTGTTCCAAGTTATTTTGAAATCCATCCATAAATGTAGGAGTAATTGTCCGGAAAAATTCGGACGGACTAACGGACTAACAGACTAACGCACTAACATACATACACCGACTTGTCATAGTGACAACTATGTCCCGAAGGCTCGTCAAAAAGTACTTCAGATATGAAGAGAATATTTTTTTGTTTTCATGGAGGTATGAACCGAAAAACCTAATCACACTGTATGAATACGCGAAGCGATTTCCTACATTTTGTAATTAGGTTTTCTGGTACAATTTCGCGTATTCATATACTGTGATAAGGTTTTTCGGTTCATGCCTCAATGAAATCAAAACAAAAATCCCCTTCATTTCTTATAATTTAATAGCATCGAGCGAAAAAAAAAACAAAAAAAACCTAAAAGCTTTACAAATTTTGATACTTTTTTGTATGGGACAATTTTTGCGAAAGCATACAAAATAGCTGCGTGCTCAAAATTGTGTTCATGGAGTTATGAATAATTTTTCTCGACCAATCAGAACGCTCCTTTTTGATAGACGAAACTAAAAACTAAATTATTAATACATGAATATTAATGTAGTAGTCTATATGTAATAAAAACTTACCCGTAATAACGTGAACGTCTGACACGTTTTCCGGTGACAGGTCCACGGTTTCCGGGTTCTTTTCGAACACCTCCCGAAGCTGCGCCTTCCGCCGAGCTGACCCACATAATCTATAAATACCTACAACATCCGAACCACGCCTTTCTACTTCCGTTACACATTTCACAACCAAGAGGGGAACGTAAAGTCTCGTGCCTTCACGTTTTATCACGGTATCTAAATCAACACCAAATAATCCGTCTTTTCTGTGTACTGGAGATCGTTGTAAAATAAGTTTAGGTTCTTTGTATAAGAGGGTGAGGTAAAGAAGACCCTTCGGTTCCATTTTTAGAGCAATATTTTTCTTTCGACAAGGTTCAACAAAGCCAGGTAAAAACATAGACCCGTGGAAACACAACCGATGTTTATAATTGGGATCCCAATTATAAATTAAGAAAGACACATCTTTGGCATTTTCCAAATCAATATCAAACGCCTCATCCCAGTCGAAATTAACAGCGCCTGTTCGAATCATAGTTCTTGCTTTGTTTAAAGAATCAATTGAAATAACACAATAGAGATCGCGAAGGGTCATTTTGGTCGATTTAAGACCTTGACCACAAAGAACATGCACTGATAACATCCCATCAAAACCATTTACACGTGAAATATCCGTACGATTTCTCATATCCGCCTTATAACAATCAAACTCGCCATACGGAATTTGTAACGGTCGTCGAGCTAATTGCAAATCTCTGAACCTATTGGCTGAAGTTCGAGTTATAGTTTTGCCATTCGTATCTATAACTTTGCTTGGGTCAACGTTTGACGTTGGCCCTGAGGTAGTAGTGGTTTGGGGTGTTTTTGACCCCTTCGATGAGGAATGCATATGTGAAGGTATACTGGAATATCGAGGTTCCTGAGCGGTGAGGTCAAAACTGCCATACGGGTCCTCCATTTGATATGTTTTGTACGACAATAGACAATCGGCGCTATGTTTTCTCAACAGCTTCACGTGTGATGGTGTCTGGGTCGCTGACGTCACTTTTCGAGCAGGAACCGGTGATAAGGATTTGGTGACGAAAGAAGATGAACTTGGTGCCGAGTAAATAGTCCCGTAATCATCTGAGCAATATCCTTCCGCGTGCGGGTATCCGGTATCTGGAAAAACGTATGAGAGAAATCTAAATTATCATTTTTCTGTTGTTATATTCGTAATTTATTATATAACTTTCAATATTTCTTTAAAGAAACATTAATTTCACGCGGACAAATCGCAAAAAACGTTCAGCTATGCACTGGACCGATACGGATACGGTAAGATAACGCCATTTCCGGGCAAATTGACGTAAATCTACGTAATTAACATTCACAATAGGTTGATTTTAGATGAAATCGTTTATTTGGACTAAATCGTGGAAGCAGGTATCGTCAAGACTCATTTTATCGCTGTAACATTGATTGATTGATTGACTGATTGAATGGGGTTAAACGCCGCTTTTAACAGTATTTCAGTCATATCGCGGAGGCTGAAGCACCTAACAATGGATTTCTGGTATTTCTCACGCCAGTACTAACAATACATCCTTTCCTAGCCTCAGACTGCTATCCCACTTAGGTTTACGATTATCCAACCACTGGTGAGAGACAGTTGTCGGAAAGAATATGTGCCGCCGCCGGGGATCGAACCCATGACACTCGCTGTAACATGACAGAGACCGTAAAGTAGTTCTGGGGGTTGAATACGCTTATTGTCGTTGGGCGATCAAAATCGCGTAACTACAGCTTATTCAAGCTGTTGTTTCGAGGTTTCGATCGCCCGACGACGTTATATTTATGGATTTGTGATCTTCCCATTCTGAATACTTGCATTAAATGAGGGCAAACAGAGGGAAAACACGGGAAAAAAGAGGGGAACACCACTCACATCAAAGGTTTAAACAAAACCCTGTACAAAACCCGTGTTGTTTGTATATATAAGAATCAATATTTAGCTAGTTGATTTCAACCGATACCATTTACCCTTTCACCAGACGGCAAAATGAACTCGCCCAAAATCAAAGAAAGTTGCAGACAACAATTTTTAGTTCATGAAATTTAAAATCAAACAAACAAACTTTATCTTTAGGGGTAAAAATCTTTTGAGTTATTGTAACAAGCAATTCCATCATTTTCCACAATGTTTTCGAAATCTGTTTTCTTGAGGGGCATCAAAAAGCGAGACTATCTGGTAATTGGTTCAGGCGGGTTTCAAGTTTTTACCCTAAAAGGCAAAGGTTCTTTAGATTTCACTAACTTGTCTTCCGCAACATCTTTTAATTTAGACGAGTCTAAAATTTTCTCAATTTACTCAGTTTAACCCTGGCTTTCACATCTCTCTGTTTTTATAATTGAGAAAACAGTTTAGGAAAAGACAAGCAATTTCTTCTTTTCCTACAATATTCTCTATCCTACTGAACGGTTACTTCTAAAATGAAATTCACTTACAATTTTAGTCTGCAAAACCTTTGAATTTGGACAGGTTTCAAGTTTGCAACATAGGAAAGGGTAAAAAGCATCGAGTGACTATTTAAAAGCTTTTACAGAAACCCGGTTGTTCGTATCCGTGCGTGATCGGGGTCTAGGAAAACTGTCACATATCAACTCGCCTTAGAACAAACCTGTTAAGTGTTACAATCCAATCGATCAATTAAAAGCATTAAAGGAAATTCCTCATCGGTGTATTGATACAATTCTGATGTCTGACTCATTCTCCTGGTCCATATTCTCACGTTTAAAGGTGCAAGTTTTTAAAATGAAACAGTTACAGACGACAGGGAATTCAACCAGGTTATCCGTGTAACCCAGTACAAGATGACAAACTGTTTACTTGATGTAGGTTGAAATTGGTTGTATGTATACACGACTATTCAAAAGGCTAGTGAATTGAAAAATACAAAGTAACTATCATCTAGGGGAAAAAACATAATGAGACTGGAAATGTGTTATAGACACGGATGCCTTAGCTGAAGTAGACGTGACATGACCTTCACCTTTGACCGTGAACTTGGGAGTATCCAGCAAAACTTTACGCATGACACTAGTACTCTTCAAGGGGAACAAATGTGACAAGTTTTTTGTTTTTGATTTGTTTTTTCTTTTTTAAATCCATCTATTCATGTAGAAATTTTGCTCCAGACAAGAATTGGACATCCCCCACCCCCATCTACCCCGTCTACACACCCACTCAACCAACCAATCACTCATGCATGCACGGACAGAGGAAACTGCATAATTCGTCGTTGTCGTTCTAAGACGTCGTAACTACAGCTTGAATCAAGCTGTAGTTACGTCGTTTTAGAACGACGACGACCATATGACCATCGCCATTTACATGGCGGGGATACAAATGCTTTGTAACGAGCAATTTCTCCTTCTCCACTATAGTTTTTTTTTATAATTTTAAACTTCATGGGTGTCGAAACGAGGGATTGTGCCGAAATGACGCCTCTCAATAGAAACAATTCGGCAAACATTGTAAAAATTTTCCAAAATGTTTTCTACCAATTTCATTAACTTTAAATTGTGGTCTGCAACTACTTTCAGTTTGGACCAGTCTGGGGTTTTTTTGTGTGTGTGTGTGGTTAACAGTGTACTTGTTATCAATTCAGACCAAATTAATATTAACAAGAAATCGTTTAGAGTACCTACGTTTATTAGCACAAATGAACATGAAACATATATTTCCAGAATCACGCTATATATCCCGTTACACCATAATTCGTTTCCGTCTCCAAATCACACGCGTATTTATTTTCGTTGAATTATTTTCATACCTCAATGAATAAAAAAAAAATAGTAACAGTTTTTACGTCAATTTAAACAGTATTTCGGTTATATCTTGGAGGCTGGTGTATCTAACCATGGTTTTCTGTCCGAGCTATACGCTGGTTACCTACTTAGGTGCACTATCTATCATTCACCCATAGGCGAGAGACAAATGACGCATTGCCGTATGCACTTTCATCAAACGTCAGAAGCAATGTTGACCGAGCCCTGGTTTGAACTGACTGACAACCCAAGGACTGAAAGTGCAGCGCATTACAGACTGAGCTAGCCGGGCACGGCGAATAAAAAATAGTGAGGGACTATTTGTATGCTTGCAAACAAAGTAGCTCAATACAGACAGTCTCCATCTATTCCTTTTGTATTTTCGATGATCTAATATTTCATCCTAAGAAACGAACAGAATATTTTCTTGTGTTTTCATTGAGGTATGAAAATATCTAATTACACTTTTGTTAGAATGTGCTTAGCGAAAATATTCTTAACTACATTTCTACTATTATCAATAACACCTGCTTTGAAACCTCAGAATATACTAAACTATCATCAGATCATAAACAAACATCCGCCCACACATACACGAAGCAAATCTATAAATAAAAAAAAATCTTATGTCAGTCAATCAGATCCGATTATTTTTTTAAAATATTAACCCATTACCAGACGACAATATTTTAGACTTGTCCCATATTCATAGAAAGTGCAGTCGACAACTTTAAGCTGATGAAATTAAAATAACAACAACACTTTGTCATTTAGGGTAGAAAAGAATGTGGAAAATGAAGAAATTGCTTGAAACATGCAAATTTATTCCTTATCCACGTTGTTTTCCAGTGCATTTTCTTTTGGAACGTAAAGAGCATAATTTTGTTTGAATGGATTAAGCAATGGGAATACATTAACCACTTTAAACAACGCATATCGTTTATTTATTAGTTGAATGGGGTTTTAAACAGCCACTTTCAACAATATTTCAGTCATATCATGGCAGCTGGATCACCAAACGATAGATTCCTGGTATTTCTCGAACCAGTACTACCACCACGACCTTTACGAGCCTCAAGCTGCTCATCACGATTATCCATCCATTTGTGGGAGACAAATGTCGGAAAGGATATCGAACCCTGGACCTCATGATTGAGAATCCTATGCGCTACCAACTGCGCTATGGCTGCGGCTCGCTTTATCGTCTAACGCCGACGGCTATTCCTAGCGTTATAAAAACAATCCCAATTTCCATTTTCCAAGCGGTCGTAAAAATGAACATTATCTGCTAAGAAAATATTAAACTATCAGATTTCAATTTAAATGTCTAAAACGTGATATATAATCTATAGCCTAGAAAATCGAGATTAATAATTTATCATTTTGTCTCTCTGTTATAAAAGGAATGCGTGAATTTGTGGGATGAGATGTACTCCTGGTTTTTCAAGACTGAACAGCTTAACCCATTACCAGATGGCAATTTTTTAGAATGGTCAATATTGAAAAGACGTTTAGACAACTTCAAGGCTGAAATCTTAGATTTTTTCAACATTTTTTCAAAAATGTCCTCATCCTACACAATGTTTTCCAAAGCGTCATTGTGTGGGAATGGGTTAATTCCATTTTCATACGCCACCGAAACGAAGTCGTACCTGGCGACATATTCTCTGTCAGTCTATCCGTCCGTCCGTCCGTTATCATAACGTGGCAGAATCGAATGATATTTTCATAGTATTTTTGCCACGTGTGCTTTTTTCCGCGATTTATCAACTTTTGTTGCGTCACAGAAAAAAACCCGCGCTTCATGCTGAATGGACGGATCGTCGCTGTGAATAATACAAGAGGACCATGGTGGTCCTAAATTGCTCACCTGATCTAACAAAAGCTGTTATCTTAAACAATTCCCACACAGTGTCGCTTTTAGACGCCCCCCAAGTAAATCAATTGGGAAAACATTGTGTAAAATAAAGAAATTGCTTGTAACAAGCAATTTCTTTATTTTACACAATGTTTTGTACCCATAAAGTTGAAAAAATCTAAAATTTCATAAACTTTGAATTTTCGTCTGCAACACCTTTCAATTTGGACCAGTCCAAAACTTTGCCGTCTGGTAATGGGTTAAAGGTTTCTAACCTCATATATCAGGCGAGAAGATTGGTTAAAAGGTACGACCTATAGGTCAGGGTTTTTTTGTTTTTTTTTTTGTAAATATGGCTCTCCAAAACTACCAAATTTCTATCCCGGTTAACGTAATAACGAAATGACATTGTTAACCAATTTTGAGAGTTATTGAGCAAACACTGAAGCTTTTAGAGTAATTTCATGGTTTTAAGTAAAACTGAATTATTGACCTACATTTTGACCCGACCTCTAATTCTCTAACTGAGCATCGTAACAGACATTATAAGCAATTTTGACAATTAATGGGCAACTAATGCGACCCTCGAGTATAAACAAGAGCTTGTAACGACTTACTTTAGACCCAGTCCGACACATTTATTTTATTCACTACATTCTGAACATTTTTTTACAATGATTGAACAAAATTTTAGGCATCCGCATGGATTGCATGTTTTTTCTAAATTTTGACCTAGTGACCTACTTTTGACTTAACCTGACCCATTTGTTATCTTTGCCTAGATATTATAAAGATAAATATTCTGAACAATTTTAACAATTATTGAGCAAAGATTGTGCCCTCTGAAGCTTTAATAATGTTTTTCTAAGATTTGACCCTGTGAACTTTTTTTACCCAAGTTCTTCATCCATTTCGAATCTTGGGCGTGTTTTGAAAAGCATGACCTAAACGATCAAATCTGTAAAATTTAGTTAAACTCTGCCAATTGAGTAAGTAGAAGGCTTTGAGTAATTATTTTCGGACGAAAGGACGGACAGACAGAGGGACGACGTATATTCATAAACCGTATTAGCTCACATTCAGCACTTTATGTGCAGGTGAGCTAAAAATCGATTTACCCATTAACCCTTGTCATGCTGAACCCGGAATATTCCGGTTTTGGCAGGAGGTATAGACTAAGATCAGACTGCACTTATGTGCAGGCTGATCTTAGTCTACACCTCCTGCTTGTACTTTTCCTGCCAAAGTTGTTTATGAGGTTGATTTCTAAAAAATAAACATTGGTTTTTGAACAACAAGTTCTATCAGTGCTTTCAGCACTTTGATTTGACAGCAATTCAGTAAGGTAATTTATAAAGCATGACAAGGGTTAATCTTTTTATTAAGAACGGAAGTAAATGTTGCCCTGCAATGTACATGGTTACCCTTTATGTACGCCTTTCAACGTTTTATACAAACTAACGCCGTTTGATGTCTGAGTCTAACTGTCTTTCAAAGAAATTCAATTTATAGAATATTGAAATCTCTCAAATTCTCAAATTCAAATTTCGGATATGTCAGCGCTAGGCAGCGTTGTCGTATCCGCGTAGGTTCGAATCCCGTGAGAGTGTCTTTCAAAGGTTAGTGAAGCGTCGCTAGCGATATATCAATTTCTTATACTATAATTTTGAGTTTCGTCTATCAAAATCGAGCGATCTGATTGGCCAAAAAAAAATTGAGCACGCAGCTATTTTGTAAGCTTGCGCATAAAATAGTTCCAAAATGAATGTAACAAAATCTATAAAATATTTCAATCCTTTCGCTTAATGTCATTAGATTATAAGTGTGAAACGAAAAAACCTACTCACACCTATGTTTGAGTCCCCTTCGCCTATTCATACAGTGTAATTAGTATTTTCGTTTCATACCTTCATGAAAACAACACTATTCTCTCTATCTCTTAAGTAAATTCAACTCCTCTTATGTACATTTTGAATATGGACATAAATTTAACAGAATGCGAACATTAATAAATTGAAAGGATTCGGTGACAATCTGACATTGTATTTGTAAATAATTTAATTTTTAGTTTCATCTATCAAAAACGAGCATTCTGGTTGGCTCCAAAATTTATTTATAACTCCATGAACAAAAGTTTAATTACGCAGCTATTTTGCATGATTGCTCATTAAAAAAGGTTCCGTAAAAAGTGTGTCAACATTTTTAATATGTTTGGTTCTTTTTCACTTGATGTGATTAAATCTTAAGAAATGAAGAGATTTTTTGTTTGTTTTCGTGGAGGAATGAAACGAAAAAATTCATCACACTTATGTATGAATACGCTAAGATTCATACAGTGTGATCAGGTTTTTTATTTGTTTTTTTTTCCGTTTCATACCTCCATGAAAACAAAAAATATTCTCTTCATCTCGTAATTGAAAAGGGGACCTAAAAAAAAAAATCTGATGAATCAAACACTGGCAACATTTTCGGATGATTTTTTATGCTTAAAGGCTTGACACGAGGTGACTAGGACTTTATTTTCATATCCCAATAATAATAATAATAATAATTAAATCACTCTTCATCTCTTAAAAGTCAATACCGCGTAATCGTTTTATTTCATCACAAGTATTATACATGTAACAATCTACACTTTTTAATTTCCAAACAATGTTTTCTTAAACAAAAGTAGGAAGGGGTACCTAGACCTCGTAACTGCAGCTTGGATAAAGCCGTAGTAAAGATGATTTTGCCCCCCCCCCCCTCCTCCCAGTATGTAAATCAAAGCCTTCACGAAAAAAAACATTCTATTACATAATCGTGATAATCATAAAAGAAAAGAGTTCGGAGCATAAAGGATGAAAACTGCACCAGGGTAAATGTAATCGCCGTTTTTACTAGAAGGTGGATATTACTGCAGACTTTTATGGTAGTGTTAATAGTCTTATCATTGATTATAAACTTTTCTAGCACGTCGGAATAGAATGTACCATATTACGAAATTTCGCTAATTATGTGTAGATTGTTCCGTGGGAGTAGGCTAGTTAAAACGTATTCGTATTGTCAAGTCGGGGCTAACCCTTTTGTACACAATCCCGCCTTTTGACGCTATCCCGCTATCAAGAAATCAACTTTGGGAAAACATTGTGGGGAATTAAGAAATTGCTTATGATAAGCAATTTCGTCATTTCCCACAATGTTTTCTATAAATACGGACACATGATTCTAAATTTTCATCAACTTGAAATTGTTGTTTGCATATTCTTTCAATTTGGACTTTTCTTATTTTTTGTCGTCTCGGTATAGGATAAGTTTTTGTATTATCGTTCTAGATACTGCTGTCTTTAGAACTAGATGGTTGTCCGAGGACAAATGCTGTCGAGCCCGCAAAGTTTTGACCATCAACTTGACCTTGACCATCAATTTAATGTTTGACCTTGAGCTTTGGCCTTGAACTTGAAGCTATCCAAAAAATCCCTCAAATGGCACATCTACTGATGATGGAGAATGATTGTGCCAATTTATTTTTAAATCCATCCATAATTGTAATGGAAAAGCTCTTGACAGTCACAATTTCAGTGTTTGGCCTTGAGCTGTTACCTTGACATTAGAACTATCCCAAAATTCTATCAAATGCCACATCTGCTCATGATGGGGGATAATTGTGCGAATTTATTTTGAAATCCGTCCGTAAATGTAGGAGTAATTGTCCAGACAAACACAATTTTAGTATTTGACCTTGAGCTGTGACCTTGACATTAGAGCTATCCCGAAAATTCTCTCAAATGGC
Organism: Fragum fragum; assembly: GCA_946902895.1. NCBI lineage: Eukaryota > Metazoa > Mollusca > Bivalvia > Cardiida > Cardiidae > Fragum > Fragum fragum. The sequence goes on from OX336367.1 coordinate 4,043,745, forward strand.
ACATCTATTCACGGTGGAGAATAATCGCTCCAAGTTATTTTGAAATCCATCTATAAATGTAGGAGTAATTGTCCTGACAAATTCGGACGGACGGACTGACGCACTAACCCACATACACCGACTTGTCATAGTGACAACTATGTCTCGCTTAACGCAAGCGGGCTTGACAAAAAAAAATTACACCTCAGTTATGTATTTGCTTACAAAACATACCAAGTTTCAAGAATCAATCATGGGCAATTATTCGTCGAAAACTCAATTAAGTGGAACCAATTTACAATATGCTCGACTTTGATAAATACACAGGCTTCTTTCAAAGTTTGAAAGAAATCGGTCGTATAGTTCAACAGAATTAATCCGATATAGAAATTTGATCAAAATTTAATCTATAGCCTAAAGATAAATAAGTGAAGGGAAAAAACACCAATCTGTTGGAACCATTTTACAAAATGCACATCTTTGACTGATACATTTGCAATCAAGTTTGACAGATCCAAAATTGTCCAGATGAGAGAAAAATCGGACCAAAATAGACTAAGAGAAATAATTGGCCTACGAAACAAGACAAATGTGCAATAACTCATATATTTATCACTCAACCTAAAGAAATTCATAATATGATCATCTTTAATTATCACGCACACTTTTTTGAAGTTTGGGAGAAATTTGTCTAGTCACTCACGAAAATTAGTCAAGACTAAAACAACAACAACTTCTTTCAATTTCATATGTACAAAATAATTTCAAAGGGCAGCATGTATATCCGCAAAGTTTATGCACATTATTCGCTGGTCGTCTGAGAAAATTTTGAACAAGTATCTTTTCATAGAGCGCATAGTGAAAACTCTGATCAGACTGTGTGGTTGCACTGCAGCTGATCTGAGTCTTTACTTGGCGTACAAATGTTATGGTTGCAAATATCTCACAATGGCCAGTATTTAAGTAATCAAAAGTATACATTTTTTTTACCAATGACGCGGCTACTTAATTTCGGCTTCTATTTTCAGATGTTCAAATATATGAATACAGGTTAGCTTAATGTTGTGCGATCGCGTCGAAACGCATTCTCTTTTTTAAAAAAAAGGGGGGGTCCAATTTAAAAGGAAGTCATCGCCTTTGTGGCGAAAATCTCTTCTTTACCTACAATAATAGCAACTAACGGTCATATAAACCAGCGCTCGACCCGTGCTCGTGAGGTTTAAAACCCAAGTAACAACTTGTCTCTAACAAAACAATTCAAAGGCTCTAGAAACTTCATATTTTTACGTCTTATAGTCAAAATTTGATCAACATGTATCAAAAAAGGTTTATTTCTTTTATTTTATTTAAACTATCAAAAACATTACATTGGTTGATTGATAGATTGGGGTTTAACGCAACTTTTAACAGTATTTCAGTCATATCGCGGCGGCTGGAGCACCTAACAATGGATTCCTGGTATTTCTCACACCAGTAATACCACTATATCCTTTCCTAGCCTCAAGCTGCTATCCCACTTAGGTTTACGATTATCCACCCATTGGTGAGAGATAAATGTCGGAAAGAATATTTGTGTCCGCCAGGAATCGAACCAATGACATCCATTGATTGAAGATTTGGAGTCTGAAGCTAAGACGGCGGCTTAGGAAATTAAATGATTTAATCCAAGTGACTAACAGATACCAGGTTTTCGTGCCAAACAATTGATTAAAGGGTAAAGAAACCGTTTCCAATACTCATATCGTTATATGAATCCTTAAGTAATATTTTGGCTTAATTCATTACTAGATGACAAAGTTTTAGACACTCAGGTTCAAAGAAATTGCAGACAACAATTTTTATTAGATGAAATCTTATTTTTTCTATGCGTTTGAAAACATTGTGGATGATGAAGAAATTGCTGTCAACAAGCTATTTCTTCATTGTCCAAAATGTTTTTCAAAGTTTCATTGTGTGGGAATATGTTAAGTTGTATGTAACTTGGAATTTCTGAGTGTGGGCCTCGGCTGTAAGCTTTCTGACATTTTCCCGTGTCCCCCGGAATTCCAATCAACGATTCAGATTAAGCATACGTGTGTGATTTGTGTGAATGCGGATTGTTGTACAACGTGGAAAACATTTTTCCAAGTTTATTCAAAAGTCATTGTTCAACCCATTACCAGACACCAAAATTTCAGACAGGTCCAAATTGAAAGAAGATTCAGACCACAATTTTTAGTTGGAAATCTTTGACTTTGTAGGTAGAAAATATTGTGGATAATGAAGAAATTGCTTGTAACAAGCAATTTCTTCATTTTCCACAATGTTTTCAAAAGCATTTTTTATCTCGAGGGCATCAAAAAGAGTCATTGTATGGGAATGGGATTATGTATTCTACATGTAGTCGCAATATGAGCTAAGTAAACTTTGTACGGTACATGAGTCAACATGAAAATTGATTGGTTGCTAGCCGTACCCTTTGACCTCCGATAAAGCAGATTGGCTGAAATACCAAACCACATTAGTTTTAAAAAATGCAGGGACATAAAAAAAAGGCAAAACGTCTATTGGCGACCTAAACATCGTAACTACAGCTCAAATAAGCTATAGTTACGACGTTTAGGACTCTACACTAACAAAAAATGAATTGCGTAAATGTTCGAGTTCAACTTTAAAGATCGGCATGAATGAACGATTTGATTGGTCAATCAATTTTTCAGTGAAAGCGGCGAACACTTAATAGAGGACATCATGGTAGTTTCATAAATGAGCGTATAAAGAGTAAAAAAATATAAAATCGCCAAATTTTAAGGCAAACGAGATCATCTTATTTTCGTAGATAGAACGTTCACATTCCTTGATACGACAAAATGTGTACGGTCACGTTACCGCTTTTCTTGCATGTTTACAAATAGGGTAAAAGAGTCAACGTTCATGGTGGCTAACAGAGAAGAACGTTACATTCAGTTTGTCTTGATAAATTCGTGTATGAAAAAAGAAAACTTGATATTAAAATTTTACCCAAGTTACGTTAACACATGGAACTAATTCTGCACGAGTGCATCGATCTTAGTATTTAATATGGAGTAAGGTAGAATGACCATTCTTTATACCAATTCTACATTCACCAAAAATTCATATATATAGTTTTTGCCTGAACGGTCATATCTACACAGAAAAGTAGAAAGCTCAATTTCGGACTGAATGAATTATTTGATTGGTCGGTTGATTCCTTGATTGACAGCCGCGATTGGTCAGTTACGCGTATATGAAATGAACGGTCGATAGAATTCCCGTAAGTTTCATTCCTTTCTGGTACTCTTTTGCAAAGTTTCGTTCAGTTTATACGTTTTTGATACATTTAATCTTGTTGAAGGGAACGCGGCCCTTATTGTAAGTATCTTAGACTCCAAGACCCATTTTTGAGACACAAACTTAAATGACATCGTTATCAAGGCGATCTTTCACATGGGTCTATGTATGTTCTGTTGACGTAATATAATTATTTGGAACCTACATCCTTGCATTGGTCTAAATTGGTCTTAATTACAATATTTCAAGAAAGAAACGTTTGGTTTCTACATGACATATGGAATTAAAACAAGGTTTGTCACATTATTAGTGAGAGATACGTGTAGTTTATTCGTGATTAAACTTCGTTTTCTTTTACATTTTATCTCCCCCCTGTTTATGAAAAGTTTTTAGTAAAATAGACGATGAAATTGTTATTTGACCTATTCTCTTTTATCAATAACGTACAGTGACACAGTTTGTATTAGAATGATAAAATATCGATAGCCAACCACCATATAACCCACGTAAACCATCTTCTCTCCATTTTCAAAGACCAAAAATACATTAAAAACGGGAAATAAGATCCACCAGTGTTTATTTATAGAAGATGAATGTCACTTTTTATTGGTGTGTCACGTTATACAATGAGTCTTAGTGAAAGATACATGACTCTCCATTCAAGCCTTAATCATGTTGAGTACATCGGATTTTCTCCTCTACAGTCAATGTCCTGGGAATAATTGGCTTTTGACCTTTTCCAAGAACCAGTCGGACTCACCCCTTCTTTGAAACGAAATTTTGCTAAGTTGGTGGTATATAGAAAGAATTATAGATGTAACTGCAATCAATAAACGAATAAATAATTCTAGGGGCGGTCTTTCATTTGTACGACTCATATGGATCTATATAGAAGATTCTATATATGAACTTTTGGACTGACGTATTACACGACTAATATACGTAAATCGAAAATTGTAAAAGAAAATGAGAATGTGTGATTTCATAAACTTTTAATCAAGACTGACGGATCGCTGGTCTTGACTACTGACCACCGACATGGAAACTTGTCTGAGGTTATCCACAATATTATATTGTAAGATATATCGTCGGTGGGCGATCGAAATATCGTAACATCAGCTATATTCAAGCTGTAGTTACGACATTTTGCACGCGCAGCGAAGATATGTTTAGGGGCGTAAAACAAAAATGAAAGCGCACGGCCTTTCCGGTAACATCAATTAAGTTGTCGTTTAAGAAAACATAGAATAAAATGTATCAAAAAAATCTTTGATTCATAAACATCGTATCTACAGCTTAAATAAGGGATTGCGATGCTTCATAAGTCGTGAAAAGAGATGCCCCTGGTCAGCAATCGATTCGCTTTTCGCGTATTTGTAGCTCTTAGAACGGTAGAAGTTCGGTTTTGAAATTCGAAGAGCAAGGACGACATTTGCAATATGAACCATTAATTCATAACCAACCCATGTTTTTCTTCGATTCATTATTTCCCGCATACTTTAACCCATTCCAACACAGCAAAATTTTAGACTGGTCCAAATTGAAAGAAGCTGCAGACGACAATTTCAAGTTGACGGAATTTTGAATTTTTTCGTCTTTTTGGATAGAAAACATTGTGGATAATGAAGAAATTGCTTGATACAAGCAATTTCTTCATTTTCCACAATGTTTTCAAGCACTTTTTTCTCGAGGGGCGTAAAAAGGAGGAATTGAGTTGGAATGGGTTAAGCTGTATAAAACCTACACAAAGGGACGAGTGACACAAAGGTGCATATCAGACGAAAGTGGTGTAACTTTTATGGTTCTGTTTAATGGATTAAAGATTGAACGAAATCAACGGACGTTTGCTCAAGGACTTGCATGTAGCGTGCTGGAGTCACTGGCCACGTGAATATGATTTAATTAACAACCAGGACAATCAATTTAATTGTCACGTGATCCAATACATATAATAATTCGTTGGTGGGCGACTACAATGCTGTAAATACCGTAAATACATTTTTATTCCAGCTGTATTTACGATAATTTGACAACCAACCGACTTTATTTCGAGTATGAGATACAAGCAAGGCATTGAAGTAATTACGCCTAAAACTGGCTATAGTCTTCATGCCAGTCTACAGCGTTAAAGACCTTTCCTATCAAAACAAATCCACTCGCAAATAATTCTATTTCATTATCTATATGATACATCAAATTCACCACTAGATTAAACTATATGGTTTGGTTAAACAAGCATCATGAAATTGGTAAAAATAGAGTGGGAAAAAATTCCGATAACACTGTGTATCCACGGTGTATATATATGATGTTATATATTTGTTGCGTTTTTTTTCGATTAAATTCTAAATAGTCAAAAGAAACATTCCTAGGGCATATATTATGTATAGTCGCCTATTTCAGGACACAAAAAGGAAGTCAATCAAAATGCAAAAAGAAAATAATAATAATGGAAAAAATAACCCAACAAAAAATTAACAAACAAAACAAATAAACAAAAAAAAAAAATGAATAAATAAAAAAAAGCAAACAAACCTACAACTTATTTATACATTGACTTACGAATGTCAAGGTAGCGTTCGTTCCTATATATTTATTCATTCATTCATTCAATAACTAATGATTCTTTTACATAAATACAGGACATTTAGGACTCAACAACCAATCTATTCTGATCTAGTCGCCAATGACTCATACACTTAATGTGTTAGTTTGTAAGTCCCTCATTGGTATGACGCCTGCGATATAATGCAAATTTACGCCACCCTAGGGAGGCCATGCACTCCGCCGATTACCTAATATTTCCCTGATTATTCTCGGCGTACACTACGTATCCTATAACAATTGATTTTCGGTGACAATAACAGGCGCCGGCTTCAATAGCGCCTCAATACTCACAAATGAAGTTCTAACAGTAGACATTGCATGCAAAATAAGTCTTTAGAAACGTTACAACATTACTCTTTAGTTCGAATATATATTTATACAGGATTTGAGCTCGAAGCTATAAGATAAAGATTTTTAAGATTTCATTAACTAAAAATCGCTAATTTCCATTTCTTGTATTCCCGAGTTTTGACCTCGTGGAATAAAACATCAAGCACTTAATAAGCACTCTGATTTAGTTTAAAAGATATGCAATCTCATTAAAATCATCTCTATGACACCACTACGCTATCTCTCCGTTACGTAGATCTGAGGATCAACCATCAAAGGTCATCTTCATTGACCCTGGAATTTCCGTGCCGTCACGAAAAAGCGTATCTAAAACACGTCCAATCGACGAAGGCGTTATAAAACTGAATTGAAAGGCCCAAACATTATGGCGGCGTCGAACTTCTGTCGCTTGAAACCAAAAATAGCACAAATGGACATCTTGAAGTTTCAAAGAGGAGAGAAGAAAATATTTTCTACCTAGTTTTTTGTACAAACTATCCTATAGTTGAGAAATGGATTGATCCAACAGCCATAGATGGACAAATCAGACCTTCGGTTCGGGTCCAATGCGGTCGTCTCTCAACCTCGGAGCCCACAAGGTTGGTATTACACTTGACTCAGGCCTATTGATTTGGATTAATTCCTTATTGTTACTACATGTACTTGGTAAAGAATTTTAATTCTATTCATAATTTAATGACATGTGTGAATGCAGAACTGAAAAAGGTTTCACGACTGTGTTTTCTTTGGAACTACTAGGCTAATGTCATTTAATGAAAAAGGATGAAAATAATGCAATCTTTTTCTGAAACTGAAAGGAGAGGACTTTGAAATTTTATGTGTATCATCTAGTTGACCTCTCCCAAGATATTTCATATCGTGTCCCTTGGGCAACATTTAGAATCTGCTCAGACACACCCTATTTTATATAAAAACTAAAAAGAACATTTCTGAAACCAGAGAGTATGGATATTTGTTCTAAGTGAACCTCTGTAAAGTTTGTAAATAGGATGCCCTTTGGGTCTGCCCAGACAGGCATATAGAGACAAAGAAGAAAACCTTCAAAAGTCTTATCAGAAAGCATTGAGCATTAACATTTGGTATCAGATGTCACATCTTCTAGTGGACCTCTTCAAAATTTGTTCATGTGATACCCTTTAGTCATATTTGGCCTCCACTGGACCACATCCTATGTAATAAAAATGAGTTAACCCATTACCAAACTACACAATTTTAGACTGATCCAAATTAAAAAAGATGGCAGAAGACAATTCAAACATTATTCAAATTTAGAAATAAGTGCAAAATACTATAGAAACATTGTGAAAAAAGATAGAATTGCTTGCTACGAACAACTTCTCCTTTTCTCACTGTGTTCTCCAATATTAAGTTCCTGTAGTACATAAGAATGTGAGATTGTGTTGGAATTAGGTAAAGGGAATCTTGGAATTTCTGCTCCAAAGCAAGAAAGCTTAGAACATTCGTATTTTGTATGTTAGATCTCCTTATGAACTTCTAGTGTTCACGTGATGCATGCTATAAATTCAGATGGAAACAGTAAAAATAAAAATAAATTCCAAAACAAGAATATACTTATTTTTTAGCACAGGTGCTAGTACATCTCTTCCAACAATTTTTATTTGATAAAATTGTAGATTTTTTCAACTTTCTAGATAGAAAACATAGTGTAAACACATTACTAGGAAGAAAAAAACTAGACTTTTTTCCAAATTGAACAAAAAATGTCTTCATTCTCCACACAATGTTTTCCCAAAGCTATTTTTTTCTCTAAAAAAAAGCGTCATTGAGTGGGAATGGGTTAAATGAAGATATTGTATGTTACAAACAATTTCTTCATTTTACACAATGTTTCTTAATAGTATTTCTTGAGCGGTGTCCAAAAGTGTTATTCTGTGGTAATGGGTTAAGACAAATCACTATGCTTAAAGGTTATTATATATATTTAATGCATCGGGTATCAACAGATGTCTTTTACCAAACTGCCCTGTGTGTAATATTTCTAAGATCTGACTCAGGTGAAAGGCTAAGGGGGAATGTTCCTCTTGTTCTTAACTCTTGTCATGCTGAACTCTGAATATTCCTGTTTTAGCAGGCCATAAAGACAAAAATCAGTCTGCACATAAGTGCAGTCTAAGTATGCACCACCTGTGTGTCTCTTTCAAGCATATTTTTCAAAAGATATATTAATGGAAAATAGTGTTAACAGTGCTTTCAACTCTTTGATATTACTGCACTTCAGAAAAGGATTTTAATTCAGCATGATAAGGGTTAAGGACCAAAAGAAAGCAGGAATGTGTGTTAACCCATTACAACCCCTTTTTTATGACACTTAACCCTTGTCATGCTGAATTATTAATCCACGAGAGAATTGAATGAAAATCAATTGGCTGAAAGCACAAAATTATGGGTCAATATTTATCTTGAAAATTTATCTTATAACCAGTTCTGGCTTAAAAGGACAAGCTGTTTGTATAGACTAAGATAAGACTGCACATATGTGCAGGCTGATCTTTGTCTATACCTCCTGCTAAAGCAGGAATATCTTGGGCTCAGTATGACAAGGGTTAATAAAAAACCTTTGGAAAACAGTAGAAAATGAAAAAATGACCCCATTATCCACAATATTTTTACCCTAAACGACAATTATCAGAAAATTCTACCAATTTAAAATTGTGGTCCACAACTTCTTTCAAATTGAACCAGTTTAAAATTTCATTGTTTGGTAATGGGTTAAACTTTAAAAATTAATATCAAATTCAAATGCATAGAGCACATATTTCATAGCCATATTTAGGCCTATTTAGATTGACTTGCTACATGCAAAATCATTTCTCTTGTATATTAATGGCTTGTTTTAATTGAAAATTACAGTTTCAGGAGCATTCATCTTTAAAACATTCACATCTTATTTTACTCTGACTTGGGTTGTCATAGAAGAAAAAAGAGCTATTGTAGTTTACTCATGAAAACAAGCCATTCACTGAAACAATTTTCTTTTTTTTTTCTTTTAGGGTAGAAAGCTGCTGGATCAACATCTAAGAGTTCCATGCTAAGCCCAGTCAGGAGCCATCCTTTTTGGGTCCTATGATGAGCAAAAAGCCTGTATATAACAGCCAGCGTTACAGACAGAGGAGGATTATCAGCTGATTGTGCCTTTGTAACATTTTTCTTTTCTTTGTGTGTGTGTGTGTGGAGGGGGGATATCATTAAAAAGTATATTCCTCACCTCACACCCTTCATTTAACACACAGTGTCATTGTGTGGGAATGGGTATAACCAATATTACAAACAGACTTGTAATTCTTTTTATACGCCCGTCGAAGACGGGACGTATTATGGGATCACCCGTGGTGTCCGGGCGTCCGGGTGGTGTCCACTTCTTTGTCCGGAGCATAACTCTGTCATCCTAAGTCCGATTGACTTTAAACTTGGCAGTTATATTCTTCATATCAATACGGAGTGCAGTGCACAATAACCATAACTCTACCTGGCCTATTTTTTGAGTTATTGCCCTTTGTTTTTTTTTCATACTTGAATCTTGTCCGGAGTATATCTCTAAAAGTATTATAGCTAGGATCATGAAACTTCATAGGTGTATAGATCTTACCAAGGGGTAGTGCAGTGCACAAGAACCATAACTCTACCTGGCCTTTTTTTTGAGTTATTGCCCTTTGTTGTTTTTCATACTTGAATCTTGTCCGGAGTATATCTCTAAAAGCATAATAGCTAGAATCATGAATTTCATGGATGTATAGATCTCACCTAGGGGGAGTGCAGTGCACAAGAACCATGACTCTACCTAGCCTATTTTTTGAGTTATTGCCCTTTGTTGTTTTTCATACTTGAATTTTGTCCGGAGTATATCTCTAAAAGTATAATAGCTAGGATCATGAAACTTCATGGGTGTATAGATCCCAAGAAGAGGGAGTGCAGTGCACAAGAACCATAACTCTACCTGTCCTATTTTTGAGTTATTGCCCTTTGTTTTTTTTTCATACTTGAAACTTGTCCGGAGTATATCTCTAAAAGTATAATAGCTAGAATCATGAAATTTCATGGATGGGTAGAGCTCATCAACTGGGAGTGCAGTATACAAGAACCATAACTCTACCTAGCTTATTGTTTGAGTTATTGTCCTTTGTTGTTTTTCATACTTGAATCTTGTCCAGAGTATATCTCTAAAAGTATAATAGCTAGAATCATGAAATTTCATGGGTGTATAGATCTCACCAAGGGGGAGTGCAGTGCACAAGAAAATTAACTCTACCAGGCCTATTTTTTGAGTTATTGCCCTTTGTTGTTTTTCATACTTGAATCTTGTATGGAGTATATCTCTAAAAGTATAATAGCTAGAATCATGAAATTTCATGGGTGTATAGATTTCACCAAGGGGGAGTGCAGTGGACAAGAACCATAACTCTACCTAGCCTACTTTTTGAGTTATTGCCCTTTGTTGTTTTTCATACTTGAATCTTGTCAGGAGTATATCTCTAAAAGCATAATAGCTAGAATAATGAAATTTCATGGATGGATAGAGCCCACCAAGTGGGAGTGCAGTGTACAAGAACCATAACTCTACCTAGCCTATTTTTTGAGTTATTGCCCTTTGTTGTTTTTTCATACTTGAATCTTGTCCGGAGTATATCTCTAAAAGTATAATAGCTAGAATCATGAAATTTCATGGATGGATAGAGCTGACCAAGTTGGAGTGCAGTGTACAAGAACCATAACTCTACCTAGCTTATATTTTGAGTTATTGTCCTTTGTTGTTTTTCATACTTTGTTTGACAAAAATTTTCATTCAAAATAACCTCAGTTCTATTCAAACCCCCAGCTAATATTAAGCAGTGTGACGGGAGTATCTTGTGACAGTTTGGCACCTTGTTACACCATACTATTAAGGTCACCTGAGCATAGTGCTCAAACAAGTCATTGTGATCACCCTATGTATGGCTGTCATCCACAGTATTTAATTCCTTGAAAGTTGAAACATATCTTCTCCTCGGCTCCTGAGCCAGTGGACAGTGGGACAACCTTGATGAAACTTAGCAGATTATCCTTGGGTGAAACTTATCTAGATTATTAAAATGTTTGAAGCAATGAAATCCAACCTTAAATCTGACTGTCATGTCAACAAAAAGGGTGAAAATTATGAACAAAAAGGGTGAAAATTATGAAAATCATCAAAAATCTTATTCTCTAAATTAGAAGGCCAATAGTTTTGATATTTGGTAGGTAGCCTCTCTATCAAGTTTCTGCCTCACTCCAGTGCACCCAATATTTTACAGTGAAACAAAGAAGTACTTCTCCTTTGAAATCAATGCATCGATATATAGTTATTTGAATCTCTGAGTTATTAAAACCTACACAAAGTTTGTGTTATCCCTTGAGTCATGTTAGGTCTCTACCCAGGCATGTCCTATTCTAACTAAGAATCAAAGAGGAAATCTTTTTCTCAAAAGCAGAAAGCTTTGAACATTGAGAATTGGTATGTTGAATCTCTAGTGAAGTTTGTTAATGTGATGCCATGTTTTAGGAATCTCCAAAGCCCTCACTGTATACACACAGATACTCAATCTTTAAAAATCTTCTCCAAAACCAGACAACATTGCTATTTGGTTAGCAGCATTTCCTAGTATATTTTTCATTTCAGACTTAGTAGCAACCTAACTTTAATACAAACAAAAGAGAAAACCAAAAGCTTAATCAAAATTTTCATTGAACTTAAAACTTTCACCTATTGAGGTATCAAGTCACTATTTGACTCTTTTCACAATTTGTCCCTTGTTCAAAATTTGTAAGCTTTTACTCAGGGGAGTGCTTAAGGGACAATGATAGATTTGGACTGTCTAGCCGAAAAAGTAACTTTAACCCTTTCCTGTTTGGAAAAACTGTAGACCTGTCCAAATTCAAAAGTTTTGCAGACGAAAATTTAAAGTTGATTTTATTTGAAAAATAACCATTCAGAAGGGTAGAAAATATTGTGGAAAAAGAATAAATTGCTTTTGACAAGCAATTTCTTCTTTTTTCACAATGTTTTCTCAATTGTGAAATCACGTAAAAACCAGGGATTAACCAGGAAAGGTTAAATTTACTACAAAACTGATAACAGAGCTTTTCATGAAATGAAAAATATTTCATTGAAGGGGGAAATAAAAACAACTAATAGATTGTGACAATGAACTGCATCTTTTACAACATTTCTTAATGGTATATTCATGTGTATGTTTGTGAAAATTTGGCTTGTATTCCAAATTCAGATATTGCATAAGGCAAGTTTTAGTTGATGAAGTTTCAAATTGATTTTCACATTGTAGGTAGAAACAGTATGGATAATGAAGAGAATGCTTGTAACAAACAATTTCTTCATTTTTTACAAAGTGTTTAGCTCCACTGGCGTGTGTGCATGTTGTGTGTGGTCATACATTTGTCCGTCCGTCTCTCCGTGATTTTTTTTTTTTGTAAAAATCTTCATCTCAGAAACTACTGGTTGGAATTCAACCAAATTTCGCAGAAATGATCCTTGGGTGACCCTCTATTAGGATTTTGACTTGATGAAAACCCTAGCTTTTAGGGAGCTTTTACCATATAAGGAATACAGCAAATTGAATTAAGGTAGTCTCCCTAGACAGTATCAAATGGATATTTTTGTATTTTACATGGATGTTAATGGATCTCTTTTGGATTACCTTCAATTAGATCTTTTAACCTATTCCCACATGATGACACTTTTGAACACCCCTCAAGATCAACAATTGGGAAAACATTGTGGAAAATGAAGAAATTGCTTGTGACAATCAATTTCTTCATTTTTCACAATGTTTTCCTCCCTTAAAATTGACAAAACCTAAATTCTAATAAACTTGAAATTGCTGTGTGCAACTCTTTCACTTTGGCAACTCTTAATTTTTGTTGTGTGGGAATGGGTTAAAGAGATTTTGATAAGTTGACAATTTTGTATGTTATTTGCCCATTTTTGTAGGGCTTATTAAATGGAGGTAATAAATTCAGCTGATTCAGTCAACTGTAATGCATATCATTGTGCATAATGATTTTTCTTATTAAACGTTTGAGAGAAAGATTTATCATTATCCTTTAGCCCTCAACTAGATGACAAAATTCTAGATTGAATAAAATCGAAAAAAAATGCAATTATAACCCATTACCACACCACACAACCCTGCTTTTCTCAAAGTCTTCAAAATATGTGTATGGAAAACTTTGCATGAAAAGGAGAAAAATCTTTTCCTCAAAAAGTACTGCACAGGATTCATATATGGTGAAAGCTTTAAAAATCTTCTTCTCAGAAACCAGTGGATATATTTCAACCAAATTTTACAGAAATAATCCTTTGGTGACCCTTTATTAGATTCCTTCTAATAAAATTCTTATCCGACGAAAACATGACTTAATGGGTGGGGTTTATTTCCATTTATTTTGAAACCTTTAAAAATCTTCTCAGACACCAGTGGATAGATTTCAACCAAATTTTACAAGACAGGTCCATGGGTGACCCTTTATCAGATTACTTCAAAGAATTCGATCAAATGAAAAACATGGCTTAAATAGGGGGGCTGATTTCCAAAAATGGTATAAAGTGATTTTTTTTTTTTAATCTGTTTTTTTCAGAAACGAGTAGATTTATTTTAACCAAATGTCACAACAAATATCCAGTTTTTAGACCCTCAGAATTCAGTTAATTTGATATGAAAGAAAGCATGGCATTTTGGTGGGGGTGCTAATTTCAATATACGGAATATATACTGAGAATTTTGAAATCTCAGAATTCTATTGATGGATTTCAACTCAACTTTGAAGGAATATTCCTCAGGGGACTCTTTTGTCAGATTTCTTCATATGATTTTAATAGGTTGAAGAACATAGCTTTTATGGGTGGGGCTTATGTCCATATATGAAATACAGTGAAAATTGTGTAAATGCCTTCTCTGTCTGTCTGTCTGTTAAAAAGAATAATTTCAAACTTGTCAGTATTACCAAAAATTACCATTATCAGACCCATAACACCAGTTCAAATTGAAAGCAGTTGCAGACAACAATTTGCATTATGTTTAAATTGAAAAATATATGCCATATGGGGTTGAAACCATTGTGAGAAAAGAAGAAATGTTTTCTGGTAATTTATTTAGGTTTGATGATCATATTTGATAAATATATATCTGATCAATAAACCTGAATTAAGGTCAAAGTAATCTATCAATGTCATCTTTCCAATTGATGGCTGTTAAAGAGGGCTTAAAATTGACACTAACATTCATTTGTATTTTGTTGCTGATTATATTGTCATGTTGAGAATCACATGATTACCCGGTACTCTTAATTCTCCACAAATCTGAATTTTTAGTGATCTACAAAAGTCCATTCATAGAACTACGGCACTATTGTATTCTAATGGCAGTATTGTCAAAAACAAAAGAAAGATTTTAAATTTTTGTAACCCTCTAAAAAAAACTTTGGCACACATTGTGGAAATGAAGAAGTTGCGTAAATCAAGCAATTTTCACATTTCCCATAATCTTTTCAACCCAGAAAGGCACAAGCTATTAAAAATTCATCAAATTCAAATTGTCCTTTGCAACTTCTTCCAATCTGAAAAAAGTTCAAAATTTTGTTGTTTGGTAATGGGTTCAGCCTATCTCATTAACCAATCAGCTCTTATAACGCTAAATTCTTTTAATGTGAATCTTTTACTTGACATTATGTGCATTATAAACAATGCAAAGAAAAGTAGACTTTATCAATAAACATGTTAAAATAATTTTGACTTTCTAAATCATGAAAAACCTTGATCAAACAGTTTATGCTCTTCTTTTGTGAAATGAAATAAATGACTGAATTCTTAAAGTATATTTCAAGAAAAATTTGCATGCATGTGTATTTCACATGCCATCCAAAAAAGGGAATCTGAGAGGTGAGGAAGACAATGACCATTGTCAGACTGCAGGTTTTGTGCAGTCTGACCATGATCATAGCTTTTTGCCTGTAGAAAACTTTTCTAAACTTGAAAGGCCTTAGTTTGAATAAATTGCAAGTCCCTTAACGGCAAAGACGAAGGGGACTTTAGGCTGGCACTCTGTGCGTCTGTCTATCCATCATGCTATGAGTCCAGTAAATCAGTTTTCTGCATTTTTTTCTGAACCCTGGCAGGTAATTGAGCTGAATTTGGGTATGTCAGTCTGCATAAATGAATTACAGAACAAGACTAGTTTCAGTTTCCTTCCATTCCATTGATTTTTTAGGAAGATACAGATGCTGGACTTGAAAAATTACTTTGAAATTACAGCTTCCTCAACTTTTTTTCTTATTTGCTGGAAGGTATTGAACATAGCAACAAAAAGAGAAATTTGCAATTTTTAGATTACCTAATCACAAAGTGCTCTGGGTGAGCTATTGTGATCGGTTGATGTCTAGCAATAGTCTTTCTGTTCTTCCGCCCATTCACAATTACAAAATAAATCTTCCCTAAGCTAACAATGGACTTTCATACAAACTTCACAGAAATGAATCATGCTCTTTCAAAATACTTCTAAGATTTGAAATCCATAGAGAACTTTGGTTGCCATGGCAACTGGGTGAAAAAAAATCTTGGTGTTACTGGTGTGAGATATATCAGAAATCCATTGTTAGGTGCTCTAGCTGCCGCAGTATGGCTGAAAAATTGTTACAAGTGGTGTTAATCCCAATTCATCCACAAAAACCTAACTTGAAAATTTGCCCTTTATTGTGGAATCCTGGATTTTACTTTGAAATGAATAAGTAAATCTTGTCCAAAGCTGAAAAATATTTGGCATTGTTCATCAACTAAAGACTCTCTACCATAATGGTCATTCGGTATATATTCCATCGGTGAACATATTTCAGCCATTGGAGCAATTCAGGCCCTCTTGGACTTCTTGTTAGCTCGCCTGAGTACATCATTCTCAGGACAAGCTGTTGTGATACTTGCTTTTCTGTCATCGAGTTTATAACAACTTTGCAATATTCCTGTTTTGGCAGGTGGCCTAGACAAAGATCTGCCTGCACATATGTTCAGTCTGATCTTTGTCTAGACCTGCTTGTCCTTTAAAGCCAGCATTATTCATTCGATTTATTTTCTACATAATTACCAACCAAGAATTAGTGCTGTCTGTGCTTTCAGTCTTTTTTGCTGACCTTATAGCGCAGTTGGTTGCGTCAGACTGTCATTCTAGAGGTCCCGGGTTTGATCCCCGCCAGCGGCACTCATCCATCCGACTATTTGTCATCCATCAATGGGCCGATAATCGTAGACCTATGTGGGATAGCAGCTGGAGGCTAGGAAAGGATGTGATGGTGGTACTTGTGCGAGAAATACCAGGAATCCATTGTTAGGTGCTCCAGCCATTGCGATATAACTGAAAGATTGTTGAAAGCGGCGTAAAACCCCATTCAAACAAACAAACAAAGCTTTCAGTCTTTGAATTTCACACAATTTTGTAGTGGATTTAATTCAGCATGACAAGGGTTAAGTATTTTTGCCAGTAGACTTATTCATTTTTGTGCTATTACTTTAAAACCAATTGACTTAGTATGAGATTGTGCATCATGCAAACACCCTGGTTTTACACCTCCTAAGTCAGTATTACACAAGTATATCAAATGTCAAAACTGGAGGATGATAATTGTGTCCAATTCATGACCCTCACATGTATTGATGGGTAATTTTAGATTTATAAAAAAAACGTGTGCATGACGAACGCCGAAAAGTTTTAATAAACTCATGTTGAAATTTTCTCGAAAGACTTACTCGAAACATAAGTAAGCTTCTCCACCCCTTAAACATCAATCGTTTTAATACCGAGTGATCAGTGATGACTGAGGACAAATAAAATGAAATAACTTAACTGCCGCAAAAGATTCATTTAAGTTTTAATTATTTATGTTTATGTTTTGTGCGAATAGAAATGACTGTGATGTCAATAAACATAGAAAATGTGACTTGATAAAAAGAATTTGAAAATGAATGCGGATTAGGGTTTTACATACGCTCCTTCCGACATATCTATTTTCGTCGCGTTCTATTTATATCTACCTGATGAAATAATTACTATATTTAGACGCTGATGTCACTTTCGTTTTTTTGCAAGTAGCGATCTGATTGGCTAGACAGATGATGCGCAGAAACCCAAAATTGCACTTGGTCCTCAGATCCACACGCAGGGACGTAGCAATGGGCTATTGTGGTGGATCTAATTTTAATCAGATTGAAAGATATGGACTGAAGCCGTCAAGAACACAAGACTTGAAATCTTTTAGCGCGAATTTACATCTAGTTCAAGCCAGCCTACGACGTCACAAACATCTCGCAGGAAACAAACACACAAATTTTCTTTGAAAGTCGCGAACTTAAGCCGGAAAGAATCATTTAATATGGCTGTTTCAATCTGACGTCATTCATGCTCAGAGTTAAAAGTACACGTACATTTAATCATACTCAAAGCACAATTCATCTCGTAAAATGACCTTTTCGCAGAATCGTAGTATCCTTTTTAGCTAATTTAGCGTCAGCTTTGATAGCTTAAGTTAACAGACAAAATTTGAGGTCGTCTCAAAGTTCAACGAGTGCAAACTGCTACTGGGGGATTAACCGCTAAATCTGTTAAATGCCTACGTCATAAAAAGTAGTTTTTATGTATTAGAAGAATATTGCAAACTCTGTCTGCAAGTTCATCTCCTAGGTATTTTTCGCTCACTTGAGCACACTGTGTTGAATATGAAACTTATCAGAGTCTTCAAAGAAATTGCAGATGACAATTTCAAAATGTTGAAAATTCTAAAATATTCATCTCTCCTAGTAGAAAACAATGTGGAAAATGAAGAAATTGCTTGTAACAAGCAATTTCTATATTTTCCACATTGTTTTCCACAACTATTTTCTTAAGAGAGTAAAAGGGAGGGATTATGCGGGAATGGGCTAACTCTTTGGTAAGTTAAACCTCGTTTCTTTTTCATGATAAGGTTTGACACAGAAGATTACTGTACAAAACAATGCTTTGCAAGCTTACAGTACTTTTCAGTACTTTGATTTTCTACAACTCGTAAGCTCAATATTTCAAAACCTTCAGATAAGGGTTTTATCACTCAAAAAACCTGCATTTCTCAGAGAAACACCTAGAGGGTTAATTGCAATATTTTTATAAGTGTTTATACAATGTATAGACATTTAGAAAATATCGCGATTAATCCTCGACATGTACTCGTTTGAACCATTTTGAACGAGCCGATTTGATTGAGTACCCGTAGGGTAGGGCTTTAATTGAAACCAAAGCACCGCAGGCGGATGCCAACGCTCGGGTGTTCAAGACTTGATCAAAGTAAAACATCTAAGTCGAAAAAAGGGGTATAATTTGTTAAAAAAAATACATAGTTATCCTCCTTGCTCGAACAGATTGCTTTTTTGATAGTACCATATATTCCGATTTTCAAGTGAATGTAGTTAGTAATACCAGAGATATTACAAAAATTCACAGTTTTCGGAGGACGTAGCTAAGGCTGACGACGAAGCAGGCGCAGACGACGATCTAGCCACAGCAATAACTCAGATTTTCTCCAAAAACAGTCAAGCTAAAAAATCAATAAACCCTCCAACCGAACATACGGTTACAATGCGAAAACAAAATTCAACTGTTGTCGCAGACCAATCTTTAACAGTCATGCAATACGCTAGTAAATATTTGCTTTTCACAATACGGTCAATTCGCTTGTTTGGCGAAGACCATCATGGCGAAAGGATAGATTAAGATTAGGGCAGCGCTCTGGACGACAAAACACGATATTAAAACCGCTTTAACCCATTACCATTCAACAAAATTTTAGACTGGACCAAACTCAAAGAAGTTGCAGACGACAATTTGTAGTTAGTGAAAATTTGAAAATGTTTGCCTTTTTGGATAGAGAAAATTGAGGAAAGTGAAGAAATTGCTTGTTACAAGCATGTTCTTCATTTTCAGCAGCATTTTCTAGAGTGCTCTTGATGGGTGTAAAAACAGGATTGTTTGGGAACGTTAAAGTTATCTGTCTATCTGTCTGTCTGTCTGTCTGTCTGTTAAACAGTATTTTACTTGAAGGTGGGGTACCACTCTTTTGAACTTTAGCAGGCGCTTGTCATCCTGAACCCAGGGAAACAACGGTTGCGTTCAGAATGACAATACGTTTGCAAACTTCTTTCATCTTGTGACCCGCTTTTGAAAATGGTGGCTAGGCAAAGCAGCCTAGGCCTACCTTGTGTAAAGTGTTATCGAGCGTTTTACTATCATGAACGATATTTCGATATTTAAGAGCGTCCGATTCTTATGAACACAAAAAAATTATTACCGGGAGTGAATAATGCACGTAGGATTACATTTGATATCATCACTTTAATGATTACGTCATTGTATATAAACTGCAATCAAATGTCGTTGCTATTACATGCATCTGTCTTACAAGACTTGTTACATTATCTTTAGCGTTATTAACGGTCAAAGTTTTCACTGGTATAAATAAAATACCACACTCGACTTCATTTTTATCTCTTTTACAATACAATACATTTGTATTGTATTTATCTCCCTTAAGATAGCTTAAGTTAACAGACAAAATTGTGAGCTCTTATCAGAGTTCAACGAGTGCAAGGTGTCACTGGAGGCTTAACAACTAAATCCATTGAATGCCTACGCCATAAAAAGTAGTTCTTATGTATTTAAGGAATATTGCAAACTCTATTCAAATTATAAAACTCTCTCTAAATAGCAAGCTATTTAACCCATTCCCACTCAAATCTGCCTTTTAAGCATCTCAAGAAATAAAAGCTTTTAAAAACATTGTGTACAATGAATAAATTGCTTGGAACAAGCAATTTATTCGTAGTCCACAATGTTTTCTCTCCAACAAGGGAAAGATTTTCTATATTCAACCAGCTTGAAATTGTCGTCTGTAACTTCTTTCAATTTAGACCAGTCTAAGATTTTGTCATGTTGTCTTGTGTTTTACTTTAAAATCGTTTAAAACCTACGACAAAGAAGATTACTTAACAAAACCATGCGTTGCTAGCTTACAGTACTTTGATAACCTTACTCGTCATTCTGAAAGAGCCTCGACAGCGGCACTCATCCTTTCTGACTATTTGTCTCCCACCAATGGGTCGATAATCGTAGACCTATGTGGTATAGCAGCTGAAGGCTAGGAAAGGATGTGATGGCGGTACTGGTGTGAGAAATACCAGGAATCCGTTGTTAGGTGCTCCAACCGCCGCGATATAACTGAAAGATTGTTGAAAGAGGCGTAAAACCCCATTCAAACAAACAAACAAACATTCTGAAAGAAATAAAAACTCGGCAAACCCTCGATTTTTCAGTTAACCCATTCCCACACGAGCCCTCCTTTTTACGCCCCTCAAGAAATAAGCTTTGGAAAAGATTGTGGAAAATGAAGAAATTGCTTGTATCAAGCAATTTCTTCATTATCCACAATGTTTTCTATCCAAAAAAGACGAAAAAAATTTAAAACTCCACCAACTTTAAATTGTCGTCTGCAGCTTCTTTCAATTTGGACCAGTTTAAAATCCGCTTGTGTGGGAATGGGTTAAATTACTAATTAACAATGAAAAATCGCGCAGTATCCTACATATAACGCGCATCTTAACTATTCCTGTTTTTAGACCTGTCCTTATTCAAAGGTTTTGCAGACGAAAATTTGCACATGATTTAATTTGAAAAATCACCATTCAGTAGGAAAGAGAAAATATTGTGGAAAAGAAGAAATTGCTTGTGACAAGTAATTTCTTCTTTTTCTACAATGTTTGCTCATGTATATAATCGCAGGGGCGTAAAAACGAGGGATTAAACGGGAAGAGATTAAGAAAATACAAGTTCAAACGAGAAAAAGAAAATAAGGTTAGCGGAGGGATACAAAAACATAGCTTGACTGAGTGGCGTGACAAGAGATTGAACTGCACTAAATAGTTCCTATCGATCTGGCCCACGGGCAGGGGAAAATCCAGCTTTTTTGTTATAATTAGGTTTCGCACCGTCTCAAAAATCCCGTGTAAACAGCCAATAAGAGGCGCATTGTTAAAGCAATTATTACTTGTTTAATTTTACGATCAGGTTCGGAATAAATATATGATTTAGACATTTTCATTTCATATCCAAATATTCATTTTAATTGTCGCACATGTAGTGAGATATAAACACCATTTATTTCTGGCTTTTGACCAAAATATCTTTTTATGTACATTTAACTATCCGCGTGTTCTTATTCGCCAATATTACACCAATTTTATTGTTTTTGTTTGAATTAGATTAAATGCCACTTTTAATATTATTTCAGCCATCGCGACGGCTGGAGCACGTAACCATAGTTTCCTGGCATTTCTGTCACCAGTAATATCACAACATCCTTACCGGGCCTCCAGCTGCTCATCCGCCTTAGGTTTATGATTATCCACCCATTCGAGGGGGGGGGGGGCAGATGTCAGATGGGATATTTTCCGAAACCAGGGATTAAGCCCTGGACCTCATATTTCAGTGTCCGACGCGCTACCAACTGCGCTATTGCCGCGACATATAGCAATTTTATACTTCTTCCCTTTTTTAAAAACACTATTTTCTGTTTTGAGCATTTGAATGAATAATTCACAAAAAATATCTTTATTATACACCTATAAACTTCAAATATCTTATATATAGGCATGTCGGGATTTTTTGTGCTTTGGCCAAAATGACTTTTTAGAGATTTTAATTAATAATTGGAATTAAAAGGAGATTAATAACAAACACATAATCTTCATTCTGTCATACAAATACATTGAGATTGAATCGATTCCCTCATGACAAAATTTGAGACTTGACCAAATTCAAAGAAGTTGCAGACGTCAATTTATAGTTGATAAAATCTATATGTAATTTGTCTGTGGACAAAAATATTGATTATAATGAAGAAATTGCTCGTAACTAGCAATTTCTTCACTTTCCACAATATTTTTGACAAGCAGTTTTCTCGAAGGTCGTGAATAAACGGAATCGTGTGGGAATGGGTTAATTTATTCAGTTTATAAGTTGATTATTTTCAAATTTCTACGAAATGAGTCATGTATTATTTTACCCATTACCAGACGATAAAATTTTTGACTGATCCAAATTCAAAGAAGTTGCTGACGAAAATTCTAAGTAATTGAAATCTTTAAAAGTATTGTCTTTTTGGGCAGAAAACATTGTGGATAATAAAGAAATTGCTTGTAACATGCAATTTCTTCATTTTCCACAATGTTTTCCGAAGCTCTCATACTAAGAGGCGTTTAAAATTTCTTCACTATCCACAATATTTCCGAAATTTGTTTTTTCTTTTGGGACGTCAAAAATCGATCGTCATTGTGTTTGAATTGGTTGATTAGTTTTTAAACTATTTCTTGAGAATCGAAATAAGAGGCCATGATACTAAGTAATCTCGGACGGAACCTTTTGTTATAAGCCATACATTTGCCTGTTACGGCCCGTAATTATGTTAAAGGCCGATTTGACAACATTAAATACGTTGGGAATTCAATTAGAAAGGCTTAGTCATTCTTCAAGACAAACCCGTTCGATAATCAACACGAAATTGATGTCTTTAAACTAGGACCGCGTTCAGGATAGCCAAAGGAGTGGTAACGTATCGTTAATGATACCTTGCCTTATTAATTTCATGCTGAAGGCAAAGGGAACGTGTTTGCTATCGCTCTCTTATTCTGGACGTAAACGTATGTTTTTACAGGTGTTATAACCCATTTCCATGCACCCCGCTTTTGGATACCCTCATAAGAAATCAAGCTTCGAAAAAGAGTTGAAAATGAAAACATTGCTTTTTAAAAGCAAATTCATTATCATCCACAATGTTTTCTACCCCAAAAGACGAAGAATCTCAACAACTAAAAATTGAGGTCTGCGATATCTTTAAATATGGACCAGTCTAAAATTGTTCGTCTGGTAACTTTAAGACGATTAATATTCTAATAGCACGCTTTTTAATATGTCGTCTGAAACCTCTTTTATGTCGTCTGCAACCTCTTTCAATTTTAGGGCAACCTTTGTTGTCGTCTGGTACACTAGTTCAATGATCCTACTAGAGTCAGGTGATTATAGGTTAAATGCAATGGTTGGTTTGAGTTTTTTCTTGGCGCACATCGTCGTTGGGCGTGTAAAATGGCGAAAATACAGCTATATTCAAGCTATATTGGCGACATTTTTGCATACCCAACGACGGCTTGTGAAAGGTCAGGAGAATGCTAAATTAGTATATTCTCTTTAAATTAAATTAGAACTGGGCATAATCTTAGTCATTTTCAACCCTGTATCATCTAAGTCAATTTGAACCGGCTATCATCTAAGTCTATTTGAACCGGGCATAATCTTAGTGAATTTGAGCCAGGCATCATCTGAGTGATTTTGAACCGGGCATCATCTATGTTGATTTTGATCCAGGCATAATCTAAGTTATCTTGAACTAGACATTATCTTATTCATTTTGGAACGGGTATCATCTTAGTCAGTTTAAACCGACCATCACCTAAGTCGGACCCATTGTGGTCTGACCCCATTTCATGTTTTTGTGAAATGAAATAAAATATGTTTAAACTACACTGTCATCTAAGTCAGTTTGAACCAGACATCATCTGAGTGATTTTCAGCCTGGTATCATCTAAGTCAATTTGAACCGGGTATTATCTAAGTCAATTTAAATCGGGCATCATATAAGTCAATTTTGAACCGGGTATCATCTGAGTCAATTTGAACCGGGTATCATCTGAGTCAATTTGAACCGGGCGTCATCCAACAAAATTAGAACTCAGCATCACTAAACCAAATTTCGAGTTTTGAAAAGGGGTAATGTTTCATATAATTATAACCTTTAAATGTCATCGTCTACAGAATTAGATAAAAATCGAGATTATCTAATTATCGAGAGTTCATTGCGTGTTATCTTTTTAACCAGGAATGTGCTAACCAATTAGACAAGCATTAAAAAAGTCAGATTTTGTAATATCATACATGCATGTATACATACACAAAGTACATAGACATACATGAATACATATATGCAGAGGGCCTCGTTGTAAATAAGTTCTTCATTGTATTTTACCTTCTTTTAGATAAAGAATTTGTTAATATTATTATTATTTACTTTAAAAAGTGTAGGTAAATCGTCGACTTTTAGTTACTACTTAATCCACATTTCGTATGAATATATATATATTCTTGTCGATTCAAGTTAATTTTCAACTTATACATATCTGAATACGAACAAGTAAGTCATCTGTAAGGTGAACAATATTTGTCCAATATCGGTTCCAGAACAGCTTTAAAAATGTAGGACAACGAATAAACTGCATTCAAATGTTACCAGTTTAAGGCCGTTTCTGAAAGTTAAAAGCAAATATGGAAATACCTTTAAAAAAAACAACAACAAAAAAACTGGTATCAAGCGACCAAAAATTGGTTGCTTGGTGGAAGCTTAATAAACTTTTTTTGAGACATATCCTAAAGATCAATTCGATTTGTAAACTATTGCGGAATTCACTCGTAATTCTATGTTCTACTCATTCCAATCGTCTAGTTCAACAACCTAAATTTTTGTTCAAATATTTTATCCTTTTAGCAAATACCTCCATTCTTTTTAAGAGTCTTTGGTTTTAGAAAGTTTTTTACAGTAATAGTCACCCGATGACAGTATGTGTTATGAACAGGGCATTTGTATTCCTCCTTGTAACCGGTACTTACTGACAGACATACTCAACTTCAAATACCTGTACCTAGCTTAGTTTACAATGTTGTTGGCTCTTTAATGAATTATCTCAGAATAAGGAATATTTCTGCTAGAGGTCAGAAAGAAGCACCACACCTCTTCGTTAATCCATTCCCACACAATGCTTTGGGACGCCCCTCAAGAAAAGCAATTTAGAAAACATTGTGTAAAATGAAGAAATTGCTTATGACAAGCAATTTCTTCATTTTACACAATGTTTTCCTTTCAGAAAGTTAAAAAATCTATAATTTCTTGAAAATGAAAATATTATCTGCAACTCCTTTCAATTTGGACCAGTCTAAAATTTTCTTGACTGGGAATGGGTTAAGCTTGCTAATGAGAAACTGTTTGCCTTGACATGACATTTTATTAGGATTCATGCGAATACAGAAGAAACAGTTCTGGGATATGGTGTGAGAAACGATGGGAACAAATTTGTTGTTAAGAGTGAAGTTAATGATGGATTGTTCGTATGGGGTTTAAACGCAAGTTTCAACTTTATTTCAGTCATATCCTGGCTGCTTGAACACCAACCATTCTTTGTATTTCTAATACCAGTACTACCACAACAGCCGATCTGAGCCACCAACTATCATCCTAACATGATAGGCGATCATTCACCCATTTTTGAGAT
The DNA here is from genome assembly GCA_946902895.1 of Fragum fragum. Taxonomy (NCBI): domain Eukaryota; kingdom Metazoa; phylum Mollusca; class Bivalvia; order Cardiida; family Cardiidae; genus Fragum; species Fragum fragum. The sequence goes on from OX336367.1 coordinate 4,069,402, forward strand.
ACAAGTAATTTTTAAAATGTCGCATAGAAATGTTAGTGTGGACCCGAGACCGATGATTCCCAGTCTAACGCGATACTAATTGCGCTATGGTCGCGAATGACACTTGTGTGAGAATGAGTTTTGAAATGGAAATTCAGTAAGTTTATAAAATACTTTAGCAGTACCTTGAAGGACTTAAAGATCGATATCTGCAGGAATGGAGAAATAAATTTGTCTCTCTTTCGGAGACAGAACTTTATAAGGATTTCCAAAGGGCATTCACCTTTTCCTACTCAATCATTGGTTGAAAATCAATGGTTTTTACGTCCCTGTATTTTTAAACTTTTTTTTTCACAGTATTTTCTACCCTACTGAATGAGTATTTTTTCATAAAAAATCAATTTTAATTTGTCGTCTGCAGAGCCTTTGAATTTGGACCAGTCTTTATCAAGAAAAACAGTAAAGGGTTAAGATATGCATAGTATCTTGATATTTCTAGGGGATTCTTTGTTTTAGCTGTATTGATAAAGCTGAAAATATGTATCTCTTTTTACAGGTTTGTTCATTCAATTCCATTATTCGATGAAGAAAACAAGAGAGTCAAAATGACCCTAAATCGCCCACCTGAGAATTATTTCATGATTTCTCTAGGTTTGATAAGCGTAACCCTCTCACACTCACAATTTTGGGGAGTCAAAAACTCACAAACAAGGTTCACTCAAGTAAGTTTCTTGCTCAGTGTATATGGTCCAAATTGACCCAGTGGTTGAGAAGGAAAAGGTTTTTTAAAGAATCATTTCACGATTTCTATAAGTCTGATAAGCTTACCCTGCCACGTCCCTTTTTTTTCCTTAACTAAAACATCATGGACATGTTTTGAAAAGGTCCACCAAGGAACATTGGACCAGTGGTTTAAGATAAGAAGATTTTCATGATTTGTCTTAGTCTGATAGGCTCCGTTTTGCTACGCCCCCATTTTTGCGAATCAAAATTTTTCAAAAACAATTTTTGAAAAGGGTAATCAAAGGATCCTTCCGTCTAAGTTTGGTCCAAATAGGCCAAGTGGTTTAGGAGGAGAAAATCTTTATATAAAATGTTGACGACGAACGACGCGCGATAGACGACGCACGACAGACGACGGCCATTCAGAGATCCTAAAGGCTTTCCTTGAGCAAGTCGTGCTCAGGTGCGCTAAAAAAAATATTTTGATCCTTCATTATTTTCATATTTTAGACAAATAATAACTTGAAGAAATGAAGAGAGAATTCAGAATAATTGGCATGTTTATATAACATTATATAACATGCATTTGGGATGAGTGAAATCCATATTAGACAAAATGTACTGTTGTAGCAGCAATTATGTTGTATTAAAATTTCAGTGTTGAAATATTTAGATAATGTTAGTTTGAGGCATCCGCGTGCGATACTGTAAAATTGTATAAGTGTAAAAGTGTATACGACGAAAAGTCAAGCTAGATAGGTCTGAAGGGGGAATATTGAGTTTTTAATCCGTAACCACACAATCTGATTTTTACGCACTTTAATGGGAACAACAAAAACATCTTAGAAAAGAAGAAATTGCTTGTTACAAGCAATTTCTTCTTTTCTAAAAATGTTTTCTATTCAGAATGCAAATTCATTTTTCAAGTTCAATCCGATTCGAATTGTCGTCTGCATCTTCTTTGAATTTAGACCAGTCTTTAATACTGTCGTATGGCGATAGGTTAACCTTTTCCTGGTCAATCCCTGGTTTCTACGTCCCTGTAAATTTATAATTAAGAAAAAATTGCAGAAAAAGAAGAAAATGCTTGTAACAAGCAATTTCTTCTTTTTCCACAATATATTCTACCCTACTAAATGGTTATTTTTCAAATTATATCTACTTTAAATTTTTATCTGCAAAACCTTTGAATTTGGACAAGTTTAAAACTTTGCAAAACAGGAAAGGGTTAAGTCGGTGTTATCTGACTATTCCATTGTGTTTACAGACCATATTAGTGGAGATGGCTAGTCTCGATAATAACCTTCATTATTCGGTAGCTTTTACCACCGGACTGATTCAATAAGTAGTGTAGTCTTTGTCTAAATGATAAAGCTTTTCTTTGAGTGATCATTTACTATAATAGTTCAAAAAGTAACGAAGTCTTTGTCTATATGATGCAGGCCTTCTTTGTGTGACCATTTACTATAATGATTCAGAAAGTAGTGTAGTCTTTGTCTATAAAATGCAGACTTTCTTTGCGTGACCCTTTACCATACAATCACTAAAATGGGTCAAAAGTAATGCAGTAATTGTCAAACTGATAAAGATTTTCTTTGAGTGGTCCATTACCATACAGTTTCCGGGTGATTCAAAAGTAGTGTAGTCTTTGTCTAAATAATGCAGAATTCCTTTGTTTGACCAGTTACCATACCATCACCAGAATGGTTCAATAAGTAGTGTAGTCTTTGTCTAAATAATTTAGATTTTCTTTGTTTTGCCCGTTACCATACAATCACCAGAATGGTTCAATCAGTAGTGTAGTCTTTGTCTACAAGATACAGATTTCTTTTGTGTGCCCCTTCACCATACAATCCTACGCATTTTGAGACAGGAATGGAAAAATAACAGTGAATGGTTGAACCCTGGGCTGATAGTGTTGACTTATTTATCGTCAAAAATACTAACAACGTAGTCCAGAGCTAAACACGTCATCTACCCCATCCGAACACAATGACACCTTTTGATGCTCCCTAAGATAAAAAAAAAAGAAATAGGAAAACATCGTGGGTAATGAAGAAATTGCTTGTCGCAAGCAATTTCTCCAATATCTACAATGTTTTCTAACCCAATAGACAGATATTTTTGAAATTCCAACAACAAAATATTGTCGTCTGCAACGTCTTTGAATTTGAACCAGTCTAAAATTTTGTCGTCTGTTAGTGGGATAACTCAAAGAAAAGACTCAAGTAGCCCGGCGAACGTTACGCCGACGCATACGGCTGGCGCACTTTGCCAAGGGACATTACTCCAACTGACTGGGCTGCCCCCTTCAAATGATTTTTGTCCATTCAAAAACTATGACGCCTTTGGACGGCCCTCAAAAGAAATAATTGGGGGGAACATTGTGTAAAATGAAGAAATTGCTTCAAAAAGTTGAAAAAATCTGAAATTTCATAAACTTTAGATTGTCGTCTGCAACTTCTTTAAATTTGGACCAGTCCAAACTTTTGCCGTATAGTAATGGGTTAATAAGAAAGGAGAAAGACACAATAGTAGGTAGTAATCTCTTTATCGCTAAATTGGCCCTCCTTAACTTGAAATATTGCGAAGTTAGCTATCCTAATATTGAAATATTTTCTATGACAGTTTTTTTTTTTTTTTAGAAAAACGTGAAATTTCTTAGTTCAAATTTATATTCCTTTTCTCACAATATCCCATACTCATTTTTGATTTCTGTTTGCAACATTAATGCACTATGAAATCATGTCTAAATCTTTTCTTCTTCTTCTTCTTTTTTTTTTTTTTTTTTTTTTCTTAATCACCCTTAATTTTTGTCCTCTGGTAATGCGAATACGACAAAAAAGGATTGCATTTCAAATATTGCGGCTGAGGAAACTATCTCTAGTTTTAACTTTAACGGGAAAACGTTCATAAATATTCATAAGTTGAGTGTTTGCGTAATCAACATTCAGCTTAATGAAACAGGCAACAAGCAATTGCTTCATTTCTCATAACATTTTTTTGCCCAAGATAGAACTCGTGTACGTTTTCAATTGATCAATTGCTGGCCCCTCCCACAAACTCTATTGGCCACGCCCATTGACTCCGTCAGGAAGTAACGCTACAATTTGAAACGGCGTTATTTTGCGAAATGTATGGCCAGTAGCATGTAACAAAAAGTAAAATGGATGGTTGGTGACCTAAACGTCGTAACTACAGCTTAAATAAGCTGTAGTCACGTCATTTAGGTCACCAAATCAACAACAACAAAAAAAGATTAACAAAATGGCGGCAAATATCGGAAATGTAATCTCAGGTCCGGGCTGAATAAATGATTTGATTGGTCGGTTGATATCTTGATTGACAGCCGCAATTGGTCAATTAAAAATGATTAGATAGGCCAGTGGGTGTAGCTCGCCGTACAGCTTTTGAGCGAATCGGTTCCTAATTGGCGGCACGCTGGATCCGCCGACAGAGCCCGCCTAAAAGTTTTTCTTCTTCATCAAAAGTTACTGTCATCAACATGCAAGAAAAAGTGAAATAGGTGGTTGGCGACCTAAACGTCGTAACTACAGCTTGAATAAGCTGTAGTTACGACGTTTAAGTCGTCAAAACCAACAAAAACACTTCACATAAATGTCGGCCAATATCGGAGTTCAAAGTTCATTTTAGGTCAAAACGAATGATTTGATTGGTCCATCGAATTTTTGTTTGACATTCGCGATCGGTCCTATGTATAATTTACAACTTTTACGTAGGAAGGTTTACACAGGAAAGTAAAAAAGAGTAAAGGGTACGTCCTCTGTGTTTTGAATTCCTGGGAAATTTTCTTTGTGAAAATTAATATTTCGTCTGCACATTTGAGACAATTATATGAAAAGAAATATATATCTCGTAGACCAAGAAAGTTATTGCTGTCAATAAAACAAAATCCCATTCAGAATTCTCGGTCCCTCGTGAACTATTTTATAGACTGTGAATTCTTGGAATAAGCAGACGGTATCTGACCCGACGAGCGAAAATGTGCCTCCTTGGAAACGCTTTATCCATTAACAGACGACAAAATTTCAGATTGGTTCAAATTGAAAGAAGCTGCAGACGACAAGTTTAATTTGGCGGAATTTAGAAAATCTTCGCCTTATAGGATAGAAAACATTTTGGACATTGAAGAAATTGCTTGTTACAAGCAATTTCTTCATAGTCTACAATGTTTTCGAAAGTATCTTTCTTCAGGGTCGTTAAAAAGCGTAATTGTGTGGGGATTGGTTAAAGTACTGACCCCTTGACAGACAGTGAGAACTGCGTAGAAAAACTGGTGTGGAAACCTTTAGCCAATTGGTACATTTTCTGAACCTAGAAAGATCATTCTACCTTACTGTATATCTATATGTTACATTCTACTTTCCATAAGTTTTGCAAAATAACGACGATAAATATATTAGTGGAACTTCCTGTAGGAGTTCAGTTGGTGTGGACAGCGATCCGACTGACCTCTGCTGCATCCAATCTCTTTTTCAAATATTCTAACGAAACATCTAGGTGGTTCCCGCTCGACGATTGTCAAATATAAGACCTGTCGTGCAAAAGGGGACATTCTGAGTCTTTTCAAAAACATTTTTATTCGAAAAGGGATCTGATCCAGTACATGTGAACTTGAGTTGGTGTTTAAAAAATATTTTTTCGTCTTCTGAGGTATGAAACATTTGAATAATGAAGAAAGAAAACAATGTGGATATTGGAGCAATTGCTTGTGACAAGCAATTTCTTCATTTCCCACAATGTTTTCGAAAGTTTATTTCTCCGGAGGGGGGTCGAAAAAGCATGATTGTGTGTAAATGGGTTAAATTTGTTTTTCTCGTGAATGAAATGTTGTGTATCGTTAACACTATAGCAATATACATTCGCATTTGAAGAATTAAAGTTATTATTTCAGAGAAACTTTCCAAACTTAATCCATCACAGTAAGCTTCAACTGACAATTAAGAAACGAAAAGACTGGCATATCGGCTGAATTAAATTTATAATCCTTCAAGAATTTAAACCTTAAAAGTAGCATTTTAAATTGGACAGGTTTCCAGTGTACTCATGAATTATTTGTCTCATTTGACACGATACTGGAGTTTAATATCCAGAGTGAGAGTGAGAGAAACACAGACAGAAACACGGACTTAAAGAAAAACAAATATATGCGATGTGTCCTTTGCGGTTGGGGAAGAGTGTCAGCTTCACGGTCCAGAGGTCCCAAGTTCGATTCACAGGAGCGGCTATCGATCTTGGTTCTTTCAATGGCGAACACTTTCAGCGAGAGTATAAGTGAATTCTTCTTAAACCAGAATTGAGAAGAGTTAATATTAGTTATAAGATTTCGTTTCACAATCGATGTAAAATAAAGAGCTCCGAATCATAGAACATTATCAAACAGAAAAAAGTTTATTTCGTTAAACACCAATGAGAACTGATCTTTCGTTTGGGTCGGGCAGATTTAGTTCTAAAATAAACAGGGTGCAGCTTTTTAACGCTGGTGAAGAAACAAATTTATATTTATATCGCAGACTCCCATCATTTTCACCCTAAGTCATAAACGCGCCCACCTGTCTGAAGAACAAGGAAATTCAAGATGTCTTTTCCCGGAAAAACAAGTAACTTGAGTTATTTTGATTCAGTTTTTTTTTATATATATAAAAGTTGTCTTTTTCTACACCATATGTCTTTTATTTGGCTGATCGCGATGTCACTCAAAAAATGATAGACGAATCGAATTACACGTTTAGATCGGAACTGAGTTTTGTACTCCGTCATTGGACAACATTTATGTGGAAAAGTTTTTGTTCGATAGCCGATTCCAGCTGTAGCCACGACGTTTAGGACCAACTATTTAATTTTTTTGTTATGTGTTACTAGAAATAAATTTTAAACAAGAGCACCGCCTACGGGTGCCTACGCTCGGCTATTGAGTGCTGGATATTTGACAAAATGCATATAGAGTTATTCCCCTTGATAGTATATGTTGCTCTTAAGAAAGTGAACAAGTGTGCCAAGTTTCTGCCTTTATCAGAACCAGAGGTATCACAAAATGTCATAGTTTTCGTAAGACGACGACAACAACAACGACGACGACGACGACGACGACACCAATGCTTTAGCAATACCTCGGGTTTTTCTCCGAAAACAGCCGAGCTAAAAATAAAGCCTTTCTGTATTTAGGTCGAACTTCATGTATGAGCACAGTGGGCGTGGCCAGCGATTAAATCTTCGTCCGTCAATCGGTCTGTCCGACCATAATTCCAGGTAAGAGTATAGTTCATAAGGATAGGGTACAGATGCCAACAAAAAGTGAAGCTTCTGTCCAAATGCAATATGTGTCCATTGTGTTAATTCTTTATATACGACCATTCTTAAAACTTAAATCATAGACGTAATAAAAATTCTAATCAATGGATAAATCTCTTTTAACTAATTCCCACACAATGACGCTTTTAAACGCCTCTCAATATAAAGGGTTAAACACTGTGGACAATGAAGAAATTGCTTGTTACAAGCAATTCCTTCATTATCCAAAGTGTTTTCTACCCCAAATAACAAAGATTTAAAAAAATCATCAACTTAAAATTCTCGTCTCCAATTTCTTTGAATTTTGACTGAACTAAAATTTGCGTGATTAACCCTTGTCATGCTGAACTAATTCCTTTTTAAAAACAGCATAAAAATCAAAGGCCTGAGGAACTGAAAGTACTATTTCTATAGGTCTATATTTATCTTAAAAATTAAATTTTTTGAATAGCCCTGAGGACAAGCAGGTGATGTAGACAAAGATCAGACGGCACTTATGTGCAGGCTGATCTTTGTCTATACCTCCCGCAAAAGCAGGTATATACCGGGTATAGCATGGTAAGGGTTAAAAGACTTCAACCCATATACTCTTATTTGAATCACATTTACAAAAACGCGGGTATCAATGTCATCCACAGATTCATTCGATTTAGAGTTCAACTTCATCCAAACAAAGTACTGCAAGTACTGTATGCTAGCAAAGCATTGTTTTGTTAAGCATTCATCTCTGCCAAGATTTATCATGATAAATAAACGAGGTTAAAGTAACCCAGGAGTAACCCTGGAGATGCAGATGACAAATTAAAGTTTAGAAATCTTTCCATTTTTGGGTAGAAATCATTGTGGATAATGAAGAATTTGCTGGTTACAAGCAATTTCTTCATTGGCCACAACGTTTTCCAAGGCCTTTTTCTTGGGTTGCTTAACAAGCGGAATCGTTGGGACTGGGTTAAACAGCATGCTTTTGAAAGAGTTTTCTAAAATTTGAATAGAGTTTGCAATATTCCTAAAATACATAATAACTACTTTTATGGCGTAGTCATTCAATGGATCAAGTAGTTAAGCCTCCAGTGGCGGTTTGCACTCGTTGAACTTTGAGACGACCCCAAAAGAGTGTATGTTTACTTAAGCTATCAAAGCTTTGCTAGCTAAAAAGGGAACATAATATAAATGATCTTTGGTCGAGCAAACCGTCGCTGAATATAGAATCCTACAACGGTGTCCAAAACCTCCTTATGTTAATTTCTTTCGTGCGAGGTATTACAAATAACCGATCGTGATTGTCTGTCAAAGAATCATCGATCAATCAAATAATTCGTTTAGACCGGAAGTAATCTTTGAACTCCGACATTTGTGTAAAGCATTTATTTTTCTTTTGGTTTAGCGCCACAAACGCCGTAACTACAGCTTATTTAAACCATGAATTTTGAATAAAAAAACCCGCAGTTTAATATTGAAGTGGAACTTCCTGTATGGGTCAGTGGGAGTAGCCAGCAGTGTCAGTGGGCGGGGCCAGCGACCCGCCAATTCCGGCATGAACAAAACATTGGGGTTTTACCATCCTCACTTCTCTTTCTTATTTCTCTCATCGTGATATCAATTCTCGGTCATTCTTGCCTGATACTAGCGAAGGTTTGGTAAAAAGGCGCAGGTGGCTAAATGGAATTTGGTACAAACTGCCCCAACACCGGGCTCCTCAGTGCTCCTGGTCACAACAAATTATTTTACAAGAAATATGCCACTGACGTGGATGTCCCAGCTTAATTGCTTGTCACGTGGTATTCAGTTGTGACCTTGAACTAGAGAGTATCCAACATAAAACTCTTCACGGGGAATAACTTTGCCAAGACAGTATGAAATCAATCAATTAATGTAGACAATATGCTCTGGATAAGAATCGGACACACACGCATACAAACACAACCACACACGTACTCACACACGGGACGAGTTAATCTATATGCTCGAAGACATTGCTTGGCGGGGACGTAAAAACCTCGCATGGGTCTAGATTTTACGGGGTAAAATAAGTTAAAACACCGGCTGACACACAGTTTTGTACTGAACTTTGAATTTATACACATTGGGCATGCGCGTCCGAATTGACCAATCGCTGGTCTGCCCACTGACTTCCAATACCAAAGGCTAATCATTGACTCCGACAGGGCGTTCCGTTTCGATCTTTGACGGCGTTATTTTGCAAATTTAATGGCCAGAAGCATGTAATCTAAAAAGTAAAATGGTTGGTTGGTTGGTGACCTAATCGTCGTAACTACGACTTGAATAAGCTGTAGTTACGACGTTTAAGTCACGAAACCATCAATAAAGATTAGTAAAAATGGCGGCCAATGTTTTGGGCTGAAAAGCTCAGGTCCGGGCTGAATAAATTATTTGATTGGTCGGTTTATACCTTGATTGACATTCGCAATTTGTCAATTGGTGGCCACTTTATAAAGAATCCTTAAGCGGTTATCGAAACTTCGAATGTATGTTATTTAAAAGATAACTTTCCATATTTTATTTCCACAAATTTCAATCAAATAAATGTGACACAGTTTATTTTTTTAATTCAAAAAAAGTAAGTATCACAAGATCTATGCCAACACAACAAATATATACTAATGTTATGGTCGCTTCCTATTTCAAAACAAGAAGCCTATGATTGTCCTTTATCGCTCAGCTGAATATGATAGCTCCAGGCTTTACGGAGATTGAGAATGATTTTAATCTATCTACATACATACAACGAGTCTGGCTATGATCTAATAGTGATAGTTTATATTGATAGAAAACCACAGGACCTTACTGCAACAAACATATCCTTGAAAGCATTAGGCCTAATATTTTGTTAGGAAAAGAGGAATATATGTTTTTTTTCTCCTGATATCTTTGTAGCAACAGAGGAATATATGTTTTTTTCTCCTGATATCTTTGTAACAACAGAGGAATAGATGTTTTTTCTCCTGATATCTTTGTAACAACAGAGGAATATATGTTTTTTTTCCTGATATCTTTGTAACAACAGAGGACTAATTTTAATCTTGGAGGGATAGTTCAAAGATAGTTACCTTAACAACCAAATGGCAATTCTACATGCAAAATAAGAAAACTTTAGGTCTAATAGTCTTGAATAAGAAAATATCTTAAATATTTTCTCTTTGCCTCTTGCTTAACCCGTTCCCGTACAAATCCGAAGTTTTAAATCGCTGTGATTTTATTCTTGAGAAAACATTGTAGGAAAAGAAGAAATTGCTTGTACAGAGCAATTTCTTCTTTTCCCACAATAATTACAACCACATAGGATGGTTTCATTTGAAATTTTATCAAATTTTCATTGTCGTACGCAACCTCTTTCAATTTGGACCAATCCAAAATTTCAAAAAAACGGGAAAGGGTTAAAGTACAGGATCTGACAATATAGAGCTTGATTTCATCTAAGAGCAACCTTTGCAATAATTTGTTAGAGGATCTTGAGAGAATGATACATGCAAATTCTGAGGATTTATTTCTCTGATAAATCTGGGATCCTACAACGTAGGTGCTTTTTCAGCCAGGAAATAACATTTTGAGTATTTTGGTCGAGGACCATATGGCAATGATCCATGCAAAATTTCAAAGCTCTAGGTATAAAAAATTTGAAGAGGAAGGTTTTGAAAGATTTCCTTCTAAATTCCTTGGTAAAATATGGGATTGCACAAGATAGGGCTAATTTTTAGAGTGGAGTATATGTTATTTCTTTAATTTTATAGAGGGCCATTACCAAATATCAGAGCCCTAGGCGTTACAGTTTTGGAGGAGAAGATATTTTCTTAAAGAGTCGAGTAATTCTTTGAAGTATTTTGGTAGAGAGTCTTAAGGTGATAAAGCTAGGCCTAATAGTTTGGAAGAAGATTTTGAAGGTCTCTTTTATTACTTGGTTGTCATTGAAGCCGGAGTTCTTCGTGGATTTCAATTCTTTGAAGTATTTTGAAAACGCATGACCTAAGGATCATTTCTGTAAAGTTTGGTTGAAAACTTATTGTTAGTTCGGGAGGAGATTATTTTGTAATTGAGGAAATAAGTACCTGCGTACCGACGGACAGATAGACAGACGCCGATCACAATAGCTCACCTGAGTAGAAGGTAAACTAAAAAGGCTGATAAATCCAAAAGCCCTAAACTGAAATGAACAAATAGATCACCAATTGGAGACTAAGGCAATTCTTTGTGTTAAATTGTCTCAGTGAATATGTATGAGTCTTCAAATTTCACGCCATATGACTATATCTATTTCTTTATTTTCTTTTTTTATATTATCAAATCATTAACGGATTAATCTTCTTTCTTTTCATGTATCCTTCATTTGTTATGTGTAAATAGACCCGAACTATTCTTGGACACATTTCAGATTTAAAGATTTTATTTGGGATTTTTCAGAATTGTGCAAATATGGAAGCTTAAAAATTGTGCACTAGTTTTGCCATGTTAAATGTACGTTTATATTTAAAGCTGGCTGGCTTTGTGCTTATAGGCTTTTGAAAACTCACTCAATTGAATTATGAAACGTTGACATTCCAATGTATTACCAATAAAAAGTTTCTAATTCCCGCTAGTCAAGATCGATTTATGATTGAGTTACCAATCGAACATTTTTTAACAAGCAGTCCTTCCATTTTGCTTTGTCCGAAAGACTGCGAACGGGTTAATTTCAGCTGTAGGACATTATTGTAATCGGATTACCACGGACCGTGTGACTCAGCGCTTGTAAATATAGCAGACGACAAAATTGTGATCGATATTGGCTGTCTACGGTTCCAAATGTTGTTGTAAAGTGACAAACTCCCTCCACTAATCAATCTTCTTACCACTCTAGCAAACTGTTGTACACGAAACCCACCGCTTGTTTCTCTGTCGGCATTTTTTGTGACAAAATATTTAAGAGATGAAGAGTATATCTTTCTACTTTCATTTAAGCAATGAAGAGATTGGTTAACTTTAAGACATAATCATACTGTATGACTACGTGAAGCCGCGTATTAATACAGAGTAAATAAGTTTTTACTTTCATACCAAAATCAAAAAAAAGAAATTATTCCCTTGTCTTCTTATAATCTGATGCTATCAAGTCATCCGAATCAAATAGTATACTACCTAAATTGAATTTTTATGTATCTACTAAAATAGCTCAAAGTTTTGCCCATTTAAGTATGAAAAAATTCAGGCAATCAAAACGCTTAGATCTTGATAGTCAAAACTAAAATGAAACCATAACAATGTAGACCCAAACCAGTCTTGAACATATTTAGGTTTTTCCTAATTTTAAAAACAGAATCCAAGTGAAGTTGAGGGCTGAGGCCATAGTAGTAGCGCGTAGAACTCCTAATCTCGGGCTCCCGACTTCCCGATCCCCCCCCAAACAACAACAACAACAACAACAACACCCCCCAAAAAACAACAACAACCCAAAAACACAACAATGACATTAAAACAAATGAAGTACGTATACACTGAACAAATCTGTCCAACTTAAATGCTGTTTCGAAGGCCGGTTTGGATTCCTGAAGTATTATAAATTTAATTCATCCAATATGCCAGTCTTTTCGTTTCTAAATTTGTCAGTTTAAGCTTAGGCCATAGTGGTAGCGCGTAGAACTCCTAATCTCGGGCTTCCGGGTTCGATCCCCGGCCGCGACGAATATCCTTTCCGACATTTGTCCCCCTCCAATTGCTTGATAATCGTAAACCTAAGCGGGATAAGCAGCTGAGAGCTCGGAAAGGATGTGGTAGTACCGGGGTAAGAAATACCAGGAATCTATGGTTAGGTGCTCCAGCCTCCACGATATGACTGAAATACTGTTAAAAGTGTCGTTAAACCCCATTCAATCAGTTAACCAAGTGAAGTCGAGTAAGCTGTTTCAGTATTTTACTTGGTGTTATAATAAAATCGTGAGTTATCTTGATGACACTGTAGTTACCACAATTCACAGATAGGCTAAATCCCGAATCCTAATTAGCTCTTTGACTTAAATGTTGTACTTGTTTTAAAATTATTCAACCAATTCCCACACAACAAAATTTTAGAATGGTCCAAATTGAAAGACGCTGAGAAAAAGAGAAAAACCCTAGAGGCGCTTGAGCGCCTGATTCGCTCCACCGACCTGAATTTACCTATCATTCCTGAGAAATTTGGTGGAAAACTATCCTGCAGATTGTAGATTTTCACTATTACCATATGTGAAAATTAGCCCAATCCAATTAGGCAAAGTTTACAGCCAATCAATTCTTTTTTGGCAATCTAATAAAGGATAATTCCAGTGAAATTTGGTTGAAATCCATCCAATTGTTTCTGAGAAGAAGATTTTCAAATCTTTCACCATATATGGAAATAAGCCCCCGCCCATTAAAGCCGTGTTTTCTGTCCTATCAAAACTCGTCGAAGAAATCTGATAAAGGATCACCTAACGATCAATCCAGTGAAATTTAGCTTAAATCCATCAATTGATTTCTAAGAAGAAGATTTTCAAAAATTTCACCATATATGGAAATAAGCCCCCACCCATTAAAGCCATTTTTTCATCCGATCAAAACTCTTTGAAGCAATCTGATATAGGGTCACCCAAGGATTCTTTCTGTACAATTTGGTTGAAATCCATTAATTAGTTTCTGAGTAGAATATTTTCAAAAATTTCACCATATATGGAAATAAGCCCCCACCCATTAAAGCCATGTTTTTCATCCGATCAAAACTCTTTGAAGCAATCTGATATAGGGTCACCTAAAGATTCTTTCTGTATAATTTGGTTAAAATCCATAAATTGGTTTCTGAAAAGAAGATTTTATAAGGTTTCACCATATATACAATTTCGGCTCGCCCATTAAAGTCATGTTTTTCATCCGATCAAAACCCTTTGAAGGATTCTGATAAAGGGTCACCAAAGGATCATTTCTGCGAAATTTGGTTGAATTCTGTTCAATACTTTCTGAAAAGAAGATTTTTAAAGTAAAAGTTTACGGACGGACGGATAGACGGACTCACAACGGAATCAACGCCATGACAACAGCTCGCTGGCTTTCAGCCAGTAGAGCTCAAAAGCAAACAAGATACAGATATTTACTACAATTTCACATCTGGCCAAAGTGACAAATTCTACTGCAGTAACACTCCTTAATAGGTCTCTAGGAGCACATTATGAGACAAAGTCATATATTTCAGAAATTCGTTTTTGGTGAGGATGCGTCTGAAAATGTCTGACAAAATGGTTTTAAATGATCACTTATGTAAATGTTGTGAATGAATTCATAGGCGAGACGAACGTCAAAATACAGCAACTTAAATCTATCAGCAGTATAATTTGGGCATCTGAAATAACTAGAAACATTTTTAGAGTGCTAGGAAATCGGTAAATTTAATCTAATTTCTATTTTTATACCAAAACGATTCAAACTATTGCGCAAGCCAAAGAATGCTGTTTTATGTTATGTTTAAAGCTCTGCAAAAGAGTTAAAAATGGATAACTAAAACAATTATTGTAACATAACAAGCGTTTACCCAGAGCGACGTTTGGCAGCACGCAACTCAGAATTACTTAGCCACTTGTCTTCGAATGATTTTGCCGCCGTCATAGCACATTCGGTAGCGCATCAGACTCCCAATCTTCAACCATGGGGTGTTTTTGGATCGATCCCCGGCGGCGGCTAAAATAACGTTATGAGGATTTTTCTTTTTCAAAAACTAAAAACAAAAAAAAGTTCATTTTAGACAAGCTTCGTGAATTTATTATATCTTATATATCCATATTCTACATTCGGTCTCGTGAATTATATCGCGGCGACTGGAGCGCCAAATCATGGATTTCTGGTATTTCTCTTTTGGCATTTCTCACACCAGTACTACCAGAATATCCTTTCCGAGCCACCAGATGCTCATCCCATTTAGGTCTACGATTTTCCACCAATCAGCGGGAGGCAAAATCCTGAAAGGATATTCACCTTGGTCGGGGATCGAACCTTGGAGCCCTTTCTGAATTTGACCCCAAGGCGACTTTTTCTTATTTTCTTACCAGAAGAGCATTACCATACTAAACATAGTATAGGAACGTCTGTTAACGCTACACAAACTTATCCATCGATTGGTGACAGGAAAATGTTGAAAACAAAATTCTCCGCAGCCAGTGATCGAACCTAGACTCCCATGATTAGGAGTCATACACGCCACCAATATCGCTATGGCCCCGGCATTAAGTTGGCCAAAACTTAACAAATATCGTTAAAAAAAATAAAAAACATCCGAAGAAGTTGTGCGATTTGGCTTTTAACTAGATTAGTTTTTGGCTTCCGGACTTTGTGATTTCAAATTTGTTTCACTGGAATCGTGAGCTTTTTTTTAATAGATATCTTTCTAATTTATCATTATGTTTATTTTTACAGAAGCGGTTAATTCTCTCAAGCTATTTATCATAAAGCGGACATTTACTGTTGTCTTCTAAATAACCCATTCATCATCATCATCATAATCATTTTCTATGTAAGTATAATTATCATTATAAGGAATAACCCATTATCAGTCTACAAACTCTTAGACGGGTCCAAATTGAAGGAATTACCGTCGACGGTTAAAGTTTATGAAAATTTGGATGTTTTCAACCTTCTTGGTTGAAAACGTCGTGGAAAATGAAGAAATTGCTTGCTGCAAATAATTTCTTCATTTTACACGTTTTCCAGATTGTTTTTCTTGAGGATTGTGCAAAATTGTCATTATGTGGAAATGTGTTAAGATATTAATTATCATAATCATCATTACCTCTTGTATTGGAATTGATAGATTTAATTCGGAAAGCCGGTCAGTTCGTTAACTTAAACTGTCATCAGCAACATGCTTGAATTTGGACAAGTCTAAACATTTGTCGTCTGGTAATTGCTTAAACAAGGGTGTATCATTATCATTATAACTCGCTAGTACCATAAACTGGTAGCCCGCTGTCTAGTATCGATAGATCTAGGGGCAGTAACCCAGTCAAGCTAGTACCATTACATCGTTTGGATTCGCAAGGTCGTAAAATAGTTTCGGTCATTGTCGTACAATATTTTCGGGACAGTGTCGTAAAATAGTTTCGGGACAGTGTCGTAAAATAGTTTCAGACGCGTCATTTCCGTTAATCAAAAGCCAGCGTTTTGTCATCGGCGACATTTTCCTATCTGCCCTACTGGCCGAATAGGTTTTTCCTATTGATCCATGCTTCTATCTATATTTATTTATAATGGGAATGAGTCATCTTGTCGTTAGAGACGTCGTTTTTACCAATATCACACTGGGGCTTGTCTAGCTTCCAGAGGTTTGTCTTCTAATTATGACAATGACAGATTCCAAAATGCTAAACCCATTACTATAGGACACTATTTTATATTGGTTCAAATTTAAAGAAGTTACAGACGACTCTTTTTGCGTTATTTTTTTATTTTTTTTTCAATGTGGGCATTGAAAAAATTGTCTATTGCACGCATTTTTTCCTTTTCGCAATGTTTTTTCAAACACTTTGTTCTTTGGGGTTGTAAAAAGCGGAATTTCGCGAGAGTTGGTTAACACTTATGAATCAGATATAATATACATAGTCGTTGTACTCATGTTTAAATATTTCTATTTTTAGTTTCGTCTATCAAAAACGAGCGTTCTGATTGGCCGAAAAAAAACCATACCTCCATAACGAAAATTTTGAGCACGCGGCTATTTTATATGCCTGCGCACAAAATAGTTCTTTACAAAAAAGTATCAGAATTTGTAAACTATTTGCTTTTATCGCTCGATGTTATTAAATCATAAGAAATGAAGAGAGTGTTTTTGTTTTCATGGAGGTATGAAACGAAAAACCTAATCACACTTATGTTTGAATCAGCTTTCGTATCCATACAGTATTATTCATTTCATACCTCCACGAAAAAAAAAAAGAAAAATATTATATTCATCTCTTAAATAGATATTCCTGCCGAATTAATGTTATGAGCTTAGAATCTTATTCGTATATTTTTCCGATTTCTCATGGCTAGAAACCATTTCATTCAATGAATTTATTGCTGGAAGAAGCCCGTCCAGTTTTGCCTACTGCGAAAGTTCATAAGATCAAATATGATACACTTATTCCGGTCAAAAGTTTTCAGACATGTTTTTCATGAAATTTTCTTTGGAAATTCATTTTGAGAGAGCTATTGTTAACCAATCGACTTCGCATTTAAAAGTTTTAAACATATTTAAAGTGTAAAAAATTGAACAATGTGTTTGCTTATTACAGTGGGTATAGGAAGGGAAAAAGTTGGTTGAAATGGATAACTTATGCAGACACGAAAATTCGAATTGGTTGCAATTAAACTTGAGTATGATATAAACATAATTAGATTATGGTGTCAAATGCTTTTTTAGAGTCTGCGGAGTTCCTGAAAAGCGAAAAGTAACGACCCTGGTCAAAAACTTTTCGTTCTTAAACGAATTTCTGAGTCTAGAATGACCACTTAAGAGACGAAGAGAATATTTTTTGTTTTCATGGAGGTATGAATCGAAAACCTAATCACACTGATTAGGTTTTTCGGTTCATACCTCCATGAAAACAAAAAATATTCTCTTCATCTCTTATAATTTAATAGCATCGAGCGAAAAAAACAAAAGCTTTACAAATTTTGATACCTTTTGTAAGGGATTATTTTGTGCGGAAGCATACAAAATCGCTGCGTGCTCAAAATTTTGTTCGTGGAGTTATGAATAAGGTTTTTCGACCAATCAGAACGCTCGTTTTTGATAGACGAAACTAAAAATTAAATTTTTCTGCTATATAATAGCAATATTTTAAAAAATGCGACCTCTGGTTGAGTTCCTCTGTAACTCCTTTTCAAGTATTCGTTTGAAAGATGTAAAACTTTACTATATTGAGACGGCTAGGATATCGTGTGTCATCTTGTATGCGTTGTGGAGGCTATAGTACCGTGTATCATCTTGTGCGCATTGTAGAGACTATCGTTTCGTGTATCATCTAGTGTGTGTATAGTATCGTGTGTCATCTTGTGCGCATTGTAGATACATAGTATCATGTATCATCTTGTACGCATTGTAGAGAATATAGTATCGTGTATCATCTTGTGCGCATCGTAGATACTATAGTATCGTGTATCATCTTCTGTGTGTTGTAGAGACTATAATTTCGTTTGTTATATTTTACGCGTTGTAGATACTAGAGTATCGTGTATCATCTTGTGTGTGATGTAGAGACTATAATATCGTATGTCATATTTTGCGCGTTGTAGATACTATAGTATGGTGTATCATCTTGTTTGTGTTGTAGAGACTATTGTGTCGTGTATCATCTTTGCGCGTTGTAGATACTATAGTATCGTGTAACATCTTGTGTGTGTTTTAGAGACTATTGTGTCGTGTATCACTTGTTCGCGATGTAGAGACTATCGTATCGTGTATCATTTTTGGTGAGTTGTAGAGGCTATAGTATCCCGCATCATCTTGTGTGCGTTGAAGAGAGTATAGTATCTTGTATCATCTTGGGTGCATTGTAGATACTATAGTTTTGTGCATCATCTTGTGTGCGTTGTTGAGAGTATAGTATCATGTATCATCTTGTGTGCGTATAAGAGAGTTTAGTATCGTGTATCATCTTGTGTAAGCTGTATAGACTACATTATCTTGTGCCATCTTGCGCGCATTGTAGAGACTATAGATCGTGTATAAACTTGTATGCGCTGTAGAGACTATATTATCGTGTTTCATCTTTTGCGCACTGCATAGGCTATAGTATTGTGTATCAACTTATGTGCGTTATAGAGTTTATAGTATCGTGTATCATCTTTTGTGCGTTGTAGAGACTATAGTATCGAGTATCAACTTGTGCACGTTGTAGAGACTATCGTATCGAGTATCATCTTGTGTTCTTTGTAGAGACTATAGTATCGTGTTAAGCGAACTGTAGAGACTAGCTTATCGTATGTCATATTGTGTGCGTTGCAGAGACTAAAGTAACGTATGTCATCTTGGGCGCATTCCTGTGCCATCATTTTTGACATTCAACATGTATCCTGGTCAGATTTTCTATGTCTCAGATATGTTCGATATGTGGTTCTGTGTGGCGAAAAGCTATTCCATTACGTCAATAATTGGGAGAAAACGTAAAAACACCAAACAACATTCATAAAGATATAAAATTTGACAAACTTTCTTGAAATTTGGTAGTCACCATGGTCTGTACCATGGACATGGTCGATATAGGATAACTCGGGGTAAAAACAAGGTCCCCAGGTTCAAATCTAAGAAAATGTTGTCTACAGGCCAGGCTATATTCTAGGTTAGGTAGCCTTGATACTTGGTCCGAAAGTTTGACTTTTGGGTCCCTCGGGAAGAAACATGTTCGTTAACGTATATGGGGACGATCAGTCCTTCATTTTCTGTCTGGTTACACATAATCACAAAATATTCTTGAATCCTAAATTGTTATATGTTTCCTGAAAGTCTTTCATATGAATCAGTTAATTATACCTTTAACCATTTCCACGCAATTTCCAACGCGATGAAGAAAAATAAAACAAGACAAAGAAGAGAATGCTATTTATTAGCATTTGCTGCAACGTTTTCAACACTGCCTTCCACAAAATTTAAAGCTTTGGCAATATTTGAATATCGTCTGCACCTCCTTTCAATTTGGACCGGTTTAAAAAAGTGTCGTCTGGTATTGGGGTTAAAAAACATGGAGTAAAGAAGCAGTGAGTAGTTTTGATAGATTCAGAGTGGCTAGAACCTCCTCTGATATAAGAAAAAAGCGACTGTGTATCCATGGAGGCATTAACAAATGACAGGTTTATAATGGAATTTCATGTGGGCCCAAAAAGATAGACATTCAAACTGACATATAAATCGAATAACAGTTTTACAGTCACCAGCTCTCCCTATTGTCATACTGTACCGAATAGAGAGGCTTTCTTTGTTTTCCAAAGAAGCGAAGCTATGTGAATCATAATTGCATTTGTTGTTGTTATCCTTATATCACTTTCATTTTAGACTCGATCTGACTTTACCCATGACTAGACGTCAGAATTGTAGATCGGACCAAATTTTGATAGATCAAATTCTAAAAGTGTTTCCCTTTTGGGATAAAATAACATTGTGAAAAATGGAGAAATTGCTTGTAACAAGCAATTTCTTCATTTTCCACAATGTTCCCGAAGCCTTTTCCCGTAAGGATGTTAAAAAGTTGCATTATAAGGGAATGGGTTAAGAGACAATGGAATGAATAAGCATTTATCGTTGATTGGTTGAAAATGTGTATAGTTAATAAATAAGTAGACTAGTACGCATGTTAGAAAAAAACAAACTCTTATACATCTTGTGATGTAATTGCGTGTAAGGTTACATTCTAAAACTTTTAAAAAATTCAAACCAATTAAATTTCTGTACAAAATACGTTATCAATTGACCAATCACTGGCCCCGCCCCCTTATTCCTAAAGGCCACGCCCACTGACTCCGACAGGAAGTTCCCCTTCGATTTCAAACAGTATCATTTGCAAAATTTATTGCCAGTAGGATGTAACAAAAAGTAGAGCGGTTGGTTGGCGGCCTGAACGTCGTAATTACAGCTTGAATCAGCTTTACTTTCGATGTTTAAGTCACCAAACCAACAAAAATCTTTCACACAAAGGGCGACCAATATCGGAGTTCAAATCTCAATTCAGGGCTGAATGAATGATTGGATTGGATTGGTCGATAAATTCCTTGATTGACAGCCGCGAATGGTCAATTGAAAGATCATGGCTGTACACCAAAAAAATCAATCAGCCAATTAAACCATTCATTTTGACCGGATACGAACTTTGAACTCCAACAATGATCGACATTTATGTGAAGCATTTTAGATTGTTTGGCGACTTCAACGTCGATACTAGAGCTTGTTCAAGCTGTAGTATCGACGTTTAAGTCGCCAACCAACGAATTTACTTTTTTCTACATGCTACATGTTACTGGCCAAAAGATTTGCTGATTTACGCCGTTTAATATCTAAGTCGAGCTCAGTAGGCATGGCAAACGATCAGTAAATCAAAGCGATTTCCCCGTACCTTAACTATGCTTACGCGTAATTGAGAATTGATTGATTGATTGATTGAACGGGGTTTAACGCCACTTTTAACAGTTTTTCAGTTATATCGCGGCGGCTGGAGCACCTAACAATTGATCCTGGTATTTCTCACATCAGTACTACTGCTACATCTTTTCCTAGCCCCCAGCTGCTGTCCGACTTAGGTTTACAATTATTCACCCATAGGCGAGAGACAAATGTCGCAAAGGATAACTTCCGCCGCCGGGAATCGAACCCTTGACATCCCATGATTGAAGATTAGGAGGCAATTGAGAATTGACCAAGGATTTTATTTTGAGTTTAAAAACAAAAGCAAAAACTATGTTTGAATTTCAAGTTGGTGGAACTTAGAAAATATTTTTCTTGTAGGATAGAAAACTTTGTGGACATTGAAGAAATCATCCACAATGTTAATGCTTTTTTTCATGAGATGCGTGAAAAAAAATGGGATTGAGTGGGAATGGGCTACGATTACTAGACGGCAAAAATTTAAGGCTGGTCCAAATTGAAAGGAGTTGCAAATGACACTTTAAGGTTAATGAAATTTTAGATTTTATCAACTTTCATGGTGGAAAACATTTTGTTAAATAAAGAAATTGCTTATTACAAGCTTTTTTTTAAATTTTACACAATGTTTTCACAATCGGTTTTCTTGAGGGGTGTCAAAAAGCGTCATTGTGTGGAATGGGTTAAACATAATAAAAGTATGACAGATTTCGAAGAGGAATCACCATCATTGAAGGTTACCACACAAAATATTACATAGAGAAAGCTCAAAATATACGGAATTATTTTCATGTCAAAATTTAAATTTCCTTAATCGTCCATCAAATTATATGTTGTTGGAACTCATAACGGTAATAACAGAACGCAGTTGACAATCAAAACTGTTATCGAACAGACATTGAAATATAAAATTTTATGGGCAGATATCTTTCGAACTATTCTGTTTAACCCTTTACTGTACAATCACTGGTTTTTACGACCTTGTGATTTTATACTTGAGAAAACATTGTGGGAAAAGAAGAAATTGCTTGCCACAAGCAATTTCTTCTTTTTCCCACAATATGTTCTACCCTACTGAATGGTTATTTTCAAATTAAATCCAATATAAATTGTCGTCTGCAAACCTTTGAAATTGGACAGGTCTAAAATGTTACACAATATGATTCAAGGTTTTTTCCTGAGTGTCATAAAACTGACCAATCGCGACTTTCAATCAAGAAATAAACCGACCAATCAAATTATCTATTCAGCCCGGACCTGAGCTTATCAACTCTTAAACATTGGCGCCATGTTTGTTTACCTTTATTGTTGGTTTGGCGATTCAAACGTCGTTACTACAGCTTCTTTAAGCTGGAGTTACGACGTTTAAGTCAACAACCAACCATTTTACTTTTTTTGTTTACATACTACTGGTCATAAATAAGGCTGTTAAAAATCGAAGCGGAACTTCCTGTCGGAGTCAATGGGAGGGACAAAAGAAGTAAGTGGGCGGGGCCAGCGATCGGTCAATAGCGGGAATGTTCAAGAATGGGTGTCGATTTTTACCGCGCCTCGACCCTTTTTTTCCTAATTAAAATACGAACGTAGCAAAACGGTTATGTTGTTTATATTTTGATTCATAAGTTATTTTGATATGAACCTGTTCTTGAAGATTAGAATTGTCTAAACGATGGCATTTATTTGAAATTGAGTTATTTAAAACCTTTCACGCTTTCACATCTCGATCATTTTAAATTATTTCAGTCAACATTGATTTAGGAGACTAATGTTCGAAGGTCTCCTTAATTTTCGCGTTAAACCATTTTTTTTAAACCATCATAATATTTCACATGCTTTGTAACAGTATTAATAAGCTCTCTTGTATTTTTCAATAATCTAATTAATGGTGAAATGATTAATGTGTATTCTGGAGCATTGCAAAAAGTTGTTTCAAATATAAGTGAGGCGAGATCAAATTACTGGCAGAAAATGAGATTGTCAACGAGACGATATAACCCTTTCCCGTTTTTTCGAAATTTTAGACTGGTCCAATTTGAGGACAATGCAGACCATATAAAAAGTGAGTTCAATTTGAAACGAAACAATTCTCTTTGGTAGAAAATATTGTGAGAAAAACAGAATTTGCTTGTTACAAGCAATTTCTTCTTTTTTTTACAACATTTTCTTGTGTATAAATTCCTTTATGACGTTAACACCAGGCACTGTAGAGGTAAGTGTTAAAGTTTTTTCTTTTATGTGGATTCAACCGATTTTTTCTGTGCTTAAAAAGGAATTAAAGCAAAATATTGTAAAAATTTATCACAAGGACTTACTCCTTACCCACTTCCAGACGGCAAAATTTCAGACTTGTCCAAATTGAAGAGTTGCAGACGACGATGTAAAGTGTATGAAATATCTTTTTTTTGCCTTTCTGGGTAGAAAATATTGTGTAAAATGAAGTAATTGCTTGTTGCAAGCAATTACATCATTTTATACAATGTTTTCACAACTGTTTTTCATGAGTGGCATCAAAATTCGTCATTGTGTGGGAATGGGTTAAATACAACAATTCATTATGATATCATGTGATTTTGTTCAGAGAGAAAGATACCGTCACAAGTGATTATTTATGTATGATTTGAAACAATCGCAACCATCATGTTTTTACGAAGTTGACTTTCATGCATATTTGTTGAAATCTTATGTTTTTTAGACCATTTTGTTTCATAACAAGAAATATATTATTTTCAACCGTATTTGAGTCTGCTTATTTGTTGAAATCACATGTTTCTGACTATTTTGCTTCATAACAAGAAATATATCATCTTCAACAGTATTTAATTCTTTTTGTGACCGGCGCGGATCCGGGGAGGAGGGGGGGGGGTTGAAAGGGTACCACGGCTCTAGATCGCTGCCCATTTCCCTCTCATTTGAATATGACAAAATATAGTAATAAGATTCGTAAAATCTGTTAAAAAAAAGAATCATTATGTCAGTTAGCAACCAAATTGTCGTACTTTCAGCTTTGTTCAGGGTATAGTTACGACAGTTTGCTAACTACCTAACGTATATTATAAGATGAGTACAATTTCGGTTGGACCCCCCATCTAGGTCCATGCATTTGTGACGAATCCAACAATTTATGGTGTACGTAAGTCTATGTTACTTATCCCCCCTCACGTCCATAAAGTTCATGTAAAATTATCATGCGAGTAAATCTACGACGTTGAGTACTTTACAAGACTATATAGTTCATGTAAAATTATCATGTGAGTGAATCCACGACGTTGAGTACTTTGCAAGACTATATAGTTCATGTAAAATTATCATGCGAGTAAATCCACGACGTTGAGTACTTTACAAGACTATATAGTTCATGTAAAATTATCATGTGTGTGAATCCACGACGTTGAGTACTTTACAAGACTATATAGTTCATGTAAAATTAGCATGAGAGTGAATCCACGACGTTGAGTACTTTACAAGACTATATAGTTCATGTTAAATTTTCCTCTGCTTAAATCTACGATATTAACCCATTCCCACTCAGTGACGCCTTTAGACGCCT
Organism: Fragum fragum; assembly: GCA_946902895.1. Classification (NCBI taxonomy): domain Eukaryota; kingdom Metazoa; phylum Mollusca; class Bivalvia; order Cardiida; family Cardiidae; genus Fragum; species Fragum fragum. The sequence continues at coordinate 4,094,064 of OX336367.1, forward strand.
CCCAAGGGAAAGGCTTTGGAAAATATTTTGGAAAATGAAGAAATTGCTACAAGCAATTTCTTCATTTTTTCACAAAGTGTTCTACGCAGAACGTTGAAAAAATCCAAAATTTCATTAACTTTAAATCATCGTCTGCAATTTCGGCCAATCTAAACTTAATGCATCGTGCAACTCTATGTAGTTCATGTATAATTATCTTGAGCGAAAATATAGGACACGTATCACTCTGCACGTCTTAATAGCTTATGTAGAATTATCATTTGCTTAAATCTACGACATTGAGTAAACTAGTTCATGTAGAATATTTGGTGATGTACATTCTTTCTAAAAGACGCATAGTGAAGACTCTGATCAGACTATGCGGTTGCATAATCTGATCTGAGTCTTTACTTGGCGAGATGCGTAAGTATTCGAAATGTCCTAATTATTTATCATTTTAGTTCAAGAACAAAATATGCAGATTCTTTTTGAAGATAATTTTGAAGGCTCTATGAGTTTGAAAAGCAATACAGGATAAAGTGGGCCACTGCAGTTTCTATTCAAACAATAGACAATGAGAAATTACTCATTACTTAATAATTTATAATTTTGGTATTTTTTTACTAACGCCGGTTTATAACATGTAACTTCTTAAAGATCTTCTATCAAATATTTGAGGATGGTTTTCGTATATTTGACTCTTTCAGCCCTTTCAGAAAGCATCCCGGAAGACAGACAAAATACAGATCAGAACGTATGTCAAGTGGGAAAATGGCGTTTTATTTCCTCGAATCACGAAGCTAGGAAGTCATTAATTTAAAGTGAAAGTCGGGATGAAAAATGTGGCAATATCACACATGGACGTAAATAACGGATTAACCCATTGGCAGATGACAATATTCTGCTATGGTCAAACATAAAACGAAGCTATTCGCAAGTGAAGTGCATTTGAAAATTCTGTATAAGAAGATTGATTGATTGAATAGGGTTTAACGCCACTTCTGGCAGTATTTCAGTCATATCGCGGCGGCTGGAGCACCTAACAATGGGTTCCTGGTATTTCACACACCATTACTACCACTACATCCTTTTCAAGCCTCTAGGTGCTATCCCGTTCAGGGATACAATTATTCACCCATTGGTGAGAGACAACTGTCGGAAATGTTATGTGCCGCCGCCGGGGATCGAACCCATGACGTCCCATGACTGAAGATTGGGGTCTGTATAAGAAGAGTTGACGTATTTCTCTTTGAGTCACAGAAAGTAGATACGGTGATAGAATAATGTTGCTAGTAAAGGATCTGTCTCTATCCACGTCTCGAGGTTTTTGAAACTGCGAAGTTTCACGACCCTACTAACACTTCGTATAATGAACAAACCTTAATTTTAATATAGAATGAAGTACTTTGGGGGAATAGTTGAAACAAAAATCGAATTATGATTACCCGCCAAACGATACTAAGGATATTTTGCTCTTTGAAGTTTTTCAGAATGAAGAATAGTCATTTTACCTTGTGATATTGTCGCTGGGCGTGTAAAATGTCGTAACTACAGCTTTATTCGCCAAACGACGATATGTTTATTTTCAAAATACCATTTTCTATTGACCTCTGCTAGGTCCTTACTATGATTCAAAGCATTTGCCTTACCATTTCCTATTCATTCCCTGGTTTTTATCTCCCTTTGATTTTATGATTGGGAAATCATTGTAGAAAAAGAAGAAATTGCTTGTGAAAAGCAATTTCTTCTTTTTTCTACAATTTTTCTACCCTACTGAATGGATATTTCTGAAATTAAATCCACTTTCAATTGTCGTCTGCAAAACCTTTGAATTTGGACCGGTCTACAATTTTGCGAAACGGAAAAGGGTTAACGCAGATCTAAGGTAGACCTTTATCGCATGACTGGACAAAGATTATAAAAGAAAAAATGACTACTCACTTTGTCTGGTGTCAGGTCGTTCCCGTGTTTCCCGTGTTGTTAGCTGCTTCTGTAACTTGGTCTGTTCTTGTTGGAGTTCATGAGACAGCGTGTTAAACCGTCTCAATAACTGTTGCAGCTCCGTGCTACTACTCGATGAGATCTGCTTTGGCACCGCGTAAATTGGCTCGTCGTCACTCATTGCCCCCGCGTAAGTCTCATAATCCGAGGCAAATCCCCGGGTGTCCGCCGTTACTTGTCCCCGGGGGTGCGTATAGATTATCTCAGAATCCGAGTTATAGCACTCCGGAGATCGTGCCCTGGGTTGGACCTTGGCCCCGTATTTTGCCCTGGAATGTATCATTTCACGAAATCCGCCCTGATAACGCCGCATATTGTCCGTGTAACCGCGATATCCTGATATTTCCTGCATGGTTTGATAGGGATCGCTGTAAGCTCCCCGATCACTATCTAAACTGTAATAGGGAGGGGGTTTACCTGCACTGTGGTACGATTGTATGGTACTGCCTTTAGAAGGCGATCTTTGGTGGGTGGGGACAAATTTACGCTCACTTTGGATATACCTATATTCTCTGTCCATTGAATCACTCGGGTGAAGAGAAAACGGTGATAATGCCCCTGGTACATGGGGGACACCAGGGTCATCATGGAGCCCTAACGTTGAACTGTACCCCCTGTGCCCCGTGTAGTGGTCCCTACTTCCGGAATCGATGCTACGAGGCAAGGACCCCTCACTGGAATTCTCACTGTCATTGACCTCGTCCCCCGTAATGAGTTTAGCCTCAGCTTTATGAGGTGAGATGAAAATACTAGCATATTGTGAGGAGGTAGGTCGCTCATGTCGCGGAAAACGCTTGCTCAGGTAGTCTATATCAGTTTGTGGCGCGCTTGTGCTGTAGGCATGCTCATACATATCTGGAATCTTCTCCGTCATTTCTAATTGGGTGTCGGAGTTTGCTCTCACATGGCCTTTCTTTACGACGACTACCGGGGGACTCGAACCTTGTTCCGTGGTGGCCAGGGACGGACATGACGCGTTTTTCTTGTAACAATTTTTAACAGAACTAATTTTAAGCATTAATTTCCTAGGAATAGACATAAGTATAACAACATCGTCCAGAGACATTTTACCCACCTCCACATTGTTGACCGCAATAATTTCATCCCCGACATGCAACAAGCCGTTCCTTTCCGCTACAGTTCCTAACTGAATCCGTGATATAAAAACACCTTCATTTCGATCTATTCCATTCCCTTCGCGAATATAAAAGCCGAGGGTTTCCCCGGGCTGTTTAAATATCTCCACCGTTTGAATCATGGAAGAATTATCCATTTCTATAGTCTTTATGCCCATCTCCGGACCCGAAGTTCGTCCGCTGTAAGGCGAATTTTTAGCACCATTTCTAGAGTGAATCACTTCCGAGTTACCTGGTTTCCTCACCGAGTCACCGTGTGCATCACGCACTCCTGGCCGCACATAATGGGAGTAGGGACGAGTTTCTAGGCTCTGTGATCGTCTGCTTGGTCGGCTGTGTGGAGTGTGACGTTCTGTTCCCGACTTGTGACGACCGGGACCTTGTGCCATAGACTCCTCGTCCTAGAATGTAAAACACTCTGTAAGCCTACTGATTTGTAGCGGCAGAAGAACGAATTAAATTAATCACGAGTCGCGATCGATACCCAGCTCAAAACGGCTCTACTTCCCATCGAAGTTTTCAAGGTGCTTTACACCACGTTACTAGTGCGAATGAGCGCTTGAATCAATATCGATTACGCAGCCTGAACTAAATATAGATTTGCCGTGAAGAGTATTTAGGATATTGTAGTGACATTGGTCCGGATAATTGCAAGATAGATGGACTTTGTTCCAATTGAATGGCGGTCAGTGTACATGAGAAACGAAAAGGCAGCGTTAGTGGGTTATTCAATATCAATTAGAGGATTGTTAATGCTGTATTGTTGCCATGGCACTATTGGAAACGGAAGCCATACTTTGTACATAAACGATAACTCTAATAGAATACCAATTATAAGAATAGCAAGATTACTTCCCCTCTCACATGACCGCCATATGCAAAAGTTGCAATGCGAGTGAAATATGTTAAAATCAATTATATTGCGCGAGGTTAAAAAATCGTTTAATTTCCTATCATTGTTTACCGCTGCATTATTGAAACAACAAAATGACCCTTTAACCCAATCCCACACAGTGACGCTTTTGGACGCCCATCAAGAAAAATACTTTGGAAAACATTGTTGAAAATGAAGAAATTGCTTGTTACAAGCAATTTCTTCATTATCCACAATGTTTTCTACCTCAAAGGTAAAAAAAAGTCCACAAGCTTTGAACTGTCTTCTGCAACTACTTTCAATTTGGACCAGTCTATTTTTTGTCGTTTGTTAATGGGTTAAAGAAGGCTTTGAACTGTGAAAAAAAGCGTTCAGTCGGCAGAAATTTTACGTGGGCCTACAATTACGTTATGCAGCGCAATTATTCCTGTAGTTTAAAACTCTCTAAGTTTGTTTGGACCAGGCTGACAGTGTGTGGTTCGGTAAAGAGCTAGACAGAGAAATGAGCTCCAGTCACGCTATCTATAACTATGTCTCACTAAATCATATGCATTTATCGCGATACTTGCCGGCTAGAGGAATTCGTTTCAATCACGCTACCATTTTACCCTGAGACAAATGAAATGTTGCATTAAAATCGATCTTAGAATGAGTTTTACTGGTGTCGGGCTGTACCGACACGTCTCGGCAATTTTCGGGGGATCGCATCGAAAACTAATTTTGAATACACAACCCTATCTAAATCATTATTTCGATTCAAATTTTAATTTTAGTTTTAGTTTTATCTTCAAAATCTCTGCATTCTTGTTGGCTTGAGGCTTGGTGGATCGCTAGGCACGCCCATTAACTCCAACAGGAAGTTCGACTTAGATATTAAACGGCGTTATTTTGCAAAATTAATGGCTAGTTACGTGCATCAAAAACGTCATATGTCAGGCTGGCGACCAACATGTCGTAACTTCAGCTTGACGTCTAAGTCGCCAAAAACAACAAAAATTTCACACAAATGTCGACCAATATCTGAGTCCAAATTTCTTTTCCGGTCTAAATTATTGATTTGATTGGTCTATCAATTCTTGTCTGACTAATGCGATCCGTAAATAGGTTGAAAAGGGAAAATGGGTACGGAAATGGTTCAATGTTTTGCTGTTATGAAATATCGCAATCGAGACCGAGCCATACTTTAACCCATTCCAACACAAGAAAATTTTAGACTGGTCCAAATTGAAAGAAGCTGCAGACGACAATTTCAAGTTGATGGAATTTTGAATTTTTTTTGTCTTTTTTGATAGAAAACATTGTGGATAATGAAGAAATTGCTTGATACAAGCAATTTCTTCATTTTCCACAATGTTTTCCAAAGCTTTTTCGTTGAGGGGCGTAAAAAGGAGGGATTGAGTTGGAATGGGTTAAAGAATTTGTATGACGAAATAAATGCATTTTGTTTTCAATGGGGTATGAAATTTAAAGACTTAACACTCTGTATATTAATCTGGCTATGTTTTCAGCATCACACTCAAGAAAAAAAATTAAACCATTTTCTTGAAATTTTAAATCATATGGACATGTCTTATAAAAAAGACATAAAAACAAGCAAATCGTTAACCAGGTTGACAGTTTGTTAATGGCAAACAAGCGAGCGTAAGCTTTACAATTATTTCCATACTTAATTATTGTTTTGTTTGAATGGGGTTTATTGCCATCTTAACAGTATTTCAGTCATATCGCGGCTGCTAAAGCACCTAACCATTGAGTCCCGGTATTTCACACACCAGTACTACTTCAGAGCCTCCAGCTGCTCATCCACTTAGCTTTATGATTATCCAGACGTTAGTGGAAGACACATTTCGAAAAGAATATTTACCTTGGCCGGGGATCGAACCCTGGACCTCACAATTGAGAGTCCGGCACGCTATTGCCGCGGTCTGGAGTATTTATTGACCATTTCTTTGTGCAGAAAATGTAACTAGATTATACACTGGCATAATTTATAGCTGAAACAGCTATTCTGCAGGTACACTTTATCGACGTAACATTGCAGAGGCAGAAATGCAGTTCTAATGTAGTGGTACTGGGGTATACTTCAGAAAGCAGAATCGAGCGGGACTAATATAAGTTTTTAGAACTCTTTTCCCAATCTAATCAAAACAAGAGGGCAATTAGCCCTAAAGCGCTCACCTGACTCGATGTCTGCACAGGTAATCAAAATGCCAGTGACCTAATTTCGGCAAAAGTCACATGTTAGCAAAATCTTGTATAAGAAATCAGAAACAACAAGACATTCCTACATAGATTCAGGCTCGACTTCATAGCGTAGTTGGTAGCGCAGTGGACTTCCAATCTTCAGTCATGGAGTGTCATGGGTTCGATCCCCGGCGGCGGCACATATCCTTTGCGACGTTTGTCTCTCACCGATGGATGGATAATCATAAACATAAGTATGATTACAGCTGGAGGCTTGGAAAGGATCTAGTGTTAGTACTGGTGTGAGGAATATCAGGAATCCATTTTAGGTGCTCAAGCCGCCGCGATATGACTGAATAATTATCAAAAGCGGCATTAAATCCCTTTTAAACAAAGCAGCATAGATTCCAGAATTTAGTGCCAGAAAAGAAGAATGCCAGGTTTGAGATTTGAGTTAATTGACTAAGTTGAGAATTAAAATAAGATAGTGTATGGGTTTGGTTGGATTTTTAAAAATTGATACTGTTTCTATGTAAAAAAAAAAAAAAAAAAAAAGGTGCACCCGTGTAGAGTCCAAGTATGTCCTAAGGGTCAACAGAGGTTCCCCAGGAGGTTCTACATACCAAAAAATCAATGCTCCAGGCTTTCTCATTCACAGAAGAATAATTTTTGCTTCTTTGTTTCTATGCGGAGCCCAAGTATTACCCAAAGGGTATCGTATGAACAAACTCTGTACAGATACACTTGCAGATTATAGATACCAACTATCAATACTCTAAGCTTTCTGGTTTTGGATAAACAGATTTTTTATAGTTTCGATTCTTTGTTTCCATGTTAAAGTTGGGCTGCGCACGGACAGCGCCCACAAATGACCCAATTGATTTCACATGAACAAACTCATTTCAAGTCCTTTATTAGATACTTATGAAATACCAATGCTTTAGGCTGTCTCATTTCAGAAAAGGAGATTTTCAAAGTTTTACTTCCTTGTTCCAATTTAAAATGAGATGCGCCCGGGCGAACCGAAATGTAACACAAAAGGTATCACATGAACAAACTCTGCACATGTTCATTTGAGATTCTAGATACCAAATATTTATACGCTAGGCTTTCCAATTTTATAGAAGATGATTTCTAAGGTCCCTTATGATGTGCTGCATACCATAAACCAATGCTTTAGGCTTTCTCATTACAGAGGCGAAGTTTTTCAAGGTTTTCATTCTTTTTTTTTCAATTTAAAATGGGATGCGCCTGGGCGGAGCCAAAATGTGACCCAAGGGGCATCATTTGAACAAACTTGATAGATATCCTCTATAAAAGTTAATGCATACAAAATATCAAAGCTATCGGTCTTCATGTTTCTTTAAAGTTTTTTAGTTTTGTTTCAATGAAAAATTGGGTGCGTCAAGGCGGAGCCCAAGTACGACCCAAGCGGCATCATTTGAACAAACTTGACAGGTGTTCTCTAAAAGGTGCTGCATACAAAATATGAAAGCTCTAGGTTTTCTGGTATCAAAAAATAAGTTTTTTTTAAATATTTCCTTATATCTCCACTTATTATTCCCATGACAACCAGAGTTAAGGTTGGATTTCAAACATTTGAACAGTGTTGGAAGAGCTTCACCCAGGGAAATTCCCTGTCAAGTTTTGTCATTATTGGCTTTCTGGATAAGGACAAGAAGATTTTTAAAGAAATTGTTGACAGACGCACGACAACACGACGACACTTCGTGCTCAGTTGAGGTAATGAAAAGGTTTAAACCCATTACAGTGAATATGAGTTGGCATCACAAAAACGACCAAATATTCGATAAGAAATGTAATTCTAAATTCAGAGACTAAGTATTCATTAAGAAATGAAATTCTACACTCAGAGACTATGTATTCAATAAGTAATGTAATTCTACATTCAGAGACTCAGTATGCAATAAGAAATGTAATTCTGCATTCAGAGACTAAGTATTCAATAAGAGATGAAATTCTGCATTCAGAGACTATGTATTCGATAAGATATATAATTCTACATTCAGAGAGTCTACAAAGAACGAAAAGTTTCAACTTTTGCCATCCTGCGTAACCGCGCACAGCCTGGCTAAAGTCAATTAACCCTTTCCCAGGCAACAAAATTTTAGACTGGTCCAATTTAAAAGAAGGTGCAGACGACTATCTTAAGTATGTGAAATTTTAAAATTCTTTATTTTTTGTGACAGAAAACATGATGACAATACAAAATTGCTAGTGACAAGCAATTTCTTTATTGTCAACAATGTTTTCCAAAGCGATTTTACGTAAGGCCCGCCAAAAAGCATTTTTTCCCTCAGGGGCGTAAAAGGGTGTTTTGGAATAGGTTAAGAAATTAGGAGGATAGCTGTTGTTCTCATTAGGGTATGAACCTAAAACCTGTGTGAATACTCGAAGCGGAATCGTACATTATGATCATATACTTAATTCATTTCTTAAATTTTAATTCCATCCGGCAATATAAAGCAAATAGTTTTACTAATTTTGAGTAAATTTTAATGGATCTATTCTGTTTGTAAGCAAACAATATAGTTGCGTGTTCAAAATTTTGTTCATGAAAGTGTGAAAATAAAATATATGCCAATCAAAACGCTTGAGTCTTAATAGACGGAACGAAAATTTAATGAATACTTTATGGAAGTGAGATGTTCTTTTTTATCGCATTGAGGATAATACATGATTATTCATCCATTTTCACCCGATCACAAGAAAAGAAAATACCAAGGGAATACATGAAACGTTTGAAAAAGAAATCCGATCCTGCAGAGGTTTATTCATATTGGTGTCCAAAAACGACTGTAAAGCGTGGTAGCACGTTTAACAATTCTACATTCACAAAATGAGCCAAAAGCTTTCAAGTCAGCCTGCACAACTCGAGATGACTAACCAGGGTCGATACATTCAAGCACCAGACTTGTTTGTTATATCATTTCGATTTGCTTTTACACAAAACGTCGATGAGCGATCAAAATATCGTAAATACATCTTTATTAAATAACCAGACGACAAATTCTTAACCCGATCAAAATTGGGAAGAGGTTGCAGACAACATAATGAAATGAGTTTTAGGTAAAAAAAAAATTCGTGTCATATAATGTAGAAAACATTGTGAGGAAAGGAGATTTTTCTAGCTACAAGCAATTTCTCCTTTCTGACAAATTGTTCCTTCATACATTCACTGAGGGGAGTAAAATGGGGCATAGTGCAGTAATTGGTTTAAAGGACAAAAATATGACCGAGGCGTTGAAGTTACGGCACATCATTTTTTTTTCCACTCTGATTCTATTTCCCAAAAATTTGATATAGTAATGATATGTACTTTCTTAAATTTCTGGAATTCTTATCGACTTCAGAAATAGTTGGGTCAACTCCACTCCGGGAATTCTTCTTGGTGGTTGTACCCTAATGTAGTCCATTGAGAAAAATTGAACTCCTCCTTTTGCCATGCTTTTTTAACGTTTAATCAACATCAAGTTGTTTGATGTTAGATTCTGCAGAGTGAGAGATCACTGCTGCATGTCATGCACGTTATTCAAAGCTTTTATCAGGTAATCATTTCCTTGTAGAAACTGACATTTGAAGGTGGTACCCTACAAGACCTTCACTTCCGAGGCTAAAGAATTTCATGGGTTGATGTGCAGAATGAAGATTTGCGAAAAAAATTATCCCTTGATACCATCTTCCTGGCCTGTAATTCAAGACAAAAGATTGCTCTTTAAGACGGACTAAGATTAAAGGCCCAACGAAACGTTTAGGGGAAGCTACAGATTGTGAAAATGGGTTTTTTTATGCTCTTTATTTAATGAGGCAAAAACGGACAGGAGTGTGACCAATTATATATTAATTTATTGTATGGGCGATAACCATCCAAAGTCAAGGAACTAATAGTTTCCCGGTAATGTCCCTTTACTTGAATGGATCGGTTCATATCCTTCAATGACTGATAGTCTGGGGTTTAACGTTACTTTGAACAGTATTTTAGTTATATCGCGAGGGCTGGTCAACCTAATTTTTGGTTTCTGTTGTTTTTCAAACTAGTATAACGACAAACAGTTCAGTTCCGAGCCACCATCAGACAAGCCCGCTAAGGCGCACTACTTATCATTCGACCATCGCGATACAGTTCTAAGTCGTTGTCTGCGCATGTCATATTCTCCGAAGATTTACCTGTCTTCGGGACCGTATCACTTATCCAGATTGGGATAAATATTACTACGTCGTACGCATAACTCCATATTATATCGCCAAAAGTAGCAAGTGGATAATTGCAATAAAACCTATAATAGTGGAGAAAACAAACTTAACTGTCGCCCAAAATCAATTGGAAAAATAATTATTTTGAATTGCGAAAGCCCCCATGTCTTACCTATACTCCAAGAAGAGACATAAATAATTCGAAGCGTGCATTCCCTGGGCGCTGACATTTTGAATATAGTGCGACGGAATCGGCCGAGTCGTCACGAATGACACTACCCAGAATGCTCAAATTAGCTAGGTCAGTATTTGAAAAATGCCACCAATCGGAAGCGAACAGTATCGCAATTAAACCTCGAGACAAATGACAAATGGCATGCATGTTTACTTACTTCAATGTCAAACGGAATGTTGGCTCTGTCGGGATTCGAACTGACGACTTAAGAATTGACCAATCCTTGGCCCTGCCCCTTAACTTCGTTGGCCCCGCCCACACGAAGTCAAGCTTCAGTTATGAACGGTGTTATTTTACAAAATTTACAAGCAGTAGAATGTAAAAAAAGTAGAATAGTTGGTTGGCAACATAAAGCTCGTACGACGTTTAGGTCGCCAAACTAACTTAAAAGGTAAACAAACATGGCGGGCATTGTCGGGGTCTATTTCTCATTTCACATTTCTGATCTAAATGCATTATTTCATTGGTCGACTGGTTATTTGATTGACAGTCGTGATTGGTGGATTGTGAGAACGGCGTGTTGCCGTCAGAACTGACCGGGGACGACATTATTTTCACTACCCGTTTATTAGTGGATAAATGAGCCGTTTAACCAATTCCCAATCAACAAAATTTTAGACTGGACCAAATTGAAAGAAGCTGCAGACGACAATTTCAAGCTGATGGAAATTTAGATTATTCGCCTTTTGGAATAGAAAACATAGTGGATAATGAAGAAATTGCTTGTTACATGCAATTTCCTCATTTTCCATAATGTTTTCCAAAGCCTTTTTCTTGATGCGCGTTAAAAGGAGGGATTGTGTCGAAATGGGTTAAAGATCGTATATTTCATGTCCATGGTTGAAAAACCGCACATATATGTGGTGACAAAACAAATCTTACACGAAAAAGAAATCGCTCCGAAAATGCAAAATGTGTCGACACTATTGAGCTTCTGTGAAATGCACCCAGACTGGTTCGGATTTTCAGAGTTCGTTCATGGAAAACCTAGATTTTACGTTTCATAGATATTTTAACCCCCTTATAAACATATTAAGGAACTTAACTTAAAAGTTCACCTAGATGTTCAAGTTTTAAACCAATATCAGCCATCGTTAAAGAGATGTGTTACTAATATTAGAAACAACATTTACTCATGCGCGTCTCGCTTCCCAAAAGGAAGGACAAACAAAGAATGTCCTACTTTATTATAAGTATGCTACATACGGAAGTGCCGTTTAAAACCGAATTAAAAGGGAAACAACTCGATTCTATAGATCATTTCAAGCTAAAGTCGTATTAAATCAAAGGACTGATAGTCTTGAGAGCGGTTTTGCTGGCTTATCAAAAACCGCGCTCAATAATGCCGGGTTGTATCATAAAGATGAGTAAGTAAATCGTACATCTAAGTGAAAAAAGCAGCTTGAGGCACGATAAGATTGTTGTGGTAGTATCGGTGAGTGAACTACCAGGAATCCATGGTCAGGAGCTCCAGCCATCCCGATATAACTGAAATACTATTAAAAGTTGCGTTAGACCCCATTCAATCAATCACGAACCTTCACTGTTTACTGAAATCATTATTTTGATTTAATCACAACGTTTTCTTTAAAATTATTTCATCAGTGCGTGAATTTTTTTGTGGCTATGAGGTAAAAGGTTAAATTATAAAAGAAATCAAAGCTAGAATTCGATTCTTTTGTGTTGAACATCATTATTACAATTTAAGTACTACATGTCCGTTTCAAAGATATAGTCGAATTCGAGGTAAAAAGTGTTTAATTCGGTGGGGTTAAATAGGCGCTTGAATCGCGACTATAACAGGGTTGTAACTAGTTACATATACTGTGTATACGGGCTGTAAATTTGCTCAGTCCTGTCAGGTAAAAACACTAACGTACAGGATTAGGAGTTTGTTTACATGTATTCGTTAACTACACTAACCACTGACCCAGATTCTATCTTGCAACGCGGGGAAATTATTTCTCTCATTTAGACAATTCATTAGACAACTTATCATGGATATATTAAGTCGAAGTTTTAAACCATTTTCCTTGATGTTCATGACTAAAAGGAGGCCGTGGGCATTCAGCAAGTAAGTTATTTCCTTCATCAGCGATGAAACAAGATGGAGGCGAAGTTTGTGAGCATGCGTGGGAATGAGCGGAAATGCGTGAAAACTTGTTCCCGGTTGATCGATTTGAAATACCGGTTTTGTCCTACAAAACCGCTAAAAACTGCGTTAATATATAAACATGTGTATTGTTTTGTCCTACCTTTTGTGATTTGTGTACTACGTTGTGCACAAAGCACATATTGATTACGTCATAGACGAACGCTGCTGAAACCACTCAATCCCGCATTTAGACGCCATACAGAAAAATACATAGAAAAAGAACAGCAACAACATTAACAACTTTGTAGCTAAAGAAGAAATTACTTGTTATTATTCATTTCTCCTTGTCCAACGATGTGTCCTATCCTATTTATCACTTATTTTTTAATGTTAATTCACCAAGGACTATCGTCTATTATTCCTTTGAGTTTTAAACAGATTAAACTTTTGCCGTCTAGTAATGGGTTAAGTAAAAGGTTGACAGACGGACGAGATTTGTCGAATAAAAAACAACGAACAATGTGATCTGCCGACAGTTACTGGAGGATACAGTATGCTAAGGTAGAATGGTAAGTAAACACATTCAAGATATATTGAAAGCGAAAAGTGACAGCTAACGTTAACTTTAACAACAGGACAAATTATTTGACTTCAAAGTTGTCAAACTCTTGAACACAAAGCACCTTTTAAAAATATCGCAAAAAAGTTGCTATACTTTACAGCCCTACCGTTTAATCTCCATTATATGCTTTCGTCATCTGCAATTGCTTTCGATTTGCATCAATCTAGAGTGTGTAACCTTTTTTGTTTGCCAAAGAAAATCTAATTGGCTGATCGCGTCTGTCTACCAAATGATCGATAGACCTATCGTAAGATTCATTTAGACCGGAAGTGAATTTGGACTCCAACATTGACGACATAATTGAAGCATTTTCGTTGAATAGGCGACTAACCCGCTTATTTAAGTTTTTGTTACGACAATTTATCGGTTTTTTTTTCATGTGTTAAAGTTGGTATTTTTTGCAAAATGACGCCGTTTAGAATCTAAATCGAGGCTCCTGTCTGAGGTCAGCCATGCGTCAGTAGATAGGAAATATTACAACAGTTTCGTTTTCTATTTGTTGTTATCTCGACCGAAGGTCGAATCCAATAAAATACCTTCACACGAATCGAGAACATAATAACAACAAATAGAAAAACACACTGTTGTAATATTCCGTTTATTATATACCTTTAAGGGCATGACATTATGAAAATTCTCTTAAATGATTAAGAAATAACCAACTTTCCGAAAAAATCCGAACGTCAATACACAAAAAAGTAGTCCGTGTTTAACGGTACTCGACCAATGCGGTTTTTTGTTTTGTTTTTTGTACACGCCGAATACGGTTTTTTTTTCTGTTGAGTTGTATTAGATAGCAAGATTTTAATCCATATCTTTTACAGGTATGTAACAGTAAATATTTGCCTTTTTACAAGACAAAAAAAAAAAAAAAAAAAAAAAAAAAAAAACCCACCCTTTGCATTTCTTAATAATTTTTTTTTTTCATAGCGAAATATTTTGACTGGGCTAATGTTTATCCCATATTTTCAGAAACCTTTACTGAGTCGAACTTCCGTAAATCAATATGTTTTCCTCCAATTCGAATTCTTGACTTTATTCAAAAGCTAAGAAGTATTAATTTAGACAAAAAAAAGTAAAAGAATTGGAGAGCAAAAACTTTTGCCCTAAATCTAAGGTAAGCTATTTAATTTAAGTAACTTAATTTGAAGTTCAAGACTATTTTTGTTCTAGATTCAATTTAACTTTACATAACACGATGTAGTATTTAACAGTAAAAGACCAAAATTACCCATATGAGCAAATTAATTACTTCATGGAAGGCATTTTAATTTACACTTCATTCTAATTAAACAAGTATTTTCTAGACTTGAACGTAAATATGGATGCTTCAATATATATATCTTGTGCAATCTATTTTAACATTTTACACAACATGTGACGCGAAAAGAGGCAATCCAAAAAAAAGATGGGACCTTTGCAATGCTGAATAAAATCCCTTCTAGCATTGCATGAAAATCAAAGGACAGATAGCACTGAATGTGCTAGTTGTAGGTCAATATTAATTTTGATAATTTTGATAATTGAATTTTAAAAACACCCCTGACTTAAAAGGGACCAGCCTGTGGTGTAGACTAAGATCAGACTACACATAAGTGCAGGCTGATCTTTGTCTACATAGTCAGGCTGCGCAGTCTAACAATAAGTGATACAACTGACCAATTGCTGGCCTCGCCCACTTACTCCGTTGGCCCCACCATTTGATTCTGAGTGATTGGGGTATTGAATGATCCATTTCTTGTTATACGTCGTAGTTTTTTACATTTTCCTGTAGAAGAAACCATTTCTTGTGCGACGCAAGAATTCGTTAGGATTTAATTTTCGCCGTGGCAAGCACCTCTTTTCTGGTAAGAAATTGCATACTTTTCAATTTTCCCCAAGTCGACTTCTACTATATATTTCTTACGCGTAAAACTGATTACGATGATAATCTGGAGTATGGTTTCAGATTGTAGGTTACATCGTGATCATGTGGGCCATTTCTTGTTAATCCAGACACGAAGCGAATGACGTTATGAAGAGTATTTTGGAATTTATTTTACATTAATTCGATTGTAAATTTCGTCTTTCAAAATCGATCGTTCTGATTAGCCAAAAAATCATACCTCCATGAAAAAAAATCAAGAACGCGGTTCCTTAAAAATGAATCAAATTTGTATATATATATATTGCTTGGTGTCTTAAAATCACAAGAAATGAAGAGCATTTTTTGTCTTTTATTTAGGTATAAGACGAAAGAATTATAATACTTTATGCATGCGCGAAGCCGATTCATACATAATTGTAATTAGTTTTTCTAACCTTAAAGTAAACAAACAAACAAAATATATTATTTTCATCTTTTAAGGATAGCAAGAAAGCGTATGTCAATATTCTTTGTACAAATATGGAGGCGACAAACGGTCCTCATACGACTCTCAAAAATGAATTTATAAACAAGTGTGACATAAATTGGACAAACAGGTTGAGTATACAAAAGATCATATGTGCAGTCTGATTTTTGTATATACCTCCTGCTAAAATAGAAATATTCCGGGTTTAGCATGACAAGAGTTAAACGCCTATCAATATCAGGAATATTTCGAGTGTAACTGAGAAGGATTAAATTAATGTGATAAGTTCCAAATATAATAAAAGTGTCTCCGAAGGTAATGAGAACACATAACCGAAGCCGTCGATATCAAAAACAGTGCACGTTAATCTCATGCTACTTTAGGCTTCCTTCGGTGATTCTGTTACAAATACAATCCAGGCAGTCAGACTATTTTAAGGTAGTAACATACTGCCAGTCTAAAACGAAAGTGTGTCGAGACCCTTGCTGTAATTTAAACTGGAGACAGCGCTAGAATTCACAAACGTTCTCCATAAAACAGATGAGACAAGTTCCCTTGTCTAGGTTAGAATTAATTTGTTAGACGGTCTGTATCATATTTCTTGACTGACCTTATTACACATAGAATAGAAACTGAAGAATGGTATGTTCATTATTCTTTAAGTAGGTTTTAAGGTCAACTTTATATTTATTTTCTTCGTTTTGTGGCATTTGTCAATGCAAATTTGTTTTTTCCGAACGACATAATAGCAAATCATCAAAGGCTTTTCGTAAATAAATGTGTCTTTAATTTTGTGTCTTAACGAGATTGTATACTTTAATTCAATTTTTTTTGCCAGTTGCTATATTTCTTGTCTAACGCGATGGCTTGGAACTTAGAAATGCAAGAATAAATTGTTCTTTATCGGAAAATGCCAATTGATTATTTATCGGCCAAGACTGCATAAATGCACTGTCTTCGTCCTTTACAGAATTCTTTTGGCTAAAAAGGCAACGTATCGAGCCCGCCGAATATTTTACCCTGAGTTGCAACCTTGACATTGAGTCAATCTGAACATTTGTTTCAAATAGCAAATCTACGCGTAATGGTGAACAAGTGTCCCACTCTATTTTGAAACCCACATTTGGAGCAAATATGCCCTGGACAAGCTAAATTTGAACGTTTGACCTTGATCGGTGACCTTCACCTTGGAGCTCTCCGAAAAAATGTATCAACTGGCACATCTACTCACAATGAAGATAATTTGTGCCAAGTTATTCTGAAATCAATTCATAAATGTAGGAGATGTTATCTAGAAAAAAAATCGGACGAACTGACACACTAACGCACTAACGAATATACACCGACTTGGCATAATGGCTACTGTTATCGCTCATCGCAAGCGGGCTCGACAAAAATGAAATATTCTCACCCAATAACAGAAAAAAATAACTCTAGAATTAACTATTGTAACGCCCCTCCGCCAAGAGAAAAGTTTTGGGAAAACATTGTAACAAGTAATTTTTTCGTTATCCACCATGTCCTCTACGCCAAAAAAAAAGAATGTTTTTAGGAAAGTTTTCAACTAAAAAACTGTCTTCCGCAGCTTCTTTAATTTGGAACAGTGTAAAATTTGGTCGTGTAGTAAGGGGTTGATAAGGATTACCCAAAAACATATGTAACTCGTCCAGACAGTCTTGGTGAAATTACTTGTGTAATTGGTACCTTGGCCAGTTTTCTTGTCTGGCCCATTTTCAACATTTTATTTAATAAAAAGAAGAAGAAAAAAAAAACGTAGAGGTCCACGATGGCCCTAAACGTTCACTTTGTACGAAGCTCTATATGATACAATCTACATTTCTCTATATCAACCGGGGTCCTACAAAACCGGGATAATTTGGATTCAAACTTATTAAATTGAATAATTTTGGCAGAGGACAACTAGCTAAGTTTAAAGCTCAAAACTTGAAAACTCTAAGACTTTTTGTTTTAGAGGGAGATACACGTTAAGGTTTCTTTCATATCTCTTTGACAAATAATTATGGATCCAGCGAAGACAGACTTACTTTGATTTTACGTTTTAGGGCGATGATGGTTTTCACTCAGGATTTGATACTCATTTAACTCATTTTGAAAAAGAGATTGCCATATCCAAGACAGGATGAAACTATTAGCTGGTCAAACTGACTGAATGAATGGGGTTTAACGCCACTTTCATCAGAATTCAAGTTAAATCGTAGCGGCTGGTTCACCTTACCATGGCTTCCTGTAGTTTCACACACCAGTGCAACCATGGTTTCCGATCCGAGCCATTAACTGTGCACCCCACATAGGCGCACTACAAAACATTTAAGAGATGAAGAGAATATCTTTTGTTTTCATGGAGGTGTGACCGAAAAAAAATATCACACTGTATGAATACGCGAAGCGGATTCATACATTGTGTGAATAGGTTTTTCGGTTTATACCTCCATGAAAACAAAAATATTCTCTTCATATCTCATGATTTGATAGCATCGGGCGAAAAAAAAAGCTCTACAAATTTTTATACCTTTTTGTATGGGACTATTTTGTGCGGAAGCATAAAAAATCTCTGCGTGATCAAAATTTGTTCATGGATTTATGAATAATATTTTTCGACCAATCAGAACGCTCGTTTTTGATAGACGAAACTAAAAATTAAATCATTAGCCCATTGATGAGAGAAAGATGGCGTGTGTGGCGATGACTTTTGCTAAGTTTAGGGAAAGAATGTTAGCCGAGCTGGAGTAAGTTAAGGAAATAGTGGATAATCAACTGGTTATTCCAGATACAAAAAAAAATATTCCACGAGGATGCGTTGTTAGGCGTTGAAAAACGAGTGTAATATGCGTCATTTATATAACATTTGAATATCACATTTGCAAATCTAATCTCTTTGAGTTTGAAGCGTTAACTATTTATTCCTGATTCATCTCCTTTTTAGCTGTAAAAGCGTCAGCTTTGATAGCTTAAGTTAACAGACACATTTTGAGGTCGTCTCAGAGTTCAACGAGTGCAAACTGTCACTTGAGGCTCAACCGCTAAAATCCGTCGAATGCCTACACCATAAAAAGGAGTTCATGCGTATTTTAAGAATATTACAAACTTCGTTTAAATTGTAGTGACCGCTTTCAAACGCATGCTTTCTGACCCATTCCCACTCCACTTTTTAAGCATCTAAAGAAAAATGCTTTGGATATATTGTAACAAGCAATTTCTTCTACGTCCACATTTTTTTCCTCCGAATTCCACCATCTTGAAATTGTCGTCTGCCACTTCTTTAAATTTGAACCAGATTTTGTTATTTTGTAATTGTTGAGTCCTCGGTTAATTTAACCTCGTTTATTTATCACGATAACCTTTGACAAAAATGATTACTTTACAAAACAATGCTATGCCAGCTTGCAGTACTTTCCGTACTGTTTTTAGATTCTATAGACGGTTTTGTGTTCCTCATCCCTCGATAAATGCCTACATTCTATATATTCTAGCCAATCAAGCAAAGTAAATAAATGTGTTTTCACACACTGAACTCATAAATGAATTAAAACAAATTACATCACGTGTTTAACCATATTGATTATTTGTATTGCGGCGCAAGTCTTCCGAAGTTGCTCGATAAATTATTAACAGCAAAAAACCATATTGTGCTTTCAGAAAGGCTATTCCCTATTGAAACCTTCACCAAAAACGTATATTCAATTTCGGATCTACGTTCATTTTTTCGTACCTGCGAAGATTCCATTTAACAGGGATGCTTTCTTAAAAATATTACTAAGCTTTACATGTTTTCAACCTCACGAGTGAAGGGATATTGAGATAATCTTTTTCTCTAGATAAGTAGAACTTTCATCGCCCTTGGAACGACAAGATTACATGTTTTGGGAAAACATTTAAGAGGCGAAAATTTCTTTTTATTGTTTTAACTGAGGTATGAAATTAACTCCTGATCTCGCTGTATGAATCCGTGAAGAGGATTCACACTAAAGTGTTTCATACCTCAGTGAAAAAACTACTTTTCAATTCTGATGATTTAATGTAAAACATAAAGAGGCAAATAAACAAACAAACAAAGAAACAAACACCCCACTATATAAGTATTTTATAGAACTACTTTGTCATCTATCGTTCCTTGTCATTTTAGGGGGAGGGGTGAGTGTAAGAACGAAATAATCTTTATAGACGAAAAAATCCTCAATAGAGCATGTTCATAAAAAAAACTTTATGTAATTCTTCGTGGTAAAATACTACGCCAGACTCAACAGAACACACAACTGTAGTTTTAAGGAGTCAAAACAATTAGGGAGGCAGGTCCAAATTTCCCTGTATAAACGGTAATCCTAGTAGATTAGCCTTCAGAAACAATGTTCTATATAATTGCCGTCCCCAGACATCCATGCTGATTTATCAAGCAGTCCTGGTGCAATATTCCAGAGAATTGGATTCTGCATCCCCGAAAAATAATGTCTTAATACCGCCTGTTTGATGGCTGAATGACGGTCTCGTCTGATCAACTTTAACCCATTCGCACACAATTACGCTTTTAAACGCCTCTCTAAAGAAATGCTCTGGAAAACATTGTAGGTAATGAAGGGGACCACTTAAGGAACATTTCTACCAAATTTGGCTCAAATTGGCCCAGTGGTTTGGGAGAAGATGCTGTTCAAAGATATTGTTGACGAACGACACACAACTCAAAACGACGACGGATGACGGACGGACGTCGGACAAAATGTGATCATTGATATTTGAAATTGCCATCAATTGACCAATTGCCGCCATTATTCAAATAATCAATCGATCAATCATATCAATCATTCAGCCCAGAATTTATCTTTGAACCCCAACATTGGCCGCCATTTTGTGAAACACTTTTGTTGGTGTGGTAACTTAAACGTTTAGGGTCTAGCTTATTCAAGCTGTCGTTACGACGTAAAGGTCACCAACCAAACATTTCACGTTTTCACTACATGCTTATAGCTATGAATATTGCAAAATAACGCTGTATAAAATCGAATCTGAACTTCCTGTTGGAGTCAATTGGCGGGACCAACGGTCTACGATCAGTCAAATGGTGCCAGATAAGATTCAGTGGTCAAAGGTGAATTTTGTCTATCCCTGGCCCGTCCCACATTCCTCCAAAGGGAAGTTCGACCTATATACCGAACGACGTCATTGTGCAGAAATCATGGACAGTAACATGGAACAAGCAAAAAATGTATTTAAAGCGTTTGTTTCGCCCCCCCCCCCAAAAAAAAACAAAAAAACATTGTTATAAATATAGGCACATGTAGGAGTTCAAAGTTCACTTCCGGTTTAAAAGAAGGGTACGATTCGGCCTTATTTTGAACAATTTGATGTCCTGTACAAAAGAATAGCACGGTTGGTTGGCGACCTAAATGTCGTAACTGCAGCTTATACAAGCCGTAGATACGACTTATAAGTAACTCAACCAACAAGACTGGTTAAGAAAAATGATTGCCAAATGATGGAGTTTAATTCTCAATTCCGGGCTGAATTAATAATTTGGTTGGTCGATATATCCCTTGATTGACAGTCGCGATTTGTCAATTTTCGGATATCGGTGAAGTCACGTAGTACATAAAGGTTATATTTTATTAGAAAAATCTGAAAAAGGCAGAACCTGTTATGTAGGTGATCAGATAAAGGGTGGAAAGCGTAAGTTCATCCCATGTTGTCATGGAAACAAATAATAACTGACGGCTGCCTAATAGAACAAACATAAATGGCAAAAACTGATCCATCTCGAAATTTAACACACCATTTCGGAGCTTCGTCTGTCGGCCAGACATGAAGACAGGACTTGAATTAGGTTTGCTGTGTTCGTGTGAGTTGAAACTATCACCAGACGACACAAATTTAGACTCGCCCAATTTCACAGGGTGTGCAGACGACAAAACAAAGTGAGTTTGAATTTAACAACGAGGGCCAGAAAAGGTTGAAAAATTAAGAGAAATGGAGAAACTTTTCGTAACAAGCATTTGCTTCTCTTTTTTTTTCACAATTTTTCCTAGGTATTTCCTTCAACACTTAACCCATTTCAACTCAATCCCTCCTTTTTACGCAGCTCAAGAAAAAAACTTTGGAAAACATTGTGGAAAATGAAGAAATTGCTTGTATCAAGCAATTTCTTCATTATCCATGATGTTTTCTATCCAAAATGGTGAAAAAACTTAAAATTCCATCATCTTGAAATTGCCATCTGCATCTTCTTTCAATTTGGACAAGTCTAAAATTTTGTCAAGTGGGAATGGGTTAAAAGTGTGGGGTTGCATTGTGAAGATTCAAGCATAAAATCCACTGATATCTAGACTGTCTCTAATCATTAAAGTTTGAAATATTATAGATAAAAATGTTGCATAAATTCATTTTCAAATAATGGAAACGACGTTTAACCCATTGCCACAAAATGACGCTTTTTGACGCTTAAGAAAAAACAATTGTGAAAAATTGTGTATAGATCTAATGAAGATTTGCTTGTTCATTATCCACAATGTTTTCTACCCAGAAAGTTGAAAAGATTTAAAAGAGAGTCATTGTGCGGGAATCGTGCGGGAATGGGTTAAATGAAATATTTCGCCATCGTATAAATACGATTGCCTTAAACTCCCTTTGATCAATCATTTGCTCACGAAACTCTAAAGCGATCATTTTTTACTTTACTTTTTTTGTAATCTCGAAATGTCACTTTTACTTTCTTACACATTCTACGTTATAAAATAATTTTGACCAATTTAAGACATCCAACAAATCTTCGAAGTTACAAAGGATAAGTGCAAAGAGGTTGATTGATTGCTTGACTGGGGTTTAACGCCACTTTTAACAGTATTTCAGTCATATCGCGCGGCTGGAGCACCTAACAACAGATTCCTGGTATTTCTCACACCAGTACTACCACAACTTCCTTTCCTAGCTTCCAGCTGCTACCCAACTTAGGTTCCCGATTATCCACCCATGGTGATAGACAAATGTCGGAAAGGATATGTGCCGCCGCCGGATATCGAACCTATGACATCCCGTTATTGAAGATTATGAGACTTACGCGTTTCCGATTGCGCTATGACGGCGGCTAGTGCGAAAAGTGAAACACATCGGCGGGGGTCTATTGTGATGAATTATGTTCCTTCAATGGCAGATTGACAATGCTGATGAAAGCGAAGTCTGGGAGAAAATCCAGCGTCATTGTTACAGAAATAAAACTGATCTATTTAGTTGTTATATTGATGTTATATTGATAAATAGACGACGGGAAATAGGTATTCAATTTGTTTATCCTAATGAAATTTATAGCGTAGAAATTTTCTCTCAATATAACCCTAGTCAACTTCGTTCTTCGCATAACACGTTACAAGATAAACAAGAAATGTGTCCCAGACGCGGATACCCGCGTATAATTGTTTGCTTGGAGGGTTTGGTTATTTTGTTTTGTTTTGTTTTGTTTTTTTTTTGCTCCGGCATTTCATCTTGTACATCCGTCAACTTCTAATGAAAACTTTCTTCCAAGTATCAAGTGAAAGAAGAAGGGGTTGTTGTCAGGACAAGCATTGTAAAGTAAAACCAGTTTGTAATAACTCAATAATTCTTGGTGGAATTTTGACAGAATTTGCGTCTTTTACATCTACAGCTCGAAATGGACATTCCTGCCAAGAGATTAGAGCTGAAACTATGGGAGGAATTGTGCGGAAAAGATTTTGCAGACATACCGACCGACAGTTTCATTTTAGTATAAAAATAGATTGAACAGGTCCACGTGTTTACAATTGACGGATCGCTAGCCATGCCCACTGACCTCCAGTAGGAAATTCAACTACGATATTAAACGGGGTTATTTTATAGAACTTATGGCTAATCAACGTGTAACAAAAAGTAGAATTGTTAGTTGGCGAACTTTAAAGCGCCAATCCGACAAAAAAGTTTCACATCAATATCGGACAATATCGGAGTTCCTATCAAAAGAAATGATTTGATTGGTCGATTGATTATTTGAAGGAAAGCCGCGATCGGTCAATTGACAAATCGCTGGCCCCGCCCACTTACTTCTCTTGCCCCTCCAATTGACTCCGACAGGAAGTTCAGCTTCGATTTTTAAACAGCGTTATTTTGCAAAATTTATGGCCAGTTGCCTTTAACAAAATAGTTAAATTGTTGGTTGGTGACTTAAAAGTCGTAACAACAGCTTGAATAAGCTGTAGTTACGACGTTTAAGTCGCCAAACCAACAATAAAGGTAAACAAAAATAAATTGTGCCAATATCGGAGTTGATAAGCTCAGGTCCGGGCTGAATAAATGATTTGATTGGTCGGTTTATTCCTTGATTGACAGCTGCGATTGGTCAGTTGCTCGAGCGATGTCCTCGTTTTTTTCCAGAAGTTTTACTTGCGCTTGAAGCACAGACATTAGTGACCCTGGACAACTACATCGTGTGTTAAAAACATTGGATAAAAGTCCTCAGTTGATGTTGTTTGGTTAAATTGTAAGAAATTTCATGCGCAGACCTACATTTTCAAATATTGATCTAAGATGGGCCCTTTTAAAATGATTTGCAAAGTGTTATGTGGATAAATAATTATATTTCTTGCGAGTTTAAACTTTTTTGCGTGCGTTAATTATATCAATACTATGCTATTTAAAATGGTTCGAAGTCAATATTATGCGAAAAATAAATCATCAAAGTACTGAAAGTACTGTTAGCTAGCAAAGCATTATTTTGTTAAGTGGTCTTCTTCGTCAAAGGTTATCCTGATAAATGAAAAAGGTTATAGTAACCCATTAAACCATGACAGAATCTTAGACTAGTTCAAATGGAAAGAAGTTGCAGACAACAATTTCAAGTTGGTGGAATTAAGAAAATCTTTTGTCGTGTAGGGTAAAAAACATTGCGGACATTGAAGCAATTGTTTGGTACAAGCAATTTCTTCGTTATCCAGAATATTTTCCAAAGCTTCTTTCTTGAGATACTACAAAAACGGGATTGGGTAATAGCATACTTTCGAAGGATTTCGCTATATTTGAATAAAATTTATTCATGTGGCCATTAAAAGCAGTGCGCATAGTGAAGACTCGTTTTGGATACAATATACTCAAGTGAGCTGAAAATACCTAGAAGATAAACTTGCAGGCAGAGTTTGCAATATTCCTGAATTACATTAGAACTTATTTTAATGGCATAGTCATTCAATAGATTAAGTGGTTAAGCCTCTAGTGGGGGTTTGTACTCGTTGAACTCTGAGAAGACCTCAAACTTTTGTTTGTTAACTTAATTTCAAACCTGACGCATTGCTAGCTAAAAGGCGCAAAGATTCCACCAATGTCAGCCTGCGCGGTTTGCGCAGACTGTCCAAGCTGGAAACTTTTCGCATTCCCAAAATTGTTCATTTTCTGATTACGTGTCACATATTAAATTGAAGTAAAATGAACGACGCAACATCACATGAGCGTCTATAGAATATATGAGGTTTGTAGCGATCTAGTGTTCCTGATTTATTAGCCTTGTTTCTCTGGAAATAATTCATGCTTTTGTCTAACGCAGACAATTTAATGGATAATTCCGAATTATGTGGGCATAGGAAAATTGCAACACTGATTTAGAAATGTCATCGTTTTGTTATATTTTTTTTGATAGTGTTTTTGGGGTTTTTTTTTTCGAGACTCTTGAAACCCAAACACACAGCATGGCTTTTTTAATTGTGTTGAAGCTTTTCGAAGACGTCTGTCCAAATCTATATTGCTTTACGGAACAATGAATTATAAATGGAGTTATTTGATTAAGTTCGAAACTTACCGTAGACGATGCATTTTACCATTTCGAATTTGAACTTTCCTGTTTTTGTCGTTTGTGTCATTAATTCACAGCTTGGTTGGTTGATTGATTAATTGGGGTTTAACGCCACTTTTAGCAGTATTTCATTCATATCTCGGTGACTGGAGCACCTAACCATGGATTAATGCTACTTCTCACACCACTTCTACCACAGTCTTCAGCTACTCATCCTTCTAAGATTTTTTTGTTTTTAACCCATTCAAGAGAGACATTCCTGAATTGTCGAACCAAAGTACCTTACCAAACAAGTAAAGTAGAAACAGGTCTTAGGAAATAGTAAACATATAAATAAATAAATTAAATTGCGTATTAATGAGCCATTTATCATTTCGCACAAAATCGCAACAATTCATGAACTGGAGACAGAGTGTGAAGAAAAAAATAATTGTGATAAAAGGAGAAAGTATTTATACTAATCGATCTCCTGTCTACCATATTGTTTTTTGTCTTTAGGGTGCTTATAGTCAGAAGAATCCCATTCTTTTTCTTATTCCAGTGGTTTTATATTTCTTGAAAAACGTACGCTATTTTGTTGACCTTTTTCCTAGAATTACTGTAAAGTACAATTTTCTGTATTTACGACGTGAACAACAACAGCTAAAGCCGAAACAATCTTAAATGGCAAAACTTTGTAGAAACTCACATATTTTCTCATATTCTGCCACGTAGGAGTATCTAATTGTACTGATGAAATTGGCTCGACGTTGAAAATCTTTAAGAGATCAAAGCCCTCCCTTTCATTTGAGAGAGATGTATCGCTCTGTAAATTGAAATACGTGTATTTGTTTTATGTGGTATAATCCCGCTTTGAACAATCATTCAGTTTTATCTTGGCGAATTCCACTTATTTATGTGTTCCACTTATTCATGTGTATCCTTGTTAACTGGGCTGGGGCTCTGATATGTCCTGTTTGAGGACATAACCACGTGACCAATGGCGCACTCGTGAGTCGAAACTGCAACTCTCGACTTCTCTTAGTTAACTAGTCCGGCGCCATAACCCTCGAGCAATGCAGGACCTAAGATTGAAATATATCAATTTTTACAGCAATAAGATGACAAAAAGAATAAAAAATTATATTTTTTTCAATTGGTTATCAGCAGAGATTCTCTAAAAACAAATACTTTGGCTTTATCATTTTAGATAATCTACTTTTTTTTGTTTGATCAGAGTAAGATCAATATTGTGTAGTGTTTTAGTCACCATATATATTTAAATGGAATTCCATCACTACCCTATCATAACGCGTACGTAGTTTCAGGTAAATAAGATTTACCCATTCCCACACAATCCCTCCTTTTTACGCCCCTTAAGAAAAAGGCTTTGGAAAACATTGTCGATAATGAAGAAATTGCTTGTGCATGTACCAAGCAATTTCTTCATTACCCACAATGATTTCTATCCCAAAAGACGAAAAACAAATTAAATAAATAAATAGAATAAAATTCTATCAACTTGAAATTGCTATCACAGCTTTTCAATTTGGACTTGTCTAAATTTTGTTGTGTGGGAATGGGTTAAGGGATATCAGATTTTACTGGAAAGCTATTCTGTCTTGACGTTGCAACCGGCACGGTAAATGAACAAAGTAATCAAAACGCTAATTTCGCTTCACATGAACCGTTTGCCTAAACACTTTATGGCGTTTGAAAATTCCAATATTTGATTGATTGGTTGATTGATTGATATATTGATTGATTGATTGTATGGGGTTTATTGCCACTTTTAACAGTATTTCAGTCAAATCGCGCCGACTGGATCACTGAACAATGGATTCCTGGTATTTCTCGGACCAGTACTACCACTATATCTTTTCCTAGCCCCCAGCTGCTTTCCCACTTAGGTTTACGATTATCCACCCATTGGTGAGAGACAAACGACGGAAATGATATATGCCCCCGCCCGGGATCGAACCCATCCAATATTTGATGTCGTCACAGTTGTCTGAGTAATGATAGAAATGATAATAATATCTTTATTTAACCAAGGTTTCTCATTAAGATACCATGATGCAGTTAAAACACAATGCAATACTTATTTTCATTGAGGCCTTCAAACAAAATACATACACACCCAAATACACACCATACACATCCACAAACACACCAACATACACGCACACACGTCATGTATTGCTACGCCCTTTAAGAAAAACACTTACGAGCAATGTCTTCATTGTTCACAGCAAAATGCACATTTTAAAATTTCTGCCTAAATACACATTTAAAATCAAAGTACTGAAATGTACTGTAAGCTAGCAAAGCATTGTGCAGTAATCTTCTTTGTCAAACTTTATCATGATGAAGAAACTAGGTTAAAGTAACCAAGAAGTTAACCCATTCTCACACAATCCCTTCTTTTTCACCCCAAGAAAATAGTTGTAGAAAACTATGTGGAAAATGAAGAAATTGCTAGTTACAAGCAATTTCTACATTTCTCTATTGTCTTCTACATTGAGAGATAAATATTTCAGAACTTTCAACATTTTGAAACTGTCGTCTGCAACGTCTTTGAAGGCTCTGATCAGAGTCATTTTGAACACGATGTGCTGAAGTGAGCTAAAAATACCCAAGAACTTCTTTTTACGGCGTAGGCATTTAACGAATTTAGTGGTTAAGCCTCCAGTGACAGTTTGCACTCGTTGAACTTTGAGACGACCTCAAAATGTTGTCTGTTAACTTAAGCTATAAAAGCTGACGCTTTGCTAGCTAAAAAATCATCAACTAAACATTGTAGTATGTAACTTCTTAAAACTTGGACCAGTCTAAAACTTTGTCTTCTAATAATGAATTAATGTACACAAACAGTTGTAACATTGTCAACTTTTAGGATTCTTTTTAAGCAGAAAGATAGTTCTTTCTAAAATTAAAAAAACCACACACACACACACACAAAACCACGGAAATCTAATCATTATCTTCTTTTATTTGATCAGGATTTCTTGAAATGTTTTTTTTTTTTTTTTTTTTTTTGGTAGTCTGCGTTTGTTAATCCTATCCTGTTTTGCAAAATTTAGACCTGTCCAAATTTAAAGGTTTTGAAGACGAAAATTGAAGGTGGATTTAATTTGAAAAATAACAATTAAAAAGGGTAGAAAATATTGTGTTACGGAAGAAATAGCTTATTGCAAGCAATTTCTTCTTTTTCTACAATGTTTTATTAATTATAAATTTACAGGGACGTAAAAACTTAGGTAGGGTTAAAAGGAAATCTCTATAACCAAGCTTGGTTGAATCATACCTCCTTTTCAAATAACTTACACTTGGCATCATTTTTTTCCAATCGGACAAGTCTAAAACCTTCTCGTCTGATAAAACTGACGTTACAAAACGGCTAGACAATAGGTTCTTGTAAAATCCATTACAGGGGGCCAGAGTAATTTTCAAGTTTCAATTTTCTTCAGACGCTTAAAATATGCATGATTCATGTACGGCGTTATTGGACTTAGCGTTACAAGCTCCATTATACAGCTATTTGTCCTTTCAATCTTCTCCTTGTCTTTTCCAACCGATTGAATTTTACGTTGACCTTAATGATGCTGTAAGATTTTGATTACAAGAACACCAATGGATTTCTGTAGTGGAGGCATTTATTCTCTTCATAATATCAGCTTACATCTGCTACTGGTGCCTTTTGTTCTTTTCATAATTAAAGCTCACCACTACAACTGGTGCCTTTTGTTCTTTTCATTATTAGAGCTCACTACTACACCTGGTGACTTTCGTTCTTTTCATAATAAAAGCTCACCACTACAACTGGTGCCTTTTGTTCTTTTCATAATTAAAGCTCACCACTACAACTGTAGGCTTTCGTTCTTTTCATAATTAAAGCTCACCACTACAACTGGTACCTTTTTTCTTTTCATAATTAAAGCTCACCACTACAACTGGTACCTTTTTTCTTTTCATAATTAAAGCTCACCACTACAACTGGTGCCTTTCGTTCTTTTCATAATTAAAGCTCACCACTACAACTGGTGCCTTTCGTTCTTTTCATAATTAGAGCTCACCACTACAACTGGTGCCTTTCGTTCTTTTCATAATTAAAGCTCACCACTACAACTGGTGCCTTTCGTTCTCTTCATAATCGAAGCTTACCACTACCACTCGTTCTTTTACAATCCCAACTATGCATCGCTGGCAATGGTGGATCATGTTCTTGTCATAATTAGGCTTTACCTCTGTCACTTATAGAGTTTTTGTTTACATGCCTCTAGTTAGGTTCTTGTGTGGTGTCCGCAACAAAAAATAGTGTTGATTCAAATACTAGTGGACTTTCTTTAAATGATACGTGTAAAATGAAACTCTGATGCCGGCGATTATTGTATGTAACAAATATATCAACCATATCGGCTGATAGAGTTTTTCAGTTTTAACCAATAACCCGATTGCAAGTAAAGAGTAAGTACAGTGTAGGGTTTAAACATTGCGAGGAAAGGAGAAATTGCTTGTCACGCGCAGTTTCTCCTCGTCTCGCGATCTTTATAACAGCACATTTTCCTGAATTCGGTAATGGGTTAAAAAAATAAAAATAATAATAACTTACCATAGTCGAAAAATAAGCTTTTGAAAAAGAGGTTTATACAGAGATCGTGGGAGGGGGGTCCCTGTTATTTTCTTTTTCTGATCGAATACTTTTAATTTCTATATGGCAATTTTATGCTAAATACACGGAGAATTATCAAGCAATATCTATCGAGTGTTTTAAATCTTTAGAAAAAAAAAAAATCCTACAGTAGGCTCTTGAACTAAATATTCTGATAAATCATGTGTCGTTTTTTGTACATCAACGCATTAACCAAATTAGGTAAATTCGTCCATCACGCAAATCGCATAAGAACATGAAAATAGTATGAAATCTTTTTAATTAGAACGAATATTGATACATTTAATATACTTGTACTATTGTTTCCACTTTCCTGATTCAAGCTCTTCATGTTAACCCATGTTCTCACGTTGAATTGTTAAATTTATGCTATATGCATTGTAAAATGCTTTATACAATAAAATTATTATTATATCATTAACCAAATGCTATTCTGGTTTTGTGCTAAAAGAGTAGATACTAAGCAATATGCATTGCAAAGTAATACATGTAATCTCTGATCGTCCTAAAAAATCTAAGTACATGTGCATAGCAATTTTAACGAATACTAAAAGAATAAATGATTGTTTTTTAATCAAACAAGTCTCTTATAAAGTAAAATTTGTTTCTGAAGAATTATGACAAATTCTTTCATTATCATCGCTTTTTTTTATATTTATAAGCATTCATCCAAGAGATATATCCCTCTCTACATGTTTATATTCCACAAAACGTCCTAAAGCATTCATCCAAGAGATACATCCCTCTCTACATGTTTATATTCCACAAAACGTCCTAAAGCATTCATCCAAGATATACATCCCTCTCTACATGTTTATATTCCACAAAACGTCCTAAAGCATTCATCCAAGAGATATATCCCTCTCTACATGTTTATATTCCACAAAACGTCCTAAATCATTCATCCAAGATATACATCCCTCTCTACATGTTTATATTCCACAAAACGTCCTAAAGCATTCATCCAAGAGATACATCCCTCTCTACATGTTTATATTCCACAAAACGTCCTAAAGCATTCATCCAAGAGATACATCCCTCTCTACATGTTTATATTCCACAAAACGTCCTAAAGCATTCCTCCAAGAGATATATCCCTCTCTACATGTTTATATTCCACAAAACGTCCTAAAGCATTCATCCGAGAGATATATTCCTCTCTACATGTTTACATTCCACAAAACGTCCTAAATCATTCCTCCAAGAGATACATCCCTCTCTACATGTTTATATTCCACAAAACGTCCTAAAGCATTCATCCAAGAGATACATCCCTCTCTACATGTTTATATTCCACAAAACGTCCTAAAGCATTCCTCCAAGAGATACATTCCTCTCTACATGTTTATATTCCACAAAACGTCCTAAATCATTCCTCCAAGAGATATATCCCTCTCTACATGTTTATATTCCACAAAACGTCCTAAATCATTCCTCCAAGAGATACATCCCTCTCTACATGTTTATATTCCACAAAACGTCCTAAATCGCTCACCCGAGTCGTCTGCTAATTAACCCATTCCAACACAACAAAATTTTAGACCAGTCCAAATTGAAAGAAGCTGCAGACGACAATTTCAAGTTGATGGAATTTTGAAATTTTTTGTCTTTCTGGCTAGAAAACATTGTGGATAATGAAGAAATTGCTTGATACAAGCAATTTCTTCATTTTCAACAATGTTTTCCGAAGCTTTTTCGTTGAGGGGCGTAAAAAGGAGGGATTGAGTTGGAATGGGTTAAAGTAATTTTTGTATAAATAATAATACGCAACTGGAGAAAAATAAATTTTAAAAAAATAGAACTTGTCACAGGAGGTGACTAAGTGCCCCCGCCTGAGCCTTTTTTTTTTTTTTTTAAATCGTCTAATTTCAAGGGGAGATTTTTCTTGAACCATGGGGAATTAAGACATAAAAATTGCGTCTTGCAAAGGTTCAACATGTGGTTAATCTTTGTATAAAGTTTTAATGGTATTGAAGCAAAACTGAAGGAGTTCGCGATACAAATTGGTTGTATTTTGTCAACAGACAGACGGACACACGGACAGACAGGCTGATTCCAGCATACATTCCTTTTGCGGGGGTATAATAAGATTTTTGGCCTAGCGCGAAACCATCTAGTAATGTTACATAACAAGTATGAATGTCTTAGGCTCTAGAGCTTAATCAATTACCAAACAATCCCGCATTTCATACCCTCAAGAAAAACAGGTTCAGAAACGTTGTGAGAAAAGTAGAAATTACTTATTACAATATTTCTCCATTTCAACAATGTTTTGTACCTAAGAAGCAACTTATATTAAATCTTAAACTAATTTGAAATGCCCTTTTCAACTTTTTTTAATTTGGAACAGTCTAAAATTTGGGCATCTGGAAAATTGGTTAAGAGGAGAAAATTAAAATTACTCTTAATGAGCGTATTTTCTAAACTCTGGACCTCTGGGGCCGGCCACTTTTGACCAAGATTGGTATATTTTAGTAGCATGTTTAGATAACCATCTGGATATACTATATAAACCCAAAATATGAATGCGTCGCACTTTAAACATTGGGAGGGTAAGATATTTGAACATGCACGAATTGCGCGTTTTTCATAACGTTGGATGGCTATGGAAGGGCCGTTTTCGTCTGAAAGGGCGTGAATCAAACAAAAAGATAGATAACTGTAAGGTTAGGCTACATTCCATATATAAACGCTCTAGAAACTGTAGTTAAAAATGATATTTTTAAACTTGTAAATTGACCGATTTTGACCCCTTGGATAGGGACGTTTTTGGCCCTATATGGGTATAATTAATAGTAACATAATGAAAAATCATCTATTAATACTACAAACAAAACATGAACGCTTCAGGCCTTACAATTTAGGAGGAAAAAACTTTTGAATTTTTCATTTTTAGCAAAAATGACCAACTTTGACGCCTGATGCAGGGCCGTTTTTGACCCCAGGGGCATATTTTAATAACCTTCTACAAAACAATCTAAAATATGCTACATAACAAATCCGAATGTCCTAGGCCAAAGAGTTAAGAAGGAGAAGACTTTTGAACCTGATCCAAATAAGGGTTTTTCCCAACTGTGGACCTACGGGGCTGGGCCTTTTTTGGCCCAATGAGTATGATTTTTGAAAACTAGGTAGAAAATCGTGTGATATGCTATATATGAAATATACATGCTCTTGGCTTCGTAATTTCTGAAAAAAAGTTTTCAAAAGATTTACTAACATTTCCCATTTTCAAATGCCACAGCAATCGCAAGTTTTTCACGGATGGAAATTCGTTTAACAACTTTTGTAGAGCTTCACCAAAGGAACATCCCTAGAAAATTCACCTTGATTGGTCTATCGGTTTTGGAGGAGAAGATTTTGGGCAGACAGACCGACGGACAGACAGGTGTATCAAAATGATACCTCAAACTGACTCGGGATTAAAAAAGTATTTCTTCATCACAACAAAATTAAAGCTTTGTTGGATCATATTTGTAACAAATCATATATGTAACACCTGTTACATATATGATCACATATGTAACATGTGTTACATATATGACTCGGAAATCAAGCATAAATGTAACATATTTTGTGACGAATATGATCGATGCCGGTTTTTGATGTGACATGAAATCACATATGTCACAGGTCAATTTTGATTTAAAAACAGTACAAAAGAATGCATATTTACATCTGAAACACATTTGTAGCAGGTTTTTATTCACCAGATGGGCCAATATCTTGATACTGATTTGTTGTGTCACTTTGTCCATCGTCGTCATCGGCGGTGACGTCGACGTCACTCTTTCGCGTCCGCTCCATATTTCCTCAACTCTTTAAAGGATATTCATGAATATAATGTCCGGTATCGTGGCTGCTCTCTGTTTATATATATAAACATATATATATGGGCCACAACGTGAGAAAATGTACCTTCGGACAATTGGTGAGTATTTGATAAACAACGTTATTTTGAATGTATAATATTTCTGGAGTATGTTAGTCTTTATTTGAACAGATTATTCAGGTTATTTTGTGAGTTATGACCAATTTACTATATGAACCCTACAAACGTCATTTACCTGAAAAATGAAGTCAAAGTTGCGTAATGCATTTCTGCGTGTTAGCAGAACCTACAAAACTCGATGCATTTGCTTAAAACTGTTTAAGCACTTATCAAACCCCGTATTGTTACGGCAATATGTTGAAATTATTTTGTGTATTTTATTGCGATGTGGTTGCTATGGTTACCTTTTAACGATAGATATAGGAAAATATATAAAATGGGCTGAGACAAGGGCAGATAACTCCAAGTATTGAAATAAATATGTTTTAAAACTCATTCAGTTGAAAGATTACAATTACAGTGATATTTTTAAAAACATTTATATTACATGATTTTTCCTCTTTTTGCAGCTTTCTACTAGTGATGACAGAATGTCCGAAGGTACATTTTGTCACGTTGAGATTCATGCGCGCGCGTGTGTGTGTGTGTGTGTGTGTGTGTGTGTGTGTGTGATTACACACATGTGTTACATATGTGATCATATATGTGTTACATATGTGATCATATATGTAACACATGTTACATTTGTGATCATATATGTAACACATGTTACATATATGATCGCATAACACGTTACAAATGGAATATGCAACGAAAGTAGTCTTATACATGTACATGTGTATGTTCTTTTTTGCGTTTTTTGTCTTGTTTGTTACGAATTTAATAACCCAGTGGTACAGCATCCGTTCCGAGTGCGGGAGATTCAATCCCAGGTCGAGCCTTACCGAAGACGTTAAAAATGACACAAGCAGCCCTTGCTTGTTGCTCAGCATTTACAGGATAGCGCTAAGAAAAACTGAGCTTCACTTGCAGCATAACCTTCGTGAAGTTTGGTCATGAGATATCAACCGCATTCTTCCCCTACCGATGATTCACGTTGGACAGCTGTCAGAAACTGGCGAAGATATGCACTTTGTACTGGTCACCCCCTTAGGCCGGAGGCCTAAGTCTACCCAGGAACTGTGAGTAGGTAGGTTAACTGACCGTCGTAATATGACTGACATAATGTTGAAAAATCTCGGTATGGTACTGAAACTTGATCATGGCCCGTCTTGATAATGTTTGCGAAGTTGGCAGTTTAGTGGCGTGAAGGTGACAGCATAGTGGCATTAAGTTGGCAGACTAGCAGGCATGTGTGGCAGTCTAGGCCAACAAATCGCTAGGCCGCCACGCCACTAGGCTGCTAGGTTGCTGGACTGCAAAGTCCACGCCGCTAGACTGCCACACATGCCCGCTAGTCCCGTAAATGCTTACTTTCAGTCACAATTGAGAGTTTCCATACGCCCGGCGCGCGTTTGGGTTATACGCTACAGTGTGACTGCTGTTTAAGACTGTTACACCCTGAACAACATGTGGCGCATAGTGAACGGAATCACACCACAGTTACGGAATATATATGGCACCAAGACCCGGGATTTCCTGTCATCAAATGATGTTGAACGCCAACTGAGATAAGAAATCTGTCTTGTTATCTTTTATTCAACAACTGATCGACAGTCAGTACGAGGCGCAGAAAGTTGGAAGTTAAACTGTATGATGTGTGTTTTGCCTTGAGTTCCAATCTGCAGATCAATTTTCTTGCTGTTTGGATGTTGCTGGACACACTCACGTGCGCGCTCGAGATGCACTGGTACCTTGGGCAAAAAATCATTATTCCACACGTCCTCTCTCTCTCTCTCTCTCTCTCTCTCTCTCTCTCTCTCTCTCTCTCTCTCTCTCTCTGAGGTTGATTCAAGTTGGAGTGAGTCTCGAGAGCGATTAGCTTAATGTGCTAACTATTGTTTTGCAATCGAGAATAAAATCAATAGTGTAAAGAATATAATGATGCTGCTATTGCTGTTAATTGTTTGAATACAAATAGACAACTAAACCTGTTACATATATGCTTCTCATGTCAACCCCCATTTCGGACAAACACATTTGTAACACACTTTATCTGTTACGAATGTGATCATGTACGTAACAAATGTGTTACATATATGATTTGTTACAAATATGATCCAACAAAGCTCAAACACAGATCAAACAATAGCAATTTCTTTTGAAGATCCTCGTTATCAAACCCGCGTATTTCCTTTCACGGAGTTAGAGATAGAGGGCTTAATTCATGTTTTTCACCAATACTGCCATAAACCCTATGTTGTAGGTACTCATTTGAATCGAATTGATTCAAATGGGTACCCAGAATATAGGGTTCCGTTGTAAAATAAGAATTTTAGAATGCTGTTACCCCCGCTGATCTAGACCTCTGTTTTCAGAGGAAAAAGAGATCTACTGTCGAAAACAAATGATTCGGCCTAAATACTATTGGTTCACTGGAAAAATCGGTGATTAGCTTTCCGCTATTAACCAAGTAATAATTCAAACATTCATCGTTGTGACTATTGATCCAGGAGATATTCTGTCCCAATACCAGTTTTTTCTCTCTAAACATGCCTTCTTTGAATATTACCTTTCGTGCCTTCACCCAAACTGTAATTTTAAATCGAATCGACGCACAATATTTTCAATCACAGTATTGAAAGTACTGTAAGCTATCAAAGCTGATTGTGTAAAGTTATCTTCTTTGTAAAAGGTTATCATGATAAATAAACGATCTAAAATAACCATGGAGTTAGCACATTACAACATGACAAAATCTTAGAATGGTTCAAATTGAAAGAAGTTGAAGACGACAATTTCAAGTTGGTTGAATTTAGAAAATATTTCCCATGGTGGGCAGAAAATATTGTGGACAATGAATGTTTTCCAAAGCTTTTTTCTTGAAGTGCTTGGAAAGCGGATTTGAGTGGGAATTGGTTATATAGCATGCTCTCTAGAGAGAGCTCTACAATTGGAATAGAGTTTGCAATATTCCTGAAATGCATCAGAACTACTTTTTATGGCGTATGCATTCAATGGATTTAGTGGTAAAGCCTCAAGTGGCAGTCTGCATTCGTTGAACTTTGAGAAGACCTCAAAATTTTGTTTGTTAACTTAAGCTATCAAAGCTGACGCCTTGCTCGGTCGTGTGCAAATTGAAGACTAAAACTTGCTTAAGTATTCGCACAGCTTGATCAGAGTCATAACTATGCGCTCTGTAGATATACACTGTATTTTAACAATTTGGGGAAATTCTAAATCATCGATGTGCATGCAAAATATCATAACTACAGCTTGAATAAAGCTGTAGTTACCACATTTTGCACTTAAAACAACGAAATATTCTGTACAAGTTTCTTGGCTGCCTAAAGCGTAAGCTTTAAGCAAATGTCAATTTTGTGGAAAAATATTACAATAATAACTTTTGTTTTTGTTGTTATTTTTCCCAAAGAAATCTGACGACTTACATTGTCGAATTTGACAAATTATTTTAACAAATCATTGTAACAAGAGAAAGAAATTATGACCGGTCTTGAACCTGGGACCTCACGCTTTCAAGATTGGTACTCTACCAACAAGCTTACCGGGTCGCTTACGCGATATCCCTCTTAACTATATTTTGCTTAAACCCCATTATATTTGCTCCTGCTAATTGGAAATTCATCTTTGGATGTCAGAACCCTAGCATTTTAAAGAGCTTTTACGTCCGCTTACACACCTATTGCCATACAACCAACGTAGTCTCGATATTTCCCATGGGCTCCAAATGCCCAGGTTAGAGAATAAACATGAAGCCAGTCCAGGACTCGAACCGGGACCTCTCGTTATTCTATCGACTAAGATAACCCGGCCATTGCATGCGGTCTCTACTAACTGTGTGTGATACTCTTACCCTATATTTTCAATTTTTAGATTCGTCTATCAAAAATGAGCGTTCTGATTGGTCGAAAAAATTATTCATAACTCCATGAACAAAATTTTGAACACGCAGCGATTTTGTATGCTTCCGCACAAAATAGTCCCATACAAAAAGCTATAAAGTTTTAAACTTCTTTTTTCGCTCGATGCTATTAAATTATAAGAAATGGATAGAATATTTTTTTGTCTGGATGAAGGTATGAACCGAAAATCCTAATCACACAATGTATGAATCCGCTTTGTGTATTCATACAGTGTGATAAGGTTTTTCGGTTCATACCTCTATGAAAACAAAAAATATTCTTTTCATCTCTTAAGTGATCTCGAAAAGTGTCGGAGAAGAATCTAGAAAACGCTTCTGCGCGTAATTTCTAAAACATATAGGATCATTTGACATTCTATAAGTAGGTCCCTTATAACGGATAACGGACTGGGCGTGAGCATGTCGGTCAAACGTCTTGGCAATAAGAAGAATGTTCTGGCCTTGAACAGACAACGATCAATCGTTAAATTGACGGATCGCTTCTGCCAATCTGATAATCAATGGGCCTATCAAATCATTCATTTTGACAAGAAATGAATCTTGAACTCCGACATATGTTGATATTTATGTGAATCATTATTGTTGGTTGGCGTCTTAAACGTCGTACCAACAGCTTACTCAAGCTGTAGTTACATCGTTTATGTCGCAAACCAGCCATTTTATTTTTCGTTAAATGCTACTCATTAAACATTTACAAAATAAATCCGTTTATATTCGACATTGAACTTCCTGTCGGAGCTTAAGGGCGTTGTCAGCGATCCGTCAGTCTATCTCGTCTAACAGTGGTAAGAGAATAAGTAATAAAATCAGAACCAAATAGCTTTGTAGAGTTTCGTCGTTTCATAGGCTATTTTTTCTAAAATTTTGACAAGATACAATATAAGATATAACTTGGGGAAAAACGAATGGTATACGTTTCATAGGCTATTTTTTCTAAAATTATGACAAGATACAATGTAAGATATAACTTGGGGAAAAACGAATGGTATACGTTTCATAGGCTATTTTTTCTAAAATTACTACAAGGTACAATATAAGATATAACTTGGGGAAAAACGAATGGTATACGTTTCATAGGCTATTTTTTCTAGAATTATGACAAGATACAATATAAGATATAACTTGGGGAAAAACGAATGGTATACGTTTCATAGGCTATTTTTTCTAAAATTATGACAAGGTACAATATAAGATATAACTTGGGGAAAACGAATGGCATACGTTTCATAGGCTATTTTTTTCTAAAATTATGACAATATACAATTTAAGATATAACTGGGGGAAAACGAACGGTGTACGTTTCATAGGCTATTTTTTTTCTAAAATTATTACAAGACACAATATAAGATATAACTGGGGAAAAACGAATGGTGTATTTTAAGTGGGAGAGGTTTTCACACGTCTATCAAGGTCCGAGATGGTGTAAACGGCGCTAAAAGTCTCTGGACACTAAGAAACCTGTTTATGACCGAAATAAATGTGTTCAGAGTACAGTGGAGAGATTACGAGGGAAATTATTGGTCATATCGAGGCTATATTGACCGAAATAAAACTTCTCTCTGTTCTCTAATTCGTTTTTCGTTACTAATGGTAAATAAAGTAAATACATTTGCTGATACAAATAAAAACAAACAAACAGAATGCACTGATTTGTTAAGAGCGAATCCAAGGAGACTGGAAATTTAAAAATGAGATATAAAGTAAAAGTGTATATTGTTACAAAGCTAAAGATAGATACAGAATACAATAATTTTGTTAAAATGCTATTCGAAACATGCAAGAAATGACAAGTAAAGTTAACCCTTTCCTGTACAATCCCTGGTTTTTACGTCCCT
This sequence comes from Fragum fragum, assembly GCA_946902895.1. Classification (NCBI taxonomy): domain Eukaryota; kingdom Metazoa; phylum Mollusca; class Bivalvia; order Cardiida; family Cardiidae; genus Fragum; species Fragum fragum. The sequence continues at coordinate 4,133,894 of OX336367.1, forward strand.
GCACTTTTATGCTTGAGAAGAAATTGTGGAAAACGCAGAAATTGCTTCTAACAAGCAATTTCTTCCTTTTCCACAATATTTTCTATCCTAATGCATGGTTATTTTTTAAATCAAATCCACTTTCAAATTTCGTCTGCAAAACCTTTGAATTTGGACAGGTCTAAAATTTTGCAAAACAGGAAAGGGTTAAGGTGTATTTTGTTAATAATCAAAAGATAGAGACGGAATACAATGATATATTTTCTAAAGTCCTATTCAAGTTAATTTAGAAATGTCAATTAAAGTAAGGCTGTATATTGTTACCAATCAAAAGATACAGACGGAATACACTGATTTTTGTTAAAAATCGTAGTCATTTTTTAAGGAACTGGTAATTACAGTGTATTATTACAATTCAAAAGTTACAAACAGAATACTGAGTTTTTTTCCCTTAAATTCTATGCAAGTTATTAAAGAAATGGCATTTAAAGTAAAGGTAAATATTGAAACAAATCATAAAAGATACAGACAGAATACCATTTTTCTTTTTAAAAATCGTCAATATTCAAGTCATTAAAGAAATGGCATTTCTAGTAACGGTGTATATTGATACAAATCATAAGATACAGACAAAACGCAATGATTTTGTTAAAAGCGAATTCAAGCGATTTAAGAAATGATATAAGTAAAGGTGAATATTGTTGCAAAATCAATGATTAATTGAATGGGATTAAATACCACTTTAACAGTATTTCAGTCATATCGCGGCGGTTGGAGCACCTGACAAGGGATTCCAGGTATTTCTCACACCAATACTACCACTACATCCTTTCCTAGCCTCAAGCTGCTATCCCACTTAGGTTTACGATTTTACACCCATTGGTGAGGGACAAATGTCGAACGGGATGGGATATGTGCTGCCGCCGAGGATCGAACTCATGACATCCCACGTTTGAAGATTTGGAGTCTGATGGGCTATGACGGCGGCAGGTTACATAATCAAAAGATACAGACTGAATACTATAATTTGTTAAAAGCGAATTAAAACCATTAAAGAAATGGCATATAGAATAAAGATGTATTTTGTTACATCTCAAAGGATAAAACCGTATTAAAGTTGTTTAAAAGGTTCTATGGCTCTCGTATGGGCAAAATCCTCACAAAAAGGAATCCTAAAATCTTCGTTAACCCTTTCAATTTAACAAAATTTTAGACTGCTCCATTTTGGAAGAGGCAGCAGACGACAAATCAAAGTGCATATAAATTGAAAAATAACCAAGGTAGAGGGTAGGAAAAATTGAAGGGAGAGAAAAGAAATTGCTTGTAACAAGCAATTTCTTCTTTCCCTGCAATGTTTTTCCAACACAAAACTTAGGGGTCGTGAAAACAAGTGATTGTACGGGAAAGGGTTAACATTATGTTAAGACCCCTCTATCAATAATTTAAGATGAGGTAACAAGCCTAATATTGAAAGCTCAGTCGGTCAGAAAACGAAAATAAATTTCGAAATTATTTCAAGTTGGCATCATAAATAATTTTGAAATTACGATTTCGTTTTCTGTTCGACAAAGCTTCCGATATCAGGCTTCTAACCTATTCTGACATTATTTGTAGAGGGGTCCGTTAAAAGTTTTAACGAAAATTTCAGGATTTCTTTTGTATAGAAATTCTGTCCCTACGGGAGTGCCATAGAACCTTTAAGAAATAACAAGTCAAATAAAAATTGTATTTTGTAACAAATCAAAAGAAATACACCGAACACTTTGATTAAAGTTATTCAAGTAATGAATGGAATTTTTTTCATGTTGTCATAGAGGTATTAAAAAAAAACGGATAACACTGCGATAAATACAGAAAGGCGATAAGGGTTTTAGACCGCACTTCATTCAAAACAAAATAACAAATATTTTCGTCAGTTATTCAGATGTAATATTATAAAAGGATATGTCGTCAAAAAAGACGTCAATTTGGCGCTAAGCATTTACAAATTAGACAAATTTGTATGGAAAGTGCATCGTACGCATGAATACGAAGCAGTACAGTGCTCATTTTACTTTTCGCGGAGAAAAATAAATCAGAATACATGAATATTCATTGGCGAAACTAAGATTAAATTGTTCTAAGGTTCATTATTATGATTGTATTAAATTTCAAGAAAACAGCAGCTTCTGATAGAAAATGGACAAATCGCTGGCCCCGCCCACTTGCCCCTTTAGTCACGCCTAATGACTCCAACAGGAAATCCCGCTTCAATTTTAAACGGCGCCTTTTTGCAAAATACGTAGCTAGTAGTATGTAACAAAATAATGATGTGTTTGATTTGCGACCTAAACGTCGTAACTACAGCTTGAATAAGCTGTAGTTACGACGTCTAAGTCGCAAAACCAACAAAAAAGCTTAACAAAAATGACGGCAAGTGTTGAAGTTCGAACTTCAAATCCGGGCTGAATGAATTATTTGATTGGTCGGTTGATTCCTTGATTGACATCGCGATTGGTCAATTGAGTAAGTTCTTTCATGATGCGTCACAATCTACATGGCTGATGGTTCACAACTATCTTGTTAATTAAAGCAGGTAATCTCCGCTCTTGTTTACAAGTAGTGATCCTTTGTTTAACCCTTTACCAGACGACAAAGTTTCAAATGGCACATCTACTCATCATGGAGAAAAATTTGTTCTAAGTTATATTGGAATCCGTCTATAAATGAAGGATTTATGCTCCGTAAATACAGTTTACTTAATTTTAACATTCTACCTTGAACTGTGACCTTGAAGATATCTAAAAATTTATTTCAAATGAGACATTTTCTCATGATAGAGAACAATTGTGCAAAGTCACTTCCAAGTCCATATATAATTTTAGGAGCTATGCCCCGGACATGCTTTACCTTAATGTTTGATCTTGGACTGTGACCTTGACCTTAGAGCTCTATGAATATTTTTTGCAAATGATAGATCTACTCATGATAGAGAACAACTGTACTAAGTTTATATTAAAACCCATGCATGATTGAAGGATCTATGCTCTCGACATGCTTAATTTTAACGTCCCACCTTGAGCTGTGATCTTGACCTTGAAGCTATCTTTTTCCCCCCAAATGACGCATCAACTTATGACAGAGAACAACTGTGTCACACAAGAAAAGCTCAATTTTAATGTTTGACTTTGAATTGTGACCTTGACCTCGGAGCTATCTAAAAACCGGAGGAAAAGCATTGGCGCAATATCATAAGGAACTCACATGTGAAGTTTCATCCAAGCTGACCAAAAGGTTGCGGAGAAATCGAGACGGACGGACGGAGATGGACATGCGATTTGTCGAATCGACAGCTACATGCTCGCCCTTCGGGGAGCATAAAAGAAGAAACTACTTATTTCAAACGTTTTCTCCATATTATCAACAATGTTTTCTATCCCAAAATACAAAGATTTTCAAAAGTTCATGAAATATAGATTGTCATCTTAAACTTCATTGAATTTTGACCAGTCTTCAGATGACAATTTTTATACTGGCCAAAAAAGGTTGAGCTGACAATTTTAACCTATTATCAGATGGCAAAATTTTAGACTAGTCCAAATTTCAAGAAGTTGCAGACGAGAATATAAAACTTATGGAAATGTCTATTTTTTAAACTTTCTGGGTAGAAAACATTGTGGAAAAAGAAGAAATTGCTAGTTATAAGCAATTTCTTCATTTTACACAACGTTTTCCAAAGCCCTTTTTCGAGGGGCGTCTAAAAGCGTCATTGTGTGGGAATGCGTTAAGTTGATGTAATTTGAAAAATCGTTGTATTTTAGGGTAGAAAACATTGTGGGCAACGAAGAAAATGTGTTTAACAAGGAATAGCTTCATTTTTCCCCATGATTTTAAACCAAACACTAAGAATTTTAGAATTTCATTACCTAAAATTTGTTGTCCGCAACTTAATTCTTTGAATTTGGCTTAGTCTAAATTTCTGTTACAATACGCAATTTAGTTAAAACATATAAAATTGTAAACATCAAACAACGTGTATACAATAATTAAAACATCCAATTAAGTTGAAACGATACCACAAACAACAGCATCTGTATTCTAAACCAAAATAACATCTGACAAGGGAAAATACATCTTTGATCCTAGATTATTTAATATTAATTTACTTTTGTCTGATGGCAACGACTTCTAAGCTTATATTCAGAAGGCAAGAAGTTTTTGGTGGAGAGAGTGACACTCTAATGCCAATACAATAAACGAATAACCCATTACCAGACAATGAAAATTTAAGACTGGTCCAAAATGAAATATTTCTACCGTAACAGGAAAAAGCTTTTCTAAATTCACCCAAGTTGAAATTGTCGTCTACAACTTCTTTCAATTTAGACCAGTCTAAAAATGAATACCAGCTTAATCTTATAACGAGGTTAGAAGTTTTATTGTAGTTTCGGAAGATCCTTTAACCCTTTCCCGTATTTCATTTTTTGAATATCCAAATTGAAAGGCGTTGAAAACGATGCCAATTGAAATGAAACTATCCTATGTGATAGAAAATATTGTGGGAAAATGAGAAATTGCTTGTTATAAGCAATTTCTCCTTTTCCACAATGTTTTCTCAAACGAAGTAAAATCCCGGGTTCGTACAGGAAAGGGTTAACACAGTACCACACAAATTTCTGGTACAAATTTCAAAAGATGTTTCAGACAATAGCTTTTAGTTGATAAAATTTACATTTACTTTGTCTTTTTAGATGAAAAGGCATCTCTTAATTTTCCAAATCTACTTTTCTTGGAGGCGTCAAAAGCATTATGTTTGAGAAAAGGTTTATAATCTTGAAAATTATGTGGATAATTTCCACAAATTCGAGGTACCGACAAATTAGTTTTCATTCCCGTGTCGGACAATGTTAAAGATCGCAGTCCAAAGTTCACATCTAGTCAATAAGGTAAATAATATTTGATTTTTTAAAAGTGATATGCGTATACAGATGAATAAAAATATTAACAAGCAAAGAAATAGAATAACACCCGGTCCAATGGGTCTATATGTCACTAGGTCTAAGAAGTATAACAGATAGACAACAATGGTGTGTGCTCATATTAAACAGTTGTGGGTGGGTATCCATGTAACATTTCTGATTATTCCTTTAAACAAAAGCGTTTAATCTGTTTACATAAGAACATTAATTTAACACGGACGGTGCCTTCGTCATAGCGCAGTTGACAGCGCACCAGACTCCAAATCTTCAATCATGGGTTGTCATGGATCCCCGGCGGCGGCACATATCCTATCAGACATTTGCCTCTCACCAATGGGTGGATATTCGTAAACCTAAGTGGGATAGCAGCTGGAGGCTAGGAAAGGATGCAATGGTATTACTGTTGTGAGAAATACCAGGAATCCATTGTTAGGTGCGATATGTCCGAAAAACTTTTCAAAGTGGTGTTAAACCCCCATTCAAACAAACTAACAAAGAAACGCGGGCACTCAGTCTGGGAGGAGATATCGTTTTAAAAACTCTTCTTTATTTCTATATAAGGTCCGCCCTCTTAAGGCTCTGCCAAAGGGGACCCGAGGGTAATGATTTAGCTATTCCGAAAGAGGTCAATGTACTGATGCTTCATGCAAAATATCAAGGCTCTACACATTCTGGGTCAGAGATAATTTTTAAAGTTTTTTTTTTTTTTAAATCCTTTTTGTTGCTATGGCAACCAGAGTTTTCAACGGATTTCAATTCTTTTAACAACTTTTACGGGCACCACTAAGGAATATTTCTGCCAAATTTGGTTGAAATGGCCCAGTTGTTTGGAAGGAGATGTCGTTTTAAAATTGTTGAAACACGACGTATGACAGACACCGCACGCCGGACAGAGGGTGATCAAAATGCCTCACCAGGAACTCTTCATGCTCAGGTGAGCTAAAATATGGCTTTCGGAGTGTCTGTAATGAAAATGGCTTCAACTGAAACTTGTTGAATGTTGAAAAGTTGCAAATGAAAGGGTAAGGAACTGAAATTTTTGCAACTGAAATATTTACTACTTAATGCTTTCAAATTTAAGTGTTTGCGCTTGAAAATAGTTTCAGCTGACACGTTTGCTGTTGAAATTTTTGGTCACTGATTTTTTTTTATCTATTTAAATATCCAATTATTGAAATACTGCAAAATGTTCTTGGTTACGGCCCTGAATTTCGAAAGTACATGCATTATTTCAAGATAATGAAGTATGCAAGGACCTGAGCACAGTGAGTATAAATTGACATAAATTAAATGTGTTAACGCTTAATAAGCTAGTGTTTAAAAATGAAATTTCTTGAAAATTTCCTTGACAAAAAAACCCTCCCCCCTCCCTTGATAAAACAAGCAATATGTTAATCAAGTTAATTCGTTTAACCCTTTCCTGTTCAATCTTTAGTTTTTACGCCCCTGCGTTTTCATACGTGAGAAATTATTGTGGAAAAAAGAAGAAATTGCTTGTTACCAGCAATTTCTTCTTTTCCATTTTTTTTCTACGCTAGAGAATGATTCTTTATTTTTAAAATGAAATAAAATTTTAATTGTCGTCTGTATAGCCTTTGAATTTTGACAGGTTAAAAATTTGAAAAAGGAAAGAGTTAATATGATAGGTATACACAGTGAAAATTATTTTGATATAAAATAAAGTGGATGAGATAATTTTCATGACATGAACTACAAAATTTATCAATTACATTCCTTACTTTATACCAATTTATTTTAGTTCGATTGCGACGAAAGCTTTAAGCTTATAGAGTCGCTCTCCAACACAAAAACCAGATGTTTTCACGTCCCTGAAAGAGAGGCAGTGGCTTGACCCCACTGCTACCCACTTCTACAGCTGGGTAAACTGAGGCGTCTTGCCCATGAACACACCTCGGTGACGGTGAGGCTCGAACCCGTGACCTTCAGATCACGAGTTAAGTACCTATACTACTCAACCATCGAGGCAGTCAAATTATATTCCTTGAAATATATAGATTAGTTTTATTAACTTGGGCAATCCGCTTGAGAGTTTTGATAGATGTGACAGAAATCGTAGATTGTTTTAAACGATTTGGACGGGTTATTGCTATGATTTGAATATGGAAAAAAGACGAGCGACTTCAAATAAAATAAAACGGGATGAGCGTCTTTTTTTATTGTACATAGATGTACAAGTTATATTGAGTGGTCAAAGGTCAATTTTGTTTATACCTATATAGACAAAATTGACCTTTGATCACTCACTATAACTTGTACATCTATAGCTGGGGACGCTTGTTTGATAACCTAAACACAAGCGTTCTGTTTCACTTAAATCTACTCCTAAATTGAACTGGTCTTGGACCCTAGATACAAACATTTTAGGTTTCGTGGTAGGCGAAACTTTATAAAGGTAGGACTCTTGCAAAAAATAACTATCCTCTTGACATAACCTTTTTTTAAACAATTTTTAAACGTTCAATGATCGAAAATTGCATCGTAAACAAAGCTACAGATACAGGGCGTAATTTTTAATTTAGATTTAAAAATGTCACCAATACTCTCATAAACCCTATGTTGTAGGTACTCATTTGAATCGTCTCGGCGAGACGATTCAAATGAGTACCAACAACATATGGTTTTGTTGAGAAATAAGGATTCTAGGATGATGTTACCCCCTATTATTTAGACCTCTGCGTAAACATCCTCTTATGTAATCTGACATGAACAAAGGGAAGGACGCCTCGGTAATCGTTCAATATTTGATAAAGTGATGTTAATATCAGATATGTTTTTGATCCCAGTCGCTAATAATTACTTGTCTGTCGATACAGAGAGACGACGAAAAATCGAACACATTTCTGACAACTCTAATGAAACCGTTGCACGAACCAACCTAATCATTCATTTACTTCCACAAATAACGATATGCTTTACCGAGAAATGATGAATCATTCACGCTTTTAGTTATTTTAGATAATATGTATATGCACAGTTCCATTCCCTTTCTGCCATCGATTGATTGTTGTCTCTGTCGGACGGTTCCCAAACACTAGATACGCGACTTTAATCTGATAATACATTATTACCACTTTCTCGCATTCCAGTTTCTTCCCGTTCACCTAGTAAATAGTCCGCCTCTACGTCATCATTTAATCACATGACGTCACAAACCGCAACTGATTTCTATATAAAAACTGACGCATGAATATCAGAAAATATCTAATACCAAGTCAAATGTCTCAAAAGTCAAAATATACATACTTAGTGGGCGTAAAAGGTCGGGGTTGTCTGGTAATGGGTTAAATCAAAATAAAGGTTTTAGATTATGACCAGAAGTAATCGACGGTCACGAGAACATTTTTCAGCCTTTTGTCAAACGATTAAATTCTAAATTGAAAGATGTTGCGGACGACATTTCGACTTGCGCTAAAAATTGGAAGAATAGTGCCAAATAAGTTGGACTCTTTCTAAGAAAATGAGAAATTGCTTGTTATAAGAAATTTCTTCTTTTTCCACCATATTTTCCCTGACTGAATTTCTTAAGGGCTTCAGAAAGCACCATTGTGTGGTAATGAGTTGAATAAGTTTGCTTTCATTAAGCTGTGCTATTTTCTTGGAAAGGATAGGGGCGTTTTTATCGACAGAAAGGGATTCTGCATTAGCTTGTTGTCATTAAAGCTGCTTTGTTTCGTCGGAAAGGGCAAGTTTAATGTCAGACGCCGGAAATCTAGTCTGGTCTCTCCAGCAATTTTAGACCAGAATGGCAGAAAAAGACCCCGGTTTTAAGCAACCAATAATTCAGTCATTAAAACACGAAATCTTTTTTAGAGTTATACGGGATCGTATTTCATTTGAAAATATGAAATTTATTGTCTCCTTCTATAAAAATAGTATATTTTATGAGTGTTAATTGATTGTAACTTTTATTTATCAAGTCGTTCTAAAAGGGATAAAAAAAAGGGGGGGCTTGCCTATAATTTCTATCACTTTTAAGAATAATCCTGGGGTCCCTGGTCCCCGGCTGCGGTTAATGTCATTTCCGACATTTATCTCTTATGATTGGATAAACGTAAACCTATGCGGGTGCAGATGGGGCCACGAAATGGATGCCGTGGTAGTACTGGTATGGGAAATACCAGCAATCTATGATTAGGTGCTCCAGGCGTAGCAATATGATTAAAATACTGTTAAAAATTGAGGTAAACTCCATTAATTCAATCAACCATGAGACGTTTAAACTGAATGATGCGATATCTTATTCATATTATAATCTACTAGGTGGCACTTTTTTCTCTCCCGAAAACACATTAGAAACAAGAGTGCCGATGGCCCTGGGGCGCTTACCTGAGATAATGGCTCTGTTTCTTTCAACAGTCTAAGTTCATGTTAAGGTTAGGATTATGATACAAGTGGGCCATACTTACATATATGGACTATGTACCTGGGGATCCAGAAGTCTAAATTACAAATTCCAAGGATTAAGGGTAATTTTGAAAGAAGGAGAAAGCTTTTTCCCCCCTCTGGATCCATGGGTTATAATTTCAGAAATAAGAAGTCTGCGAACTGACGCTTCATGCCTATAACTCCGCCCCTTTGGCCCCACGGATCATGATTTTAGTTTTTTCGGAAGAGATCAATTTACTAATGCTTCATGCAAAGTATTAAAGCTCTTCGCCTTCTGGGTCAGGAGGAGAATATTTAGAATATTATTTAAAATTTCCACTTTTTTTGCCATGGCAACCACAGATTTTAACGGATATAATTCTTTAAGCTAATTTCAAAGAGGACCACGCAAGAAACATTTCTGCCAAATTTGGTTCAAATTGGCCCAGTAGTTTGTGAGGGGATGTCGTTTAAAGGAATTGTTGACGGAAGACCCTCGATGCACGACGGACGACGGACAAAAGGAGATCACAAAAAATGCTCACTTGAGCACATTTTGCTCAGGTGAGCTAAAAATGTTACTGCGCCTATAGGAAAGACAGGCAATGGCAATGCTTTACAATCTATAGTTTATACATTGTAAAATAAATGGCTTCAGATAATCCATATCTGAGAAAATTAAATGTTATTCAATTCTGTTCGTAACGCAATGATACGCTGTTGTATGTTCAACAAACTTCACGATTCGAACAACGCTCAGTTGGTTGCTACCAATTGCATACAACAGATTGGCATTTAACTATGTAGTGAAAGGAAACGACTTTTTTGTCAGAAGATCTCTTTCTTCGTCTTACTATTATACCACATAATCTATGGTGGCTAATCGGAAGAGTGCCAGACTGGTGACATTAAGGTCACGAGTTCGAGCCCAACCGTCGCTGCGGTGTGTTCCTGGGATAAACACTGAATAGCCAGCCACAAACTACCCAGCTTGTAACATCTCTCTCTTTCTCCCCTCTCCCTCTCTCTCTCTCTCTCTCTCTCTCTCTCTCTCTCTCTCTCTCTTTCTCTCTCTCCTCTCCCCTCTTCTCCTCTCCTCTCCCTCTTTCTCTATCTATCTCCCTCTCTCCCTCTCACCCTCTATGGGACATAAAAATATCTGGATAAAGTGTTCAGAAGTGATTCTATAAGCTAAAAAGTTTCGTGGAAATATACTATAAATAAACTTATCTATCGTGGTCTATTATCTCTGTTAATGCCCTTAAAAGTAATCAAGTTTGGCTAATATACAAATTATCCGATTCTGATCAAAAGGTTTGATCTAGTGCACTAGTGTCGATCATTGACATAAAACCCTTAATAACATAACAAAACAAAACCATTGTGAAACGACTATTGTATGTGCACTCAGCAGATACAAGTGATCTATTCCTTGTGATAGTTCAGTTAAAAGTTAATCGCCGCCGTTATAACGCAGTCGGTAGTGCACAAGACTCCCAATCTTCAATCATGGAATGTCATTGGCTCTGTCCCCGGCGGCGGCACATGTTCTTTCCGGGGTTTGTTTCTTACCAATGGGTGGATAATTGTAAACCTAAGTAGGATAGCAGCTGGTTGCTAGGAAAGGATGTAGTGGGAGTACTGGTGTGAGAAATGCCAGGAATCCATTGTTAGGTGCTCTAGCCGTGCGATATAACTGAAATATGTTGAAAGTGGCGTTAAACCCCATCCAATCAATCAATCAATGTTAAATCGAGGCTTAAGATACAAGCTTCCCTAATCAGTATTTATTCAAATATAGGTCTTACACCCAATGCGATTCTACCCCTGAGGTTAAGATTTTAGCATGTTCATAGAAGCGAACACACGAATTCTTCATGACATTTTTTATGGCTCGAGGCTTTCTTTAATTTTTCATTTTATATTATAATTTAATCTTTATCTTATTATTATTTTTTTTTCATTTCGCTTTTGTTGGCATTGCAACGAGAGTTCTTATAGGAAACCAATTGTTAACCGAAACCGAAAAGTCTTTAGCCTAGAGTAGAAACAGACCTCATATAAACATAAGAAATGAAGCATATGTTGATTACTTTCAAGCGACAGTATGAAATATTCTGTGTTCTTTGACTGAATTTTATCCTCAGAAATATTTACCCAATATGAGCAACTTTAATGTCAAACGTTGGTCATCATGTGGTTACTTCAAGAGCTTATCGTCTACGAAGCTAGATATGGTATGATTTTATATAGACTATGAAATGTGTTGATTATATTGAACTCTCATAGCACGTCCTCTCAAAATACAGTTGGTTTTGTGGAAACGAATCTCTAAGAATAGATCAGTTGAGCTTCAATGAGAACTACTTTTTTTTTATACCACAGCAGTTTCGACAGGTAGTAACACTGCTGGACGTTGAGATGTACACCAAAAGCGGAGCATCGTCAAAATCAAATCTTCTTCATCTAATTATATTTCTTCCTTTTTAAATGACTAATCGCTGGCCCAGCCCACTTACTAAGTTGGCCACGCCCAGTGACTCCGATTGGAAGTCCCGCTTCGATTTTTAAAGGCGTTATTACGCAAAATTGATGGCCTGTAGCTTGCAAAAAAATGAAAATAGTTGGTTGGCGACATAAACGTCAGCTTGAATAAGCTGTAGTGACGAAGTTTGAGTCGCCAAACAAATGAAAAAGATTAACAAAAAATGGCAGCCAATGTTGGAGATAAAAACTCATTTCTTGTCAAAATAAATGATTTCATTGGTCGACTGGTTATTTGATTGACAGCCGCGATTGGTCAATTGCTATTTCTTCCGATGCTTCCTAAATATTAAGAGCATTCCTTTTTTCGTTCTTTATCTGATTTCGTTTTGATTTTTCGTCTTGAGGCATGTATTTGAGGAGCTTAAAGACAGTCTAGATCGCGGACCATGAGGCCATACGATGGACCTTACAGATTTCTTGGAAATTCTACGAAAGTTGTATTCTTGATAATCATTTTTCCTGAAAGTAAACCCAAAACCTCATCAGTACTCGGGCAGGATGGGTTATGGGGTTCTGGCAACACTGTATAACCCACATTGATCTTATTTTCCACTATATAGGCATGGAATATGATACTGTTTCTTCATTAATTAGAATTGAATCTTTGTTATTTTTCAAATAAAACAGTTAGTGAATAAGGCTTAAAATAGCTCTAAATAAATGCTCATGGCATTGAGTAAACAATGTTTGACGTCACAAAAGCCTCAAGTGATAATCTTGATTTTTCCGAAGCGCCTTAAGTTGGAAAATTATCGAGTTCAGGGCTCAGATTTTTCAGCCGATTATGACATAGCCGGAACGCTGGAAAAGGAATTTCTAAACCGAGTCAGCAGTTTTCTCAACGTACAAATGTCACAGGTAACACAACTGATGCAAACACGCCACGAGGAGAAACTATAGTGGGTTATAATTAAATGATAGGCGACTGGTAATTGAAATAGACGATATTTAAGCAATGCCTGTCAGATACACCTTCTGTGTCGTATATGTTGAATACGGAGAAACATTTTATAGGTAAATATAGAACGCCATTTCATTTTATTCCCTAGTTTCTTGTGACTTAATTTCGAGTTTTCAACAACATTCGTCATTGCTTTTGACATCAAAATAAATGGATGCTAAAACAAGAGGCCCATAAGGGCCTAAGGCGCTCTTTTGGCCATCAAGTTTTCCGTTAAAGTAATCTACATTTCAGAAGGTTAATTGCTTAAAGAAGAATGCATAAAATAAGAATAACAAATTTATCCCCTATATTATTTTGAGCAATAATCCTTAAGGCCCCTTTTCCCATGTTTCACGACGGATCGACTCTATTTCCAAAATGAAATTTACTAAATACCCTACAATCATCCTACGAAATTCTAACAGAATCCAATAATAATTGTGGATATTATCACGTAAACAGGAGTGTTTTGAGTGAAAATTCATAAGGCCCCTTTTCCTGTGTTTTCTGATGGATCCACTTAATTTCCGAAAGGAAGTTTCTATCCGACCATACAATCGTCCTGTGAAATTTAAAGACAATGTGATAATAATTGTGGACGTCATCACATAAACAAGAATGTTTTCAATGATAATCTGTAAGGCCCCTTTTCCCTTGTTTCCTATGCTACATTTTTTCCATGCATCTTTGAAGAAAATCCGATAAAACTGTTGACTTTATCGTGTTAACAAATTTTATCGTGTTAACAAAGATGTTTCAATCAAGTTCTCATAAGGCCCCTTTTCTTGTCATACCCATGTCCATTTTAAAAAGAATAGATCCTTAGGATTATACAATCCATCTGAGAAAGTTTGAAGAGAACTCAATGAAAACCGTGGACTTTATTTCATGATAGAATTTACGTAAGCTCCCTTTTCCCACCGTTCTTGACTAATCGGGTATTATTTAAAAAAGAACCAGCTTAACGATTATTAAATCATTGTGTGAAAGTTTAAGTGAATCCGATGAAATTTAGGGATTTGATTGTGTTAAATAGAATATTTAAATAAAATTTTCATAGGGCCCCTTTATGATACTTGACGGATTGTAACCCAATTCCGAAAAGAACCATCGTTATCATTGTTTTAGTCAACTTTTCATAGGACCCTTTTCCCGTGATACTTTACAGAACAAACCAACTTTCAAAAGGAACAATTCTAATGAAGGTACAATCATTCTGTAAAAGTTTAAAGTGAGTCATTGAAAACAATTTTGTTTTGTTTTGTTTTTGTTCAGAGTTTGTTTGTTTGAATGGGGTTTTACGCCGCTTTCAACAATCTTTTAGTTACATTGCGAGCACCTAACAATGCAATCATGGTATTTCTTACACCAGTACTACCATTACATCCTTTCCTAGCCTCCAGCTGCTATCCCACATAGGTCTTCGATTATCGACCCATTGGTGAGAGACAAATAGTCGGAAAGGATGAGTGCCGCCGTCGGGGATCGAACCCGGGACCTCTAGATTGACAGTCCGACGCGCTACCAACTGCGCTATGACGGCGGCCCATTGTTCAGAGTTACAGACCGGAATTTGCAAAATAACATCGTTTAATATCTAAAAGGTACTTCCAGTCAGTGCTCAGAGGATGGGGTCAGCGATAAATAAGTTTGGCACTCGCTAGTGGAATGAATCCACCAGAAAGATACATTGTGGAATTGTAATCTTGTATCTTGCCATTAATCGATAGATTTTGAATATACAGAAAAGTCGATATGTAGTCAATTTTAGACCGGTAGATGTTTTGACTAATGAATTGAGACATGCAGTCAAAATGCCATTGAAAAAATGACCCTAGCTCAGAAACTATGAAAATGAGACTCTTTTGTAGTAACAGCTGACTATCTGGATACATGCCAACTTAGAAAAGGAATGCTGGGATTAACTGTAATTCATTAAGCTCCATTTTCCCTTTAGTATGCCCCTTTAATATTTACAAATAAGGCGTGGTCTAGGGGCTTTTGTTATGTTAACTTAGATATGAAATTTCATCAAATTCTGACTAGTAAAATAAAAGATATGAGCTATTAGCTTTTTTTGCATAAAGTCCCCTGTTTGCGTTACGCAGTCCTAAATTGTGAATTTGGGAAAACATTTCCATGTGAAATATTCCAAGGAGATCATATACGTATCTTCATCCAATTACGTTCAGTGTTTGTAGAAAAATATCTTGAGACGAACGGACGGACGCACAAACAACATGGTGCCTATATCTTCCCCCGAAATATATTTGCAGACAGGTGGCTGTATTCCAACAAGAAATCATGGTGGTATTAATTCAATAACAGAAGACTCGTAAGTGAAATAGGCGAGATCTAAACAAGACCTGTCAATAACACTTCCTGTCTCGAATGTGTTAATTACAGGGTTAGGAATTCTGGGTAATCTGAAACGCTGACGAAATTGAACTAAAAGTACTTAAAGTAATGTAAGCTAGCAAAGGATAGTTTTGTTAAGTATTCTTCTTCGGCTAAAGGTTATCATGATAAATACACGAGGTTCAAGTAACCCAGGAGTTAACCCATTACAACAGGACAAAGTCTTAGACTGGTTCAAATTAAAAGAAGCTGCAAACGACGATTTCAAGTTTGTTGGATTTAGAAATTTTTCTCTTGTTGGGTAGAAAACATTGTGGACAATGAAGAAAAATGCTTGTATCAACATATGTACATGCTGATCTTAGTCTATGCCTTCGGCCAAAGCAGAATATTCCGGGTTTGGCATGACAAGGGTTAAATACCATTTCAGTTGCAGTACGACTGGTGTATCTTTGCATGGCTTCCTGTCGTTTCTTAACCAATATACCCACAAGATTCGATCAAAGCCACCAGCTGTTTTTCCTACTAAGAAAGCATAATTCACCCATTGGTGAAAGACAAAATACGCATTACTTTTTACGAATGTCGGAAAGAATTTCGGCCGAGTTCTTGTTCAAGCACACAACTTAGCAAACGAAGCTCGGAATGTGAGGCCTGATCTTTGATGAACGAGTATAAAATTGGTGATTGTTTTTATAACTTGCAAATGCGAAATAGGTGATTGTTTTTACAACTTATAATTGCAATACTTCAAAATAGAGTATTTTCATTGGCCCAAATCGTATCACGTGATCAAATCAATTGCACTTTATACCTCGATAAAAGATAGATCTATTTTCGACAAAAATAGAAACAAAACAAGGTCAGGTATTTCCGATATTTGGGAATTCACTTCCAAGAAATACCCAACTTGTTTTGTTACTATTAATAGTCATCACCCTTTGAATTTCGATTTCCTCGAATTCCTTTATACTTCCATGGATTTTCAATAAATAGATAAACAAATAGTGTCCTTATAACAATTATAGTGTTCGTTTTAAACATGAAGATTTCGATAACTCACCTTTATTAGCCGTAAATCCGAGATGTCGAATCGGCTTCACCACATCAGCATGCATCGCGTCCATGTGGTAGGTTTATATATCTTGTCTATTACAAAGCATCTATTCATAATTCTAACTGTTATCGACCCAGATATCATAATTTACAGAGTTTAAAGATAGTATTTGCTCATAATAATTCCAAATAAATCCAACTAATGTTCGAATTTCCATTTCAAAAAACCCTAGCGACAAAATAAAATGTCCGCCGTTACAATGACTCGAGCGATAAACTGTGTCAATGTATCCATACGCCTGTCAAAGAAAAAGTAAATCCGCCCACAGTTCGTTTATTTGTTTTTATTTTCATCTCTCTATCCGTTTCGGATTTGAAAATAGACGTATTGCAATTATATGGGCTGAGTGTATTTTTCACTGCGTTTATTGGAGTATAAAGTGCAATTGCCTTAGCACATGGCTTAAACATAACGCCCTACGGGCGTTATTCGCCATGTGCTAAGGCAATTGCACTTTATACTCCAATAAACGCAGTGAAAAATACACTCAGCCCTATAGCAAATACGAAGATGTGGGTAAAATACGTGCTTTAGGTGTTTATTGTAGCTATTGGTATTCGAAATCAAAACACGCTTATCAACTATTGGGCCTGTACACAACGGGTGAAATTGACAGTAATATTGTCAAAATATATTTCAATCAATTTCGAGCATCACCTTTATACTTTCAATTGACCTGTTATGCCTGACAATCAAATAACCAGTTGACCAATGAAATCGTTCATTTCGACCAGAAATAAGTGACGAACTACGACATTCGCTGTCCCCCTTTTAAGCTGTTTTGTTGGTATAGCGACTTAAACGTCATAACTACAGCTTGAATATTTTACAAAATAACTGTTTTAAAGCTGTAGTTATGACGTTTAAATCGCTAACCAACTATTCTACCTTTTTGTAACATGCTACTTACCAATATTTTACAACATAACGCCGTTTAAATTCGAAATGGTACTTTCTGTTGGAGTCAATGGGCGTGGCAAACGCAGTAAGTTTGCGGGGTGAGCGATAGGTCAATAATATTGTCAATACACGATTCTGAAAATATTATTGATTATTATTGTAGATGATATAAAAAGGTGGAAAACTCTAAAGTCCTTCAATATTACCCTTACTTAAGGTTTTCCCCAAAACTCCCTGACTAAAAATCCCTGACCTTAAATTTGCATATCAGTTCAATTTTTCATGACATTTTCTCGGCCCTTGGGAGCTGCAGATTGTTTTCTCTGTGCCCTATTCGACAAATAAATCAAAGTACTGAAAGTACTGTTGGAGAGCAAATTTGATTGTTATGCTTTCAAGCTAACTAAAAATTTTTTCGGAGAAGAGTTTCAATTGTTATTCCTTTGATTATACACAGCGCTGTCTAATATATTCGCAAGTTTTTTCTGCCGAGATAAAAGAAGGTATTAAAATTTCATGAACATGCTGTCAGCTTTTCACTGAAACTATTTTTATAATCTAACTCTGTGTGAAAGTTTCAATAGAGATCGAACTGCTAAACCTTTTTCCCACACCATCCTCATAATGAAAAAAGCTCTGTAAAACATTGTGGAGAATGTAGAATTTTCTAACAAAAAACAGTTCAGCCCTTGCCCACACATTTTTCTTTCCAGTGAGTGAAAGATTCTAAAAATATATCAACTTCAAAAAATTGACCTTAATTGAAATCAATCTAAACTTTTGTTATCAAGTGATGGATTGTTAATAGGTTGTTAATAAAGTTACACTTTATTGCCTTATTTCACCTGTAGTAACGAATTAACTGTATAAAATTTCTAGCAGACATTGCTATTACCTCAATTCAACACTAACCAGGCGACAAAACTTTGGTAGCCGATTGTCTTTGAGAGGCAGTGTCGATAGATTTAGGGCCAGTAACCCCCCGGTCATCTAGGAAATGATCCAGTTTCAAAGATGTTGCAGATGATGATTTTTTTAAGTTTATACTTTTTTAGGTAGTAACAAGCAATATCTTAATTTTCCAAGGTGTTTTCCAAAGGTACAAGATTAATGTACATATCCATTTGTAGAATAACAGCAGTAAAATAAACAGTTAAGCATACTTGATCGTATGACCTGATTTTCAATGAAAATCATTGAACCATAGTCAGACAAATTGCTACAACGTTTTCTGTTTTGTTTTAGGACTTGTTTGATTAGGATAAATATCGGACGAACAAGCATATGCATTCTGTATAACGACATACATTTGTACTTGAATCGAAAGAATATTCGATTGTTGTTCGTCTTTGTTTCCTGTTTACCCCTAACTGTTTTCTGAGAGTAGTTTACAAATTGTTTGTCCCACGCCAATTCGCATACGCGTAATGCCATAGGAGAGCTATTTGCTTTCCAAAACTAGAGCAGCGGTGCTATATCCTAGTTCAAAGCACTCACATTTGTATTACACTAAAATATCGATAGAGTTTGTTCACAATGGGATTTAAATTGTCAGAGACAAACGATTCAAGATCTAAGCAATATCTATCATGGGATTTGGGTCGTCTAGACAAATTTTGGTCTGGTTGAACAAAGTGGAAGTCGGTGCATTTCACCGAATCACAAGACAACAAAAGTTTAGATTGGTCAAAATTGAAAGAAGTTGCGGAATGCAGTGGGTGAAAAAAGTTTTGAAGAAATTACCAGATACGGACAATTTATTTATTATCAACAATGTTTTCATTTTTTTAAGAAAAGCGCGATTTAAGGGGAATTGGTTTACCCATTCCCACATTACCCTGCTATATGACGCCCCCTACAATCAGGCTTGGAAAAACATTGTAGAAAATGAAAAAAATTGATTGTGATAAGCAATTTCCTAAATTTGCACCATTTTTCTGTCCAAAAACACTTTTTTTTTTATAAAATCTAATCAATATGAAATCGTCGTTTGCAATTTCTATGAATCCGGAAATGTCTATGAAATCTCACATAAAAAATGAAAACAATAGTTATTTTTGTTTTCGCTGTATCTTATCGAGGACATAATTTATATCACGAGCTCTTCCCCCTTGCGTTCACCTAATAGCTGCATTATTCGAATAAGTAATCTTAGGCCACCGACCCAAGTAATGAGTTATATTATTTCGAATAAATCCACCAAGAAGGATTAACATTTACAACCACTTCAATAAATGGCATTTGTGTTATCTCAGACACTCATTTGAATCGACCAAATTTCGGCTGTCAAGTACAGTATCAATCGACCAATCAAATTATACATTTAGACCGGAAGTGAAGTTTGAACCTTCATATTGGCCGACATCTATATGAATCGTTCTGGCAACACGTTACACGTTTCTGGCTTTAAATTTTGCCAAATAACGTCTTTTACTGATATCGAAGTGGAACTCAGAGATCATTGGATGTGGCTAGTGGAGTCAGTGGGTAGCCAAGCGGTCCGTAAATTACAAATTTGTGGTTAAAACTAGTTTTCCTTTTTTCGCATTGGAGGTAGTTGAACACAGAAAGTATCCATGTTTACTACTCAAAGTGTTAGACTACATTGCTGCAAAGGGTCAAAATGACCTTAATCATGAAATAATAATCGGTCCAATTCTACGGCTAGAAGAAATCCCAAATGTGTCGTATCTATATATTTTTATTGCTTCCGACCCTTAGACGCAGAAATAACTCCGTCAAATGTGTTTAATGTATTTTCAAACGTCGACGCATTTTCGAACCTACGTGTATGTTCAAAAGCAATTGTGTTAATCTGGTTTTAGTTTATATAATCTTTGTTTTCAATGGTATATATTTCCAACCCCCCACATTACAATATCCGGGTTTATTATGTCGCAGTAGCTGTAAGACCTAATTCCATAGAATGAAGATTGATAATATTCGGTTTGACCTACTTCAGGAATATTCCGGTCAATTTGACCAACGATGTCATATGTTAGTGAGGAGATGTGTATCGTTGTAGGGACTTAACCCATTCCCACGCAATTCCTCCTTTTATGCCCCTCAAGAAAATAGTTCTAGAAATAATATGGAAATGAAAAGATTGATTGTTACAAATATTTTCTGTATTTTGACATTGTTTTTTCTCCAAAGAGACAAGAAACGTTAAAATTTCAATAATTTGATATATTCGTCTGCAACTTCTTTGAATTTGGACCAGTCTAAAATTTTGTTGTGTGGTAATGGGTTTCGACAAGGGAATTTTCTTGAAAAGAAAAAGCTCCATACGCACAGTCTGTAGACGCGCTCTGTAGATAGATACTGACCTAGAGCTTCTTTACACAATCGGCGAATATTTTAATTGCCCCGAATGGCTGTCCAGGGTGCTCAATGTGCACATGCGAAATGGTTGGAAATGTCACGCATAGGCTCATATATATTTATTCATGTATATATATATATATGTATATATGTGTGTGTGCTTTTGACACTGTTGCACTAAGCCATCGAATGGTATGCATGTCAAAAAGCACGTTTTTTCATAAAGTCCTAACCAGAATAATCCTGATTTTAGATAAACTTACAAGTTGCCTTGTAAAGACCATACTGTATTCTTTAGTTTAGTGTTACGCATTTTAGATTTTTTATTTTCAGAAAAATATATGAAATCAAAGATATTTTAAAATGTGTTGTCTAGTAATGAGTTAATGTATAAAAAAGCGGGAACTTTGACAGTGTTAAGCTATCGATTTTTTTCTTATTTTGAGTAGCACCCTAAATCTTGAAAAGCTTCCAACAGCTTTGAATGCATAATTAAGAAAACAATTTTAGAAAACATTGTTATTTCTTCATTATCCACAATGTTTTCTATCCAAATAGACAAAGGTTTTTGATATTCAAATACTAAGAATACACGTCGGCAACTTTTTGAATTTGGACAAGTCTAAGTTTTGTCGTCTGGTAATGGGTTAATAACCTTTTTATTGTAGACGAGGTAAACATCGACATGAATCAAAGGAAATCGAAGCAAAGATTCTTTTTCAAAAAAAAAAAAAAAATCAAACAAAAACCACATACATATTTGGCGTTTAAGCCTATGCTTGGAATCTACTGTCTTAAGTTACCGGTTACCTAAAGTGGTCAAATGAGTTTTCTTGAAAGACCCACTACCTATGGATGTAGATTTGAAAGGTGCCAAATTGTCACAAGATACGCCCGTCACACCGCTTAATGTCTACTAGGGTAGGGGATTTCAATAAAAGCATAAAAAAGTGCAATAACTTGTAAGGTAGATTTATGGTTGCATGTTTTTCACGATCATAGCTATTATACTTTCAGAGAAATATGTAAAATCAGGGATGGTATGATAGAGTGAATGTTCTGGTGCACCACACTTCTCCTTAGTTAGATCTTTCAACACATGAATTTTAAGAATCATACTTGTTTTACTCTCAGAGATATGTCCAGACATAAGTTTTGTAAGCCAGGGGACAAAGATTTTTAAAACGGGGGGGGGGGGCATTTTGCAAAAATGATGGATATATTCAAAACTTTAGATACTACGCCTTTGGAACCCAGGGTACAATAACCCTTTGGTCTTGAAATAAGGTGGGAACAAATATGATTTTTGACACAATTATGCACAAATCGTAACCTTGTAAGATCACTGATATATGGTATGTAAATCTCGTGCATTCAAATATCTTCCTACATTTTTCTCTCTTGCATAGATCAATTAGATTTCTGCATGTGTGTCGATTAACAAAATGGTACAAGTCGTTTATGTTTAATTTGCACGAGAACTGATTGTCAGTTCACCTCTTATATCACAAAGGCCTTTTCTAAAAGTTTCTACTCACCTTAAATGCTTCGTAGGTTGACGAAGGATTCACTTTACTGAATGATGTATTTTGCAATGTACTATTGGTACACAACGAAAGACCACTTCGCTTATTCATACAGTATGGTTAAGCTTTAACCCTTTCCCGTTCAAATCCGGGATTTTACGTTGCTGTGATTTCATACTTGAGAAAATATTGTGGAAAAAGGAGAAATTGCTTGTTACAAGCAATTTCTCCTTTTCCCACAATGTTTTCTACCACATAGGATGGTTTCTTTTCAAACTGCACCCATTGTTGTCTGCAACTTCTTTCAATTTGGACCAGTCTAAAATTTTGAAAAACAGGAAAGAGTAAAGGTTCATACCCTAATGAAAAAAATATATATTCTCTGCATCTCTTGATTAAAAGGCTAAACCTCTTGTAAATGTTACCCATGCGAATATGTCACACTGATTGATTGATTGACCGATTGATTGATGGAATGGGATTAACGCCACTTTTAAAGGGATTTCAGTCATGTCGTGGCGGTCGGAGCACACCAGTACTACCACTATATCCTTCCGAGCCTGCAGCTGTTCATTCCACTTACGTGCAAACACGAGAAGAAACTTTAAGGGTTTTAATTAAATGGTAGGCGAATGGTAATTAAAATAGATGATATTTAAACAATGCCTGTCAGATATTCTTCCTGTGCCGTATGTGCTGATCACGGAGAAACACTTTCAAGGTAAATATAAGACGTCATTATATGTTATTCCCCAGTTTCGTGTTACTTAATTTTTCAATAAGTTTTCAATAAAATTCTTCGTTGCTTTCGAGGTTGTTAATAAAGTTACACTTTATTGCCTTATTTCACCTGTAGTAACGAATTAACTGTATAAAATTTCTAGCAGACATTGCTATTACCTCAATTCAACACTAACCAGGCGACAAAACTTTGGTAGCCGATTGTCTTTGAGAGGCAGTGTCGATAGATTTAGGGCCAGTAACCCCCCGGTCATCTAGGAAATGATCCAGTTTCAAAGATGTTGCAGATGATGATTTTTTTAAGTTTATACTTTTTTAGGTAGTAACAAGCAATATCTTAATTTTCCAAGGTGTTTTCCAAAGGTACAAGATTAATGTACATATCCATTTGTAGAATAACAGCAGTAAAATAAACAGTTAAGCATACTTGATCGTATGACCTGATTTTCAATGAAAATCATTGAACCATAGTCAGACAAATTGCTACAACGTTTTCTGTTTTGTTTTAGGACTTGTTTGATTAGGATAAATATCGGACGAACAAGCATATGCATTCTGTATAACGACATACATTTGTACTTGAATCGAAAGAATATTCGATTGTTGTTCGTCTTTGTTTCCTGTTTACCCCTAACTGTTTTCTGAGAGTAGTTTACAAATTGTTTGTCCCACGCCAATTCGCATACGCGTAATGCCATAGGAGAGCTATTTGCTTTCCAAAACTAGAGCAGCGGTGCTATATCCTAGTTCAAAGCACTCACATTTGTATTACACTAAAATATCGATAGAGTTTGTTCACAATGGGATTTAAATTGTCAGAGACAAACGATTCAAGATCTAAGCAATATCTATCATGGGATTTGGGTCGTCTAGACAAATTTTGGTCTGGTTGAACAAAGTGGAAGTCGGTGCATTTCACCGAATCACAAGACAACAAAAGTTTAGATTGGTCAAAATTGAAAGAAGTTGCGGAATGCAGTGGGTGAAAAAAGTTTTGAAGAAATTACCAGATACGGACAATTTATTTATTATCAACAATGTTTTCATTTTTTTAAGAAAAGCGCGATTTAAGGGGAATTGGTTTACCCATTCCCACATTACCCTGCTATATGACGCCCCCTACAATCAGGCTTGGAAAAACATTGTAGAAAATGAAAAAAATTGATTGTGATAAGCAATTTCCTAAATTTGCACCATTTTTCTGTCCAAAAACACTTTTTTTTTTATAAAATCTAATCAATATGAAATCGTCGTTTGCAATTTCTATGAATCTGGAAATGTCTATGAAATCTCACATAAAAAATGAAAACAATAGTTATTTTTGTTTTCGCTGTATCTTATCGAGGACATAATTTATATCACGAGCTCTTCCCCCTTGCGTTCACCTAATAGCTGCATTATTCGAATAAGTAATCTTAGGCCACCGACCCAAGTAATGAGTTATATTATTTCGAATAAATCCACCAAGAAGGATTAACATTTACAACCACTTCAATAAATGGCATTTGTGTTATCTCAGACACTCATTTGAATCGACCAAATTTCGGCTGTCAAGTACAGTATCAATCGACCAATCAAATTATACATTTAGACCGGAAGTGAAGTTTGAACCTTCATATTGGCCGACATCTATATGAATCGTTCTGGCAACACGTTACACGTTTCTGGCTTTAAATTTTGCCAAATAACGTCTTTTACTGATATCGAAGTGGAACTCAGAGATCATTGGATGTGGCTAGTGGAGTCAGTGGGTAGCCAAGCGGTCCGTAAATTACAAATTTGTGGTTAAAACTAGTTTTCCTTTTTTCGCATTGGAGGTAGTTGAACACAGAAAGTATCCATGTTTACTACTCAAAGTGTTAGACTACATTGCTGCAAAGGGTCAAAATGACCTTAATCATGAAATAATAATCGGTCCAATTCTACGGCTAGAAGAAATCCCAAATGTGTCGTATCTATATATTTTTATTGCTTCCGACCCTTAGACGCAGAAATAACTCCGTCAAATGTGTTTAATGTATTTTCAAACGTCGACGCATTTTCGAACCTACGTGTATGTTCAAAAGCAATTGTGTTAATCTGGTTTTAGTTTATATAATCTTTGTTTTCAATGGTATATATTTCCAACCCCCCACATTACAATATCCGGGTTTATTATGTCGCAGTAGCTGTAAGACCTAATTCCATAGAATGAAGATTGATAATATTCGGTTTGACCTACTTCAGGAATATTCCGGTCAATTTGACCAACGATGTCATATGTTAGTGAGGAGATGTGTATCGTTGTAGGGACTTAACCCATTCCCACGCAATTCCTCCTTTTATGCCCCTCAAGAAAATAGTTCTAGAAATAATATGGAAATGAAAAGATTGATTGTTACAAATATTTTCTGTATTTTGACATTGTTTTTTCTCCAAAGAGACAAGAAACGTTAAAATTTCAATAATTTGATATATTCGTCTGCAACTTCTTTGAATTTGGACCAGTCTAAAATTTTGTTGTGTGGTAATGGGTTTCGACAAGGGAATTTTCTTGAAAAGAAAAAGCTCCATACGCACAGTCTGTAGACGCGCTCTGTAGATAGATACTGACCTAGAGCTTCTTTACACAATCGGCGAATATTTTAATTGCCCCGAATGGCTGTCCAGGGTGCTCAATGTGCACATGCGAAATGGTTGGAAATGTCACGCATAGGCTCATATATATTTATTCATGTATATATATATATATGTATATATGTGTGTGTGCTTTTGACACTGTTGCACTAAGCCATCGAATGGTATGCATGTCAAAAAGCACGTTTTTTCATAAAGTCCTAACCAGAATAATCCTGATTTTAGATAAACTTACAAGTTGCCTTGTAAAGACCATACTGTATTCTTTAGTTTAGTGTTACGCATTTTAGATTTTTTATTTTCAGAAAAATATATGAAATCAAAGATATTTTAAAATGTGTTGTCTAGTAATGAGTTAATGTATAAAAAAGCGGGAACTTTGACAGTGTTAAGCTATCGATTTTTTTCTTATTTTGAGTAGCACCCTAAATCTTGAAAAGCTTCCAACAGCTTTGAATGCATAATTAAGAAAACAATTTTAGAAAACATTGTTATTTCTTCATTATCCACAATGTTTTCTATCCAAATAGACAAAGGTTTTTGATATTCAAATACTAAGAATACACGTCGGCAACTTTTTGAATTTGGACAAGTCTAAGTTTTGTCGTCTGGTAATGGGTTAATAACCTTTTTATTGTAGACGAGGTAAACATCGACATGAATCAAAGGAAATCGAAGCAAAGATTCTTTTTCAAAAAAAAAAAAAAAATCAAACAAAAACCACATACATATTTGGCGTTTAAGCCTATGCTTGGAATCTACTGTCTTAAGTTACCGGTTACCTAAAGTGGTCAAATGAGTTTTCTTGAAAGACCCACTACCTATGGATGTAGATTTGAAAGGTGCCAAATTGTCACAAGATACGCCCGTCACACCGCTTAATGTCTACTAGGGTAGGGGATTTCAATAAAAGCATAAAAAAGTGCAATAACTTGTAAGGTAGATTTATGGTTGCATGTTTTTCACGATCATAGCTATTATACTTTCAGAGAAATATGTAAAATCAGGGATGGTATGATAGAGTGAATGTTCTGGTGCACCACACTTCTCCTTAGTTAGATCTTTCAACACATGAATTTTAAGAATCATACTTGTTTTACTCTCAGAGATATGTCCAGACATAAGTTTTGTAAGCCAGGGGACAAAGATTTTTAAAACGGGGGGGGGGGGGGCATTTTGCAAAAATGATGGATATATTCAAAACTTTAGATACTACGCCTTTGGAACCCAGGGTACAATAACCCTTTGGTCTTGAAATAAGGTGGGAACAAATATGATTTTTGACACAATTATGCACAAATCGTAACCTTGTAAGATCACTGATATATGGTATGTAAATCTCGTGCATTCAAATATCTTCCTACATTTTTCTCTCTTGCATAGATCAATTAGATTTCTGCATGTGTGTCGATTAACAAAATGGTACAAGTCGTTTATGTTTAATTTGCACGAGAACTGATTGTCAGTTCACCTCTTATATCACAAAGGCCTTTTCTAAAAGTTTCTACTCACCTTAAATGCTTCGTAGGTTGACGAAGGATTCACTTTACTGAATGATGTATTTTGCAATGTACTATTGGTACACAACGAAAGACCACTTCGCTTATTCATACAGTATGGTTAAGCTTTAACCCTTTCCCGTTCAAATCCGGGATTTTACGTTGCTGTGATTTCATACTTGAGAAAATATTGTGGAAAAAGGAGAAATTGCTTGTTACAAGCAATTTCTCCTTTTCCCACAATGTTTTCTACCACATAGGATGGTTTCTTTTCAAACTGCACCCATTGTTGTCTGCAACTTCTTTCAATTTGGACCAGTCTAAAATTTTGAAAAACAGGAAAGAGTAAAGGTTCATACCCTAATGAAAAAAATATATATTCTCTGCATCTCTTGATTAAAAGGCTAAACCTCTTGTAAATGTTACCCATGCGAATATGTCACACTGATTGATTGATTGACCGATTGATTGATGGAATGGGATTAACGCCACTTTTAAAGGGATTTCAGTCATGTCGTGGCGGTCGGAGCACACCAGTACTACCACTATATCCTTCCGAGCCTGCAGCTGTTCATTCCACTTACGTGCAAACACGAGAAGAAACTTTAAGGGTTTTAATTAAATGGTAGGCGAATGGTAATTAAAATAGATGATATTTAAACAATGCCTGTCAGATATTCTTCCTGTGCCGTATGTGCTGATCACGGAGAAACACTTTCAAGGTAAATATAAGACGTCATTATATGTTATTCCCCAGTTTCGTGTTACTTAATTTTTCAATAAGTTTTCAATAAAATTCTTCGTTGCTTTCGATATCCAAAGAATTGAATGTTGTAAAAGTTGGTATCATTTTGGATGATTTCATAATTGACCCACAATTTTATTTCTGGCAGTTTTATCCTCATGCAATACCATCGATAAACGATTGAAATGAAGATTGAAAGTTAAAAGTAATTCGTATGTTATCATAAGTCGGAAAGGATATTCTCAACGGCCGTGTACCTAACCCGTGACCCCATGATTAGGAATCCTAATCGTTATCCGTATGTTATCATAAGTCGGAAAATATATTTTTCGCGGCCGTGGATCTAACCCGTGACCCAAAGATTAGGAATCCTAATCGTTATCAACTGCGCTGTGTCCGCGGCCATTGACGTTTGGGTCGCCAACCAACCATTTTGCTTCTTTTACGAGTTATTGACCAGAATCATGGCCTGCCGGAGCCCAGTGGCGGAGCCAGCGATGTGTCAATTGGGCGATTGCTAGTGGAATAAATCCACAAAAAATGTCGAATCAAAATTGCGTATCTGATCATCACAGCGATATATTTTTAATACAGAGGAAAGCTTACATGTAGTAAAGTTGAGACCGATAGCTGACTTGACTGTAAATTGAGACATGTGGGCGAAAACAGTAAGGAATAACTCTAGCTTAAGAACAATATAAGTCGTGAAACTGTTTTGTAGTTATAGCTGTATATCACGATATAAGACAACTTAGAAAAGGAGTGCTCGGATGAGCTTTTATAAATTAAGAACCCCTTTCACATAACGCAATTTCCCTGTAATATTTACAAATAAAACATGGTCTGGGGCTTTTGTTTAGTTGAAATAAATATGAAATTTCACCAAAATCCGACCCGTTAATAAGAAGATATGAGCTGAAAACTTTTTTTTTGCACAAAGTCCCCTTTATCGAGACACAGTCTGAAATTGGGAATTGGGAAAATGGTCATGTGAAATATTCCCAAGGCGATCATAAACATATCTTCATCCAATTTGGTTTAGTGTTTGTAGAGAAATACCTTGAGGCGGACGGACGAACACACAACATGGTGAGTCTATCTTCCCCTGAAATATATTTGCAGACAGGTGGCTGTATTCCAACAAGATATCGTGGTGGTAATAATTCAATAACAGACGACTCGTAAGTGAAATAGGCGAGATCTAAACAAGACCTGTCAATAACACTGCCTGTCTCGAATGTGTTAATTACAGGGTTAGGAATTCTGCGTAAATCTGAAACGCTGGCGAAATTGAAAAAAAAGTCTTTGTTTAAAGGAAGTACATGTACATGAACCACAACAACTTTGTCGCCATAGCAATTGCATTCAAATTTTTGTAACATTGGCACTTTCAGACCAGGCTTTCTTCGTCTGACTTCCTACATGATGCAACGCATTTATTTCAAACCTTATGTTTCTGTTGTTTATGGTATTAAACTCCACTTCAAACAGTTTTTCGCAATGGCCGGTACATCTTAACGTGGTTTCCGGTCGTTTCTTACTCTTATTCAACAACAACCTTCGATCAGAGCGTCAAGCTGTTCTTCCCAATTAACACTCATCATTCATTCGTTACTGAAAGACAAAAGACAAGTGACTTTTGCCGAATTTCGGAGAGAACGTTGGCCGAGTTCTGTATCAAGCTCACGACCCTTGGATTGAAGGAACAGTGCGTTACTGACAGGTCTAACAAGGCTCGGAATGTAAAGCCTGATCTTTGATTTACGTGAAAGTGATGTGTGGTTGTGTTTACAATTTGAAATACAGAGATAACAATAAACCACGTTTTTGGCATTTGAAATCAAAACTCGCGGGTCACTTAAGGGCCTAGTTTAAGGAATGCCGTGTATGTTGGACCCCTACTGATAAGCTATAAGTCACACAAGGGGGGAAATCATCTGGTATATTCCATTGATGACCATGATCAATAATGGTCAATATTATGCAATAGCTGCACCTTAGCTTTATGCTGATGAGAATTTGAAAGAAAGCAGAGTAAAGTTATTTTGTAAATCTTATCATTATTTTTTCTTTAAGCTATTAATGTAAGAAACCAATTTCAAATTATTAAATAAACCTAAATTCATGCGGAATTGAAGCATTAAAAAGCAGAGAGAGACTTGGTTTCAGAATGCTGGATTGGGTGTATTTGAAAGTAATTCACTAACATTTTTTTGTACTTTAAGTTTTGTTTTCGTTGTTAGTTCTGGTGAAGCAGGTGATTTGTTTCATAAACATTGTCGACATTATTTCTAACACAAGATGTAAAATGAAATAAATTCCAAACCATGATTACTTTTTATCATTTCACACAGGGATATCAAAAACCAATCTCAAACAGTTTCTGCAAACATTGTTGTAAAAAGAGAAAAATACTTATTCCAATTTGATTCATCTCCTGACCTAGAATACTGAATCTTGAAGTCCTGAATATTATATCTATTTTACAAGATAAAACAGTTTTATTTCCCAAAAGAGAAAAAGTATTAAAGCAACACACCAGATTTAATCCCCTATATACGTATACAGCTTTCTTGTCAGATAATGGAAAGTGTATGGGTGTTACAAAAAAAGACGAAAACTCAAGATTCTGACTAACGCTTTTTTCCAAAAAACTCCCAGACTAAAATTCCCTGACAGTTCCTGAACAAGTTCAATTTCCTAACGCTTGGGAGCTCAGCAACTTAAAGGCCTAGTTTAATCCTTCTTTATTTGACCCCCCCCCCCAAATGAGATATACAATTAACCTCCCGCTGAGAATTTAACGACCTTATCTCATAAGGATGCTATATACAGTATACAAGGGATTAAATCTGCTGTATTACCATGGATAAGTGTGGCATATATTTGCACATTCTTTGTAGCTAATTTGTCTCTTGAAATTAATTTTGAATATTATCTGGTCATAATTGTTAAGTTCTCACTTTTAAGACCTTTTCAAAGTACAGGAGACAGTAAAAATACAAAATATTATGCTATTGTTATCATAACAGATCGCAAATAGCAAATGGAATAACTTTGATAGACAACAATTAGAAAAGAGGAGAAAACATGGATTTTCTGATTCCCACTTTCGTCTTAATATTTTAACACTTTCTTTCTTTTTTTAAATCGAACTTTAGTAAAACTGCTATAATATTCAGGAAATACTTCAATATTCTAGGTCAGGAGATAAATCAAAATGGAAAAAAGGTATTTTTACCAGAATTCTTACTTTACCACAATGTTTGAAGAAACTGTTTAGCCGGTTAAATTACATAAACAGTAATTCATGTAAATTTCTTTCAATTACATTCAATCCAGCAATCTGCAACTTAGTCACTTTTCATTCGGTAATTTGAAATTTTAAATGCATAAAAAAATGATAAGATAAAATTTAAAAGAATAACTTTACTTTGTTTTCTATCAAATTCTCATCAGCATAAAGCTATGGTGCAAATATTGCATAATTTTGACCATGGTCATTAATGGAATATACAAGATGATTACCCCCCTGGGGTGATTTACAGATAAGGTATTTAGCTTATCAGTAGGGGTCCAACATACACAACATTCCTTAAACTAGGTCTTTAAGTGCAAATAGTTTCCTATGTGTCCTATTTGATTATAACCTAAAGAAGCGTTGCTATATCCTATAGTTCTAAGTCACTCACATTTGTATTACACTTAAATATCGATAGTGTTTGTTCACAATGGGATTTAAATTGTCAGAGACAAACGATTCGAGATCCAAGCAAGATCTATCGTGGGATTTGGGTCGTCTAGACAAATTTTGAACGGGCTGAACAAAGTCGAAGACGGTTTTGTTTCACCGAATCACAAGAAAACATAACTTTAAATTGAATGCAAGTTCATAATACAATTCAAGTTGATCGATTTTTCTTTTTTTCTGTCTACTTGGGGTAGAAAACCTTTGGATAATTAAGAAATTGCTTGTCACCAGTAATTTAATTTCTCCGTTATCCAAAATGTTTTCCCTAAGTTTCTTTTCATTTTTATCATGTCTTTTTTGACGCCCCACAAGAAACAGGTTTAGAAAACATAGCGGAAAATGAAGAACTTGCTTGTGACAAGCAATTTCTTAATAATACACGATGTTTTCTGCCCGAAAAGACAAACTTTTTTAAAATGTCATCGATTGAAAATTGTCGTCTGCAACTTCTTTGAACTTGGACGAGTCTATAGAATTTCTTGTGTGGTAATAGGTTTATGAACTATAATCTCAAATCAACAGACCTCTTTTGTTGACGTTTCTAATTATAGAGGATATTTATTTACGTCATCATTTGTTGGCCGTCTTTCACCAAGTGCGTTCATCTGCTAGCTGCAATTTTCGAATAAGTAAGCCTAGGCCCCCGGCCCAAGTTATGAATAAGAATAGTTCGTTTAAATTCAACCAATTAGGGGTTTACATTTACAACCACTTCAACACATTGGATGAAATTTACCAGAAATTCTATTTTAATGGTATTTATTTTACAGTAAAAACTCATTTTAATTAATCAATGGCAGCTTTCAATTAAATGATCGATCGACCAAACAAATCATGCATATGGACCGGAAGTGAACTTTGAACCCTCACATTGGCCTACATTCATATGAAGATCTTTTTCTATTGGTTTGTCGACTTAAATGTCGTAACTACATCTTTAAGCTATGGTTACGATATTTTGGTCATCAAACAACAATTTTACTTTTTTGTAACACGTGACTTGCCATAAATTTGGTAAAATAACCGTTCCTTAAAATCGAATTGTAACTTCCTCTCGGAGATCATTGGGTGTGGCTAGCGGAGTCAGTGGGTGGGGCAAGCGGAGTCAGTGGGTGGGGCACTCGATCAGTGAATTTCTAATTTGGGGTTTTAACCAGTTTTGACATCCCTTTTCGTATTTGAAATTGTCGATCACAGAAAGCATGAATATAGTTCTACTAAGCTTCATGGCTGCAAAGGGTCAAAATGACCTTAATCATAAAATAATAATCGGTCCAATTCTACGGCTAGCAGTAATCCCAAATGTGTCGTATTTCTATATTTTTATTGCTTCCGACCCTTGGACGCAGAAATAACTCTGTCAAATTTTCAAACGTCGACGCATTTTCGAACCTACGTGTATGTTCAAAAGCTTTTGCTTTTTTGTGGGGGGGCGGTTAGTTTATTTAATCGGATGGTATATTTTTCGAACCGCACACTACACACTTCGAGTTTATGATGTGCGGTAGCTCTAAGACCCTGATTCATACAATGAAGATTGATAATATTCGGTTTGACCTACTTAAGGAATATTCCGGTCAATTTGACCAACCATGTCATATGTTAGTGAGAAGCTTGGTACAGTTGTAGGGAATTAATCCATTCCCACACAATCCCTCCTTTTCTTGTACCTCAAGAAAATAGTTCTCGAAAATAATACGGAGAATGAAGAAATCATTATTACAAGCAATTGAATGGTTATCGTACACTGCACTTCCCTTGGTGGAATTTATCCACACCTAAAGTTTCATAATCATGTCAAAGATACTTGCAGATATATGCAACAGACAAAATTTAAGTCTGGAAAACAACAAAGGGCAACAACTCAAAAAAGAGCTGTCAGGGGACAGCAACGCTCGACTATTCTGAGTGCTGGATAGTAAGAGCAATTCGATTTCTGCAATTTCGACATTGTTTTCTCACCAAAGAGAAAAGGAAATTTTAATATTTTAATTTTTTGATATTGTCGTCTGCAACTTCTTTCAATCAGTCAATTATTTCATTGTTTAGTGATTGGTTTTATACACGAGTATTTTCTAGCAAAATAAAAAAGCTAAATACAAATAGCGTATATCAATGAATTAGTGCAACACTGTCTATCGTCCCGATAATATTCTATTTACTACTTTTAAAATTGTTTTGCCGTAACGACTTTCGTTATATTGGATCAATATTTGAAGGGGATACAACTCTATTTTGTACAATTTTTTCATGTTGTATTATGGGCCGGTGGTCTTCAATTACAAAATAAAACATTATTGTATATTGTATTGTTGTCACTCGTAAGTGCTTATATAACTATATAGGTACTTGTGACAGAATTACACTGAGCCATCGAATAGTATGCTGGTCACAAAAGCACGCTTTTTCATACAGCCCTAACCCGAATAATCCTGATTTTTGACAAACTAACAAATCTTATTGTAAAGACAATATTGTAGGCTATTAGATGAACTCCTTGTTTCGTTATTTTAGGGTCCTGTAACGCATTTTAAGTTTTTATTCCAAGAAAATCATATGATCTGAAATCAAAGGTGTCTTAAGATGTGTTGTCTAGTAATGAGTTATTTTATAAAAAAAAAAAAAAAGATGGAACTTTGACAGCTTTTAAATTATTGACTTTTTTCTTATTTTGTGAAGCACCCTTAATCTTGAAATGCTTCCTTCCAGCCATGGATGTAAAGGACTTATCATTTAAAAAGGTTGATCTTAATGGAGTTTAGAAAGGTTGAAAAGCGTACAATCACACAGTCCCCCCCCCCCGCCCTAAGAAAAAAGCTTTAGAAGACATTGTTATTTTCTTCATTATCTACAATGTTTTCTGTCCAAATAGACAAAGTTTTTTATATTCAAATACTAAGAATTATCGTCGGCAACATCCTTTTGGATGAGTCCAAGTTTTGTCGTCTGGTAATGGGATAATAACCTTTCTATTTTAGACGAGGACGAGGTAAAGATCAGCATGAATCAAAGAAAGTCGAATCACAGATTCTTTTACTAAAAAAACCCCAAAACAAACCACACACATACATATTTGGCGTTTAAACCTATTCTTATAATCTAATGCTCGAGTTACCGCGGTTACCGAAAGTGGTCAAATGAGTTTTCTTGAAAGACCCACTACCTTTGGATGCAGATTTGATATGATATCAAACAGAATCTTAGATCGCCTAGCATACATATTTTGTTAATATATTGATGCATTTGTATAGCGTCTACGTTGAAGAGGGAAAAAAATTAAATCAATAGTGTCCAGCGGTGTTGGGGGCAAGGGGACAAAGAAAAAAAGTAGCGATTTTTTACAAAATCAGTGGATTAATTCATTTAGCTACTACGGCTTTGGAACCCTGGGGAAAATAACCCCATGGTCCTCAAAAGGTGGGGACAATTA
Organism: Fragum fragum; assembly: GCA_946902895.1. NCBI lineage: Eukaryota > Metazoa > Mollusca > Bivalvia > Cardiida > Cardiidae > Fragum > Fragum fragum. The sequence goes on from OX336367.1 coordinate 4,168,714, forward strand.
TGATTATTTGAGACAGTTATGCAAAAATCGTAACCTTGAAAGAACACCGATAAATGATGTATAAATCTCGTGCATTTACAAATCTTCCTGCATTTATCTGTCTTGCATAGTTTCATCAATCGTAGATCAATAAGATTTCTGCACGTGTGTTGATTAACAAGATAGTACAACTCGTTTATGTTTAATTTGCATGAGAATTGGCAGTGAGTTCACCTCTGATATCGTTACGGCGTTTTCTAAAAGGTTCTATCCCGCTTTATTGATTCGTAAGCCTGACGAGGGATTCACTTTACTAAATGATACATTCTGCATGTACTAGTGGTACACAATGAACGACAACTTCGGGTATTCACAGAACGTGTTATTTAACGCTACTTTCATCTGTATTTCAGTCATATCGCGGCGGGTGAAGCGCCTAACCGTAGATTCCTGGTAGTTCTCACACCAGTACTAGCCATCCCGCTTAGGTTTACGACTATTCACCCATTGATGAGAGACTAATGTCGAAAAGGATATTCGCCGCGGCCGGACGCCTTGACTAGACGTCTTGACAAGGCGCTACCACTGTGCTATGGCCGTGGCTATGTCACACTGACGATAAATTCCATCGAATATGTCATGCTTGCGCAGTAACGCGAAAAGAGAATACAGCCTTTGGGATTAAAAAAATATCTAAGAAAGAGTGTGTCACGGTCGCGTAAAATATTCGGTGTTATTTATCTCTTGCGTGACAAATACGGTGTAATTTCTCTGTTTGTGACATATTCGTTAAATTCATTTTTGTGTGACATATTCCGTGAAATTAATCTAATATATGACATATTCGATGAAAATTATCTATTGTGTGATTTGTTCGGGTAATTTTTTTCTTGTGTGTGACATCCTCGTTTGAACTGTTCTCGTGTGTGCCATATTCGCATTTGTGACATATGTCTAAGTGATCTGCCAAGGTTATCCCTAGTCTTTTTAAGACCATGGGGGCACTAGCCAGTCCCCTTGGTTCCAACGTCCTGGTAGATATATATATCATTAGTGTGATCCATTGATTTTATAAAATGTCCCCACTTTTTAAGACCTTTGGCACATTGTCCCTTTGCTTACTAAACCTCGACCGATCACTAATATGTTCAACAACCCAATTGATTTCTATGTAGCTTTATTATGCGCCTTTCATTTAATCCTATACAGAGCTACAGGCGTGGGCGTAATTCGGATTTAAAGATTTCACCTATCCTGACATAAACCCTATGTGGTGGGTACTCATACCATAGGGTTTCGTTGAGAAATAAGGATTTTAGAAAGCTGTAACCCCCCTCTTATCCATACCTCTGTATACATATCTTAGTTGACAAAAGCTGAAACACCAACTTATTGAAACAGTGGGTACTACTTTTGGTTACACACCCTAAGTACAATGTATCATGATCGCGAGGGGGTTACATATATTAATGTGATTAAGATTAAGTTCAGAACTCAATAAAAAAAAAAGAAAAAATATCTTTCCATTTCTTAAAAAAAAAAAAAAAAAACGGAATGCACCCCTTTTCAGGATACAGGATAAATTATCAAATAAACTTTATCCTCAAAAAAGTTAAAGGAAAAAAATTTTTCTTGTATTTTCCTATATTCACCTAAGCAGTGAAATTTAAATATCAGAGATACATGCTCCCTTCCAGTGTTGATATCGTGTTAGAATTTTCGCTCTGAGCTGATCGAAATAACCCTAACCCTTGCCATGCTTAGCCCGGAATATCCCTGCTTTGGCAGGTGGTTAAGACTAAGACCAGCCTGCACAGATGTACAGGCTGATCTTAGTCTAAACCACCTGTTTGACATTTTGAGTCCAAGTTGTATATAGAATTAATGGACAAAAAACGTTGGTTCCCAATATCAACTTCTTTCGGTGCTTTCAGTCCTTTGATTTTTATACAGTTCTGAAGAAGATTTAGCCGCCGTCATGTCTCTCACCAATGGGTCGATAAACGTAAACTTAAATGGGACAGCAGCTGGAGGCTCGAAAAGTGTGTAGTAGTAGTATTGGTGTCAGAAATACCAGGAATCCATTGTTAGGTACTCCAGCGATATGACTGAAATACTGTTAAAAGTGGCGTTAAACCCGATTCAAGCAATCAATCAGGAGGAGGTTTATGACAGTATGACAAGGGTTAACAGTTGAGTAATACGATCTTAGAAACGACATGAAAATAAAGATTTCATCTTGATCCTATCTACGAGCCTTCAAACGTTGATCAATACCAGATCACTGGCGTTCCTATCAATAACGGTTTGTACGATGGTGTCACTCCACACGATATGCGTGAGCCTGTTTTATGGCTGATATACACGAGATTTCGCGATTCCCAGGGATCTACTGAACCTTGAACCAGGCAAAGTCAACAGACTCGTAAATGCAGGCTATGCCGTGCGTAAAATTGATCCAACGTTCACGTGCGAGCGAGTGCTCGACTACATCGTAAATATCCTTTCCGACATTTGTCCGCCACCAGTGATAGAATAATCGTAAACCTAAGAGGGATGAGCAGCTTGGGGATGTTGTGGTGGTACTGGTGTGAGAAATACCAAGAATTCACGATTAGGTGCTCCAGCCGCCGCGATGTTAAAAGTGATGGTAAACACCATTCAAACAAACAAAGTCGACTTCTTTTGACACTGGAGTTAACGTGCAAACTATAAGGATATATCTCTATAGTGTGTACAATGTATACGTTCACGTGAAAATATACATGCAGTTTGTAAGGTCAGCGCAAACATCAAGGCCAATTGCGTCTGTCGATCAAAAGAATCGGTCGACCAATTAAATAATTCATTTAGCCCGGCAGTCAACTTTGAACTCCAACATAGGCCGACATCTAAACGAAGCATTTTTGTCAGTTTTGGTGATTTAAACATCGTAACTACATGTTGTTTAAACTGTACTTACGACGTTTAAATAGCAAAATAGAAATCAGAGACCTGTGGGAGCTCGGTGGGTGTGACCATTGATCCGTTTATTTCTCAGAGTTTGTCTGTTACGGGAGCTATTTGACCATACACATGCATTTAGAAACCGGCGGTCCTTTTAAAGTTTTCCGTAATTTCAAAAACAGCCGCAAGTCATACTCTTTTGATTGATTATTATTTGTTAAACAGCACATTTAACTGAATTCCAGTAATTGATGGACCTTATCATGATTTCCTGTCAATTCTAACAACAGGACAACCATATTTTATTCGATCCATCAGTTGGCCATCCCACTTATCCTTTGCTTGTATATTGAAATAACGTTTGCCAACCGCGGTAAAGGTGTTGTCCGAACCTTGGTTTGAACCCATGACCCAAGGATTGAGTGCACGGTGTATAATCGATTGGGTAACAGGGCTCTCAAACCACAGAATTCTTCTAGTTCTAGTTCTTCTTATTTTAAGATTGGCATGAATGTGCAGATTAGAACACTGATACTCTATTTCGCTAACTAGAAATATATGTCAATAACCAACAAACACACGTGTTGACACCCAATACACGATATATCTGTTTAACGCTGTTTCGCAGTATTGTCTGTACAGAATTGAATTAACCCTTGTCATGCTGAGCCCGGAATGTTCCTGTTTTGGCAGGAAGTGTAGACAAAGAACAGTCTGCACATATGTGCAGACTGATCTTAGTATACACAACCTGTGTGAAGCTTTTTATCCAGAGTTGTTCATTTGAAATATTTTCAATACAAATTATCAACCCGAAATTAGTACTTCCAATGATTTCATTCCTTTGATTTTAATGCAATTTTTAAAGAGGATTTTTTATTCAATATAACGAGGGTTAAGCGAATTTGAACTCAATTTATAAATAAGAGAAACGACCATTTATAATGCCTTGTTACTTGGACTGAAAGGAAATGCTGAGAGCATCATTGGCATCCATGAATTGCATCCAAAATGTTTGCACTACTATAGCGATATTTGGACAGTGGACGATCAATCTAGTTACGACGTTTGCAAAGCTATCTGGTGTACACGGGAATAATGATGAAAATGCCGTTCAAATAATCTGTCTGTCTTTTTTGTAAAGCGACTCTTGCACAGAATATGAAAGAAATTTTTTGCTCTCAATTTTATGTGTAAGTAAGTAAAGCCGACTGGAACTGAAATTCATCGGATAAACACGTTATCTGTCGACTGCACCGAAAATGTCTTTTTTGTGATTTCAATGACGTATCAATTACGTCAGTGGATTTCGCTAGCAAATCAGTCGATATCGACACTGCCCATGAGTCTTTTACCTGTAAAGCTGATAAGTATTTGAGGTGATCCATATTAATTTTCGTTAACAAATATACCATCCTTACCTCCGCTCCTCTTCCGCAACACAGCATCATTGATGGCAGTCCCCGGAAAAGTACGTACCACCTTAATAGCATCAAGTCCGCATGTACCACGTGCGCACGTGCTCAACGCGTACATTTCCGGTAAACTACACTGTCACATGTATCCGGCTCAAAATATGATCCAAGAATTTGGAAAAAGTTTGACATATATCCAATTTTACCCGAAATAACTTTTAAATCACATGTCTATCTTGTATTAAAGAATTACACTAGACATCCTCAAGCAGTTTTCATCACTTTTACGACTTTTAAATCTGATATTACGACATTTACCACATTTAAACCAGACACAGACAAATTGATATTGAAACAGGTGAAAAAGAGTAAAACCATCAAACAGAATTGAAATTACTATCATGGAGACTTGAAACGATAACCATGGTTACAATAATCCATTAGTAAATAATGACAAGAAAAACTGATAAAACGAACTTTGATAACGTATTCTCCATCATACAGAATAAACACCACACAGAAGCTAGCTTGGAAAATCCACATTCGCACTTAAAACACAGGAAGGCAAGCATACACAAGCCATTCTATCGGTTTTTATCCATATCCCAATATAGCAAAGCTTTCCATCGTCGTTCAACTGTGATCGCAGTAGTACATTTTTTTCAATATCTGACTGGGCCTTTGTGATTATATGTGTATGTTCATACTCACTAGACCTTTCATAATGAATTGGTCACTTGTGTCCTGGACTAGGGAAATTTCTAGGTTATTAAATCGAGCTGATATCGTCTGTGGGGAAGCAAAATGTCGTAACTACAGCTTGAATAAAGCTGTAGTTACGACATTATGCTCCCTCACCGACCAAATGTGCTTCATGTCATTTCTGTGAAAATCTGTTAAGTAAATGAGGGTGTTTCAGATCAGTAAAGAAATACTTGTATTCCCTTTTCCATATAAACTTTCTTAATCCCGAATCCAGCAAAATCCGAAAATATTCAAGAATAAACCGAATTAAAAGCTTTATACGCTCTTTAAAATAATTTACCTTGATATTGATTCATGTACCGTCAATGGTATGAGATTTCTATTTGACTTAAACCACGTGATGGTCAGAAAGGATATGTGCCGCCGCCGGAGATCGAACCCATGATTGAAGATAAGGAGTCCGACGCTCTATCGACTGCGTTATGACGGCGGTTGCCTCATTTTGAACAAAATTGGTTTCAATCATTATACTGATAGGAAAAGGTTTAGCAAGTTTTAACCGAATTATTATTTGCATACCTCTCCACTACACACTCCAGGTTGTCAATTAAAGAATCAATCGACCAATCGTACAATTCGGAAGTGAACTTTGCACTCCGAAATTGGCCGACATTTTTGTGAAGCATAATTGTTGGTCGTGTGACTTAAACTTCGATCAGTTGAACAAAAATTATTTAATGCTGTAAGGATGTGCCAAGTATGGTACAAAATCTGTTTGTGTTAGCAACCTATGAACAAATCGCACACAATACACAATTAACCAAAATTACACACTCCAATATTTCACAGCTATATACCCGTGACTGGATGAACTGTTTAAAGGCTTTCAGAAAACGTCACAAGAGCTTAACCGTATATGACGATAGAACAATAGTTTTTGTGATGCTTCATGCCCGGCGTAAGAGGTTTCAATCACCATTTCTGTCACACAAAAAAATTACGATGTGTCACATGTGGAACAGATGTTCAATAATCTAAAACGTCGTAACTATGGCTTATTCATTTTTTGCTAGTTAAAACTCGCCAGATATTGTGCAAAATAACGCCGTTCAATTAAAAAGTATTTCAAAAGCAGAGTCGTTGTTCATCTACAAATTACTATAACAAGTTAATCGTTTGTTTTTAGTGAAGAGTCGCCGCCAAAGTGCAGTCGGTAGCGCGTCAGACTCCCAATCTTCAATTATGGGATGTCATGGGTTCGTTACCCGGCGGCGGCACATATACTTTCCGACACTTGTTTCTCACCAATGGGTAGATAATCATAAACAACCAATGTATTCAGTGAACTATTACAATCCCCGTTTCAGAGTAAATTTTATTCTGTTTCCTTATTTCTTGTTTGTGTGTTGTTGCTTCCTTTTTACCGGAATATGTTGTTCCTAGTTTCTTATTTTAGATCTTTGATCTATATTTTGCGGGGTGCGTGGGTATTTGATAGATACAACTCCTGTCCGTATTGACATCATCTAGAGTGAAAACACGTTTACAAAATATATACAGTAACTATTGTATTGAGCGACCACTCAAGGGGCGACCGAAAAGTGGTCGCTATGGAGGATGGTCGCATCTGACACTTTTTTGCCAAATATATAATGGATTGATTCGATTGAATGCTTAAATTGTTACATAATTCTCGTTTAATCATATGTTGTTTGGACACATTAGAATCGTCTAATTGCGACGATTCTAATGAGTTCCAACAACATTTGTGTTTTGACTTTTTAGCACTTCTAAAGACTCTTTGCTTATAACAGAGGGGATTTCGGTTATGGTTGCTTAATGGACGCGGTCGTTTGGTAGAAGTGCAGCGCAAAATGTATTTGACTGAGAAAAGTTTGGTATTTCTTGCTCTTTGTATGTAGGAAAAAATCCCCGCAGATGCTGAAAATATGGGGTATCTTTAAAAAAGTGGGGGAATCCCCAGATCCCCCTGCCTTAGAAAAGAAACAGTGTAAGTGGTCGCTCGAGAAAGATCTACTTTCAAACAAAATAGTTTATTTTTGGACGAAAAAGGATACGAAACTCTACCACCCACATTAAGCATATCTGTGTTGAGTCCTTCCTTTAGATACTTTTTTCAATGCCGTCTATATCAGACACATATTGTCGGCACCAATATTATAAGACAATAGTTCTAATATCGGGGTAATTCTAAACCGAGACAGACTCCGGCAAATCAGACCCGTCAACTTTCATCAAATAAATTCCACTTTCTCTTATGAACAATAAATATTGGAACTATTTGCAGCGGAGGAATTATTTTGAGCAAAAGCTTTCGTCATATGGATTAACCACACAACTTTTATACGCCCTCAACAGATATGATACTGATTTACTGTATGGGAAAAGGAGCAATTGATAGTAACTAGCAATTTCTTCCTTTCTCACAATGTTTTGCTTTTCTTTAAACTTATTTGGCACTTACTTTACAATTGTACCGTAATTTGAAATACTGTCTGGAACTCCTTCAATTTGGACCAGTCTTAAATTTTGTCAGCTTGCAATGTATTAATATGTGACCGAATAATTGTTCTTGCCTTGAATCGATTAATGGCTTCGAGATATGTCGAGATGAATATTGTAGTATCAGAGATCAATGCCGACAATTTAATATATGAATACAGAATTGGCTTAAGAGATGAAGAGAATATTTTTTGTTTTCATGGAGGTATGAAGCGAAAATCTAATCACACTGTATGAATACGCGAAGCGGTTTCATACATAAGTGTGGTTAGGTTTTTCGGTTCATACCTCCATGAAAACAAAAAATATTCTCTTAACTTTACATATTTTGATACCTTTTTTGTATGGGACTATTTTGTGCGGAATCATACAAAATCGCTGCTTGCTCAAAATTTTGTTCATAGAGTGAAAAAAAAAATTTTTTTTCGACCAATCAGAACGCTCGTTTTCGATAGACGAAACTAAAAATTAAATTATTTCCAACAAAACGCAAAGAGTAACGACCCAGAACGAAATGCGATTATTGCGCAGGAAGACCAGGGTCGAACTTTCCACTCGTTGCAGATTTACTGAATTTAGAATGGCTATTCTATCTTAATTCATGATTATTTTCAAAATTCTATGTCTGGTTGACCTCATCTATCCTAGCCTTTTTTTCAAATGATTGATTGGTATAGAGGCGTAATGCTACCTTAAGTAAGAGTACTGTTAGATTACCAAAGAGAGACAGACAGCGACAGAAGCGGATAGAGAGACAGAGACAGAGACAGAGAGGAGAGAGAGACAGAGATAAAGAGAGACAGAGAGTGAGAGATAGAGAGAGTGGGAGAGAGACAGAGAGAGTGGGAGAGAGACAGAGAGAGCGAGAGAGAGACAGACAGAGAGAGAGAGAGAGATGGTAGAAGGGGGAAACTTTGTTATTGTGCACAAAAAGAAATCTATCGCAATATCTTTTTCTCTCTTCGTTTTTTGAAATAAGCGATCATTTTTTCACAGAGTTAGGGAATGGTTCTTCGCCGGATAGTTTAAAATTTTTTTGGTGGTCGGAAAAAGACCTCAAATTAAGTCTTCAGTTTTATATATATATATGCTATGTTAGTTACGAGTTCTTGATCGGCCACAGAGAATTTTTATGGTTGTGGCGGACAAATGATTCTCTGTCATTTTAGTCATTGCAGAGGGGTTGTTACAAAAGTCATTAGTGATACGCGTTAATGACCTGCAACAAATGATTCCGTCGCGTTCACATTGCCTAATTACCTTTTTATAATCAGGAAATATGGGGTGCACTCGGCCATGATTTTTTCTACTTCGAGAAACGAACAATGTTTAATTTTACCATAAAACTGGAATTTTTGTGGCAATATTTTATTTGCTGAAATGAGCTACAGGTGGGATCGCATATTCTAAATTGAAAAATATCAATGCTCTGAGATATCTTACCCCATTCCAACACAGTGAAGCCTTTTGACGCCGCATAAAAATAAAGCTTGGGAAAACATTGAGGAAAATAAAGAAATTGCTTGTTACAAGCAATTTCTTCATTTCCACTATGTTTTCTATTCACAAAATTGAAAAAAAAACACTAAACTTTTTATTGCCGTCCGCAACTCCTTTCAATTTGGACAAGTCTAAAATTTAATTGTCTGGTAATGGGTTAATCGGCAAAAATGGTTCCAAACGGTAAAATAAAATCTGATTTTTCCTCTTTACAAACACTCATTGGATTTCACTGATTCTCTGACAAGTGTCTTCTTCCAATGAGCATTTTTGCTAATAGATTCCAAGGAATTTCGATTTGATGGAAAATTTGTTTGGTTTGATGGTAGACCGAAAAAGAATTTTAAAATTTAATGAAATCTTAAAACGCATTCCCTTCAAATTCTCATCAGATTTGATTCATGTTTGACATATTTGATCCTGTCGTAGATTTATTATGTCTTTACTTGGTTTAATTCAAGGGCTTGTTAAAAGAAAAAATTGACTGTCAACGCCCATTGATTTCCTACCGAGAGGTCTACTTCGAATTTAAACGGCGTAATTTGGAAAAATGTATGGACAATAACATGCAACATAAGAGTAAAATGCTCGGTTGGCACCCAGAGGTACTGACTACAGCATAGACAAGCTGTAGTTACGTCGTTTACTCGCCAAACCAACAGAAATTCTTCACATAATACGTGTGCCAATGTCGGCGCTAAAGGTTCACTTCCTGTCAAAATAAATGATCTATTTGGTCGGTTCTTTTGGTTGACAAAAGTGAGCATCTTTATGATGGGAATTATCGATATAATAGAAATTGATTTAATGTTCGTGAAGTTGGCAGAGTAGCAGACTAGCAGACTGGCAGAGTGAAGTTAGCAGAGTAGCAGACTGACAGACTAGCAGAGTGAAGTTAGCAGACTGGCAGTCTGGTAGACTGGCAGAGTGAGAGAACGGACCCTCATGACCATGAAATTGGAGTTCATTTTATGCTAATTCGGTTTTGATTTCGTTGAAATTAATTTTTGGGTGGACGTGTGGCTCCGGATTATTCCTCACTTTTTACAATATATATATATTTCCAAGAAGTATTACCAATTATAATCCTTTATGTCGGGCTAGCTCTAATCAAAAGCGTTGGATTTGAAATTGATTCCGTTTGTTTCAGTGGGATATCCTGCCAAGTTGTCAGTTGTTGTTGTTCAATTTTGTCAGCTGATTATATGCCTCGGTCTCTGTCAGCTGGTGTACTGATAATAACATCTTTTACTAGCAAACTGGCAGTCTTGCAGACTGGCAGTCTGGCAGACTGCAAGAGCAGTCTGCTGGCAGAGTGAAGTTAGCAGACTGGCAGTCTGGCAGAGTAGCAGAGTAGCAGAGTGAAGTTAGCAGACTGGCAGTCTGGCAGACCAGCAGAGTGAGAGAAGGGACCTTTATTGATATGAAAATGGAAATCCTTTTTATGGTAATTGGGCTTTAAAATCGTTGAAATTGTTGTTTGAGTTAAAGTGTGGCTCCGGATAATTTCTTACTTTTTATAATAGTTACATATTTCCAGAACTAAAGCCCTTAATGGCGATCAAACTATTATCAAAAACGTTTGATTTGAAATTGTTTCCGGCTGTTTCAGTAAGATATCCTACCAGTTAATCGGTTGTTGTTGTTGTTTAATTTTGTCGACTGATAAAGTGCCGCGGTCTCAGTCAGCTGGTCTACTTAACTACCAACATGCACTAACACAATGGAAGTCTGACAGACTTACAGTCTGGCAGAAGGGCAGAGTAGCATAGACTGACAGAGTGAAGTTAGCAGACTGGCACTCTGGCAGAGTAGCAGAGTAACAGAGTGAAGTTAGCAGAGTGGCAGTCTGGCAGACCGGCAGAGTGAGAGAACAGACCTCCATTAACATGAAATTGGAGTTCATTTTAATACTCATTGGGCTTTGATGTAGTTAAAAATAGTGTTTAGGTGAACGTGTGATTCTGGAAAATTTCTCACTTTTTACAATTCTAATATATTTCCAAGAATTATAACCAATTATAATCCTTTATGTCGGTCAAGCTTTTATCAAAAGCGTTTGATTTGAAATTGTTTCCGTTTGTTTCAGTGGGGTATCCTGCAAAGTTGTCGGTTGTTGTTGTTGTTGTTGTTCAATTTTGTCAGCTGTTTAAATGCCGCGGTCTCTGTCAGCTGGTGTACTGATAATAACATCATGCACTAGCAGACTGCAAGACAGTCTGCTGGCAGAGTGAAGTTAGCAGACTGGCAGTCTGGCAGAGTAGCAGACTAGCAGAGTGAAGTTAGCAGACTGGCAGTCTGGCAGACCAGCAGAATGAGAGAACGGACCTTCATTAATATGAAAATGGAAATCCTTTTTATGGTAATTTGGCTTTAAAATCGTTGAAATTATTGTTTGAGCTAAAGTGTGGCTCCGGATAATTTCAAACTTTTTATAATAGTAACATATTTCCAGAACTAAAGCCCTTAATGGCGATAAAACTATTATCAAAAACGTTGGACTTGAAATTGTTTCCGGCTGTTTCGGTAAGATATCCTACCAGTTAATCGGCTGTTGTTGTTGTTTAATTTTGTCGATATAAAGTGCAGCGGTCTTAGTAGCGGTCTACTTAAATACCAACATGCACTTACACAATGGCAATCTGGCAGACTGGCAGAGTAGCATAGACTGGCAGAGTGAAGTTGGCAGACTGGCAGTCTGGCAGAGTAGCAGAGTAGCAGAGTGAAGTTAGCAGACTGGCAGTCTGTCAGACCGGCAGAGTGAGAGAACGGACCTTCATTAACATGAAAATGGAATACCTTTTTATGGTGATTAGGCTTAAAAATCGTTGAAATTGTTGTTTGAGTTAAAGTGTGGCTCCGGATAATTTCTTACTTTTTATAATAGTAACATATTTCCAGAACTAAAGCCCTTAATGGCGATCAAACTATTATCAAAAACGTTTGACTTGAAATTGTTTCCGGCTGTTTCAGTAAGATATCCTACCAATCAATCGGCTGTTGTTGTTGTTTAACTTTTGTCGACTAATAAAGTGCCGCGGTCTCAGTCAGCTGGTCTACTTAAATACTTACATGCACTAACACAATGGCAGTCTGACAGACTGCCAGTGTCAAACTGCCAGTCTGGCAGACTGGCAGAGTAGCATAGACTGACAGAGTGAAGTTAGCAGACTGGCAGTCTGGCAGAGTAGCAGAGTGAGTGAACGTGCCTTCAATAACATGAAAATGGAATTCCTTCTATGGTAATTAGGCTTTAAAATCGTTGAAATAATTGTTTGAGTTTAAGTGTGGCTCCGGATAATTTCTTACTTTTTATAATAGTAATATATTTCTCAGAACTAGAGCCCTTTATAGCGACCAAGGTCTTATCAAGCGATAAAATTGTTTCCAGCCGTCTCAATATAACATCCTGTGAGTTTGTCGATTGTTGTTTTTGTTGTAGTTCAATTATGTGAACTTTATAGCAAATATCTTGCCCTTCAGAAGCACACAAGTAATTTCTGATCACTGAGCGCTCCTGTTTACAGTCGCTTTGGTCTTTCGGCGAAAAAATGGTAACCGTGTGTTTTTTCATCAACGAAGTCTATTTCTGGCTCAATCACTTGATCCCCGATTCGCGGTTAAAGCGGAAAGAGCAGAGTCTTATTCTCAAGTCATCGATCAGGGGCCCCTTCGAGGCACAAGTTAGGCCTACGACAAAAAGTCTGAACGGCGAGTGATGCAAGTCCTCTCCGCTCCCGTCTTCGGCGGATACACGAGGGTAGTGTCTTATGTCCGTGACAAGGCCCTGGTTCGGCAGTATAAATCTGTCCCGCACTTACCAACTTGATTCTTACTGCCGCGGTCTCAGTCTGCTTGTCTACTGAAAATACCAACGTGCGCTAGCACGCGGGCAGTCTGGTGCCGAACTCTAATAACTTCACAGGTGTTTCTAACCATCTTTAAGTAGGAGTATTGGTACATAGCTGTTATGCCACTAAATTTTAGTATTTCCGCGTTAAGTATTTAATGAATCAGGTATTTTGCAAGCCAAGCCTCGCAGAGGTCGAAGAACAGATCCATCATTGTTTGAGGGATTATCTAGTTGTATCAATCCTGTGACTAGCTCTTCACATTGTTGTAATTAAATTTGTATTTTAAAATATTTTGAAAATTTCTATCTGTTAAAAACTTATGAATTAACGTGAAAGTCATGGTATACGGAAATTCTCCAATTATGATGAAAACAGAAAATGTTTAATTCTTGAGTAAAACATTTAAGGTATATTGGACATGCAGCGATAACTTACCTTTTTATTCATTAAGGGGAAGTAATTTATACATAGAATAATTGGAGAACATGGTCTTTCCTTGGAGTGATTATATCGTTCTATTTGAGAATCGCAGGAAATGGCCAATAAGGTTGAATATTAGGTGATAAATACTACAATTTTTGATTGAAAAAGGTTTAACAGATCTTAGACTTTGTGTTACAAAAAATAATTTATAATTGTTAAGTGTTAAGTATTAACAAAAGTCAGACAGTCAAAGTCATGCGTTAATCGTCCGTTTTATTAGAAATTACTCTATCATTCACAGCCCAAAATGCCACTTTTGCACATCCACTAGATAGCTGTCACCATATATCGAGTATATCGTTACATGCAGCTATATACATTAACAGTACAATCGTTCTGTGAAAGTTTAAAGGGAATCCGATGAAGACTGCTGATACTAGAGTGTTAACGAGGAATTTCTTATTCATTTTTTTCAATGATATTTGACGAATCGGTATCCGGACAATATCCCCTCCGGACAAAATCCCCTTCCATGTTTTTTGAAAAGGCGGACAATATCCCCTTCCTAAATTCAATAGGGCGGACAACAGTCCCTTCGTCATTCTGATAGAGCGGAAAAATCCCTTCCAAATGGTTACACTCCTGTCCGTTTTTGCCTCATTAAATAAAGAGCAAAAAGGGCCCACTTTCACAATCTGTAGCTCCTCCCAAAAGTTTCGTTGGGCCTTAAATCTTAGTCCATCCTAAAGAGCTGTCTTTGATCTTGAATTACAGGCCAGGAAAATGGTATCATTAGGGATAAAGTTTTTCGCAAATCTTCATTCTGCACATCAACCCATGAAATTGTTTAGGCTCGGAAGGGAAAGTCTTGTAGGGTACCACCTTCAAATGTCAGTTTCTACAAGGAAATAGTTCACTGATTAAAGCTTTGAATCACATGCATGACATGCAGCAGTGATCTCTCACTCTGCAGAACCTAATATCAAGCAACTTGCTGTTGATTAAACGTCAAAACAGCATGACAAAAGGAGGAGATCAAATTTTCTTAATGGACTACTTTAGGGTACAACCACCCGGAAGTAATTTCGGAGTGGAGTTGACCCAAATATTAACATGTCGTACATTATCCCCTCGATAGGCGGACATGATCTCCTTCGTCAAATTGTTACGGCGAACTGAATTCCCTCGCACTTAAGTAACGAAACGCACAACAACCCCTCCCATTCATATTCTTGATGAAGATGAACCATAATTTACTCTTTTTTAATAATGATATCGGGTCCTAAACCGTTAATTTACACGATAGTACAGAAAGTTAAATTCATAATAGGCCCTACCACTCACTCAATTTCATTGAACTTTCACCGAGAACCAAACTGCCAATCGGCATAGTCTAAGGAATCAAAGGATTTTTTAAATGGGGTTTTACGCCGCTTTCAACAATCTTTCAGTTATATCACGGCGGCTGGAGCACCTACCAATGGAATCCTGGTATTTCTCAAACCAGTACTACCATTACATCCTTTCCTAGCCTCCAGCTGCTATCCCACAGAGGTCTACGATCATCGATCCATTGGTGAGAGACAAATAGTCGGAAAGGATGAGTGCCGCCGTCGGGGATCAAACCCGGGACCTCTAGATTGATAGTCCGACGCACTACCAACTGCGCTATGATGGCGGCATGGGAATCAAAGGAACATTACCGGTCGCATAGGTTTTACGTTGATTGTTGGGATTGACTTGATTTTGGATAAATGAAAGAAAAACTCTGGTTTTCATGCGAAATTCAAGAATTCTAACCGACTCAGAAACCGTAAAATGGATCTAGATGGATCTGTGATATATTGTAGAAAGGGGCTTTTGTCCGCACTAGTTAAACGACGAATGGGATATTGTCCGCCCAATTAATACTAGGAAGGAGATTTTGTCCGCCCTCTCAGAATAACGAAGGGGCTAATGTCCGCCCTGTTTAATTTCGGAAGAGGATAATGCCCGCCTAGTAAAAACAAAAAGGGTACTTTTGTCCGGATTGGGCTATTGTCCTAGTTTCGACGAATCAAACCCAGTGTCGAAATGAACGATCCTTGTGAGAACTATCATTCGGTGAAAGTTTGAAGAGAATCCCATGGAAAATGTGGACCCCAATTTCGAAAGTAACGATCCTTGTAATAGTTCAATCGTTCTATGAATGTTACAAGGGAAACCAATGGAAACTGTGGACTCTAGAGTATTAACAAGGATTCTTTAATAAAATTATCATAAGACTCATTTTCTGCGTTTCTTGGCGGATTTGACCCAACTTCGAAAGGAACGATCCTCATGAAGGTTCATTCATCACTTTAAAGTTTGAAGAGAATCAAATGAAAACTATGGACTCTAGAATGTTAACGAGGGTTTTTAATAATAATTACATAGGGCCCCTCTTCCCATGTTTCTTGAGGATCAGACCAAATTTCGAAAGGAACTAACCTTATGATGGTGCAATCATTCAGTGTTAGTTTGAAGAGAATGTGATGAAATCTGTGGACTCTAGTGTGTTAACGAGGATTTTAATAGTAAATTCTAATTAGGCCCATTTTCCCAGGATTTTAATAGTAAATTCTAATTAGGCCCATTTTCCCGTGTTTCCTGGTGGACCGGACCCAATTTAGCAAGGAACGATCCTTATGAATGTACAATCATACTGTGAAAGTTTAATGATAATTCGATGAAAACTTTTGACCTTGATAATGATAATAAGGAAAAGGTAAACGGAGGGTCGGACGACTTGACGGACGGACGGTTGGAAGGACGGACGGCCGACCGGATGCATGGACGGCGGACGGGAAAACGACATCGCTATAGCTGCCAGTAAAGCTAAAAGCGGATACTTTAAAAAATATCCCTAAAATCTAGATTATCATATCTCTATATGAAATGATAATGTAGCAAATTATCTTTTTCCTTCCTTAAATAATCTTTATTTCATATAACTTCTAGATAGGAAATCTCGTAATAAAGAAATTAATTTGGAAAGATCGAATCTAACGACGTATTTGCTTCTCTATTAGATTTTTCATAGTTAATGTTCAGACTTTAATTTTAGAGGTTTTGCGAAACCTGGAGAATGAAAGGTAGCTTTTTTGAAAGCTTATTGTCAGGACATACTGCGTAGGATTGAAAAAGTCGGCATTTAGAGGCTCAGGGTGTGTGCCAGTTTATATAAGAAATGATTTACTGAGATCTGATCGGTTTCGCCGTATTTTGAAAACTATGAGGTTGTGTATTTTTTGATTTTGTTGTTGTTGTTGTAAACATCGGTCTTACTTTGACAATGATATGATATTCGTATTCACATAAGATTCTCTGGAGTATTCTTCAATATATGATTATTCTAATGATGATGGAATAGATTGGTTAAGTTCAATCGTGCTACTCAAGAGGAGTCCCTAAAATGCTCATTTAATCCTTTGTGGCGATTTTAACGCCCGAATAAAAGGTTATTAATTTTTTATAGATCACGATAATCTAAAACACATTTTGACGATCATATCTAGATAACCTAGAAAATCAATGGATACAGAATACAATCGGTTCGGTCAATAAGTTTTGCCCAACAATCGACAAATTTTCCCTATCCTATGGAACGTTTTGTTTTCACGACGCATTTATCAATTGAGAGGAAATAAAATGTAAGCAATTTCTCATTTCCCGCCTATATTTTCAAAACCTAGAAAATTTTTATGCGGATGCACATTTAAAGAAGCTGCAGAGAACTATTTCGAAAAGGGTTATGTCACGTTTTGAAAAAAGGATTGATACCAGAAAACTTCAAATGCTTAAGAAATCCTAAAAGACAATGTTTCCAAGAGTAATATCACCTGTCCGCGTCCTTTTTTGAATTAAGACAATCTAGAAATTTAGTCGTCTGGTAATTGCTGTTAATGAAAATTTCCCGCCGGGCGATCAATACAGTAGTTTTACAATCATCCAGCGCGATGACGCATGTGTATATTGTTATTTCCCATGAAAAACCAATAAAATGTTGCACTTCCCACCAAGTTTGAGGTGTGCGCATGCGTGAGGGTCTTAACAACTGTCCTAAAGTACAACGATCCGAGCCAACTGCATCACTGTGTGGGCGGAGCTTACTTGTACGGATTTAAGTCACTTACTCGGGATCATTTTTTTTTACATATAATGAGTAAATGAGTTAAAACGTTAATAAGCGAAACTGTCGGTTCATTGACCGTGGTCGAATCTTTGTTGTTGTTTTTGTTGTTGTTGTTATTTCAGATTCTATGTTGATCGATAACCCACCTCTATCTAAGATCTGGATCTCAGAGCCTCACAGCCCATTTAACCTCCAATGTCTTCTTATCTTTATGCAAAAGTAGTTACTTTTTTGTCAAGAAGAATATGATATTATCAGTATGCGACCAGACTATAGTAAACATAGGTTGAATAAAGCTGTATTTGCGACATTTTGGTTGCACAGCTACGATATTTGATACACCTTTGAACAGGATCAATAAGAATTAATAAGATCCATCCTTTCTATAAAATAAACCGAGACCAAAATACTATGAACTACGATATGAATTTGACTATTCGAGTGTTACGGGGCACCAATTAATTAGCAACTCACACCTCTCCATCTCCTTTAGGATTCGTTTAAAACATCCTATTAGCTAAAGCCACTATTTACACAGAACTATCAAATTGTCAAATAGCCCGCCGTGTATTCAATAACAAAAAATAATTAATTTGCAATCCATTGAGTATATACATTTTGATTTATTCATTTTCCCCATGCATTTCAGAAGTTGTGTTTTATTATTACTGTCTTTTTAAATTGGTTCAAAATCGGGGATTAAGCCATTGGTATTTTTTTCAGATAGAATAAAACCCGTTTTTATTTTACATTCATTCCATATCCTTTTGGTTGGATAATAATACAACGTAACTACAGCTGAGCAGAAATAAGATAAGATTTAAACCTATTTACTTTACATCGATTGGGAAACAAGCTGTCAAGTATCGATTCTACTTCCTGGAGAACATACCAGTACCTGCTCCATTCATGTGGGCCAATAACAAACTCAATACCGATTGATGCTCAAAAGAATCGAACTCTGGACCTTTCGATCGTGAAGCTAATGTTCTGCCCCTCAACCACGGACACCACGCGTTAAAATTCACAATAGTGCCGCCGTCAGGGCGCAGTTAGTAGCGCGCCAGACTCCTAATCTTCAATCATGGGATATCGTGTGTTCGATCCAAGGCGGCGGCACATATACTTTCCGACATTTGTCTCTCACCAATGGGTGGATAATCGTAAACCTAAGTGGGATAGCAGCTAGAGGCTCGGATAGGATGTAGTGGTAAATATTGGAATGGGAAATACCAGGATTCGATGGTTAGGTGCTCTAGGAAAGGATGTAGTGGTAGTACTGGTGTGAGAAATACCGGGAATCCGTTGTAAGGTGCTCCAGCTGCCGCGATATGACTGAAATACGGTCAAAAGAGGCGTTAGGTCCCGTCCAATCAAACAATAAAATTTGCTATAGTTAAAACGTTTCGGAGGCTCATTGACCATTGGTTAAGCTAAATAATTCCCTTTTTTCTGATCATATTAATGTTTTATCATTTGTCCGATTTTGAAAAAAAGATAAATCAACGATAATAGATAATAAAAAGAACGATTGACGCATGACTGTGACTGCCTGACTTCTGTTAATACGTAACAATTATAAATTATTTTTATAAGACAAAGTCTAAGCTCCATTCATCCTTTTAAATTAAGATTTTCAATTAAACATTTTATTTTCCAACATTATTGGCTATTTCTGGCGATTCTCAAGAAAATTAAATAACATTATCACTCCAAGGAAAGACCCTAGGCTTCAATTATTCTACGTGTAAATTACTTCCCTTTAATAAAAAGGTAAGCTATAGCTGCATGTCCAATAAACTATGAATGTTTGACTCGAGATTTAAATATTTTCTCTTTTCATCAATGTTGAAAAATATCTGTACACTATGACTTTCATGTTAATTCATAAGTTTTAAACAGATTAGAAATTTTCAACTGAACTTAAAATATACAAATTTAAGTACAATACGGTGAAAATCCAAAGCGCACAGATCATGTAAGTAACTAACTCTGCCAAACAAGGATAGCATTGGACTTCACTCCTTACTAGTCATTATCGTGCTATGATAATGACTAGTAAATATGTTTCTAAACTACCACTGTTGCCACCGAAGTGTGTATGGGATCATTTTGTCTATACGTCTTTACGTTCTCGTGGAACAAGCGATTTTTTGGCTAGAATACAGAAAAAGGACTTTTACAGGTTTATCAACCTACATTGATACATATCTCCGTGTTCTCTATATTCTTTATATGGAAGGGGTTTACCTCCCCATAAACTGGCCTTTATGGCTAAATATGGGTAACTGTCCCCTTCCATGAACCTAGGAGGTGCATGAAATGTGATCGTTTATTTATCTATGAAGTGAAACACAATATCGTCGAATGTCCAGCTATTCCAGATATAAAGACACAATTTCTTGATTCGCTAGCCTAAACGATACATAGAGACGCAGTAATGGAGCTGATGCTGGCCCCGAGCACCGATTTTTTAAATTTGGTGCTTGGAACTAGCCTCAGCTCTGAAATGTCTGAATCAGAAGAATTATTCTTACGTATGAAATGCGTTCATTTTGTATACCAATGTTATCATGGACCTTATCAACTGAATCAAAGTTGAAAATGTAGCTACGAATCGTTTGTAGTATTTATACTCTGTGTTAAAAAATGTTCTAGTTTATGATGTAATGTAATACCTTGATTTGTAAAAGTTCAATTAATCTCCACAAGGAGGAAATAAAGAGAATGAACGAATGAACACCAGTTATATCACCAGTGTGCTGCCAGTGTGCTAGTGTATGTAGATATTTTCAGTAATCCAACAGACTTAGACCGCGGCAGTAAAATTCAAGTTAACAATTGCGGGACGTATTCATACTGCCTAACCAGGACCTTTTCACTACCCTCTTTCATCCAACCAAGACGGGAGCGGCGAGGGCTTGCATCGCTCGCCCCTCAGAGTTTGTGCCCGAAGGGGCCCCTGATCAATGACTTGGGAAAAGACTCTGCTCTTTCCGCTTTCACCGCGAATCGGGAACCCAGTGATTAAGCCCGAAATAGACTTCGTTGATGGAATATCACTCGGTTACCATTTTTTCGCCCAAAGACCAAAGCAATTGGGAACAGGGGCGCTCAGTGTTCAGAAATTACTTGTGTGCTTCTTAAGGGCAAGACATTTGCTATAAAGTTCACATAATTGAACTACAACAAAAACAACAATCGACAAACTCGCAGGATGTTATATTGAGACGGCTGGAAACAATTTCAAATCAAACGCGCTTGCTAAGACCTTGGTCGCTATAAAGGGCTCTAGTTCTGAGAAATATATTACTATTATAAAAAGTAAGAAATTATCCGGAGCCACACTTTAACTCAAACAATTATTTCAACGATTTTAAAGCCTAATTACCATAGAAGGAATTCCATTTTCATGTTATTGAAGGCACGTTCACTCACTCTGCTACTCTGCCAGACTGCCAGTCTGCTAACTTCACTCTGTCAGTCTATGCTACTCTGCCAGTCTGCCAGACTGGCAGTTTGACACTGGCAGTCTGTCAGACTGCCATTGTGTTAGTGCATGTAAGTATTTAAGTAGACCAGCTGACTGAGACCGCGGCACTTTATCAGTCGACAAAAGTTAAACAACAACAACAGCCGATTGATTGGTAGGATATCTTACTGAAACAGCCGGAAACAATTTCAAGTCAAACGTTTTTGATAATAGTTTTATCGCCATTAAGGGCTTTAGTTCTGGAAATATGTTACTATTATAAAAAGTTTGAAATTATCCGGAGCCACACTTTAGCTCAAACAATAATTTCAACGATTTTAAAGCCAAATTACCATAAAAAGGAATTCCATTTTCATATTTATGAAGGTCCGTTCTCTCACTCTGCTGGTCTGCCAGGCTGCCAGTCTGCTAACTTCACTCTGCTACTCTGCTACTCTGCCAGACTGCCAGTCTGCTAACTTCACTCTGCCAGCAGACTGTCTTGCAGTCTGCATGTGCATGATGTTATTATCAGTACACCAGCTGACAGAGACCGCGGCATTTAAAGAGCTGACAAAATTGAACAACAACAACAACAACCGACAACTTTGCAGGATACCCCACTGAAACAAACGGAAACAATTTCAAATCAAACGCTTTTGATAAGAGCTTGACCGACATAAAGGATTTTAATTGTTTATACTTCTTGGAAATATATTAGTATTGTAAAAAGTGAGAAATTTTCCGGAATCACACGTTCACCTAAACACTGTTTTCAACGACTCAAAGCCCAATGAGTATTAAAATGAACTCCAATTTCATGTTAATGAAGGTATGTTCTCTCACTCTGCCGGTCTGCCAGACTGCCACTCTGCTAACTTCACTCTGCTATTCTGCTACTCTGCCAGAGTGCCAGTCTGCTAACTTCACTCTGTCAGTCTATGCTACTCTGCCAGTCTGCGAAACTGGCAGTCTGTCAGACTGCCAATGTGTTAGTGCATGTTGGTAGTTAAGTAGACCAGCTGACTGAGACCGCGGCACTTTATCAGTCGACAAAATTAAACAACAACAACAACCGATTAACTGGTAGGATATCTTACTGAAACAGCCGGAAACAATTTCAAATCAAACGTTTTTGATAATAGTTTGATCGCCATTAAGGGCTTTAGTTCTGGAAATATGTTACTATTATAAAAAGTAAGAAATTATCCGGAGCCACACTTTAACTCAAACAACAATTTCAACGATTTTTAAGCCTAATCACCATAAAAAGGAATTCCATTTTCATGTTAATGAAGGTCCGTTCTCTCACTCTGCCGGTCTGACAGACTGCCAGTCTGCTAACTTCACTCTGCTACTCTGCTACTCTGCCAGACTGCCAGTCTGCCAACTTCACTCTGCCAGTCTATGCTACTCTGCCAGTCTGCCAGACTGCCATTGTGTAAGTGCATGTTGGTATTTAAGTAGACCGCTACTAAGACCGCGGCACTTTATATCGACAAAATTAAACAACAACAACAGCCGATTAACTGGTAGGATATCTTACCGAAACAGCCGGAAACAATTTCAAGTCAAACGTTTTTGATAATAGTTTTATCGCCATTAAGGGCTTTAGTTCTGGAAATATGTCACTATTATAAAAAGTTTGAAATTATCCGGAGCCACACTTTAGCTCAAACAATAATTTCAACGATTTTAAAGCCAAATTACCATAAAAAGGAATTCCATTTTCATATTAATGAAGGTCCGTTCTCTCACTCTGCTGGTCTGCCAGACTGCCAGTCTGCTAACTTCACTCTGCTACTCTGCTACTCTGCCAGACTGCCAGTCTGCTAACTTCACTCTGCCAGCAGATGTTACTGTCTATTATTATCAGTACACCAGCTGACAGAGACCGCGGCATTTAAACAGCTGACAAAATTGAACAACGACAACAACAACAACCGACAACTTTGCAGGATACCCCACTGAAACAAACGGAAACAATTTCAAATCAAACGCTTTTGATAAAAGCTTGACCGACATAAAGAATTATAATTGGTTATAATTCTTGGAAATATATTAGAATTGTAAAAAGTGAGAAATTTTCCAGAATCACACGTTTACCTAAACACTATTTTTAACTACATCAAAGCCCAATGAGTATTAAAATGAACTCCAATTTCATGTTAATGGAGGTCTGTTCTCTCACTCTGCCGGTCTGCCAGACTGCCACTCTGCTAACTTCACTCTGTTACTCTGCTACTCTGCCAGAGTGCCAGTCTGCTAACTTCACTCTGTCAGTCTATGCTACTCTGCCCTTCTGCCAGACTGTAAGTCTGCCAGACTTCCATTGTGTTAGTGCATGTTGGTAGTTAAGTAGACCAGCTGACTGAGACCTCGGCACTTTAACAGTCGACAAAACTAAACAACAACAACAGCCGATTAACTAGTAGGATATCTTACTGAAATAGCCGGAAACAATTTCAAATCAAACGTTTTTTATAATAGTTTAATCGCCAGTAAGGGCTTTAGTTCTGGAAATATGTTACTATTATAAAAAGTTTGAAATTATCCGGAGCAACACTTTAACTCAAACAATAATTTCAACGATTTTAAAGCCCAATTACCATAAAAAGGATTTCCATTTTCATATCAATAAAGGTCCGTTCTCTCACTCTGCTGGTCTGCCAGACTCCCAGTCTGCTAACTTCACTCTGCTACTCTGCTACTCTGCCAGACTGCCAGTCTGCTAACTTCACTCTGCCAGCAGACTGCTCTTGCAGTCTGCCAGACTGCCAGTCTGCAAGACTGCCAGTTTGCTAGTAAAAGATGTTATTTCAGTACACCAGCTGACAGAGACCGAGGCATATAATCAGCTAACAAAATTGAACAACAACAACTGACAACTTGGCAGGATATCCCACTGAAACAAACGGAATCAATTTCAAATCCAACGCTTTTGATTAGAGCTAGCCCGACATAAAGGATTATAATTGTTTATACTTCTTGAAAATATATTACTATTGTAAAAAGTGAGGAATTATCCGGAGCCACACGTTCACCCAAAAAAAAAATTCAACGAACTCAAAACCGAATTAGCATAAAATGAACTCCAATTTCATGGTCATGCGGGTCCGTTCTCTCACTCTGCCAGTCTGCCAGACTGCCAGTCTGCTAACTTCACTCTGCTAGTCTGTCAGTCTGCTACTCTGCTAACTTCACTCTGCCAGTCTGCCAGTCTGCTACTCTGCTAACTTCACTCTGCCAGTCTGCTAGTCTGCTACTCTGCCAACTTCACGAACATATTGATTTATTGAATTAGGTTTAACGCCGCTTTAACAGTTCTTCAGTCATATCTGGACGGGAGGACCAAATGATGGAATCCTGGTATTTCTCACGCCGGTGCTACCACTACATCCTTTCCGAGCCTCCATCTGTTCATCCCACTTAGGTTTACTATTATCCACCATTGGTGGAAGACTAATGTCGGAAAGATTATTGGTCGCGGCCGGGAATCGAACCCGGGACCCCACGACTAGGAATCCTACGCACTACCATTTCGCTATGGCCGCGGCTTGATATAAAGGAAAATCAGGTTTGATTTGCTGGGTGATAGCATAAGAATTTTAGAAAATAATGAAATCTGAAAAGCGGCCTCTTCAAATATTCATTAGATTCGATTTGTGTTTCACGGATTGTTTTCCTTCATAGATTTATTGGACTTTATTCAGATATTTTGATCAAATAGAGTACATGCCTCGATGGCAGAGTGGTATAGATGCTTGACTCATATCCTGAAGGCCGTGGGTTCGAGCCCCACCGTCACCGGGGTGTGTCAAGGGCAAGACACTCAATAGCCGGCTCAAGTCTATCCAGATGTAGTATCAGGTAGCAATTGGTTTAGCCACTTTCCGGGACGTGAAACATCTGAATTATGGGTTTTGAAAGCGCCTTTATAAGCTTAAAGCTTTCGTCGCAATCGAAATCAAATAGATTATTTATAAACTAAATAGGGTACATGACTTTACTGGAGTTTATTTGGTTGTTTTGTTTTCAAAAGAATTTTTAAAAAGAGACAACCTTAAATCAATGAGAGTAATCATCCCAAACCTTCATTTAGCCTTGGTTGTCCGTACTTAATGTTTCTCCGAAATGTCTACTTGCGGCGCTCATAGGAAAGATGGAAATATTACATAGAGGCCAATGAATCACTGAGCTCCGGCTCGAAAATCCAGCACGATTTTAAAAGGCTATGATGTTTGGCCAACAACAAAAAAGTAAAATGGTTGGATGGCGACTTAAACGTCGTAACTACAGCTTGAATAAGCTGTATTTACGACCTTTAAGTCGCCGAACCAACAGTAGTGTCTCACATAAATATAGGCCAATTTCGGAGTTGATCGTTGACTACCGGATCCATTGAATGATATGATTAGTCAATCGATTGTTTGATTGGCAGGAGCGGTCTGTCAAGTTAACGATTTATCATTGCCTGTTCAAGGCCATAACATTCTGTTGATTGCCAAGACGTTTGACCAAACTGATCAAGCCTAGCCATATATAATCCACACACTATGATATACAGGATATGAATGTCATTCATGCCCTAGATATTATCAAGGCCCAAAATGATATACGAGAATAAGTCTTGTTTCTCCTTCTCGCACCAGGAACAAAATGTCAAGTAGGTTTAACGAGTGTAGGTGAAAATGCCAGAGGTCAAATGCCAAAGATGATTTTGCCAGGTGTAAGAGTGCAATTGGTAATTGCAAAATCGCTGGCCCCTCCCAATGACTCCGTTTGCCCCGCCCATTGTTAGGAAGTTCCACTTCGGTTTTAAACGACGTTATCTTCCAGTATACACAAGTAAAAATGGTTGTATAAGCTGTAGTTACGAGGTTTATATAAATGGTGGCAAATGTCGGAGTTCAAAGCTTACTTCCAGTCCAGATGAATGATTTCATTGGTCGACTGATTATTCAATTGACAGTCTGGTTGGTCAAATACTCTCGGGAAAACTTTTCTCATATAGGGTCTCAAAAATGCATCAAGACAAAAGTTCTGTAGATGAAATGGTGATAAATGTTTTAAAACATATACTGACGGAAAACAGTTAAGCAAGATTTTGTCGCCTTATTATTTTGATACTTCTCACTCGACGGATCACGTGTCAATCAACGAAGCGTTCGGCCAATCAAATAATCCATTTCTACCGGAAGTGAACTCCTACATTAGCAGTCATGTTTGTGATTGATTTTTCACGTGATTTTGCGACTTAACGTTGTAACTTTACCTTGTTCAATGTTCAAGATGCATTTGCGACGTCTCACTCGCCAACCAACCATAAACTTTTCTATAGCACGGTTATTGACAATCAATTTGCAAAATTACGCTATTTAACTCATTATACAATGCCCCTTTTTGACGCCCCTCGGGAAACACGATTTGGAAAAAAAATGTGTAAAATGAAGAAACTGCTTGAAACAAGCAATTTCTTCATTTCCCACAATGTTTTCTACCTGTACAGATGAAACTATCTAAAATTTCACCAATTTTAAATAACCGCCCGCATCTGCTTTCAATATGGATCAGTCCAAAAGTTTGCCGCCTGGTAATGGGTTAAAATCGAAGCTGAACTTCCTGTCGGAGTTCAGTCGGCGGGACGAGCGATCCGTCACATATTTTTACACTGTATATCAGTAACATGATCTATTTATATATTCAGCTGTCAACAACGTTCTCGATATCCTCTGAGTTCATCATGATATATGGGGTCCAATTAGTTTGGAGCAATCATGAGAAATCTTTCATCGTCTTTTCTCTAGATTTTGTCACGGTTCTCACCCTTCATTATACTGAGCTGGTTCATTCAAGAGATGAAGAGATCTTTTTATTTTTAATTTTTGTTTTGTTTTCGTGGAGGTATAAAACGGAAAATCTAATCACACTGTTTGAATACATAAGTATAATCAGGTTTCCGTTCTATACCTCCATGAAGACAAAAAATAGTCTCCTCCATTCTTATAAGTGGGTAAAATCGGGCAAAAAGAGTAAATATTTTACAAGTTGTAATACATTTTTATGGAACTATTTTACGCGCAAGCATACAAAATAGTTCCGTGCTTATTGTTCATGAAAGTATGATTGTTTTCGGCCAATCAGATTGATCGTACCTGACAGGCGGAACTAAAAAATAAATTATCTTCTAGTGTGTGTGTGTGTTTCCATTTATCTATCGTCTCTACCGTAGCACATGCCCGTATTAGCGACGTCATAAAAAGACGGTTTAGTTGTAGAGGGGAAAGTGCAATCAACTGCTGAGAGCCTTGCTGGTTCTTTAGCGTGCTCGGTGGATAGCTCCATCACTGTGACAAGGCGCCTGGTTAAACGTCTCATCCGAACGACAATTAGTTTGTTAGTTTGGTCAGCACGGGGTCTGAACGTTGATCTCGGGATTTGAAGTCGAGCGTGCAACTTAATGACCTCAGATGTTGACCAAGAAACAATTTTCACTATCTTAAAAGGTTGATGTATATACTTGACGAAACGTGACGTCATTCGATGAATTAATCGACAAATCAAATCATTCCTTTTGACCGGAAGTGAACTAAATCATTTGCCGACATTAATGTGAATGATTTTGTCGGTTTGACGACTTAAACGTCGTAACTACAGCTTATTCAAGCTGTAGTTACGACGTTAATGTCGTCAACCAACTATTTTCTGGCTATGAAATTTTGCTGTTGGAGATCAGTGGGCGTGACCAACGGTCCTTCAACTGCATATATCAAACTTTTTATTTTCTATCCTATAGAACCGCCATTTTCATATTTGAATCGCATTCAATTCTCGTCTGCATTCCCCTTGAATTTGCACCAATCTAGAATGTGTCGTCTGATACATGGAAAAGTCAGACGATCGGTGATTGATCAATAAAGAGATGCTGAAAAAACTAGACGGACGGGAGAGCGGCTTACAAATTGGTGTTAATTTTGTCGTTAGAACTCATTTCAATGCTGATACAAAATCCAGGGAGTGTAAAAAAACTGAGAAACAATTAACCCTGAGACCAGAATCTTTCATTTAACGCGTTCTTTTCATGTGTAGAGATATTTCTTTAGTTGAGAGCTAGCACGCGTAAATGGGTATTTCCAGGGGATTCAGAGAGGGGATGGCGGTCTGGGGTCAAGCCAACCGAACTATTTAGGATGTCCTTAAGAATAGGTCAGCCGGAAATCAATGTATCACATCGTTAATTAGCAATCAAAATATCGTAACTACAGCTTTGAATCTGCTTTGAATAGTACGTTATTTTGGTTCGCCCACCTACCTTCACGATAAAATATGAGTACAAGTTCGATTGGAAACAACCCCCCCCCCCCCCCCGAAATAATCCGTGCAAGGGTAATCTCGAAGTGAAGAAATGTTCGACCCTCGTCAGATTGCATGGTTGGCTAAGACTGACAAAGTTTGATTTAACCAATCGCTGCATGGTACTTACTCTGTTGGTCCCGCCTACTTACTCCGTTGGCCCCGCAGATTGACTACGACAGAAACTTTCTCTTCGATTTTTAAGTTTGCAAAGGTCATCGTCAGTGGTATGTAACAAAAAAAGTAAAATGATTGGTTGGCGACTTAAAAGTCGTGACTACAGTTTTGTGTTGGAATGGGCAGACATAACACAAATGAACTCTAAAACTAATTTTCTCTCTCTCTCTCTCTCTCTCTCTCTCTCTCTCTCTCTCTCTCTCTCTCTCTCTCTCTCTCTCTCTCTTCCTTTTTTTCTTTCTTTCTTTCTTTCTTTCTCCCTCTCTTTCTCTCTCTCTCTCTCTCTTTCTCTCTCTCTCTCTCGGCAACAAATTTCAACAGAGACAGGCACGTGATAGATGAAATAAAACGACGCGGAAAAGAAGAGTTACAAATAAGAGGTAATATCGTTATTGAGGTCGATTTCGATTCTTATACAAACCAAAGATGCTTAAAAAATCTTGTAGCGTTAGATGCTAAGTGCTTTACCCATGATAAAGACTTTCTTTTTTACTTTCTGAAATAAATATTTTATCTGTGTGTGCATTACGGACCTTAATCCCTCTGCGCTAAAGTTGTATTCGTACTCTTATATTTACTGTAAAAACTTTCAAACTTAATTATTATTTTTTTTTTTTTTTTTTTATGTTAAAATTCATTTACCCATTACCCCACAACCAAATTTTAGACTGGTTCGAACTCAAAAATGTTGCAGATGACAATACACCCAACGACAATATTTGGCTAACAAGATTCTAAATCTGTCTGAGTTTTTTATTCTCCTGTAACTTTTCTAACATTCATCACTTTTAAATTTCTCATGTGAGAAAGATACAAAACAAGGCTTCTGTATAAGGACGCCACTCACTGCATACGACATATCAATGGTTCATCACGAAACAGTTGTAACTGACTATATGTTTATAGGCAGTTACAACTGTTTCACGCTGAACCATCGATATAGAATGTATGTAGGACTGGTATAAACTAGGCGTCCCTAGGGCACCTTATCTTCGCTGTCGTCTACAAGCTATTTCCAGAAAATCGATACTAAATATGAGTTATATGGGAACCTACTCCGGCCATATCTGTCTTTGGAATATTGACCGCGGAGGACAGCGACACCGATTATGGCTAAGTCAAGCGTGCAGCAACTCTTTACCCTTGTCTCGTTCAACTCAGTTGACCACATCTGGTAGTCTATTGGTCTCGCTTTTGATTTTGGCCCATGTGACTTCAACTCAGTTGATAACACCCTGTAGTACATTGGTCTTGTTTTTTGTCTTTGCCTAACGAAGACACGTGTGACATATATTAGCAGCAGCGGACGGTTAGGACCAAATGTTTTGTTTGTCCCCTGGCAAGAATTTCCGGAACATTAAAGCCTACATGTTTTCAAAGTATTGACGTGGTTGGTAGCTAACAGACATTCTCAGAGGCATTTGTTGTTCATTGTGTGTATTTTTGAGTACTTAGTTTGTTGTTGTAGTCGTTGTTGTTTTGTGTTGGGATGTTCAGCTTTCTTTTTTTTTTTTTTTTTTGCCACAATAATTATAGCAGATTTGTCCTTATTTTAGCCATCAGAGCATAATTATTGCTCTTTCTACAGATTCTAGTTTTCAGATACAAAAGCGTCTTTCCCCATACTCGAACAGATCTGATTTAATTAAATAAAAAATCTCCTTTCGGAAGAAAAAGATTAAACAATTTTGCGTTTTAATAAGTAGAAAAACTTCGTAACTACCGCTTGAATAAACTGTTGTTAAAATGTTTTAATACAGATTGACGAAGTTATCGCAATCTGTGAAAGTGCTGAAATTATTGAGTTATAAAAAAACCAAAAAACACGGTGCCTATTTTGTAATTTTGACCAATAATCAAACAAGATGTATATATTTACGACTTCATAAAATCGGGTAAAGCTGCGACCATAGCACAATGGTAGCGCGTCGGACTCTCAATTATGAGGTCCAGGATTCGATCTCCGATCGTGGCAGATATCCTTTCCGACATTTGTCTCCTAATAATCGGTGGATAATCGTATACTTAGGTGGAATGAGCAGCTGTGGGCTCGGAAAGGATGTAGTGGTAATACTGATGAACATCATGACCCCATGGTTAGGTGGTGTATCCAGCCGCTGCGATATGACTGAAATACTGTTAATAGTAGCGTTATGCCCCATTCAAACAAACGAATAGAGAATTTAAAACATAATAAATATAATTCGGCCGCTTAAAGAAGCGCGTCGGAAAAATCATTCCTTGGAGTCAGAAGGGTAAGAAAGAATGTCCAATACGGATTCTCATACAGAGTATTTCCGCAATTAGTCGTGATTCTAGCTGTCGAGTTGATGAATCCTTTACGATACGCGATAATTGCACGAGATGTTTTGTGTAGTCTTTTCACGCCATTTGACTAGCCTAGAATTTTGTAACGTGCCGAGCTAGTACATAAAAAACTAATCAATTCAGAGAAAGGGATCCCCAACTCTAAAAGGGTCGACTAAGTCTATATATAACCACAAATAGTTACATATCTCTCTGAGAGTTTCCTAATTTGCATATAACGACAAACTACTTCCCTGAAATCGCCATAAGGTAAGTGTCATATATAAAGACTTGCGTTGAACGTTGCAAAACTATATCACCGTGTCAAGTTTGTTTGAAAGCATCTAGAAAAGTCATTTAAAATGAATACTAAAGTTAAGCCAAGTAGTGACTTTTACCTTCCAAAAGTGCCACTGTGTGCATAATGATTACGTTAAGAAAGTTAAGATCTAGGATCTTGGATAAAAATCTTCGCTTGACCCGTGGATATACAAGAATACAGATAAGAACAATTTAAGTAATATTTAATATTTGTCATCTTCATGGCGGCATGAAATTTTAAAAAAAATGCGGAGCTAGTCAGTGCAGAACATTCTTTTTTTTTTCAACGCGAAATGAAACTTAATATCAATCAGAAATCAACAATTTTGACAAAAAATGACATAAAACATACTTATGTTTACTTACACCTTTATTTGTAGTGATTTACAAATATGGTTTTATTGGATTACTCGCATATTATTGTAAAATTGCGCGCACATTTGCATTGAGTTACACGAATATTTATGCTGAATTACGTGTAAATTGTGTTTCAAATTACACGTATACTTGTGTTGAATTGCAAGTATGTTTTTGTTGAAATAAACCGTATATTTGTGCACCTTATTGCACATACCGATAAATCGTCTTTGACTCGTTCTGGATCAGATCTTTATGATCAACTTTGATAGTTTAAGTCAACAGCCAAATGTTTAGCTAGCAAAGCTTCAGGTTTGATAGATTAAGTTAAAAGATAGAATTTTGAGGTCTTCTCAGGGTTCATTGAGTGCAAACTTCCACTGGAGGCTTAACCACTAAATCTATTGAATGTCTAAGCCATAAAAAGTAGTTTTTATGTATTTAAGGAACATTGCAACTCTGCCTGCAAGTTCATTTCCTAGGTATTTTTAGCTCACTTAGCACATCGTGTTCAAAATTACTCTGATCCGGGTTTCAAAGCAATTGATGAAAAATCTGAAATATTCATCTCTCTCTGTAGAAAACAATGTGTAAAAAGAAGAAATTGCTTGTAAGAAGCAATTTCTTCATTTTGAACATCGTTTTCCAGAACTATATTCTTAAGGGGCGTAAAAAGGTGGGACTGTGTGGGAAGCGGTTAACTCCTTGGTTACTTTCACCTCGTTTATTTATCATGATAACCTTTGAAAAAGAAGATTACTTGACAAAACCAAATTTGCTAGTTTACTGTGCCTTCGGTGCTTTGATTTAGGTCTACTCAGAGTTCAAAGAGTGCAAACTGCCACTGGAGGGTTAACCAAAAAATACATTGAATGCCTTAGCCATAAAAAGTGGTTTTACGTATTTCAGAAATGTTGAAAATTATGAACGCCAGTTAATCTCCAGAGTTTTTTTTTTTTTTTTTGATAAGATTAGCATATCATGTTCAAAATTAGTATAGCCACATGAAATAACTTTATTCAGATTGTAGAGAACTCCTTCAAAAACATACTATTTAACGCTTGGGTTACCTTAACCATGATAATCTATTGTTTATTTGTTTGTTTGAATGGGGTTTTACGCCGCTTTTAACAATCTTTCAGTTATATCGAGGCGGCTGGAGCACCTAACAATGGAATCCTGGTATTTCTCACACCAGTACTACCATTACATCCTTTACTAGCCTCCAGCTGCTATCCCACATATGTCTACGATTATCGACCCATTGGTGAGAGACAAATAGTCGGAAAGGATGAGCGCCCGTGACCTCTAGATTGACAGTCCGACGCGCTACCAACTGCGCTATGACGGCGGCTCATGACAATCTGTGACAAAGCAGATTACTTAACAAAACCATGCTTTGCTAGCTAACAGTACGTTCAGTAATTTGATTGAAACATATGTCAGAACGAATTTTCAAAATGTAAGCTCAGTTTTCGTATGACGGATATGATTTGCACGTTCATCGCGGCGAAGCACAATTGCTAAGACACCGTAATTGCCATTACACATTTTGTATCATACGAACTTTAACCCATTACTAGACAGAATAAATTTAGATTTGTCGAAATTAAAAGAAGTTGCAGACGATAAATTTCAGTCGATGTAATTAAAGAAAATCGTTGTCTTTGGTAACTAGGAAACCATGAGGAGAGCGAAAAAAAATGCTTACCAATTTCTTCAATTTCCATTTTTTTTTTCATTTTATTTTTTTATTATTATTATTTAATACATACTTTGCAAATACGGTATCGAAAAAATCGTTTCCCTGAGATTCTTATAATTATGAATTTCATCAAACAAATTATTTTGTAAAAAAAGATCATAATGCCGTGACAGTTGTTCTTGACATTTTGAATGAGAGTTATATGATTGGGGGTCAATGTAGAGTGGATCTTAATCTTATGACCCACCCCCTTTAATTAAAGTCCTCTTTAAAAGGACTTTTTCCTATTAAAAATTTATCAGAGAAATTGTTTGTCGCATGCCTTTGGTAATCTTGAAATGAGTATATATAAGTCGCACGCTTTTGTCCTGTTTATCTACTAGAAACAGTTACACTGGGAACGATTCCTAAATTTTGCGCAACAAAAGTAGACCTACCGTCGGTTTTGTGGACTTTGTGATGAACATTAAATACTGTCGATGGACGAAAAAACATGTTAGTACAGAATATATAAATAGTCAAACCATAGAATCGAACTTTTGGTCGTTTAGAGACCATGTCTTATTCGAATCCTTTAAAACTAGTTAAATGTGAGATTTATGTTTGAGTGTAATGGCAACATAACAAAATTCGTAATTTTCAACACATTTATTCGTTTAAGGTGGTCATTATGCTGTGAAAGTGGATGGTGATATTTTGACTAGGGGTCAACATTTTATGATAAGGAGTCAAAACATTGTAACCGAGGGGTCATAATTTTATAACATTCCCACCCCATTCATAGAACCCTGACCCTGGATCATAAAATTACTATTTCAAGTATATCGTGTTAATGTACATCTTCAAAGGTTGTATGATTGCCTTAAGCAATCTTGAAAAGGATATATGTATAAGTCGAACAATTGTGTCCTTTATATATAGTAGGATAGTTACACCGAGACCGATTTCTAAATGTTACCTAACAAAAGCATCTCAGGAAGAGGCCATGGCATTTGTGAAACTATGTGATTGGCATCAAATACTGGTCGACTAAAACCTGGTAACTTCAGATTATTCAAGTTATATTGTCGAACTTTTGTTGCCTAGAGACGATCGATAGTTCGAATCCATTGAAAGAGTTAAACGCAAGAGGTATATGCAAGTGTTTGGTGGCGTGACCGTGAGATTCGTAATTATTACGATTCTCTTTTTTTTTCTTAATGGAGATCATAATGTTATGAAACTGGGTCGTGACATTTTGACTTTGGGGGTTATGATATTATAATTAAGAGTCAAATCTTTTAACCTAGGGGTCATTATTTTGTATCCCAAATTCATGAAATCGCCTGACCTCAAATCATGAAATTACTATTTCAAATATACCATGATCATTGTAGTACCATAAATTTAGGGGTAATACTCCAGACACATTTTGATAGACGCACAAACTGACGCACAAACATGGACTTGTCATACTCACGGTGTTAGACAGCGGGCTTGTCAAAAATCATATATAAAATATCTAAACTATTACTTGGAAAATATTGTAACCGGTTTAGTGTGCATACACGCAATTAGATTCGCAGGCCTTGTCTGAGATATGCTAAGATACACGGGTGCGAGCGGTCTTAACTCGTGATGTACGGATCCGAATACGTTCGGATCCAAATTGAACGGATTCCTAAATGTTAGACAGAAAGTTACAATATGTTTAATGGTCCAAATCCCCCGAATTCTGTTGTCTGTGCGGATCCGAAAGTCCCGTTCCCGCAGTTTCTGCGAACTTCCTATTGATCCCTTAAGTCCAGAATTATCCTGATCCGAAATCCGTGCTGAGGCCAACTGCTTCCGATTGTTCTGTTCTGCTGTCCAAAAATCCAAATGCTTCCAAGGCGGTGCGGTCCGTGATGCTAAAAATGTATCAACATCTGCACTTCTGACACCATTTTGTAACCGGTTTAGTGTGCATACACGCAATTAGATTCGCAGGCCTTGTCTGAGATATGCTAAGATACACGGGTGCGAGCGGTCTTAACTCGTGATCATAGAAATCTCTACCAGGAGACGGTCAGAACAGCAATGCCACGAAGCTATACATATACTTATGTATATATCTAGCAATAGAAATGGACGCACGGATTGAGCGATCACGTATGTCTATTATAGGACGAGATCCTTCCTGTGAGCGGACTGAACGGGAGTTTGTCAAAGATCAGAGGTTCAAATGATAAACAGGCTTAATGTAGCTTAAAATGAACTTATTTAATTAAGTATCGACAAGTAAAGACAATTCACATGAAATTGTCAAAAGCAAAATTAAGTTTACTTTGATATATTGAATTGTTGAAAGTGTCAATAAATGTCAATAAATTATTTACATTTTTTGCCTGTCCGTCCTAGACTCTTTTCTTGGTCCTGATTCTCAAATGTCCTTGTCCTGTCCTTACGATGTGATTTAATGAAAAAAATACGTTATAAACAAAAGATAAATTAATTTTGAAGTAAACTAAAGAAACGGAGATTTTGAAGTTGTTTCGCCAAAGTTCCAGTTCGAAAAGCTGCTGTTCCATGAACGCATCCTCTTTTTATAATCTCGCGCCTCTATACACTTCATCATCCATATAAGTTATCAGGCATTGAGTGACCAATCACAACATAGGCTCCTTCAGAGTCTATGTGGATATCGTCCAATGGTTCCGCTTTCGGAAAAATCCGAAAGATGTACAGGTCCGCCGTAAAAAATGTAGTCCATGTTCGGATTTCCGAAATGCCCTTTCGGAATTATAAAAGTTAATATTTTTACCCGAAAGCTAGACCAGATATAATCTAGACACTCGTAAATACCTTACTTAAGTCATTTTGACCAGTCTTAATGTATAAGGGAGGGTAATTCTACCTTAAGGAGTAAATCTCATGAGAAACAAGTAGTCCCAAATCACCGACCGCCTTTCCAAACAAAATCTTAGAATGATTTCCGAACAAGAGCCGATTTAAAGTGAATGATTGAGTAAGCTGGTGAATACAAGTAAGTAATCAATTCCGGGATTAAAGAACATTGTATAGAATGCATTTCATGGGCTTGTCATACAGATGAAGTGGATAATACACAATTGTTATGGGTTTTCACGACCTGTCAATATCGAAGTCGCCAATGTGAGGTCCTCTTATTACCGGGTAAAGACGATATGAAAATACATGACAAGGACTGCTAAAGCTAAAATAGCTACGATATCTCTGAAACATGTATAGGATGATCATAGAATCATTATACATGTTTATGACTGCAACATATTTGGTCATAGGTGTACCTCACATTACACTTTCCCCTCCCTTATTAAATAATCCTCCTGGATTATATACTTCATAAGGAAAATAAAACCGACAACAATGAATGATTTCAATCTCAATGTTTAAACATGCTACATTGTAAAAGTATTTAAGTAAAACCTCTACTTTAAAAAAAATCACATTCTTAAGTAAACTTCAAAAACAGAACTTAAAGAACACCCATTATGCTTAAATATCTGAATACACTTGTCAAATTTTTAGTTTTAAATTGCCACTATCTAAGGTTTTAGTAATGTGATCAGTGTCCGTCCATCTGTCTGCTTTTTCTATGCTTTTTATAATGCTCCATGCAGTCCTGCTGTCACATATTTCTCCCTTTGCCACCTTGGCCAAATACGACAGGTTGTATTGTCTGATCTTGGCCTCTACCTTATCCGCTTCGTTTTCCTCCTCTTGTGGCCTTTTCTCTCCATCCAGGGCGAAGAATGCGTATTTATCGAGGAGAGTCCTTCTCGAGACAGCCGGAAATTCTAACATTTTACTCCTATTTTCGAACACAAGAGCTATGTATTCCCGAGCCATAAGTTTCTGGTCGGCACTTAAGGACTTCCAATTTGATGGAGGCCACACCACATGAGTGTTTGTACTAGAACAGTCCAAGCGGATAACAGTATTCCATTCCCTTTTGGCAGGAGGGCAGATGGGCATAGCCCCCTTTCTCAGTATATTGAGTGCTCTTGCACGAAGAGAATCAGCTTCCAAATCGGGCTTATTAACAGTGGTGTGTGAGCTCGAACTTGATGCACTGGAACTTGGGGAAATTGTTTCGCTCATTAAGTCTGTAATTGTCCCTTCAATTATAGCTTCCTCCCTTGTTACAGGTTCGGGTTCCTCTGTACGTTTTGGATCTTCAAGCTCCTCTTCTACATCTCTGTACTCTCCACCATTACTCTTTTCTCTGTCCAAAGCAACTGCCTCCTCCATCCCCTTACTCCCAACTTGCCCTCTTTTATCTGTTGATCCCAGCAACTCCTCAATCTTCTCGCCTTCCATTTCCTCCGAATCCTTATCCTTCCTATCCCTCTCTCTTGTACCACTTCCCTTTTCCTGTTCATGTACTGTCGTTAAATCCTCTCTCTCTGTTGACTTGCCCCTTCCTTTCGCTTTATTTCCACTTCTTCATCGATTTCTCCACTTTCCAATTCAATGTCATCTCTGTATGTATCCAACCCATCAACTCTCTCTGAACTAATTCTGCTCTGCTTTGCTGTTCTATCCTCCCTACAGTCAACTTCCTTCCTTTTCTTTGCCCTTTCGTGCCCAGTAAGTCCTATCCCTATTTCGATTACCCTCGCAGCATCGATATCCTTGTCCTCCCTCCTCTTTGAACACATCTCTCCTCTCTTTTCCGAACTTCTTTCCCGTTTCCCTTC
The DNA here is from genome assembly GCA_946902895.1 of Fragum fragum. Lineage (NCBI taxonomy): Eukaryota > Metazoa > Mollusca > Bivalvia > Cardiida > Cardiidae > Fragum > Fragum fragum. Next base: position 4,206,604 of record OX336367.1, read on the forward strand.
TGAACTCGTCACCTCTCTCCTCTCTTTACTTGGTCTGTCTCTCCTCACTGAATTCCGTTCCTCCTTTGAATCACTCCTATCATTTGTCCTCCCATTTTTCATTTCAGCTAGTTTCAAGCCCTCTTTCCATCCTGTATTCCAACTTTCGATTCTATCTTTCCTGTCTTCGAATTCCTCTGCCCAGTCCCTTATAGCCTTTCGTACGTCATACGCGGCATCACTCTCATATGCCTGTACCGACTCTGCAATTTTAGCGTAGTCATTAGGATAAATGGCATAGTAGAACCCATTTGCCCTGCTAAAACGGTCCTTAGGGAGATTAACGTCCTTGTGCGATTTGCTCACATGAATTTCTAAATCACTAATTCTGGTGAATGTCCTCTTCTTCTTTCTGCACCATGGGCATAGAACAGTGAGGCACCTATGCTCAGCAGATATTAAGTGTTTCACAAGAGCCGTCCTCGTAGGGAACATCCCCTCGCAGAGCAAGCAGTTCTCCCTAGAAATTGAAATTAAGAAAAAAATCTTGTACTATTAGCAGATAACTTGTTTAGACTCCCTGAAAAGTATATGTAATGTTCTATGTTCAAAGGAAATGGATTCATACTTCTGTACTTAGGTCCTTCTCGTTTTTGAAATGTCCGTCCACAGGAGATCTCTATCACATATCTAACTTGCATATGCAGGCGTATGTAAGTAAAAACTAATACTGTTTATATTTATTACTGTTTATTTATTTCTATACATACTGATACTTCTACAAACGTTTACATTAGTTCGTCCACACACCACCTTTTACACTTGTTAAGTTTGTTTACATTTACTAAGTTTGTTTACACTTGTTATGTTTGTTTCACTTTATTTACACCTGTAAAGTTTAATAACAACATTAAATCATATTTCAACTTTAACACTTTATAACATAGAACTCAAAACAAAACGTCACTCTTAAAGTGTTTTTGTGAAATATCCTCTATTTCTAATTTGCCTGAGTCCAACTAGGAACCCTTGATCCTCTATATGGATGTAACCGATCAATATGGTATGCTCTTGGTCTACCCTTTGGGACTGTTTCACCATACAGACAAGGTCATCCAGCACCTTTGTTATGACAAAGGGACCTTTCCATTTGTTCACCAATTTTGAGCATACTCCAACTTTACGTGTAGCATCATGCAACCAGACTAGTTGTCCTTGTGTATAACTCCTATTTTTGGAGGCACTGTCATAGTATTTCTTTTGATACTTTGCAGCAGCTTTGATATTTGCCCTAGCAACATCATGACATCTTTTCAGATTATCCTCAAGATCCATGACATAGGCTTCACAATCCTGGACTTCATTTTCTGCCCTAGGGCGCCCAACAACGGCTTGCATAGGCAGATTGATTTCATGTCCAAACACCATCTTATTAGGGCTTACTTTAGAGCTACTGTGAGGCGAAGATCTATATGCCATCATGACTTGTTGCAAGCAGGAATCCCAATTATCTTGCTTTGATTGGCAGAAAGATTTCAGCATAGAAATGAGAGTTCGGTTAAACCGCTCCACAAGCCCATTAGCTTGAGGTCGCATGGAAGTAGCATGAGTTTTCTCAATTTCCATGAGCTCACATAAGTCTTGCATTAGTTTGGATTCAAAGCATCTACCTGGGTCAGAATAGATTTGCAATGGCACTCCAAACCTGCAAATGAAAGTATCAACAAATGCCTTTGCAACTGTTCTACTCTCCATGTCAGGTATCGCAATACATTCTGTCCATTTTGTGAACCAATCAGCTATCACAAGTATGTACTTATTTCCCATGTTACTCAGGGGAAGAGGTCCTAATATATCCATCATTACCCTCTCCGTAGGTTCGCCAACTAGATACTGCCCAAGTGGTGCCTTATTAGATTCTCGCGACAGTTTTCTTGCAGTGCAATTATCACACTGTTTGCAATATCTTTTCACTGTATCTGTCATTCCAGGCCAGTAGAATCCCTGTCTTATTCTACTCAATGTTTTCTCTACCCCAAGATGCCCACTACTAGGTATATCATGATGATACCTAATGACTTCTGCCTGCCTATCAGCAGGAGTCACAAGTTGATATAGAAGGCCCCCATTGTTACTTTCAAATTTCCTGTATAGCAAGCCACCCTTAATTTCGATACGATCCCATAGACGCCAAAGAGTTTTCAGCTGTGTAGAAGCAGCTGAAATTTCAGTCTAGTTTTGTTGTGACTTCCCTTCTTCCAAAGCGACCTTTATTGGACCTATATTAGCATCATTAAGCTGGCTAACAGATATTTGCAAAGGATCCCAACCATTCAAGAGAACCTGGTTACTAGTCATTTCGGATGCCTTTTGCTTTCCTTGACTCCTTGTCACAACCATTATTCTTTCTTCAGATATTTCCTCCATGTCATTGTCTAATTCAATTTCATCTTGGAGTCTTTGCTGGTGTTTGCAAGATTTACATGGCATCCTAGATAAGGCGTCAGCATTGGAATGACTTTTGCCTCCCCTATGGATCACTTCTAGGTTATATGTGTTAAGCTCCTGTAACCAACGCGCCACCTGGCCTGTAGGGGATTTAAGAGTCCGCATCCAGCTTACTGCTGCATTGTCTGTACGTAAAAGTACTTCCTGTCCATATAAGTATGTATGGAAATGTTTCAGTGCTGTAACAACAGCAAGTAGTTCCTTTCTGGTAATGCAATAGGCCCTTTCCTGGACGTTCATGGATTTACTCATATAAGCAATGACTCTTTCTTTGTCATCCTGTATTTGAGAAAGAACAGCTCCAACCGCACTATCCGATGCGTCTGTGTCTAAGATAAATTTTGATCCTAATTCCGGATAGGCCAAAACTGTTGTTGTTGTCAAAGCTTCTTTTAAAGCTTCAAATGAACTTTGACAATCTTCAGTCCATTTGAAAGGACTCTTCTTCTCACAAAGTTTGTGCAATGGTCTAGCAATATCAGAAAACCCTTTTACAAATTTTCTGTAGTATGATGCAAGACCAAGGAAGCTACGTACTTCCTTATTATTCCTTGGTATTGGCCAATTTTGAATTGCCTTTACCTTCTCTGGATCAGTTTCAACCCCATTTTCAGAAACAATATGTCCAAGAAAGGAGGCTGACTTTTGGAAAAATAAACATTTCGATGGTTTCAGCTTAAGATTAGCTTCTCTCAAACGTATGAATACATTTTCAATGCGTTTTAGACACTCGTCTACTGTTTTCCCGGGAGTGATGATATCGTCCATGTAAAGTAGTGATTCAGCCCACTGTATGCCACGTAAAACGTCTTCCATTAACTTTTCGAAGGTTGAAGGAGCATTAACAAGTCCAAATGGCATGACCCGGAAATGATATAATCCTTGGCTTGTAGAGAATGCTGTCTTTAGCTTGTCCTGTTCGTCCATCTCTATTTGCCAGAGCCCAGAATTCAAGTCCATACAGTTGAACCACTTGGAACCTGATAGGGCATCAAAACAATCATCAACTCGCGGAATAGGGTATGCATCCTTAACAGTTACTTCGTTCAGTCGACGGTAATCAATACAGAATCTTGTAGATTCATCCTTCTTTGCCACCAACACAATTGGTGAAGACCATGGGCTATTCGATGGCTCTATGATCCCTTTATCCATCATTTTCTTGATTTCTCGCTGCTCAATTTCAAGCTTACCATATGGTTGCCTCCTTACAGGCTGGCGAATTGGATTTGCTGTGCCTGTATTTATTGTATGTTTAACCCGATTTGTGCATCCTACATCATCTGAAGATTTAGCAAAAACATCCTGGTACTTATTGAGCAGTCTTGCGAACTTTTCTCTATCGTTTGCATCAAGGTTCCCTACACTGTTTTCAAACATCTCCTGTAAATGGTCTGGGACACATGATTCTTTAGTAGTATTTGAGTCAACATATGCATATCTTGTAGATGCTGCACACTTCTCACTTTTAGCTGAGTGTGATTGTACATCTTCAATGATTGGATAGCAACACCCTACTCTTTGACCCTCTTCTAATCTAATTGCTTTGTCCGTGTAATTCATCAAAGCTACAAATGAATTGTCTTTTTGTGTGTCTATCAATCCACTTAGTATTTCAACACTATTATCCTTTCCTGTTTCAGGATCATCGACAAAGGCTACAGCTGGAAGAATCTTATGATTAGGTACATGAACTGGAACCAACATACAGCTTCCAGATGGAACATCTACCTCCTCTTTGACCTCCACTCTACAGACTGTTCCTGTTTCTTCCCCAGAATAGCAGAATAAAATGTTTCCATCTTTAGTGTGCAGTTCCAAGGATTCCATGTTCCACATTTTCACATTTCCCCTAATAAAATCCTGGCCTAGTATCCCAGGCAGAGACATGTCACATACTATTATGGTGGCTTCAGTTACATAGTTTCCCAATGTTATTTTTGTTGTAAAGTTGCCATACACTTTGATATAAGTACCATCAACGCCTTGAATATTTAGGTCACGTTTGTAAATTGGTAAGTTGCCTTCAGCCACCAACTTATTGTACGTCTCTTTAGAAATGAGTGTAGCTGTTGCACCGCTGTCCAACAAAAATGGTATCTTTGTGTTATTTATACTGCCAAGAATGTATAAACCGTTATCCCATTTATTAGGCTTTCTACCAATTTGCCCAATACGTGGACTAAGTCATAAAGTGTTATTTAAAGGCCCATCACTATAGCTAGGTCGCGTTTTGTTAGTGTTCGTCATCCCCCGACCTACTGGGTCGACGGTTTTACGTTTTCCTGGTTCTTTGGGGATTTCTTTATCTGAATGTCCTTGTGGGGACATTGACGATACATGTGATCTTTTGATCCACATGTAAAACACTTTCGGTCACCTCGTTTGTCATTGGACTCAAGTTTATTAAGCCACTTTTCGATCTGTGTGATAGAATTCATCACAGCCTGAAGATCTGTGCTATCATTTGATTTAGAACAGAACCCCTCTTTACTTGTTGCTACTCCTCGTATAAGAGCTGATCCAGTACTTGTTTTAGATCTCCCCAGCACATTCTCGTAGCGTTCTACAACTTCCACAGCTGCCCCGATAGTCTGCATCTCATCTCAGGCGAAAAGCACTTGCAAAAGTGCTCTAGCGCTAACATCTCCTGTGCTTCCGATCCCAAAGACACATATGCTTTCTGTGCATACAGCCTTATCTCGTCTCCAAAGGTGGCCACTGATTCGTCCTTTCCACGAGTCCGACTCTGAATCTTTGATAACCATCTCGTTGCTTGCCGGGAGCTTCCAAACCTCTGTTCCAATCGTGTAGTCAATATTTCATAAGAACGTCTTTCATGTGGCGACAGGGAGCTATAATGTAACCTTGCCTGGTGCTTTAAAGATGTGGCTAGGTACAACAGCTTCTCTTTTTCAGACCAATATGCCAAGTCTGCACAGTCCTCAAAATACGATATATACTTTCCCAGTCCTCCTCACCTGTAAAAGGGTCTGGCTTGATGTTATGCGCACGACGCCTACTCCTCCGGTCAGGTGACACGTAATTGTGATCGCCATCATCTCCCCTTAAATCATTTACGTGATCGTCATGTTGTCGGTTCATGTTGAAATTAATCTCGGAATCTGAGTCTTGTTGGTCGGCCATTTTATAGGATAGTATTTGAGATTTTTCCTTTCAAAAATAAATCTCCGTTAGTTTTTCTCTTTTTTATAGGCCTCCCAAAATTACAAGCTCTCAGAATTTGTCAGAGTAAATTTCTTTATAAAACGCTAAAGTGTTATACTACTAGCTATTCCGTTGTTTATATATAACTTCCTTTTCGGAAATACAAATACCCAAATGTTCGGATCCGACGATGTAGTCACGTGTTTTCCACGGTGTACGGATCCGACAGTCAATAACGTTCGGATCCGAATATCCCGCGAGTTTTGGGTCCTTTTGTTCAGATCCGAATAACAATATTTCCGACGTTCGGATCCGTCAGTGCTCGGATCCGAAAATAATGGTATGTGTACGGAATTATGTACGTATCCCAAAGTACTTGTTGTGTTTGGACCAGATGAGCTAATGTACGGATCCGAATTCATTCGGATCCAAATATCCTTTAAATGTGCTCGGATCCGAAAATGATGGTATGTGTACGGAATTATGTACGGATCCAAAAGTACTTGCTGTGTTTGGACCAGATGAGCTAATGTACGGATCCGAATACGTTCGGATCCAAATATCCTTAAAATGTGTTCGGATCCGAAAATGATGGTATGTGTACGGAATTATGTACGGATCCAAAAGTACTTGCTGTGTTTGGACCAGATGAGCTAATGTGCGGATCCGAATACGTTCGGATCCAAATTGAACGGATTCCTAAATGTTAGACAGAAAGTTACAATATGTTTAATGGTCCAAATCCCCCGAATTCTGTTGTCTGTGCGGATCCGAAAGTCCCGTTCCCGCAGTTTCTGCGAACTTCCTATTGATCCCTTAAGTCCAGAATTATCCTGATCCGAAATCCGTGCTGAGGCCAACTGCTTCCGATTGTTCTGTTCTGCTGTCCAAAATTTCAAATGCTTCCAAGGCGGTGCGGTCCGTGATGCTAAAAATATATCAACATCAGCACTTCTGACACCATTTTGTAACCGGTTTAGTGTGCATACACGCAATTAGATTCGCAGGCCTTGTCTGAGATATGCTAAGATACACGGGTGCGAGCGGTCTTAACTCGTGATCATAGAAATCTCTACCAGGAGACGGTCAGAACAGCAATGCCACGAAGCTATACATATACTTATGTATATATCTAGCAATAGAAATGGACGCACGGATTGAGCGATCACGTATGTCTATTATAGGACGAGATCCTTCCTGTGAGCGGACTGAACGGGAGTTTGCCAAAGATCAGAGGTTCAAATGATAAACAGGCTTAATGTAGCTTAAAATGAACTTATTTAAATAAGTATCGACAAGTAAAGACAATTCACATGAAATTGTCAAAAGCAAAATTAAGTTTACTTTGATATATTGAATTGTTGAAAGTGTCAATAAATGTCAATAAATTATTTACATTTTTGTCTGTCCGTCCTAGACAGTTTTCTTGGTCCTGATCCTCAAATGTCCTTGTCCTGTCCTTACGATGTGATTTAATGAAAAAAATACGTTATAAACAAAAGATAAATTAATTTTGAAGTAAACTAAAGAAACGGAGATTTTGAAGTTGTTTCGCCAAAGTTCCAGTTCGAAAAGCTGCTGTTCCATGAACGCATCCTCTTTTTATAATCTCGCGCCTCTATACACTTCATCATCCATATAAGTTATCAGGCATTGAGTGACCAATCACAACATAGGCTCCTTCAGAGTCTATGTGGATATCGTCCAATGGTTCCGCTTTCGGAAAAATCCGAAAGATGTACAGGTCCGCCGTACAAAATGTAGTCCATGTTCGGATTTCCGAAATGCCCCTTCGGAATTATAAAAGTTAATATTTTTACCCAAAAGCTAGACCAGATATAATCTAGACACTCGTTAATACCATACTTATGTCATTTTGACCAGTCTTAATGTTTAAGGGAGGGTAATTCTACCTTAAGGAGTAAATCTCATGAGAAACAAGTAGTCCCAAATCACCGACCGCCTTTCCAAACAAAATCTTAGAATGATTTCCGAACAAGAGCCGATTTAAAGAGAATGATTGAGTAAGCTGGTGAATACAAGTAAGTAATCAATTCCGGGATTAAAGAATATTGTATAGAATGCATTTCATGGGCTTGTCATACACATGAAGTGGATAATACACAATTGTTATGGGTTTTCACGACCTGTCAATATCGAAGTCGCCAATGTGAGGTCCTCTTATTACCGGGTAAAGACGATATGAAAATACATGACAAGGACTGCTAAAGCTAAAATAGCTACGATATCTCTGAAACATGTATAGGATGATCATAGAATCATTATACATGTTTATGACTGCAACATATTTGGTCATAGGTGAACCTCACATTACACTATCACCAGAAGTCTTCAAAATCATCGTAACTCTTTATGGAAATCAAAGGACTTATGGAACTGTAAGCTAGCAAAGCATGGTTTTGTTAAGTAATCTTCTTTGTCAAAGGTGATCATGACAAATAAACGAGTTTAAAGTAATCCAGGAGTTAACCCATAACAACATGACAAAATCTTAGACTGGTTCAAATTGAAAGAAGTAATCTTGAAACATAAGAACTACTTGTTATGGTGTAGGCATTTAATGGATTTAATGGTTAAGCCTCCAGTAGCAGTTTGCACTCGTTGAACTTTGAGTCACCCCCAAAATGTTGTCTGTTGACTAAAGCTATCAAAGCTGACGCTTTGCTAGCTAAAGAACGTTATAAATGATGCTTTGGAAGCAAGTCGACGAAACAAATAAAGATGACATTTCATAAATGTTGCAAAAAAATGTAGTATAAAATGGAAGACACAATGAAAACATTTTTAGGTCAATGTTTTGAACGAAGGATACCAAATTGTCAGCTTTGCGTTCGAACAATGTTTTAGTAATTTCAGACGAGAGTCGTATGATTAATTCCCGAGCTAGTGTGCTGTTTCTTAATTAAAGCTTTCACTCTTTATAACTTGGTAATTTACTCCTATCGGTCAGAGAAATGAATATTCGAAAAGCATTTGCTTATCTAAAACTTTGGAAATTCTTAGGTGGGCCGGTTTTGTAATGGGGGGATTACATGATAACAAAACTCTATTGTGTCCGTTTAGATAAAAATATTGTCTTTCCACAATACCCATATTTCCGAACCGTAGGTCCGTGTTTCTATCTTGGCCCTGAACAAATATTATTGAACTTTTCGGTTTGTTCTCCGAAAAATTAGTTTAAGATCTATCACCATAAGATGTTTCGCTTGATAGTCATTAAATATACTGCTTTTACATTGAACGCAAACAGTCCTTTTAAGTACGCAGTAGTGTAAAAAAATCTGCTCGATTTCTCCATTGATCATTATCTCTGTGATTATTTAAAATAAACAAAAAAGCTACAGGATCGCTTTTCAAGGTCCGCTTATCCTTTGAAAATGTATATACGTCACCGCAATAACTTGGGCTTGTCCAAATGCTCATGCGAATATTTTCAGCAAGCTCGAGAGAGAAAAGCGCCCTTTTTACCTCTAAAGCAGTAACACGGAAATAGAAAAATACTCAATCTAATTCGAGTAATGTCAAAATTGTGACTCCGAGAGTCAATACACTGAATCGTTGACAACGCATGGAGGACATTGGAGGATTACAAGATCTCACCATTAGCACGTCACGTTGTATTTGAGCAGTGCTAAAAGGTTTACGGTCAGACTCACATAGATGCTCCTTGAATCATGACAGGATCTCAAAGAGGTAAAAACGCTATGACGATAGCCCGCTACAGAACCATATTGTATTCTTTACTAGAAAAAAGTTTGCCAGAATGTTTCTTTTTTGTAGCTTCCATTGTTTGAGAGTTTGCGTAATTTTGAGTAAAAAAACACAAAGGAAAATATCCTAAGAATAAGTAAGCTAGAGTTATTTCCCTATAACACAGGGTTATAGGGTTTAACATAAACAGAGTTTAACCTTTTCATGTTACACGACAGTGAGGCAAAAACAGTTTTGGTATTGCAATATACAATGCAATGAGAAACAAATCTTTGTTTCTTTCACATATTAAAGACAAATGGTTGAAAGGGAATCTGAGAGTGGTGACCCCTTGCAGTAAATCACAAAACTATTCACAGCAGCGATATTTCATGACGAGGACTATTCTACGAACGTTTCATATATATCCACGCATTGATATAAGAGTAGCTTTCTTAGTACGAGATTACACGAAGGCCTGTTTTCCGTGAGATAACATAATATTGTAAAACCGCGGCAATGTGCGCATGGTCACAAAGTTTCAAGAAAATTCGCGTATAAATGTAGGGGACGCGAAACAAAAATAGGTGTACATACGGACCAAAAAGATAATATTTTATGTAGTTCATCAAGTACTGTGCTATTCTTACATAGATACATTTGAAAGAAAAGGCAATTTTAAATTTTGTACACTTTTTGAATGACAAGCCATTAAGCCAACAAAGGCAGTGTAGTAGCTGCAAAATGATAAATAAATTGTGCACTATGTTTTCGGCCAGTAGAAATAGATATTGCTGAAAATACAATTTAACATTAAGTTCTCCTTTTCAATTGACACAGTAAATTCATGTTGACTCCATTGAACACATAGACTGTAATCATATCTAAATGATAAACAAGCTTTACTAACCTAACAGATATAAGCCTAATAAGAACAAGAATAATAAAACAAATGATGAAGGACAGACTTACTGATGAAGCAGCAGGGCTTTGACCATTGGCAGATACTACACACTGCGCTGCTAGAACGTGACCAATACTAGCTGCGATATCGGACGGACGGACTGACGCCGGACGATGACCGATCACAATAGCATCCCCAGAGCACTTCGTGCTCAGGTGAGATAAAAAAGAACAAAGTTATATGAAAGTAAAGTCAACTGTTAATCAAACTGGATATGAAAAAAATATTGACGATTTAGTACTGTTGATGATAAAATTTTATCAATTGTGGGTAGAAAAGCTATGAACTATGAACCTATTTTGACAGCACGATAATGGTAAACAATGTGACGTAGTAATTGGTCTGAACAGATTCAACTCAAAACACCGTTTTGCAATGTGTGACCATATAATTGGTTAGCAAGGAACAGAGGCACAAATGTATTGGATTAAAAAACAGCATTATCCTTTAACATAATATATCATAACAGAAGTAACATGCATGCCTCAATCGAACCCGTATTAAACACACCTAAACCAAACGCGACTATAACAAGGCTACATAATAAAATATAAAACACACACTCTAAATGCTGATGTCTACGGTAATTTATCGGTGTACGGATTCGATTGAATATTCCTCACTGGAATGGGAGCAGCCCACGAAAAAACCCCGTTTATTTTTTGAGTAGGAGGAAACGTGTTTCCGTAGCCAGGGCTCTACCAAACCTAGAAATATCGAGCAACGGAATATCTCAAACATGCTTAAAAACAGATTTACAATTTTGATTGAAAAAATTCTCTATTTCGAATTTGAATCTAGAACGAATGAAATACGATGCTAACCGTGCTGTGGTCAACGTAGAACTGACTATTCTTATGCACTCTAATTATAACCCCGCACCACAACCGGACAAACCGGTTTTGCATCTCAGCCTGTTTAGACAAATATTCTCCGCTTTACGATGTACCGCGGAGAATGAGATAGTCTGAACAGATTCAACTCAAAACACCGTTTTGCAATGTGTGACCATATAGAGCTACAAAGCTTGAGCGGGAAGATTCAAATTTGGACCCAACCCTTAATCTAAAGATTCAACTTTTGCGTGATTAATAATCTGCTCTGTAAAGAATCGACTATATACCCGTCTTTTGAGATATCACTCTTCCATTGACCATGTCTCTTAAGACATCTATCAGTAACGCCTTCTGCGTTTGCTGCGGCTGTTGCTCCGCCGGCCCGTAAACTATGAGTACCAAGATTCAAATTAGGAGCTACTTACTTCAATTTGTTTACTAAACATTCTCTAACTCTAGTATAGCTTAATGCTTTATTTTTCTTGATAAGGTTAGAGATACCCTTAGATCTGTAGCAAGGCCGAAAAAGGAAATCTTCTGACGTAATTGACAACTTTGCAAGTTTCATATAATTCTGCAACATACTATAAGGACATGCATTTGAAATGCCTTTCGCAATAGGAACAGCTTTGCCCTCTCTATATACATCAGTTTTACTCTTACGTATTGCAATTATCAAATGATCAGGCTTAAAGGAAATATCACAACAACGTAATGAGCTAAGTTCATTAAAACGCATAAACCCTGAATATCCTAATAAAATCATGGATAGATCTCTTACTGTACAAATATCATTAGTAGGCATAAATATACTGCATAAAGTCTGTAACATAGAAGAATCAATGACTTTCTTCTGGACTGGCGTTGATCGGATACGTTTAGCGGTCTCAAGCAGATTTCTAACCATACTGTGGGTCGTTGGGTTTCCAAAACCATGTAAAGAATGTATCCACTGAATACTATACACTGCTGCGGATATCACGGAATAACTCTTGCCTTGATCAATCATACTAGTCAGATACATTGCTACCACGATAGAAGATGCTGGTTTTGAAGGGAATCCCTTACTTGTACAAAAAGTGTCGAAATGCTTGAAACAGTTGGTATACTTCTGATATGTAGAGTCCGCTTTAGACTGTACCAGGTAACTAGCCATTTTATCTGTAATATCTTCATGTTTTTTTACATCTACCCCATCGCTAACCATTAGTTTTTCGATACTGGATTTTAGGTTAATACCTGTTAAAGAGATAAAAACATGTACATACACTCTTCTCATGTATTATTCCCGAAACGCTATTTTAATTGCTAGCATTTGAAACGGCAATGGTGTTTTTGCAAAGACACCATTGTTTCCCTTCCCAATACTAATCGACCCTTCTTTAGGCAAAACTTTGACTTTGGCTTTTATGTAATGATTAAAATTATGTCTGTCATCGATCAATCTTGACCAAAATGCAGCCGATGTCCACTTCGGAATAACAAGAGTGCAATTCGCTTGATCATTTTCTATCTTATTTATACAATCCGTTATTAATCTTGGTGGAGGCACTAGCCAGTTATTATCCCTTTTTTCATCATTGAGTAAATGCATCAGTCGCTTCCGACCCCGGTACCCACCATCTAGAGTTGAAACGTTCGCAATGGTTGTTGTAATGCGTTGAGAACCTATCAACGGTATAAATCCCCCATAAATTATTTAGGTAACTAAACCAGCGCTTCGATATAGACCAGTCATCACTATCGTGACACCTACTTAAATAATCAGACATTTGATTTTGAAGTCTTGGTATCCATTCTGTACTTAGATTAATACCATTCTCATCACAAAACTTATTAACATGCAAAGAAATTTTGTGTAATTCTGACTTCCTTCTACCACTTGATAAAATAGACACAACATTTTTGTTGTCAGAGAATACTTTTACTCCTTTTTTTCTTAACTTACCAACATGGGTTTTTAATACCCGATTTACCGCCTCCGCTTCTCGCCATGTAGAACTTTTTGTTTGCTCCTCGTTAAGCCAACTACCTACAACAGTACTACCGAACAATCCATTTTGTAAAGCTTGTTCCAGTTTATCTTTTACACGTTTTGCCCTTCCAGGCATACTGTGACACGCATTATGCGTTAATAGCCAGTTTTTACCCTCTTCCGCGGGCAAACTACACACTGTCCGTTTGCGCCAGACAACTTTCCCGCCTCCGGGGGAACGTAGTCAACTTCTGGTGACCTACTACAATCTTGCTTCCCTACAATCACCTTATCTAATACCGGAGAAAATCTAAAACTGATGTATCATCTATTTCAAACATAGAACTTTCATCAAAAAATTCTATATAACCTCCGTAACCTGTAGCGCTAGCGTCACAGAAGACATTGACATCACAAATCGACACCTCATCAAGAGCTCTGCCAAGCCTATTTAAAAATCTTACACTTTCTTTCCAAAAAGTAATTTCACTAACAGCCTCTTTGGATACTAATACGGGGGAATTCCAACTTGCCCTTGATATGATGCAATTGTACATTTCTCGCGTACGTAACCTTGTTACATTACCCAAAACTGCCTGCAGCGAAACGATTCGACCAACGAGTGACGCTAATAACTTAACGCTCAAAATACCAATATTACATTGTTTCAACTGAAACAATAATGATGCACTAGATTTTTCTATCGTATCGATTCTATCTTCTGTAACCAACAACTTGTTATGCTCGTAATCAAACACGCAACCTAGCCAAGTCACCACTTTACTTGGTATCCAAAAACATTTTTCCTCAGCAATCAAAAACCCAAATTAGCAGAATGTTTTCTTTACAAACTCGCTTTAAGATAAAGTCTTTTCAAAGTCCTTGTGACCTCCGATACCATCGTCTAAAAACATGACGACATTGTGTCCCAAAGCTCTCAAATACTTTACTATAACACGTACAGTTTTGGAAAATATATAACCGGCACTAGATAAGCCGAACGGTAAAGAATTGAAAACAAAGTAAGATTTCTTACCATGGTAATTCCAGCAAAACCCTAAATAGGTTTTATGAGATTCTGCAATGTCTATATGATGATATGCGCTTTTCAGGTCGTATGTAAATGCAAATATATCCTTACCAAATAAACTAACTGCAACTTTTGTGTCCTCAAACTTAATTTTAAAAAGATGAATATACTGATTTACGTGTCTACAATCCAAAACCAATCTAGCCTTTCCTTTCTTGTTATATGCTACTGTTAAGGGATTAACAACTACAGGTTTTTCATCCACTATCGAAACCACACCCTTTTCCAAAAGGTTTTCAATCTCAGTCGCTACAAACGAAGGGTTCTTTCTTGCCGACTTATTATTATCTAGACTCACATTAGGTGGCACCCCATTGAATGGTAATTTATAACCATTCTCTATGACATCTTTAATGTAGTCACTACCCTTTACTGATCGCCATTTGTCAATATGCCTTTTTAACCTTCCAACTGGAGATATGACCTTAGATTCTGACTTACTAGTATTACCTTTTACTTCATCATTAATTCCATCAATATCTACATATTGAGTCTGAGGGGAAGATCCTATAGCAGTAGAATAAGAATCTGGGTTGTTAAAGAATTTGGGATAACAAATACTTATCTTGTTACTCGAAGCGTTTCCAGGACATTCCTGTCTCCAATGACCAGGCTTTCCACACTCGAAACATAAACCAGGTTTCTGTACTGATCCCGTACTCGTCTGTATACCAACAGTCTGTCCTTGACTACCATTACCTCTCTTGTATGGCCAGTTCCTGTTAGTTTTTGTTTTCTTAGCCCTCTCCGCTTTCATCTTTTTAGTAGCCCGCGCCTCTGCCTTAAACATCCTCTTCTCATCCTCGGAGTCATCAGCTAGGGGATTGGACTCATACTCCTGCACAACACGCCAACCAAGTTCACTTCTGTCGGCCAACTGTATTAGCTTCTGTCGATGTGTCAACATATTGATAGCTGAAACGAAACCATGGAATTGTAATCTTCAATGAAATCTCTCTGTGCATCAAAAATACCTCTGCTGCCAGTAAATATATCTTTTACAAGTGAATGGAAAATACTTATGCGGTGAGCTAATCGTAATAAGAATGAACATAATCCCCCCCCCCCGTTGTTTTTTTTTTTTGTTTTTTTTTGTTTTGTTTTGTTTTGTTTTTTTTAAAAATAACTCTATTTTGACGTGTTAAACTTCTTTCTATAACTCACTAGAAGGAATAACTCATTTGCAAATGCTATTCGCCAACTTCGTTTAAATGAGAGAAATTTCAGTCATGGCTTCCCATGTGGAATGACGTAAATATATATACATTATATCAATGTGCTATATTCTTGTTGACAAGATACATTAAAAGCAAACCTTCTGTAACGTTTGACTTGGCCTCCAACAAATTCTCTTGTTCTAAATTTCCATAAACCTCGTTTAATTTCAATAGAATCTTGCCGTTGTTCTTAAACTGTTCCTCATTGCTCTTACGCTTGAAAGTGGGCTGCTCAACAGAGACTAAACTGCTTATTCTTGACAGTTGGGAGGAATTATTCTGTTCACTTATCTTTTCAAACAGTGTTCCAATTTCGCCCAACAAAGTTCGTCTGCTAGCCTCGACGTTTTCTTTTACGGCTTCTTGTATCGCTTGTCGCATGCAATCATCCATATTTCTAGTAGATAACTTCTTCTTTAAAGGTGAACGCCCGAAAAAAACAGCTCAGAAAAACGATGCTAACCGTGCTGTGGTCAACGTAGAACTGACTATTCTTATGCACTCTAATTATAACCCCGCACCACAACCGGACAAACCGGTTTTGCATCTAAACCTGTTTAGACAAATATTCTCCGCGATGTACCGCGGAGAATGAGATAATCAAATGACCAACCAAATGTCATTGCCACAAACGTCACGGCCGCCAAACTTTGGAACTTTTTTATAAACCGAAAACAAACGGTATTAAAAGAATGATTCATGTGATATTCTGATTATTTTGATTGAATTCGTCAATAATATTAACATATGTATGAAATTGATACGTAGATAACCTCTCATCACAAAACATACAATATCAGGAATTGAAACAAGGAACAAAGGCAACGGGTATCGTAGCCCTCGCCAACAGAATTTCAGAAAGAGGGCTACTATATCGCAGTTAGACAAATAACCGTCTGTCCTCGAAATGCAATCATTCCACAGGAACATGGTCCGAGATTTACTTTTGTAAATTTTAATGTTAATTTCATTACATGCCCGTTTTTCTTATCGAAATTGTATGAGAAATACCAGGAACCTATGGTTAGGTGGTTTAGCCTCCGCGATATGTCTGAAATACTGTTAAAAGTAGCGTTTAACCCTATTTAATCAACCAATCTTATCCTATTATCTACGCCGTCTTCCAACACTTTTCCCCTACCACCAAATAAACATAGTACGCTACCTGTATTTTCATGACTAAATCCGTTTTAAAATATCCAATAAACAAGAATGAAAATTTCTTAACTTAGAAATCCAATATATATCAAACCAAAATCAGAACTTAACGGCAGTCAATTCACTATTACTGGTCTAAACTAACTCGTGTTCAAATACGCACGTGCTAAGTGTGATGAATCCGGCATAAATTCCGATTGTACGTGCGGTACTTATCGTACTTTACATAATCGATGAATTCTTATTTATAAATTCTGTGACAACAAAGCAATATGAATCTAAACTGTTTTTAGCTCTACTGGCCGAAGGAGCTAGAGCTATAGCGATGGCTTTTTCCCGTCCGGCTTCCGTCCGTCCGTCCGTCCGTCCGTCCGTCGTCCGTCCGTTAAACTTTTCCTTGTTTACGCGATAAAGTCGACAGTTTTCATCGGATTCACAGAATGATTGTACCATCATAAGGATCGTTCCTTTCGAAATTGGGTCAGATTCGTCAAGAAACACGGGAAAAGGGGCCTAATTAAAACTTGATTAAAAAATCTTCGTTTACGCGATAAAGTCCAAAGTTTTCATCGGATTCTCTTCAAACTTTCACAGAATGATTGTACCATCATAAGGATCGTTCCTTTCGAAAATGGGTATGATCCGTCAAGTTACCTGGGAAAAGGGACCTTATGAAAATTTAATTAAAAATTCAAATAAAAATACTCGTTTACGCGATATAGTCCACAGTTTTCATCGGATTCTCTTCAAACTTTCTCAGAATGATTGTATCATCATAAGGATCGTTCCTTTCGAAAATGGGTATGATCCGTCTAGAAACACGGGAAAAGGGGCCTTATGAAAATTTAACTAAAAATCCTCGTTTACGCGATAGAGTCCACAGTTCTCATCAGATTCTCTGCAAATTTCACAGAATGATTGTACCAACATAAGGATCGTTCCTTTCTAAAATAGGTATGATCCGTCAAGAAACACGGGAAAAGGGGCCTTATGAAAATTTAACCAAAATTCCATGAAAAATCCTCCTTTACGAGATAGAGTCCACAGTTTTCATTGGATTCTTTTCAAACTTTCTCAAAATGATTGTACCAACATAAGGATTCTCTTCAAACTTTCACAGAATGATTGTACCAACATAAGGATCGTTCCATTTGAAATTTAGTATGATCCGTCAAAAAACATGGGAAAAGGGGCCTTATGAAAATTTAACCAAAATTCCATGAAAAATCCTCCTTTACCAGATAGAGTCCACAGTTTTCATTGGATTCTCTTCAAACTTTCTCAAAATGATTGTACCAACATAAGGATCGTTCCTTTCGAAAATGGGTATGATCCGTCAAGAAACACGGGAAAAGGGGCCTTATGAAAATTTAATTAAAAAAATCCTCGTTTACGAGATAAAGTCCAAAGTTTTCATCAGATTCTCTTCAAACTTTCACAGAATGATTGTACCAACATAAGGATCGTTCCTTTCGAAATTGGGTATGATCCGTCAAGAAACATTGGAAAAGGGGCCTTATGAAAATTCAATTAAAAACTCCATTAAAAATCCTCGTTTACACAATAGAGTCCACAGTTTTCATCGGATTCTCTTCAAACTTTCTCAGAATGATTGTACAATCATAAGGATCGTTCCTTTCGAAAATGGGTCTGATCTGTCATGAAACAGGGGAAAAGGGGCCTTATGAAAATTTAATTAAAAAAATCTTGTTAACACTCTGGAGTCAATAGTTTTCATCGGATTCCCTTCAAACTTTCACAGAATGATTGTACTATCATAAGGATTATTCCTTTTGAAATTTGGTATGATCCTTCAAGAAACACAGGAAAAAGGGGCCTTATGAAATGTTTAATAAAAAATTCTCATTAATAATCTAGAGCCAACAATTTACAACGGATTCTCTTCAAACTTTCATAGAATGATTGTACCATCATAAGGATTGTACCTTTTGGAATCGGATATGATTCCTCAAGAAACATAGGAAAAGGGGCCTTATTAAAATTTAATTCAAAGATTTTTGTTAACACTCAGTCCACAGTTTTCATCTGATTGACTTCAAACTTTCACAGAATGATTGTACCATCATAAGAATTGTTCCTTTCAAAATTTGGTATGATCAGTCAAGGACCACGGGAAAAAGGGGCCCGATTAAAACTGGATTAAAAAAGTCCTCGTAAACACAATAGACTCCATAATTTTCAACAAATTCTCTTCAAACATTCCCAGAATGATTATTACATTAAATGGATTGTTCCTTTCGGAGGTAGGTTTGATCCATCAAGTTTCATGGGAAAAGGGGCCCTATGAAATTTTGATAAAAAAATTCTTAGTTAACACGTAATGGCCCTAGATTTCACCTGATCGACTTCAAACTTTCACATAATGATTGTACCATCATAGTGATTGTTCCTTTCAAATTGGGTCTGATCCATTGAGAAACATAGGAAAAGGGGGCTTAAGAAAATTCAATTAAAAAAATCTTAATTTATGCTTGTAAGTCCACAGATGAGATGGGGTTGTCTTTATACTCAAACAGAATAATTATACTTTTGAAAGAAGAGTTCCCTTTGGAATTGGTTCAGATCCATCAAGTAACATGGGAAAAGGGGCTATATGAAAATTCAATTAATAAAACCCTGTTAACACAATAAAGCCCACAGCTTTGATCAGATTTTGTTGAAACTTTCACAGAATGATTGGAAGGTCATAGCTATCATTCTTTTCATAACAGGGTTTGAACTGTCAAGAAGCACAGGAAAAGGAGCCTCATGAAAATTTCATTTATAAATCCTTGTTACCAAGTCCAGAGCTTTCATCGGATTTTCTTCAAACATTGACAGAATAATTGTACAATAATAATAATTATTGATGTTTGCATTAGACCTGATCCGTCAAGTATCACAGTAAAAGGAGCATTATGAAATTTAATTTTAAAATCATTGTACCACAATAAAGTCAACAGTTTTCATCAGATTTTGTTAAAACTTTCACAGAATCATTGTTCAATCATAAGGATTCTTTCTTTTCAAATTAGGCGTGATCTGTCTAGTATCATGGGGAAAGGGGCCTTTAGAGAATTTTATCTATAATCCTTGTAACCAAGTCCATAGCTTTCATTGGATTTCATTCAAACCTTCACAGAATCATTGTACAATAATCACGATTGTTGATGCTGACATGAGACCTGATCCTTCAAGTATCACAGGAAAAGGAGCCTTATGGAAATTTTGCTTTAAAAATTTGACACCAAGATAAAGTCTGCAGTTTTCATCAGATTCTGTTCAAACTTTCACAGAATGTTTGTAAAGTATCATGAGAAAAGGGGCCCTATGAATATTTCACTATAAACTCATTAACACAATAAATTCCACAGATTAAAAAGATTGGTTGTACCATCATTCCAATTGTTGATTTTGACAGTGGATCTGACTATAGCAAGGGTCACATAAAAAGGGGCCTTATGAAAAACTCTCTTAAATATTCTGGTTAACACAATGATGTCCCTTGATTTCACTGGATTCACTTCAAAATTTCACAGAATGATTGTACAAATACTTAGATGGTTCTTTTCAGAACTGGATACAATCGATCAAGTATCATGTAAAAAGGGGACATATGATTTTTTTTAAGTATTCTAGTAAACATAATGAATTTCCAATATTTCATCGGATTCACTTTTAACTTTCATAGAATGATAAAACCAACAGTAAAATATCACGGGAAAAGGACCCTATGAGAACTTGAATTTAATATCTTTGTTAACACAATAAAGTCAACAGTTTTATTGGATTCTCTTCAAAGATGCATGGAATAATTGTGGCACTTGAAACACAGGCAAAGGGGCCTTACAGATTATCATTCAAAACATTATTGTGTATGTGATGAAGATCACAATCATTATCAAGTTGTATTTTAAATTTCACAGGACAATTGTCGGGTTGTAAGGAAAGTTCCTTTAGAATGAAATTGATCCATCAGAAAACACAGGAAAAGGGGGTTTTTGATTTTCATTCAAAACAATCCTGTTTATGTGATTAAGTCCACAATTATTCTCAGATTCTGATGAAATATTCACAGAAGGATTGTAGGGTCATAAGGTAACTTTCTTTTGGAAACGGAGTGGATCCGTCATGAAACATGGGAAAAGGGGCCTTGAGGATTGTTGCTTAAAATGATAAAGGGGATAAAGCCCCCTTTTTTTCTTTATGCATTCTTCTTTGAGCAATTAACTTCCTTAAATATCAGATTTCTTTAACGGAAAACTTGATAACCAGTAGAGCGTCTCAGGCCCTAATGGGCCTCTTGTTTATTCAATGGACTGCTCGGAAATACTAATTTAGTTATTATCATAATTGTTCTGTTTTGTTCATAAAGTAATTGGCCCAAAATAAATTTAAGAAATATTATTGATAATTAATAAACAATGGCTTCCCCCTCCACACACACACCTTAGGGTGTGGTGCATGGTCAATTCTATTTACATTTACTAGATAGACGACACCTGAAGGGTGTCACGGGGAAGAAATGAAGATTAATTGAATTCATATATCAGAACGAAAGCAGTTTGTAAGTGTTGACATTCTAAATTCGAACTCCATCACGCCATATCAATTGAAATGGAAAGGACTGAACCTTAATTACAACAAGAAATATCTTTCCTTTTTGTACAAGTTATTCTCCAAATAATTATCATTAGAATTTCAATCACTTCGAGTTTACCAATGTAGGAGAGGATAAGCCAATTCGTATCCAAACAGGAGGATCAAAAGGCCTGTGGCACTTCAATAGCTGAAATATGTCTACCAACAGAAAGTAGTTTACAATACCAAATGAACATTTTGGAAGAGGGCGATTTCCTTATTCATTGCTAGGGCTAATTTTCAAGTTAGGAGCAACCATTCGAAATTCTATGGTAGAGGACCATTAGGTGATGTCACATGCTCTAGGCCATTCGGTTTGGGATTAGGAGATTTTTCAAGACTTCCTTCCTTATATCTTTTTAATATAAGTATGGCACAAATTAAGGGCTTATTATCAAGTAAGATCAATATTTTGAAGTATTTTGGTAGAGAACCATATGGCCATGTCACCATGGCTGCCATTTATGTGAAGCATTATTGTTGATTTGGCAACTGAAACAACATTACTACAACTTAGGTCACCAAACAACCATTCTATCTATCTGTTAACAAGTTACTGACCATAACTTTGTCAAAATAAGGCTGTTTTGAATCCAAGTGAAACTTTCTTTCGGAGCTCAGTTGGCCTTGTTGAGGAACAGTCAATTAGGATAAATGACAGTCATAAACCCAAAGTTGACCAATCGGCCTTTCGGTTTGGGAAAAGAATAATTTTCAAGACTTCCATCTTCATTTCTTTGTAATTTAAATATGGTATAATAAAGGGCTAATTTTCAAGTAAGAGCAATATTTTGAAGTATTTCAGTAAGGGACCATTAGGCTATGTCACATGCCAAATATTAAAGCCCTAGGACATTTAATTTAGGAACAGGAGATTTTTAAGGCTTTCTTTCTTTATTTCCTTGTAAAACAGGGATGGCAAAATATAGGGCTAATTTTCCATAAGAGCTAGATTTTGAAGTATTTGGAAAGAGGGCCATTATGCCATATTCATTGCTAAATATCAAAGCTCTAGGCCTTTTAGGTTTGGAGTAGAAGATTGTTCAATATTTCCTTTTTTTATTTCTATGTAAAATTGGGGATCACACAATATAGGCAGGGGAAAAGACTTACAATTTCAATCTAAGGGGCCAGATAACAAAATATTTAATATTCAACATCAGTGGTATGGGCATTTTCTCTAAACATTCATGGGACCAGCGCAAAAGTTAGCGGCAATGGGCAACTGGGCCCCTGTTACTCTGTTTCCCTGATAAAAGAGCAATTAATTGAAGGTTTTTGGTAGAGGGTCATTAGGCAATGTCACATGCCAAATTACAAAGCTCTCAGCATTTCCGTTTGGGAGGAGAAGTTGTTTTTAAGATTTTCTCTCTGTTGCCATGGCAACCAGAGTTCTTTATGGAATATTATTAATATTTGAAGTAATCTGATAGAGGACCATCTGGGGAACCATCCTGTAAAGTTTGGTTCAGATCTGACCAGGAGTTTATGAGGAGAGGATTTGCTAAGAAAAAGATAAAGGACTAAGGGAAAAGGGCATTTACAGATGCACAGACACACAACAGACACTTTGCAGTGACAATAGCTTGCTTTGCTAAGGCCTTTGGAGCTAAAGCTGTTCCAAAAGGCCAGTTGATTATATAAATTTAATCCAAAACCATCATCATATCAGGATAAGTAAGATTGATTAATTGTTTTCATGGGGTTTAAAGCCTCTTGAACAGTAATTCAGAGGTAGTTCTTCTCAATGAGATACTTAAGATTCTAATTTAGATTTTAAAGATAAAGCATTCAAATTTCTTTAGATTAACCCTTGTCATGCTGAAACCCAGAATATTTCGGTTTTGGCAAGAGGTGTAGACCAAGATCAGTCTACACAAAAGTGTAGTCTGATCTTGGTCTACACTTCCCGTTTGTACTTTTCCTGCAAGAGTTGTTTATAAAATTGATTTCTAAAAGAAATATTGATTAATGAACCACAAGTTCTGCCAGTGCTTACAGCCCTTTGATTTTACAGAAATCCAGTAAGGTTATTTATACAGCATGACAAGGGTTGAGAATTTAATAGAGGAATTAAAGCATACTTAGCATTGGCTTTAACAAGTAGCCTTGGAGACATCATATGTTTTCATTCAAAAAAACAAAAATTGTTCTTAAGAGAGATTCAAAAATCTTATGTAGCGGGATTTTTCATATGATGTTTATTCTCAAATACCTTGTAATTTGGAGTGAGAATTAAAACTGAATTATTGATCATAACAATATAAATATGATGTTTGGTTGACATCTGTTAAATAGATTTTACCGAAAACGGTAATTTAATCTGAAGTCCCCTTTTCCACAACAGGAGGACCCCCAGCATTTCACTCAAATGTATTAGAAGTATAATTTCACAATCTACGATAATTACATAATCACAAATATATCGGTGGGGTGAATAAATGAGATAGCCTACAGACAGAGACAGGGCGAGAGAGAGAAAAAGAGAGATAGTCTTTCCCTGTGTGTGTGATGCAATTGCAATAAAGTGGGTCAATTCTTTGCACGGGGGGGGGGAGGTCATTATTTTACAGTAAGGGCTCACTGTGCTACCTAGAGGTCACTTTGACAACGGGGTCCTTTTCAACACCAAGTAAAGACTAGGCATCAGTCACCAAGGGGATATTTTTGCGAGTAAATTTGCTAGTTTGAAAATAGAAAATTGTGGGTATTTATTAGAATAAATATGGTATTTATTGACCTGCTTTTATCTAAAGGCACTACTTCCCTTGGGGAGTAAGCGATTAAAGTGGACACCTCAACCAACATTTTTGCATTTTTGATTTCCTTGCCCAAAATAAAATGTTATATCACGAATAAAGGGACGATTTCGTCACCCACCCACCTAATGGATTTGCATAGATGTCGGAGATAAACAGTTATGATTTGTTTGCCGAATTGATGTTTGAATGATTGTGGCGATTCCTCAAACTGGCTGAGTTGGTAATGCATTCGACGTCAGACCTAGAGAACGCAGGTTTGAGCTTTGGACTGACCCTAATCATCAATTTTCTTTGGGGAGAGATTTTAAGCCGAGTTCCTGCGTATCAGTGCTAGGCAACAAGCACGTCACTGTCAATAGCCTTGAAACCCTTCCAATAACAACTAACCATCTTTGGGGGTGTAGAGGGGGGGGGATCGCTCATTATTGCAAATGCTACACTTGCGAAGATGATATATAGTAATAATACAGATATGTGAGCAAAGGCAATCTTCGCAAGTGACAAGTATCGATGAAAAGAGTAAAACCCGGGCTATCAACACTATGGTCGGGGGTTTAGTCCCCATAAACGTCCGATCACAATATGCGCCCTTTGTCTCTCACTAGTTGGCGGGTAAAAAGTAGTGTAATCAAGTGGTGGCTCATTTTTTTACGGTTTGAGAAACGCAATGAAGCCATGAATGAGTGCTCTATGCGCTCCCATATAATTGAAACACTGTTGTGGTGCTAAACCAGATGCACCCTTTAACCCATTCCAACACAACAAAAAATTTAGACTGGTCCATATTGAAAGGAGTTGTAAACGACAATTTCAAGTTGATGGGATTTTAAATGTTTTCTCCTCTTTCTATTGAAAACATTGTGGATAATGAAGAAATTGCTTGATACAAGCAATTTCTTCATTTCTCACAATGTTTTCCAAAGCTTTTTTCTTGAGTGGCGTAAAAAAGAGGGATTGTGTGGGAATGGGTTAAGATAAGAATATAGTTCAGTGCAATAGGAATGCAACGGCATGAATATTTTTTTGAAATATGCAGGAAATCTCTCCTTGGTTAATGAATGCGTAAACGGAAAAGAAACTATCGGCATGCGCAAGCTATTTCCTGTGCTAAATATAAGTACACATAGCAGATTTTACAATAAAATTGAAATACAAAGCAGTTGAGAGATAAAGAGAATATTTATTTTTTGTTTTTTATGAGGGTATGAAACGGAAAAAAATAATAATCACACTGTATGAATACGTGAAACGGATTCATACATCGGTATGATCAGGTTTTTTGTTTCATACCTCCGTGAAAACAACAACAAACAAAAAAAAACAAAAATGGTATTCCAACTGGCTTGACAAATGCTGTCGTTGAAAAAATTTCACACCCATTACGATCGGATTGGCGCTTTTTTGATCGGAAAGTATCTGCGATTGCTGATAAAAGAAAATCATCTGCGCAGAGAATATTATCTGATGTCACGTGTATGTGCGTTAGATGTGACCCTCGCATACACGTATTAGCGGACGCAGAAATTCAACGTAGAGTGCTTGACTGTCAGTTTTTCCAACGAAAATACAAGCGTGATACATGTACTAGCTTTCTTAATAAAATATATAAATGGACGAAACTGTGCTCTTTAAGATAAGAATAACTTACAATCTGAGCAAAAGTTATTCAAAAGACCTGCTTTCAAATTTCAATGACAATGCTTTTTTCCGTTAGAAGTCAAGTGGACGACCTAGGGTAATCTTGGCCCTCTTGTCTTTTAACTATGTCAGTCATCATTCCGGAAAATAACCAAACACACTGCCTTAAAAAAGGTCAAATGTTTGAAATTTTATTGCAAAAAATATGGTTATGGTCATGGTATTTAGGGTCAACACAGGAGTCATTTTCGACAATCAGCACAACAAAAACCATTAAAAGATAGCAAGACAAATCAAGGCCAAGACTTGATAAACAAGCGGCTGACAGAGGCATCTGACCCGGATGCTTGTATCGTTGCCTGTCCCAGTTTACAAAGACATCTGTCAACAGCGAATTTACGCTATTGACGCCAATATGACGCCGTGGAGTCAGGAGTCAATCAGTAGTGGTCCTTCCATAAATAGTAGTGGCAAACATTATGACCAGCCATCAAATTATAATGGGATTGTATGTATGTGATATTTGTGTAAGATTGCTATCATCTGACGTATATCCATAGCGATTTTTTAGTAAATTTGGTATTGAATCGTTTTTCTATGGCGGCTTTCTCGTGAATTCGGTATTGACTAACGTCTATCATTAGAGGTTTCCTCTTAAAATTGGTAGTGACTAACGTGTGTCCATAGAGGTTTTCCCTTAAATGTGGTATTGACTAACGTCAGTCCATAGTGGTTTCCCCGTGAATTTGGCAGTGTCTTATTTTCTTGAAAATATTGCTATTGACTCGTACATTTTGTATTTACTGACATCTGTCAATAGCGGATTTCTCGTGAATTTGATAGTGACTAACGTCCGACCGAAGTGATTTTCTTGAAAATTTTGGAATTGACTTGTACATTTGGTATTTCCTGACATCTTTCATTTGCAGTTTCCTCCCATATTTGATATTTACTGACATCTGTCAATAGCGGAATTCTCGTAAATTTGGTAGTGACTAACGTCAGTCCAAAGTGATTTTCTTGAAAAATTTGGTATTGACTCGTACATTTGGTATTTACTGACATCTATCAATTTACGATTGTTTTTCTAACACATTTGGTATTTACTGACATCTGTCAATAGTGGATTTTTCGTAAATTTGGTAGTGACTTACGGATGGCAATAGCAGTTCTCCCGTAAATTCGGAATAAACTAATTGTCATGACTCTTATCTTACATATGACGGTCCGTTTCAGCGCGTAAACTACACTGTTCCTAGTTACCAATTCGCACACAATCCCTACTTTTTTACGTCCAAGATACAAACGTTGGAAAACGTTGTGGGAAAACGAAAACAATTGATTGTATCTAGCAATTTATTCATTGTCCATAATGTTTTCTATTGGAAGAGACAAAAAAAAATTAAGATCCATCAACTTGTCGTATGTAAATTCTTTCAATTTCGACCAGTCTAAAATTTTCTTGTCTTGCCTTGTAATGTGTTAAAGTTTTGGGTGTACTTATGAAAACAACATACTGTAATTGTGAAAGAGCACAAGTAGATGATACAAAGCCACTTCATTAACAACATACATGACTGTCTAATTGACCAAAGAAGAAGTACAGTTGGTTGGTGACCTAAACGTCGTAACTACTGCTTGAATAAGCTTTATCTACGACGTTTAAGTCGCCCAACCAACAAAAAAAAGGTGCCAATGTGAATGATATCATTGGTCGACTGGGCATTTGATTGAGAGCCGCAATTGGTCGATAGTAGTTAGTGTATTTCATCAAACAGGTTGTGCAATCAACGCAGGAGACGAATTTCATCAATTTACAATCAATTTGTTGATATATCTAGTTACAGCTTTTTCAAACAAGGTAAAAATTTAAATAATAATCTTATCAACAACAAAATGACGAAATTTTAAATTAGTTTAAATTGAAAGAAGTTACATACGATATATTTTCTTGAATATTGAATTTTAAAGAAAATTAATAAATGCCGTGTCTGTTAACCCTTTACTGTTTTACAAATTTTAGACTGGTTCGAATTCAAAGGTTTTGCAGACGACAAATTAAAGTTGATCTTATTTGAAAAATATTTACTCAGTAGGGTAGAAAATATTGTTGTTACAAGCAATTTCTACTTTTTACACAATATTTTCTAAAGTTTAAAAACACATGGACGTAAAAACCAGTGATTGAACAGGAAAGGGTTAAGAACTTAAGGTGGACAATGAAGAAGTTGCTTTATACAGCTATTTTCTTCATCCTCCACAACGGCTTTCCAAGTTTTTATAATACCCCTGCACACGAAGTTTAGGGGGAATCAGCCTGTCGGTCGGTCCACAAAATCTTGTCCGGACATCTCCTCCAACAGTTTCAGTGAGATTTGCGGTTTCATACTTGTCAGAAGTGTCCTGTAGGAGTTGTATACATATATGCAAGAGGCAACTTTTGAGAAAACTCTATCAAGACTTATTGTGTTATTAACCCTGATTTGACGTTAACCCATTCCTACACAAGCCCCCCCCCCCTTTTTTCACGCCACCAAGAAAAAAAGCTTTGTAAAACATTGTGGAAAATGAAGAAATTGCTTGTCTCAAGCAATTTCTTCATTATCCTCAATGTTTTCTATCCAAAAAGACGAAAAAAAGAAAGATTAAAATTCCATCGATTAGAAATTTCCTTCTGGCGCTTCTTTCAATTTGGACCTGTCTAAAATTTTGTTGTGTTGGAATGGGTTAAAACGCTTGTAAAAATCGTGTCCGGACAACTCCTCCGACATACTATATATGCTTTGCTCTAAACTAAGCGGAAGTGTTCGTGAGCTAGACGCACTTTCTGTAAAATGTCCATCTAGAATAACTGAGTTATTGACCCTGATTTGACTTATAAAGTTTTGTCCGTACAGCTCCCCCTACATTTTCTGTAAGAATCGATTTCGGACTCTTGGCAGAATTGTTCATCAGGATTTGCAGGTGTGTCTACATTTTATTTCTACAAAAATTGCAAAATTCAAACACGCTTTTGTCTAGTATATTAAAGCAAAATGCTACATTTTATATTTAAGAGATGAAGGATTTTTTTTTTTGTTTTCATATTCTCTTCATTTCTTATAAGTTAATAGCATCGAGCGAAAAATAAGCTTTACAAATTTCGATACCTTTTTGTATGGGACTATTTTGTGTGGAAGCACACAAAAATTCTGAGCTCAAAAAATTGAATTATTACATTATAATTGTTGAATTATGGCCAAAAAGTTTTTCTTAACCCATTACCACACAATACCTGTTATTGACGCCCTGAAGAAATATGATCATGAAAACGTGTTTGTAACAAGCAATTTCTCTTTTTCTCGCAATGTTTTCTGTCCTATTTGGCATTGATTTTTCCATTTTTAGGCAATTTAAGATGCCATTTGCATCTTCTTTCGATTCGGTCCGGTCTAATATTTTGTCGTCTGATAAAGGTTTAACCATGCCTTTTGAGTGTCTCTACCTCATACTATCCATGTTTTCTACGTAAGAAACGATGCTCATAATGTTTTGGCTATCTGTACCTCATGCTATCTATGTTGACTAACAAAATACTGTCCCTAACGTTTTGACTATCTTTGGCTCATGCTATCCATGTTGAATACGTAATACGTAGCTCATGGCGTTTTGAATATCTCTTTCTCATGCTATCAATGTTCAAATACGTTACAAATATTGTCCATGACGTTTGAATCATCTCCATCTCATACTATCCATCTTGACTACGAAACAAATGTTGTCCATTGCATTTTGACTATATCTAGCTCATACCATCCATGTTGACAACGAAACACATGCTAGCATCATCGTTTTGACTATCTCTGGCTCATACTGTCCTTGTTAAATACATAATAAATGTTGTCCACAAAGTTTTGACTCTCTATCTCATATTTTTCATTTAAAATACGTAACAAATGTTGCCCATTACGTTTTGACGGCCTCTAGTTCAAATCATCCATGTTAAATACGGAACAAATGCTGTCAATAACGATTTGACTATCTCATCTCATTTTACCCATGTTGACTTCGTAACAAATACTGACAAAACGTTTTGACTATCTTTATCTCATAATATCCATTTTGACCACGTACAAAATGCTGTCTATTTCGTTTTGACTATCTCTATCTCATTTTATCCATTTTGACCACGTACCAAATACTGTCTTTAATGTTTTTGGCTTTCTCTTTATCATATTATCAATTTTGACCACGTACCAAATACTGTCTATTTAGTTTTGACTATCTCTATCTCATATTATCCATTTTGACCACGTACCAAATACTGTCTATAACGTTTTGATTATCTCTATTTCATATTATCAATTTTGACCACGTACCAAATACTGTCTATTTAGTTTTGACCATCTCTATCTCATGTTATCTATTTTTACCACGTACCAAATACTGTCTATAACGTTTTGACTATCTCTTTCTCATATTATCCATTTTGATCGCGAACCAAATACTGTCTTTTACGTTTTGACTATCTCTATCTCATTTTATCCATTTGACCACGTACCAAATACTGTCTATAACGTTTTGACTATCTTCATCTTATAATACTCATGTTGATCGCGAACCAAATACTGTCTACAACGTTTTGACCATCTCTATCTCATATTAACCATTTTGACCACGTACCAAATACTGTCTATAACGTTTTGACTATCTCTATTTCATATTATCAATTTTGACCACGTACCGAATACTGTCTATTACGTTTTGACTATCTCTATCTCATTTTATCCATTTTGACCACGTACCAAATACTGTCTTTAATGTTTTTGGCTTTCTCTTTATCATATTATCAATTTGACCACGTACCAAATACTGTCTATTTAGTTTTGACTATCTCTATCTCATATTATCCATTTTGACCACGTACCAAATACTGTCTATAACGTTTGACTATCTCCATCTCATATTTTCCATGTAGATTACGATACAAATGCTGTCTATAAAGTTTTGATTATCTATACTATCCAAGTTAAATTCATAACAAATGCTGTATATAAGGTTTGGATTATCTCTTACTTACACTATGAACGTTGACTTCGTAAAGAATGCTGTCCATACCTGCAAGTATGTGTCAATTCTCGTGAAAATATACATGTATATAAATATATAATTAATTGATTAACCCAGTTACGTCATCAATATTACAGAGCTGAAAATCTTATCTCAAATATATGAAAGCCTTTTTTTCTTTTCAGAATGGCTATTTATACCAACAAGAAAGCGATCGCCACTCTGGTTGTCATTGGAATATTAATATTCGCCATGGCACCGGAAGTAGAAGCTGAGAGAAGATGTAGCAAAGATGGTTCTAGTTGTATAGATGTAAGTCATAGAACTAGGACTTCTACTGGCGTTGGACGGTGTGCTGAGGTTGGCGGAGTATGCAGGATGTATGAAGATCGTTGTAATTGCGTGAGAGAAAAGGTTGAACTACCTACTCCTTAGGACAACACTTCTATTAGCTTCGATGAAATTAAACTGATAAATTCAAATCACATGTACCTTTTAAGCAGCTTCGAAATATACTCAACGATGGACGATTTCTGCGTTATAGTAACAGGATCTTCTTAAGAATTGAAAATAATATTTTTTTGGTTTGTTTGTTTTTATTGAGGTATTAACCTTAAGACTAAATCACATTGTATGAACACGCGAAACGTATAAAAACCATTCAGTAGTGTAGAACACATTGTGGAAAAAGAAGGAATTGCTTGTTACAAGCAATTCCTTCCTTTCCCACAATTTTACTCAAGTAATAAACCAGAATGATGTAAAAAACTACTAGGGATTAATCAGGAAAGCTATTAACGGATCGCAGCTCTAAACAAAAATTCAATAGATCAATCAAATCACATATTTAGGCCGTAAATGGATTTTGAAATCCGACATTGGGTGACATTTATGTGAAGCGAATTTTGTTGGTCTGAAGACTTAAACCTCGTAACTATAGCTTATTCAAGTTGTAGTTACGACGTGTATGTCGCAAATCGGCCATTTTATTCTTATTTCGTATTAAGACTAGATGTTGCAAAATAATGCCGTTTGATGTCGAAGTCAAACTTCCTGTCTGAGTCGGCAGTGATCCGCCAGTTCCAAAATAGACATTTTTACGTGATTTATCACACACACACACATATACACAAACACATTTACACGTACATGTTTATCTACTGCATTTATGAAGATCAAAATTAAACATCTGCCTAACTGAAAAAAAATTGTTGTCATTTTCTTCAAATCTGAGAACAAACTATCTTTCTGGTCCATAAAAGTAAAAAAAAAAAACCACCAATATATTGAATCAAAGTGCTGTAATCACTGTAATCGGTCGTCGCTGAATGCATGAGCGGAGATTTGATTCGTTGTTGAGATCCGTGGCATCTCTTTGTGCAATAGTCAGCGCGTGAGAAGGTCATGTGTCAAAATCAAGACGCGGGTTAGTCATGTGATACGAACAGAATATGATTTTTTTTTTTTTTGTCACATGACTACTTTTGTTTTCCTGTACTCTAATACGCTATATTTTGAATTCTAAAAATGCAATTAAATTAAATAAATCGAATGTTCAACCCTTTAATTGATCCACTGAAAATCAGAATTCGACTTATTCAAAGAAATTCAGGTGTTTACAGCAGCAATTGTAGACACGGCTTGCTTACAATATGGCTACAATTGTATGCGTCCAGTTGGGATAAAGGCGATTTTGGGAATTTGGGACAACTTAAATCTCGACATTGTGGTGATTAATCGACTGATTAAACCCACCAACAAACGACAAAAGTTCAGACTGATTTAAATTTAAAGAATTTGCAGATGTTAACTTTTTATTGATGATTTTTAATGAACTGTTTTGAGGGGTAGAAATCATAATTAAGAAATTGCTTGTAATAGCTATACTCAGACAGCTGTGACGTCATCAAAACATTGGAATTTTCTAACGTGATAAAGTAAAGTAATTTAGACAAGTTTTCTTGGATAATAGATCAATTGACCAAACGCTGGCCCCGCCCACTTATTCCTTTGGCCACGCCCATTGACTCCAATAGGAAGTTCCGCTTCGTATCTATTATTTTGTGTTATTTAGCAAAATAAAATGGCCAGTAGCATGCAACAAAAAAACAGAATGTTTGGTTGACGACCTAAACGTCGTAACTACAGCTTGAATAAGCTGTAGTTACGACGTTTAAGTCAACAAAAATGTTTCACACAAATTTAGGCCTATGTCGGAGTTCAAATCTCAAAGCAGGGCTGAATGAATGATTTGATTGCTGGATATATTCCTTGACTGACAACAGCGATTTGTCAATTGTCTGTATCTACTTCTTTTAGTAAAAGAATATTTTTTTCTTTTCACTTAACCCTTTCCCGTTTTTGGAAATTTTAGACTAGTCCAAATTGAAAGAGGTTGCAGACGACAATAAAAACTGGATGTCAATTGAAATGAAACCACCCTATGTGGTAGAAAATATTGTGGAAAAAGGAGAAATTGCTTGTTACAAGCAATTTCTCCTTTTTCCACAATGTTTTCTTGAGTAAAAAATCACAGGAACGTAAAATCCCTAATTTGAACGGGAAAGGGTTGAGAGAGGAGAAGGGAATATTTTTTGTTTTGTTTACATGGAGGTATGTAACGAAAAAAAACCCAAACTAATCGCACTGTTTGAATACGCGAAGTGAATTCATACGAAAATGTTCGTTACATACCTACATGAAAACAAACAAGTAGTCTCTTCATTTCTATAATTTAATAACACAGAGCCAAAAAGCCCCAATATTTTCCAAATCTTTATGCATTATATTGGACTATTTTACAAAAATATCATACAAAAAAGCTGCCCGCTCAAAATTCTGTTCATATAGGTATGAATATTTTTTTCGGTCAATTAGAATGCTTGTTTCTGATAGACGAACAACAATTAAATTATACGACTATGAAAATAACCCAATTTATAACACTTTATTAATCCGCGATTCATTTCTTTTACCCTTCTCCCGTTGGTCAAAATAGTTTCGATGGAGCTAAAGTATTGTTTTACAAATCGAAATCCAGAAAACTACATTAGTCAATCCCCACACAAAGCCGTTTTAACTCACCACTAGAGAAAGGGGTCTTGAAAAACATTGTGGAAAAAAGAAGAACTTACTTTTGACATCAGTTTCCACAATTTCAAGACATTTCAGAGCTGGAGATATCAAGGAAGCATAGGAATAAGTGAACTTCACCGTGATATAACTTGGAAGATTATTCTAAGCGGAGTTAAATCCCATACAAAATTTCCGCACGTGAAAACAAAATCATAGCCGTGAGATTAAAATCATTAAGAATTCGTCATAATCATTTAACACATTACCAGACGGCAAAATTTTAGAGTGGTCCAAATTGAAAGGAGTTGCAAAATATACTTTAAAATTTTTAAAATTTAAGATTTTTTCAGCTTTCTAGGTAGAAAGCACTGTGGAAAATGAAGAAAATGTCATACAAATGGAGTCTAAATAGATATTATTAGCAGTGCGGCCTAGATGTTTCAACTCCTGTTTACCCATTACCAGATTGGACTTGTCCAATTTGATAGGAGTTGCAGACAACAATTGAAGTTTATTGAATTTCTAGATTTGTTTATCTTTCTGGATAGAATACACTGTGTAAAATGATGAAATTGCTTGTTACAAGCAATATCTTCATTTTACATAATGTTTTCTCATTTGCTTTTCTTGGGGGATGTCTAAAAGCGTCACCGTGTGGGAATGGGTTAAATCTAGCTTCAGCCGTCCTTGTCACTGAACCACGTAGGGTACCCTCATAGAAGAGACAACTTTCTCATCTTTTCATTTCTCTTTATAATTGACCAATTGCGGCTGTCAATCAAATAACCAGTCGACCAATGAAATCATTTCTTGATACCAGAAATGAGTTTGAACTCCGACATTGGCCACCATATTTGTTAACATTTTTTGTTGGTTTTGCGAGTTATACGTCGTAACCACAGCCTTTTCAAGCTGTAGTTACGACGTTTAGGTCGCCAACTCACTATTCAATTTTTTGTTAGATGCTACTAGTTATAAATTCTGAAAAATAACCCATTTAAAATCGAAGCGGTTCTTTCTGTCGGAGTCAATGGGCGTGGTCTATGGAGTAAATGGGCGTGGCCAGTGTTTGGTCAAGAGTACAACAAAACTAGAGTGCTTGTTCAGGGACAACTAGAAGCCGCCGTCATAGTGCAGTTAGTAGCGCGTCGGACTGTCAATCTAGAGGTCCCGGGTTCGATCCCCGACGGCGGCACTCATTCTTTCCGACTATTTGTCTCTCACCAATGGGTCGATAATCGTAGACCTATGTGGGATAGCAGCTGGAGGCTAGAAAAGGATGTAATGGTAGTACCATTCCATTGTTAGGTGCTCCAGCCGCCGCGATATAACTGAAAGATTGTTGAAAGCGGCGTAAAACCCCATTCAAACAAACAAACAAATCAGGGACAACTAGCGTCGAGCCCGTCAAATTTTAACGTCAATTTCAAGCTACGTATCCTACGTATCTAAAAATTTGTTTCAAATAAAGTATCTCCTTGTAATTGAGAATACTTGTGCCTATTTGTTCTTAAGTCCATCAATAAATGACATACCTTTACTCTGAATAAATGTGCCAAACTATTTTGAAATCTATTAGTTAATGTGGGGATAATGCTTTCGGATAAGTTTAAGTTCTACATTCGCCCTTCGTCCGTGATCTTGTAGCGGTCTGGAAATTAATTTCAAATATCATGAGCTCATCAGTGAGGCGAATTATTTTAAAATCAATCTATTGATACAGCAGCTATGCTCCAGGTAAGTTCGATTTAAACCTGTGACATCGAATTGTGACCTAATTCTGGGAGCTACCTGAAAATTTCAAATTTACGCATGATGTAGAACAAATGAACGACTTTTTTCAATTCCATCAATAAATGTAGGAGCTATGCAGTGCAAACTCAGTTTAAAATTTTGACTGTGAAATGGAGCAATCCGAGAATCCTTTTCAACTGAAACATGTTTTCTTGGTGGAAAACACTTATGAAATTAATCTATGAATGCATCACTTACCGGCAGCAGACTCGACGAATAAAATCATCTAAAATATTACAGGAGAACTATCACCATTGTGCTTCCGAATAATCGGAACTTTTGATTAAAACACTTTAATTACGACAGTTCGGAAGCAACTCGACGAGACAAAATAAAACTGGCATTTCATAAATTTCATTCTCGCTGTTTCCGAAAGATTATACTATAAAAATGGAAGACACGATGAAAACTGTTCTAGGTAAAGGATACCTAATTGTCAGCTTTGCGTTTGAACAATATTTCAGTAATATCACGACAAGGATTGTCTGATTAATTCTCGTGCTAGTGTCATAGCTTTCACCCCTTATAATTCGGTAGTTTTTTCATTCATCAGAAAATGAAAACTAAAAGTGGTCCTACTTATCTTATAACACAATTTGAAACTTAAGGAATCATTATGCGGGACGGTTTTATTATCGAGGGAATACGTGATAACCAAACTCTATCATGTTCCATATGAAATTGTGGTATTTGAAAAAGTCAGTCTTCAACAATGCTCA
Source organism: Fragum fragum (assembly GCA_946902895.1). Lineage (NCBI taxonomy): Eukaryota > Metazoa > Mollusca > Bivalvia > Cardiida > Cardiidae > Fragum > Fragum fragum. Next base: position 4,242,888 of record OX336367.1, read on the forward strand.
TTTCTCCAGAACCTAGGTCCATATTTCTAAAATAAACCTGAACAAAGTTTAAGGAACTGTACGGTCTATTCTCCGAAATATTATTGATAGTCATGGAAGTAAAAGATGATATGCATGGGAGTCAATATTTCTGAAGTGTAAAAATCTGCTAAATTTCGCCATTTATCGTTCGGGATTAACGCATTTATCATCATAAAAGTTGTGTCTATCATTGTTTAAAATTAACAAAAAAGAGGTAAATACTGGTCCGCTCTTCTCTCCAATTGATACTGGATACATATCACCAAATTGGGATTGTCCTTATGACCAATCGAATATTTTCAGCAAGTTGAGGAGAGATTAACCCTTGTCATGCTGTTTTAAATCCCTTTCTGATGTGAATGAAAATTAAAGAGCTGAAAGCACTGGTGGTACTTGTTGTTCAATCATTGATTTTTTTTTTTTTTTTTTTTTTTTTTTTCAAAAATTAATTTCATGAACAATTCTAGCGGGAAAAGTACAAACAGGAGGTGTAGACAGAGATCGGAGTGTAGGCTGATCTTTGTCTATGCCACCTGCTAATACCGGAATATCTGGATTCAGCATGAAAAGGGTTAAGCCAAAATTTTGACATCTTAAGATGAAACAATGAAGTGGTCAATCATTTCCAGTCAAAATTGTGACCCTAAGAGTTGTAGCACTGTTTGTTTTTGTGTGGTTTTTTTTTTTTTTTTTTTTTTTGTGTGTGTGTGTTTGTTTTTTTTTTACTACGCAGGGCGGACATTGAAGGATCACAAAAGCTCACCATTAACATTGTCTGCCCCCCTTAAATCCTACGATGACTCCTGATGGCATTTTTTGTTAATGCTCGGCATCCATGCTAGAATTGTACCTTAGACTATTACAAACAAGATAGGGGTGGATGCCCAGCGTGATTTTTTGATTTAAGGTCACAGTGAGGTCAAAGGTCAATGAGTTCAAAAATCAAGAAAAAATGGCTTGTAGCTAAAGCAAATTTATTTGCGTCAACACATAATGAAAACAATGTGAACGAAATTAAATAAATTGAATCAGAAATGAACAGAGGCTTACCCTAGAGCCTATATTGTTATTTTCAAACAGAATTTTACCATATTTATGCTAAAAAGTCTATGGCCAATAACAAAATAAAGCACAATACTTACCAAAACTTTGGTTGAACATGAGTAAAAGGTTTGTTATTACATACATATTATGCAAGGCATTCATGTAGCCGAAGGTAGCTATTCTAGACTACTTTAAGCAATGCTTGCTTAGTGTCTGTTTCAAATTTCACGTCAGAATGAGGTCACGGGTAAAGTGCGTTCAAATGTGTGAAACTTGCAAATACATGCAACTGATGTTTATTGTACATTATTTTCATCTTTAATATTATGACAATAGGAACAATATCAAATGCAAATTAGTAACAAGAGCCATTTCCAAGTCTTTGACGCATGGCCCATGAAACCGTTAAAGATTATTCAAGCAAGAGTTGTGTGTTTGTACACTGCACTTCTCCTCAATGAGATCTATCCACATATAAAGTTTCAAGTAGATAGCTATGATACTTTCAGAGATATGCCTCGGACAAAATCTAAGTCTTTAAAATAACAAAGGGCAATAACTCCAAAATTATGCAAGCAAGAGTTGTGGTTCTTGTGTACTGCACTTCTCCTCAATGAGTTTTATCTACCTATGAAGTTTCAAGTTGATAGCATTTATACTTTAGGAGATATGCTCTGGACAAGATTAGTGACAGAATGACGGAAGGACGGAATGACGGATAGAGATCTTTACTTTATCCCCTACGCCGAAACGGCGGAGGATAAAAATGAAACAAATGCTTACCTCAGTCCCTCAATTGATATTTACAGGTAAAACTTTACCATATATCTGCTAACAAGAGATTTGCAGAGCGGCGCATATAAGCCCGAAGGAGCTTGTCAGTAACCTTGGCTTTTCAGGAACCTGAGCTTAAATGATAGCTAATGATTTTTGTCAAAAAAATATCTTATCACCTGAATAATACTGTTTACACTTGAGAAACAAGACAGCTTTATAATAACTTATCATTCAACATTATGTACAATATTTAAATTCTATAATTTGAATACAATTGACATAGAAAAATGACCTTGACCAATGACCTTGAAACAAGTTTCAACAGAAAGTAATCACCACAAGCAATAAAAACATGACCTTGAAAAACTGATCATGACAAATGAATTACAATGGTTCAGTTTAGGTTTTTCAGAGCTCAAAATGACCTTGACATTTGAATTCAATCAATTTCAGGGCAGATAATTCAAGAACGACTGAAGCTTTTTTAATTTCTTAAGTGAGTCTTATGCTCAACTAAATATCAGAGATACATTATGACAAGATTCAGTTCAATCCAATAGAATTTTTAGGAGTTGTGCACACACTAACACAAAAAAACCTGTAATTTTATGCTATATTGTTAAGTAAAGGGCAGATAATTCAGTAACAACTTGACATATCAAACAAATTTTAGTCCTAAGCACAACTAGAAATCATACAGAGTAATTATGGCAAGTTTCAGTTCATTCCCATTCAAAATGTAGGAGAAATAAAGCTCACAAGAAATAAAGGGTTTTTTCGTTCAATTCAAGGGCAGATTATTCAAGATAACTCAAGATGGACTGGATCGTTTTGAATTTCAAAAGTCTAATGCACAACAAGACACCATAGGGAGTAATTGTGCCAAGTTTCAGCTAATTCCAGTTGATAGTTTAGAAGGAGTTGCGCACACAATAAACAGTGATTTTCGTTTATTTCAAGGGCAGATAATTCAAGGTAACTTAAAAATGACTGGAGCAATTTGAATTTCAAAAGTCTTATGCACAACTTGACATCATAAGGAGTAATTGTGCCAAGTTTCAGGTCATTCTCATTGATAGTTTAGAAGGAGTTGCGCACACAATAAACATTGATTTTCGTTCAATTCAAAGGCAGGTAATACAAGAAAACTCAGGAATGATTGGAGCAATTTGGATTTCAAAGGTCTTATGCATAACTAGACATCTTGGGGAGTAATTGTGCCAAGTTTCAGCTCATTCCCATTGATAGCTTAGGCGGAGTTGCGCACACAAAAAATTGCTAATGGACGGACAGACTGACAGACAGAAAGACAGACGGACGGACGACCGGGGCCTTTACATAATACGACCCTTCGGGCGTATAAAAAGCACCCCGGCGCAATGCAAAACAAAGAAATAACACAATACCGTCAGTAAACATGATGAAACACAATGCTTCATAGAATTGTTCTGATATACAGCTTGTATTACCACTCACCTTCTAATAAATGTCCATATGTGACTACTTTCAGAAACAAGTTTGTAGGAGACCTTTTAAAAGTGTCTACAGGATCGGCCAGTGGAAATTGCACTGATTCCGCGTACTCGATAGCCTCCAAGGCTGCTTGAAGTCATACAGGATTAGCACATACTGCTGCATCGCATGCATGATTGGCGTAACTTGAAATTCTGACTAGCATAAAATCAGCAGGATATAATGACGAATTGTATAATCAGGTCTCAGTAACACATTTTACACGAAAACATAACTGCTAGCAACATATTTATCACCTTATCAGAATATAAAAATCTTTTGACTTCAAGAAAGTGAGATGGTTTGTAATGTAGAAAGAGTGCACGTCGCCTAGCGTCCGGTAAACAAATACATTCAAATTGCCGCTTTGTAGCGCTGTATTTACTGGTACAGTGGCTAGCAGTGTGCACAGGGTAATTAAATAAGTGTCATTTTCCTTTATAGAGGCTAATAACAAATTGAACAGAAGTCTAGAACTCTTCTTAATCCATTCCCACTCAGTGACGCTTTTAGACGTCCCCCAGGAAGTTTTGGAAGACATTGTGGAAAATGAAGAAATTGCTTGTCACAAGCGAATTCTTCATTTTACCACAATGTTTTCTACCCAGAAATTTGAAAGAATCCAAAATTTCGTAAAATTTAAATAGTCCTCTGCAACTTCTTTCAATTAGAACAAGTCTAAAATAATGCCGTCTGGTAATGGGTTAACATTAAAAGAATTCAAAACCTGTGTTGATACTAATATCAAAGCTTAGAAAAAAAAAACACAAGAAAAATCACCCGTTTCTAAAGAATTCCTGTTTCGGGGGCATGATGTTTCACAAACACATCTTGTTTTTCTTTGTTTTAGGTAAAAGGGTTTAATTCTTGACCTTGACCTTGATGAAATGATCTTTCCCAGTTGTGCCTTGTTTAGACCTATCTACATACCAAATATTAGCATTGTAACTTAATTGGGGTTGAAGTTATAGGAAAATGTTTAGTTGGCAGGTTAAGCTTTTGAGTAAAGTGTTAGGGAAAAGGGTTAAAATTTTGACCTTGACCTTGATGAAATTACCTTCCCCAGTTGCGCCTTGTTGAGACCTATCTACATACCAAATATTAGCATTGTAACTTAATTAGGGATGCAGTTATAGGAAAATGTTTAGTTGGCAGGTTAAGTTTTTGAGTAAAGTGTTAGGGAAAAGGGTTAAAATTTTGACCTTGACCTTGATGAAATTACCTTCCCCAGTTGCGCCTTGTTAAGACCTATCTACATACCAAATATTAGCATTGTAACTTAATCAGGGTTGAAGTTACAGGGAAATGTTTAGTTGGCAGGTTAAGTTTAGCAGACAGACAGACGGACAGACAGACGGACACCGGTAACCCATTATGCCCCCGATCTATCGATGCGAGGGCATAAAAAGTCGTCTTTACAATAAAATAATGCCTCGAATGCAGTTTTCAGCAAATTAAGCACATTTAGAATTAATAGTACAGCATGTATAGCAATTTAAAATATCACAATGACGATTATAATATGAAAGTGCACCTATTTGACCTTTGACCTTGCTGTGGCCTTAATTCTAGGTTTCAGACTGGGCATCCACCCTGGAAGGTTTTGTCATACCCTAAAGAATATTACTAGCATGGATGCCGAGCATTAACAAAGAATGCCATCAAAACAATTTTCTAGAGCTAATACGAATTATAGTCGGTAAACTATTAAGCCAATACTGAGTACGCTTTAATTCCTCATTAAGATTCTTATTTAGCCGCTTAAAAATCTTGATCTAAAGAACGATTTATCTTAAAAATCTAAATAAGAATCTTAAGAATCTTTACGAAAAGAACGCACCTCTGAAACTCTGTACAAAAATGATGTTTTGTTGATGTCTGTTCAATAGTTATTTATATTTGGGTGAAAAGGGTAATTTACCTGAAGTCGTCGACAACCCTTATAATTATATGTGTGTGTGTGTGCGTGCGTATGTGAGTGGATTTGGATATGTTTAATATATAATCCATCATTATATACTCAGTTTCAAAAGAAAGTGTGCACTATTTTAATTTGGATTATACCAGCATCCAGATAACGCACAAATATGAAAATTGAACAGGGTTAGATTAAATTTATGATCGTGAAGTTGGCAGAGTAGCAGACTAGCAGACTAGCAGAGTGAAGTTAGCAGAGTAGCAGACTGGCAGAGTGAAGTTAGCAGACTGGCAGTCTGACAGACTGGCAGAGTGAGAGAACGGATCTTCATTAACATGAAAATTGGAGTTCATCTTTAAGCTAATCGGGTTTTGAATTCGTTGAAAATAGTTTTTGGGTGAACGTGAGGCTTCGGATAATTTCTAACTTTTTTCAACAGTAATATATTCCTAGAATTATAACCCTTTATGTCCATCAAGCTCTTATCAAAAGCGTTTGATTTGAAATTGGGTACCGCTTTTACCGTAGGATAACCTGCCGATTTGTCGATTGTCATTTTTTTCATCTTTTTAAATGCCGCGGTCTCAGTCAGCTGGTCTACTGAAAATAACAACATGCACTAGTACACTGGCAGTTTGGCAGACTAGCAGAGTATCAGACTGGCAGAGTGAAGTAAGCAGACTGCCAGTCTGCCAGAGTAGCAGAGTAGCAGAGTGAAGTTAGCAGACTGCCAGTCTGCCAAAGTAGCAGAGTAGCAGAGTGTAGCAGACTGGCAGTCTGGCAGACTGGCAGTCTGAGAGAACGGACCTTAATCAACATGAAAATTGGAGTTAATTTTTATGCTTATTGGGCTTTGAATTCGTTGAAAATAGTAATTTTGTGAACGTGCGGCTCCGGATAATTCTAACGTTTTACAATAGTAGTATATTTCCTAGAATTATAACCCTTTATGTCGATCAAGCTTTTATCAAAAGCATTTGATTTGAAATTGTTTCCGCTGTTTAAGTCGGATAACTTCCAGTTTGTCGAATGTTGTTGTCGTTAACTTTTGACTACTGTTAAAATGCCGCGATCTCAGTCAGCTGGTCAACTGAAAATAACAACATGCACTAGGCACTGGCAGTCTGACAGACTGACAGAGTAGCAAACTGGCAGAGTGAAGTTAGCAGACTGCCAGTCTGCCAGAGTAGCAGAGTAGCAGAGTGAAGTTAGCAGACTGGCAGTCTGGCAGACTGGCAGTCTGGCAGACTGGCAGAGTGAGAGAACGGACGGACCTTAATTAACTTGATAATTGGAGTTCATTTTTATGCTTATTAGGCTTTGAATTCGCTGAAAATAGTTTTTGAGTGAACATGCGTCTGCGGATAATTTCTTACGTTTTACAATAGTAGTAAATTTCCTAGAATAATAACCCTTTATGTCGATCAAGCTCTTATCAAAAGCATTTGATTTGAAATTGTTTCCGCTGTTTAAGTAGGATAACTTCAAGTTTGTCGATTGTTGTTGTTGTTAAATTTTGTCAACTGTTTAAATGCCGCGGTCTCAGTCAGCTGGTCAACTGAAAATAATAACACGCACTAGGACACTGGCAGTCTGGCAGACTGACAGAGTAGCTGACTGACAGAGTGAAGTTAGCAGACTAGCAGTCTGGCAGAGTAGCAGATTAGCAGAGTGAAGTTAGCAGACTGGCAGTCTGGCAGACCGGCAGAGTGAGAGAATGGACCTCCAACAACTTGAAATTGGAGTTTATTTTAATACTCATTGGGCTTTGAAGTCGTTGAAAATGTTTTTAGGTGAACGTGTGGATCCGGATAATTTCTCACTTTTTACAATACTAATTTTTTCCAAGAAAAAATTCAACGAACTCAAAGCCCAATTAGCATAAAATGAACTCCAATTTAATGTTCATGAGGGTCCGTTCTCTCACTGTGCCAGTCTGCCAGACTGCCAGTCTGCTAACTTCACTCTGCTAGTCTGTCAGTCTGCTACTCTGCTAACTTCACTCTGCCAGTCTGCTAGTCTGCTAGTCTGCCAACTTCACGAACATGATTAATTTTGATACTTCATTGATGATTTGTAAAATTGTTTGCGTGATATTAAAAGGAAAGGGTAACGTCGGATAAATATTATTTTACGCGATTCGCACGTGTAGCACATGCCAACTATACATGCGACGTAAAACTTGTATTGGGGGAATCTTTATTGCCTCGCATAACGAAAAATCATATTTGCCTTTAATTTCGGTTAAAATCAAATATGCCTAGTTTAAGTGAAAATCAGTGCATACAAGCGCTGACGATACTTCCTCGCGGTGATAGCGTAACAAACGAAGGTAGAGCGTTAGACTGTCACAGAAACACAATTATTATTCTAAGAAATCGATTTCAACAAACAGGTGGTGTAGCCGATCGGCGTAAACCCAGTCGACCGGGATCAACCAAGGGTCGAGTTGATAGGATAATCACCTATTCGCACTTGCGTAGTCCGATTCCAAAATTCTCGAACCGCAAGACAGTACGGTATTAGTCGCCAAACTATGTTGTGTCGTTTAAAGCAGGCCAGAGCACCCATTCGTCCAAGGAGACCGTGTGTTGGCACGGTATTAACAGTGTGTCATCGGGCTGCTCGGTTACTGCCCGAAGTAGTCCCCTTTTTACGAATACGTAGATGCAAGATAACGCACCTGCCCACAGTCAGCATATTCTATACAAAACCAATGTTGATGTTCTTCCCTGGCCAGCTTTGTCACCTGATAAAATCCGATTGAACATTTAGGGGAAAGGTCCGATCGCGTAGAAAAATCAATGATCTCCCATATTTGGCTAATGCTTTAATTCAGGAAAGGAATAACATTCAACCTGCAAATGATATTACATTATATGAGGTCCATTCGACGTCGCATACTCGCCTGCATCGGCAGCAGTGGTAGCCATACAATATATTGAATTAACAACTTCAATAACCTAAGTTTAACAAAATTTTAATGTGACATAAGTTTGTATGTAATTTTGCAACTTTGATTTTCATACCATCTCCACTTAAATTTAGAACACACCCTAAACTCTCTTTTTGACAAAATCTGATCAGCCGGTTTGATACTAAACATTATTATCTTCAGTGAAATATGAAAAGAGAAATAAAATTAAAAAAAAATAATAATAAGTGCATACTTATTTATGGAACTAAGTACATGTATATAAACAAGGTGGTAAAGCTATCGTTGATGGGGATTGATATTCTAATAAATCATTCCATAGATTAAATATCTAAGGGGGTCGATTCTTTAAAACGGGTATCAGTGTTTTACAGGAAGGGGTCAGTTAACTACATAAAACCACGCCGCAGTCATAGCGCAGTTGGTAGCGCGTCGGACTGTCATTCTAAAGGTCCCGGGTTCGATCCTCGACGGCGGCACTCATCCTTTCCGACTATTTGTCTCTCACCAATAGGTCGATTATCATAGACCTATGTGGGATTAGTAGCTGGAGGTTAGGAATGGATGTAATGGTAGTACTGGTGTGAGAAATACCAGGATTCCATTGTTAGGTGCTCCAGCCGCCGCGATATAACTGAAAGATCGTTTAAAGCGGCATAAAACCCCATTCAAACAAACAAACTACATAAAACATTGACCGTGGTCACTTTGAATACGGGGTCCTATTTCCACGTTACACCGGCTGCCAGTGTAAATCCAGGCACACTGAACTTCAAAAAGACAATTAGACTAAGATTTAAAATGACAAGTTGTAAAAATATATCGTCGGTGCGCAAGCAAAATGTCGTAACTACATCTTTATTACAGCTCTAGTTAAAACATTTGCTCGCGCACCTACTATATGATCAGGAATACAAAAAAAAATGAAAATCGTTGAGTTTTGGGACCTTAGTGTCCTATTCAAGCTGTAGTTACAGCGTTTAAGAAAGTCGCCAAACCAACAAAAATACCTGACATGAAAGTTGGTGACCAATATCCACTTTGATTGGTAAATCGTTTTTTTAATACCTATACAGAAGCGATCCGTCGATTTATTTTGACCATTCACGTAAATTATAAAGAGATTTAAATACTGCTGCCTAATGGGAGAAATGGGGATGGGGAAAGGGATAAAACTCTTGTGAGAAGATTATATTCATTTTTAGTATTGATCTCCCGCAGTCTGAATTCGCGGTTTTATTGCGAAAAGGATTTAATTTTTCAGGAATATCGACCGAAGTGGCAGCCAACGATTTCCTAAAAATGATTTGAATTTACCAATCGCTGGCCCCGCCCTCATACACTTTTGACCCCTCCCTGTGACTCCGACATGAAAGTTCCGCTTCGATATATTACGGCGTAATTTTGCAAAATTTATGGTCAATAGCATATAACAAAAAGTTATAATGGTTGGTAGAGACCTAAACGTCGTAACTACAATCCTCGAAATATGGTAATTGATCCGTTATCTAGGAAAATAGGCCCAAATGACGCCATTTTATGAAAAATTCAAATGTTTTGATGAAGTCACAACTATCTAATAGTCGGTTTTGAAAACATAGCGGCAACTGAAGAAATTGCTTCTACCTTAAAATATGGATTTTAGAAATTTTATCATTTAAAAAATTATCGTCGTTTACAACTTCTTTAAATCTCAATCAGTTAAAAATTTTCTTGTCTGGCAGTGGTTTAATTTTAGATAATGTTTTTTCTTCAAGTTTTCATTTTCGTGAATAAGAAAGCTAGTTTATTCTAAAATCTTATTTTAAAATTTAAATTTTGTGTGTATGTAGTTTTAGGCATGTAAAGAATAAAAAAAGAAAATAAAAAAATTGAGGTATACGGGTCGTGAGGGTCGAACATGATCTTCCCAAGACCCCTTTTCCTGTTGTAGCCTTAATGTTGTATGAACAAAAGCATATTCATGCATGGTAGTGCATTGAATTGTGTAGACAAAACAGTATCGGTTCCGTGTGTCGTTTCCTATGTTTCTCGAGAGAAAAAAGATGACTTAGTTTCGAGAGGATAAATCATTATGATGATAAAATATTTCGTTGAAAGTTGATGAAAAACTAGCGAAAACTGCTATATTAATTGTCTTACCGCGATTTTAAAAGAAAAAAAATTAACAATCCTTGTCTCGTAATATTTTAAATTGACCTCATTTCAATCAAAATGGTGGCAGAGTAACTATAATCTGTGTATGTTTGAACAGAACCCAATGAAAATTGTAGGCTCTATAGTTTTAACATTTTGAGGAACTTTTCATGGCACCTCTTCCAAATTGACCAATAGCTGGTCCCGCCTACTACACCGTCCGCCCCGCCTAGTGACTCGAATAAGCTGTTTTTACGACATTTAAGTGGCTAAACCAACAAAAAAGGTTAACAAAAATGACGGTCAATAATGGAGTTGACAGCTCAGGTCCGGACTGAATAAACGGTTTGATTGGTCGATTAATTCCTTGTTTGACAGCCGCGATTGTTCAATTATTACTTGGTTAAATTGTTTCATCCAGAAAGGAATAATCCACAGAGTTTCTCTCTCTCTCTCTCTCTCTCTCTCTCTCTCTCTCTCTCTCTCTCTCTCTCTCTCTCTCTCTCTTTGGCGCGTGACAATTGAAATGTCATCAAAACACTTAAATATTTAATGTCAATTACGTCGATTTAGACTAAATAAAACTGAAGATGAACTGCAGTACCTATAATAAACTAATTACATGTAGTTATAAACAGTATACAGAGAAATGCACTTTTTCATTGACCTGTTACCGTATAATCACCCAATTTTGCGCAACTTAGTCTGAAGTAACCTAACTTTGGAAAACTTTGGAAAAAAGCTGGTTTCGGATTAAAGAATTTGCCAAGATGTATTCATCAAAAACCAATAGAACTATATGGATCAAAGCATCCTTAACAAAGGAGAATTTACAATAAGATTCATTGACATGCGAATTAAGGCTAAGAACATAACCTACCTGGATATCAATCTAGTTGCATCTTATTCAGAATAAAAATGGATTAATGACCCGAGTAAAGAACTTGGAAAGAAGAATTAATATTTTTTTCACGGTCTAAATCAGATTGTGCACTACAAAGAAGATTATGCGGGAAACTTGTCAAGAAAAGCATGTAGGGGCGGGACAATATGAATTGACCAATCGATGGCCCCGCCCACTGACTCGGCAGTCGGCTCAGTTCATTGACTCCTCGATTTTAGAATGCGTCATTTTGCCAAATTTATTGCCAGTAATATGTAACAATACGGGAAATGGTTGGCTTGAATAAGCTGTAGTTACGACATTTAAGTCGACAAACCAACAAAATTGTTTCACACAAATGGCGACCAATGTTGGACTTCAAAGTTCAATTCTGAACTGAATGAATGATTCGATTGGTGATTTCTTTATTGACAGCCGCGGTTGGACAAGAGGTCTCAAACTTACAACTTCCGAGTCGTTCATCTCACTATACTCATTAACGAAATTTACATGGTGGAATGACTGTAAACATTAGAAGAAATAAAATCACAAGCATAACTAGTTAACCTTTTCTACATACAAAAGAAAGTTCAAATAACAAACAATTTCTTCATTTTTTTTTTTTTTTTTTTTTTTTTTTTTTTTTTTTTTTTATATATATATATATATATATATATATATATATAATTTTTTTCCCTTGTCCAGAGATATAGTATTTTAATGTTTCTGTCTTGTCTTGAGAATTAAATGAGTTGTTACTGAAAATGTTTTCGCATATAACATGTCTTCGGCAACTTAATTCTGTCAGATTGGAATAAAAATAATATTCCATCGTCTGGTAATTGGTCAAATGACAAGGAAAAGTATTAAAACTTACGAGAGAACTTGATGTACTATATTTGAACAATTAGTCTTTCAATATTAAGTCTCGGTCATTAATCTGTTAATTTGTCTATAAAATTTTATTTTTTTATAAACAAATTCGAGGGTTGAAATTTGTAAAGGCTACTTCCAATAAAGCGAAAATTTATGTCACCAGAGTGCATTGCTACTTTTCAGTAGTAGGGATCAAAGACGGGATAAAGGTGAGGCAATAATTATGAGACAATATTTCCGAATGATAAAGTACTCTCAGTCCTTTGATTATGCGACCCGAGACATGTTTTTGTAACCACTATAATGTTGGTTTAATTGGGAAATCAACGCCATAGAATATTTTGGAATTTATTCAACACTGTTTAGGCGTTTTGAATACAGAATTATTTTTTTCTTTTATCAATTTAATCTTGTCTTTTGACAGTTTTATATTTATTTGGATCAAAGTATTTATAGTATTGTGCGCATGCGCTTGTTCAAACGGAAGTTCATTTCGGGAAACATAAAAAACGGAAAGTTAACGTTAAACTTTCACTGTTTATGACTGAAAACATTAGATAACCCAACAGAGAATAACAGAATGCTGCAAGAAGAGCATGATAAATGGGTCCTGGAGACAGTGGACTGCCTCCGGCAAAGAAAAGCTCGACCAGATCTTCTAAGAATAAGTCGCATGATGGAACGCTTTCATGGGTTAACTGTTAACGAAACAAGAGAAAGCCTGGAAAGATTGTCGAACGATGGTATTGTTATGAAGGTTTATTTCAAGGGAAACATAAGCTATAGACATGTTAAAAAGTCGTCCGGGGATAGTTGCAATAACTACAACACGAGTTTGCGAATAGCGCAAGCTATTAAATCTATCATGAAGGAAACCGGTGACAGTGCTAGTTTTGGTGATTTAGAGACTTGGTTGATATCGAAGAACCCAGAAACTAGGCTAGTTAAACATAGACTTCAGACTGCTCTTAACAGAGAAATAGAGTCTGGAACAGTTTCTAGATTGTCGGATGAAACTTATGTCCTACGTGAGTTCTTACCAAAGTCGAAAGCACCCGCAAGTGCAGGTACTGCTCCCAAGACAGTTGGTAAAATAGACGAAAACACTGTGCCAAAACAGAAAAATATCCCTCATCCCAACAAAGTTGTTAAACCCAGTGTTTCAACTGATAAGCCTTTGGAGCCTCATGCCAACAAGACAAACACGGAAGAGGATGAACCACAAAAACGAGGCAGACCGCTTTCTAAAAGAAAAGTATGAAACAAAATATGTTTTATGGTCATCGCTGTTGTCACAAATGGACATAAATTTGAACCTGTTACTAAGTGACAAAATTTTAGAGGAGTCTATTTTGTATAATACAATGAAAAAAGTACAATAGTATAAATTGTGAGTAAAGGGAAAATTGCTCCAATTAAAAGCTATTTTTACTTTACCCAAGATTTCTAGAAATATATTCAATCATCATAGGGACAAGTCTAACAGATGGAAAACTTTGGGGGAAAAAGAAGAAATTGCTTGTCAGAATCAACTCTTTTTCTTCTAATATTCTTTTCTAAGCAATTCACCTCATGGACATGGAAGCCTGTGATTGATTGAAAATCAATTAATAGAATGCAAGATTTTAGACTGGTCCAAATGGAAAGGGGTTCAAACCGAGAATTCTATGCTTGTTAAACCTGAAAATCAAGTACCACCTAGGCTAGAAATTATTGTGAAAAAAAAGATATTGTTTGTCCCAACAATGCTTTCAACTGTTAACCTTGATTGGCATGTCTAAATACGGTGTTGAGTGATAATGATTTGAAGTTAATGGGTGATAGTAACTTCGGTAAATTACAACTTCGGTAAATTGATATTATATAGTAAAATAATGGAGACTTCGGTAAAAAGGTATTTATAGTGTAATTATCACCTCCCGAACGGGTATTGACACAAGTCAACTTAATTAATTATGACAGTTTGTAATAATTACAAATTTATCTTGGAGTAAGTATTTGAACTTGAAGAATTGGTCGAGAAACAAGAAATTCATTAAAAAAAAACCAATCTTTTATTCAATCAGAAAATGCAGAGATTAAAAAATAGAATTCAATAAAGTAACCATTCCCCCACAAGCCCTCCTTTTTACGACAGCTTTTAAAACATTGTTGAAAATGAAGAAATTGTTAGTATTAAGCAATTTCTTCGTCCCCCACAATGATTTCTATCCAAAATGACAAAAAGAAAAAATCACCAACTTGAAATTGCCATCTGCAGCTTCTTTCAATGTGGAACCGGTGTAAACTTTTGTTGTGTGAATTGGGAAAAGTTCAGCCTTATCAGCGCAGAAATGTTGATTTGATGGTCAGGTGTTTTGTTTTTTTTTTTTACGATTCATCTATTTATTCTTTTAATATTATTGTTTTCCAGATCTGAACGCTAGTACCTCCTGTATAGCAACATTATCTAAAGTTTAGAAAAAATACAATTGATACGATATAACCATCCTATAACAAAGTGAAAATGGAATAATCAGAACAGCAAATATCGTATTTCATAAAAGGAAATTGTTAATGTAAATACAGATTGAAGATTAAAGCTGTGTTTCTTCATGGATATTAATAAAACCTGAAATAGGAATACTCACTCTTTTCCAAAGGAAAAAAATCATACTGTTCAATGGCATAAGACGTTGCCAATAATCTAAACAATTGGTTGAAATATAGCAAAAATGGAGAAATTGCTGAAGACAAGGAATCCTCATCTTAGTCTTAACTTTAATCGAAATGACAAGAAAATAAAGGTGATGAACTTGTTTTTAACATGCATTTTTATACTTTATTTACCAAATTTCAACTAATATGCCACAAGAAAAAGAGAAAGAAAAATGTTTGATACAGAACGATATAGCATTGATAACTTTTTAACATTTTTCTTAATGATTTAACTTTTTACACAGATTTAAGACACCAAAGTCGAGGACAATATAGCAATTTGGTAAAAAGATTTATCTTGTATTAATTGATATCCATATTTGTTTCTGATCAAAATTAATTAAAGACCAATGATTATTGTTCATATTTTTAATTGTTGTGTGCTTCATGGGGGGGGGGGGATTGGTGCAAGTGTTTGTCATATATAGCTATCATCAATAATAATAATCACTTTTCTCCTTTTTGTTTGTGATGAAATGTAAGATTTTTTTTTACTATGACTACGTTTAAAATGATAAATACACTTAAATTACCGATAAACCCAACCACAAGCGATAATTACACTATAATTACCTTTTTACCGAAGTCTCCATTATTTTACTATATAATATCTATTTACCGAAGTTGTAATTTACCGAAGTTACCTGAAACCGAAGTTAATCATAGGATTTACCTATTCCATTGGTGTTTAAAACTTGATAATTTTAGGCCTATCTAAACCATTTTTTAATCAGTCAGTCAATAGATCAGCCTTCAGGGGTCAACAACAAGTCCATGAAGCCTGTGATTTATAAGAAGGACAAAAAAAAAATCCTAAGATTTAGATAATTAAGACATTTTTCAGCTCTTCTGGGTGAAAGACTAGAAGAGCTATAGCGGTGGTGTATTTTCTGTCCAGTGTTTCTGCGTCCATCCTATCGTCCGGGCCTTGTCAAAATTTGATTAAAAATTGTAATAAAAGTCCTCATAATACTCTGGAGTCCACAGTTTTCATAAGACTCTCTTCAAACTTTCTAAGATGATTGTACCATCATAAGGATAATTCTTTCTAAATAGGATCTGATGTGTTAAGAAACACAAGAAAAGAGGCCTTATGAAATTTTAATTAAAAAATCTTTTTTAATACTCTAGAGTCCACAGTTTTCACCAGATTCCCTTGAAACATTATCACGGGAAAAGGGGCGTTATAATTACAAAAACCTTGTTAGCATTCTAGAGTCAACAGTTTTTAACAAATTCTGCAAACATTGACAGAATAATTGCGCCATCAGAAGAATTACTCCTTTCGAAAGTGGGTCTGATCTATTAATTATCATGGAAAGAGGGCCCTTATGAAAATTGAATAAAATATTGTCGTTAACACAATGGTGTTAAAGATTTCACTGGATTCACTCCAAACTTTCATGGAATTATTGTACCATCATAAGGATTGGTTAGGTCTGACCCGTCAAGAAACACAGGAAAAAAGGCCTAATGAAAATTGAATTAAAAAAATGATAGTAATAATGCAATAAACTCCACAGATTTCACCAGATTGTATTCATACCCTCACAGAATTTTTATTCTTTTGTAAGGATAGTTCCTTTCGAAATTGTGTCTGATCAATTTAACAAGGGAAAACTGGGGCTGTATGGAAATTTAATTAAAAAATCCTCCACTGACCACAATAAAGATTTGATTAGATTTTGTTGAAACTTTCATGGAATAATTGAAAGGTAATAAGGATCATTCTTTTTGAAATGGTGTCAACATAGGGAAAAAGAGCCTTATAAAAATTTCATTGAACCCATTACCAGATGACAAAATTCTAGACTTGTCCAAATTGAGAGGAGTTGCAGACAACAATTTAATGTTTATGTAATTTTAGATTTTTTCAACCTTCTGTATAGAAAACATTGTGTAAAATGAAGAAATTGCTTGTAGCAAGCAATTTCTTCATTTTACAAGATGTTTTCCCAATAATTTTTCTTGAGGGGCGTCAAAAAGCGTCACTGTGTGGGAATGGGTTTAAAAGTCCTTGTTACAAAGTCCAGAGCCTTAATCAGATTTTCTTCAAACTTTCACAGAATGATTGTACAATAACTATGATCAGTGATGATGACATTAGACATGATCAATCGAATATCGCAGGAAAAGGAGCCTTATAAAAATTTCATTTTAAAATCCTTGTACCACAATAAAATCCACAGTTTTCAATGTGGATTCTGTTCAATCTTTTCCAGGATGTTTTTACCATGATTAGGATTGTTTCTTTCCAAATTAAGTCTGATCTGTTTAGTATCATAGGAAAAGGGGCTGAATGAATGTACCTTCATTAGAATTCTTCCTTTTGAAATTTGGTTTGTTCTGTAAAGTATAAGGGGCAAAGGGGCCCTATGAAAATTTCCCTATGAAATTCTCATTAACACAATAAAGTCCGCATATTACACAGATTGATTGTACCCTCATTACGATTATTGATTTTGACAGTGGATCTGATCGGTCAAGTACCACACGAAAAGGGGCCTTATGCATTACTGATTTAAGTATTCTAGGATTCACTTAAAACTTTTACAGAATGATTGTACAATCAAAAAGGATGGTTCTTTCATAATTTGGTATGATCCATCATGTATCATGTAAGATATGGCCCAATAAATATTGAAACATTCTAGTTGACATAATGAAGTCCCCATTTTTCATCTGATTCATGTTAAACTTTCACAGAATGATTAAACCATCATTACTTAGGATGGTTCTTTTTGAAATTGGATCTTGATCTGATCAGTCAAGAACAATGTGAAAATGGACCTAATGGAAATTCTATCACAAAATAAAATCCATAGTTTAGTATAGTAGAGTTCTAAGAAATAATCATTTTTAAATGGGAGAGGTCAATAAAGTATTGCGGGAAAAGGGCCTTATGAGACCTTGATTGAAATATCCTTGTTAATACAATAAAGTCCACAGTTTTCATCAGAAGCTCAAAGATGCATGGAATAATTGTAGCATTGGAAATGCAGGAAAAGGGGCCTTACAGATTATCTTTCAAAATGTTCTTCTTTATGTGATGAAGTTCACAATTACTATCAGATTGTCTTTATAATTTCAAAGGATGGCCATTGTAGGATTGTAAGAAAAGTTCCTTTGGGAATGAAATGGATCTATCAGATAACACAGGAAAAGGGACCTTATAGATTTTCACCCAAATTAATCCCGTTTATGTGATTAAGTCCACAACTATTATTGGATTCTGTTGAAAATTTCACAGGATGATTGTAGGGTCATAAGGAAACTTCCTTTAGGAATTGGAGTGGATTCTGTCTTGAAAAATGGGAAAAGGGGCCTTAAGGATTGTCACTCAAAATAATAAAGGGGATAATGTACAACTTGTTATTTCTATGTTATGCATTCTTTTTTACGCAATTAACTTCCTTAAACATAATAGATTACTTTAAAAGAAAACTTGATAGCCAGTCCAGCGTCTCAGGACCTCATGGGCCTCTTGTTATTCAAATCTTATCGAAATGAATATCCCCTTTTGTCCCTACCCAGTCAATCACTAGTTTTTAGTTTGTACTAATTCATTTTAGTTTGATTACGACAAAGGCTTTAAGCTTAGAGAGTTGATCTGGAACACTCACAATCCAGTTGTTTTCACGTCCCTAGAAGAGAGGCAGTGGCTTAAACCCACTGCTACCCAATTTTACAGCTGGGTAATCTGAGGTAGGCTACTTTTTGACTTGCCCATGGACTCGCCCCAGTGACATGGGGACTTGAATCTGTGACCTGCAGACTACGAGTAAAGCACCTTTACCACTCTGCCACCTAGCCAGTCATCACTGGTTTCTATCAAACATAGATAGTTGAATAGGGAAAATAGTGTTTTACACATGCATTTCTAACCAATATTTTGCTTCCAATTAGATGCATCATGCAGTATTAACTTAACCCTTGTCATGCTGAAACCTGGACTATACCTGTTTGGGCAGGAGGTATAGACAAAGATTAGCCTGCACATATGTGCACTCTGATCTTAGTCTACACCCCGTGCTTGTCCCTTTCAAGTCCGAATCGTTTATATAATCAATTTTCAAATGAAATATTGACCTGAAACTAGTGATTTTAGTCCTTTGATTCTGGTTGAATTCAAAACAGAAATTTTATTCAGCATGACAAGGGTTAATACTTATACACAAAATGACCGCAGATTTTCAAACTCTTCAATCAGAGACCTGTACATTTAAGAGATGTTGAGAATATTTTTTGTTTTCATGGAGATTTGAAGTGAAAAATCTAATCACACTGTTTGAATATGCGAATCGGATTCATACATAAGTGTGATTAGGTTTTTCGGTTCATACCTCCATGGAAAAAAAATCTCTTCATTTCTTATAATTTAATAGTTTTGAGCAAAAAAATCAAACACTTAGTTTACAAATTTTTATACCTTTTAGTGTGGGATTATTTTGTGCAGAAGCATACAAAATAGCTGCATACTCATAATTTTGTTCATGGAGTTATGATTTTTTTTTCGACCAATCAGAACACCTGTTTTTGATAGACGAAACTAAAATTACATTATAAGTATTTGAACCAACTAGTCAAACAGGCAAAATTCAGTTAGTTTGAAATCCAGACAACAATATCTGAGATGGGTCCAATGAGAAAGAAGTTGCAAATGGTAATGAAAAGTGATTTCAAGCTTATAAAATAAGGGTATTATCAGTTGGAGAGCTTGTGAGAAAAGAAGAATTTGCTTGTTAGAAATGATTTATTTGTGGGGTTATGAGATGATTGTTTAAGTTTGTTATGTCAGTTTTTTGAATAGGGACAAGCTCATGGTTTAATATGTTTCCTTGCAGAAATTCAAAAAGACTCATGGCCCGGATTTTGAGACGCCTGGGAAAATTAGACGAGTTTTGAGTAAAGATGGAGACAAAGATGCTGTTCCAGTGTGTGGATATTGCTCAAAGACAGCAGAAAGCAACAACGAAGGCAAGCAGGAAATGCTTCTTACATGCAAAGACTGCGATGCTAAAGGTATTTATGACTTATCAAGCTGATCAGAATCTCCCTCTTCCCCCGTCCTCCCCATCTTCTCTCTATTTTTATCTCTCTCTTCCCCCACCCTCCCGCTCTTCTCTCTATTTTTATCACTCTCTTTTCCCCCACCCTCCCCCTCTTCTCTCTATTGTTATATCTCCCTCTTCCCCCACCCTCTCCATCTTCTCTCTATCATTATCTCTCTCTTTTCAAATGCTTTGTTGGTCGTTTCTTCTTTTCCCACAATATTTTCTACTCTGCAGGCTGGTTACTTTTCGAATTGCATTCAGTTTTCTTTGTCCTGTGCCCCTTTTTTGAATTTAGACTAGTTTGAAATTCTTAAAAACAGGAAAGGGTTATTTTGTATGTAATGAAGACAGCACATGATGATTCTCTTTTAAAACTCTTTCCTGTCTTTTGAAATTGTAGACTAGTCCAAATTGAAAGAGGTTGCAGATGACTAAAACTGGATGCAATTGGAAATGAAACCATCTTCTGTGGTAGAAAACATTGTTGGGAAAGGAGAAATTGCTTGTCAAGCAATTTCTCCTTTCCCAACAATGTTTTCTGAAGTATAAGATCACAGCGACGTTAACACCCAGGTTTATATAGGAAAGAGTTAAGCATTTTGTTTTCTTATATTCAAGTCAAAGGTGTAAATTGCTCTGAAAATTCAATTTAAAGTTCATCACGATAAAAATGTATTGTTTATCATTACAATCAATGAACATTCTTACGATTAACCAATTGCTGCCCCCTCCAACATATTCTGTTGGCCCTGCCCATGGACTCTGGCAGGAAGTTCCGCTGAATTATTTAACAGAGTTATTTTTGCAAAATTTATGGACAGTAGTGTAATAAAAATGAAGAATGTTTGGTTTGTGATCTTTTACATTGTTACTGTAGTTATGATATTTATGTCACCAAACCAATAAAAATATTTCTCATAAATGACAGCCAATAATTCCAATGATTTTCATTGGTAGACTGATTATTTGATTGACAGCTGTAATTTAAAATTATGGCTTAAAATATTATCTCTATTAATAGCTCATCCGTCATGTATGGACTATAGCCCAGATTTGGCACGGCGGGCCCTCAATTCACCCTGGCAGTGTATGGACTGTAAAACCTGCTATCTATGCGAAGGTCCAGAAAATGCTGTAAGTTTTTATAGACACCGTCGGACAACAACATGTATGGATATGGATGCTAACCCTTTCCCATTTTATGTCCCTGGGTTTTTTTTTTGGTTTTTATGCCCCCGCATCGATAAGATCGGGGCATATTGTTTTACTGGTGTCCATCTGTCTGTCTGTCTGTCCATCTGTCGATTTGCAAAACTTAACCTGCCAACTAAACATTTTCCTATAACTTCAACCCTGATTAAGTTACAATGCTAATATTTGGTATGTAGATAGGTCTCTACAAGGTGCAACTGGGGAAGGTCATTTCATCAAGGTCAAGGTCAAAATTTTAACCCTTTTCCCTAAAACAAAGAAAAAGAAACAATAAAAATCACCTGTTTCTAAAGAATTCCTGTTTCACAGACACATCTTGTTTCCTCAAATTCATTACTATTTCATATGATGCTTGTTTTTAAGAAAATATTGTAGAAAAAGAAGAAATTTCTTGTAACAAGCAATTTCTTCTTTTTCTACAATATTTTCTACCCTATTTAATAGTTGTTTTTAAAATCAAATCCACTTAAATTTTTCCCCTGCAGAACCTTTTAATTTGGATAGGTCTAAACTTTGGCAAAACAGGAAAGGGTTAATTAAATCTGATCACTGTAAGATCTGATGGTCTTGGGTTTGAGCATCACCATCACTGGGTGTATTCATGAGCAAGACACGTTATAGCCAGCCCTTGTCTACCTAGCAAACAACAATCCTTTCTTCAAAATTTAGAAACCATTGTCTTTCTTGGTAGCAAACATTGTAAAAATTGAAGAAATCACTTGAGTAACACCATTACTACTCACACTACCAGTACTGAAAATCATTCCACATTTCTATACTTATGACAACGAATCATTCTTGATCTGATTTGTGTAAAATTGTTTAGCTCGGCTGTTATTGGAGAAAAACTGAGGTATTACCATGGCCAAGTTGTTGTCTGTGTCAGCGTCTGCTTCGTCATCCAAAAATTTGACATTTTGTAATATCTCTGGTATTTCTGAACACATAAACTGGAAACTTGGAATATATGTTCACTGTCAAAAGAGCAATCTATACAAAGAAGGTGGGTAAATGAAGTTTGAATGAATTATACCACAACAGGGTAGTGGATGGGGCCAATGTATGAGGTGCTCTGTTTTATATTTCAGGATCTGATGTTATTTTGTGATGCATGTGACAAAGGATATCACATGACCTGCCATGAGCCTCCACTGATCAACAAGCCAAAAGGTATCAGTTATTTACATTCACAGGTATTTAGGAATTGATACACATTACCTGTGTTTAACCCATTACCACACAATTTTTTTTTAGACTTGTCAAAATTTGAAGAAGTTGGAGACAACAATTTCAAGTTCCTGAAATTTTAAAAAAGCTGCAAATGATAATTTTTAGATGATGAAATTTAAAGAGTAATTGTCTTTTGGGGCAGAAAACAGGGATGATAAAAAATTGCTTATTAAAAGCATTTTCTTCATTTTCCACAATGTTTTCCAAATCCTTTTTCTTTAGGGGATTCAAAAAGTAGATTGTGTGGGAATTGGTTTTAAAAAAAGGACTATTGATCCTTGAACAAAACTAATTTTGATAAAAGATCAAATCCAGCACTAGCCATTCGTGACTAGCATTTATAAAAAATCTTCATAATTGTATGATAGAATTATTTCTATGTATTGGAATCCTCTTAATTGCAAGCCTGATAATATTGCAACTGTTTTTTTGCGTAAATGTTTAAAGAACAACAAGCTCCTTTTAATAGCAATTTGTGGCTGATTGCCAAAAAGTGTTGACAAATTGGTGTTGTGATTAACCCATTCCCACACATTGATGCTTTTAAATGACCCTTAACATAAAAGCTTTGGAAAACATTGTAACAAGCAATTTTTTCATTACCCACAATGTTTTACACCCTAATAGACAAAGATTTTAAAGATCTCATCAACTTTAAATTGTCATCTGCAACTTCTTCGAATTTGGACTGGTCTAAACTTCTATCATGTTGGAATGGGTTAACAGGATACCATTGTGTGCCCACAAAACCTTCCGTAAGTGAACTATTTTGACCATGATCAGCCAGGACGAATTATGCTGTATCAGCAGGATCAATTTTGAAGAAAGTCTTCATTTGGTTGATGGATCTACATGTATTTCTATGAAAAGACCCAACATTTTGGTAACACTGTAACCCCTTATCAGACAACAAAATTTTATACTGGTCTTAATTTTGAAGACACTGCAGATGACTATTTCATGTTGATAGAGTTTTAAAAATTTTGGGGTATTATAAACACTGTGGATAATGAAGGAATCATTTGTAACAAGCAATTTTTCACTTTCCAATATGTTTTTCTAAAAAGAATTTCTTGGGGTTTTTAAAAAGATGAGATTATGTGTGAATTGGTTAGAGCAAATTACATGTAATTAAGTTGGAAGTATTTTACAAAAGTAAAACATTAGAGTATTTATATTAAAGAAAAGATCAATTGTAGCCTTGATGTCCAAGGCTACAAGTTTTCCTGGGAGAACCATTCCATTTGATGTCACAAGGTACAGTAATCAAATACGTACTTTGGATTTGGAGAATGTTTCTACTATTTTCAGGTAAATGGATCTGTAGTCTGTGTATAAAAGAGATGGAGACAGAGAGAAAGAAACTCACACAGCAAGAAAAGAAAGGTGAATTCCTATGTTACTTCAAAATCTTTTCCACTGTTTTGAATGGCACAAAGAAATTACTTGTTTTTGAGACAATTACTTTTTAGCACATCTGAGCTTAAATCCATAATGTGAGCCTCTTCCGTAGCTCTTGATGGAGTCCTTTCATTTTTAGTTATCTGTAGACAATTTCTTTTAAGAACTTCTCCTCCCAAAATACCTGGCAAAATAGATTCAAACACAGCCAAAAAAGTTCCTAACTGATCCTCTTTTATGATAGTTAAAAGAAATGGAATCTGTTAAAAAAAAAACTGTTTTTCATGGCAACAAAAAGTTTTAAAAATCTTCTCCTGACCTAGTTGGCCTATGAGCTTGATTTTCTGCATAAAGAATCAGTTATGGACTCCTTTCAAAATTTTAAAGAGCAGTACCCTTATGAGGGGGGTGGGGTTAAGGCATACATATAAAGAAACAAAGAATAATTCCTTAAAACAACATTTACTCTCAAACTTCTTAGCCAAATTGGATACATTTTTATTTCTCAAAGCAAAGTCTGTCAATTTAAAATAGTCTGAAATTGTATTGTTTTTTATTAATTTGTTTTAGTTTGATTGCAACAAAAAAGGCTTAAAGTGATGCACTCAAACTGATAGAGAGGCAGTTGCTTAAACCCAATGCTTTCCTATATAAATGCTAGGTAGACTCGGGCTGGCTTTTATGTGTCTAAGTCTCTTGTCAATGCACACTGCCTGGCAACATTAGAACCAGTAATTGCAAAACACAAGGCAGTCACGACTTTATTGTCTGCCAATGGATTAAAGTACATTTTCAATTTTAGGCCTTAAATCCTATGACCTTTTTAACCTGTTTGGCAGGAGGTATAGACAAAGATCAGCCTGCACATTAGTGCAGTCTGATCTTAGTCTACACCACCTGTTTGTTTGTCCTTTTCAAGTTAAAATTGATTATAGAATCAATTTTCTAAAGGAATATTGACTCACAACTATTGATTCTAGTACTTTCAGCCCTTTGATTTTATTATCATTATGAAAAAGGATTTTATTCAGCATGACAAGGGTTAAGTATGATAGACTCATACAAACGAGGACGTCCATTTAGGTTAAGGGCGATGATGAATTGGGGCTTGATTAACTTACCTGCTTGAAAATAAGATATTCCTCTCATGTGTTCAACTAGGGTCTTATTCTACTTTTATAAAAACAGGAACTATAAAAACAGACAAACAAACAGACAAACACATTAGTAACATAGAAGAGGAAAAAGCGATTCTGGACAAGTAAGATTTAGCCCCTATAGCATGAACAATTGACCAATGGCGAGTTTCAATAAAAAATTAATTGATCAATCAAATAATTCATTTAGACTGGAAGTGAACTTTGAATTCAGACATTGTACAACATTTGTGTGAAACAGTTTTGTTGGTTTGGTGACTTAAACGTTGTAACTACAGCTTATTCAAGCTGTAGTTACAAGGTTTATGTCGCCAACCAACCGTTTTACTTTTGATGACTAGTTGATGGATCACTGGCAATGCCCTTTGACCTCAGACAGGAAGTTTGACGTAGAAATTAAACTGTTCTTTTGAAATATTCATGGCAGTAACATGTAACCAAAAAATAAAATGGTTGTTTGGGGTACTAGAAGTGGTAACTAATTCTTGAATAAGTTACAACATTTATGTTGTCAAACTCACAAATATGCTTCACTTAAATGTTGACCTTGTGGAACAATGTTCACTTCTCATCTAATTGTATGGTTTAGTTGGTTTATTCATTTTTTGATTGACACCACAATCTGTCAATTGACCAATCACGGTTGTCAAGAAATAAATGACCAATCAGATTTTTCTATTTTTTAATCTGCTGTTTTCTGAGAAAACCTAAGGTATTGCGTTCACCTTGGCGATGTTTGCGTTGGCGTTGGTGTGACAAACCTTAACCTGGGTCATATCTATGTTGTTATTGAAGATATCCTCATGAAACTTGGCATGTGTATTGACCATCACAAGGGCTATCTAGACTATCAAGGAGTATAACTCTAAAATCGTTTTTGTAAGAGTTATGCGCCTTTTTCGACTTAGAATTTTTGCATTATCCAGCACCTGCAGCCGAGTGTTGGCATCCATGGGCGATGCTCTTGTTTGTTATATGCCACTGGCCATAAATTTTGCAATACAATGGGGTTTAAAATCTAAGTGGACCTTCCTGTGGGAGACAATAGGTGGGGTCAACAGAGTAAGTTGCTGGGGCAAGCGATTGGTCAATACTAGTATCTTACGTCATCATTCAGACATTACAGAGATAATGTATACAATAAACGTTGATATGAAAATACCCATACAAATTTCTCCAAATTCCTTGAGTATTGTTTTAACCCATTTACACACAATGAAGCTTTATGACACCCTAAAGAAATTTGATCAGGGAAAAGGATTAGTGGCTTATAACAAGCAATTTCTCCTTTTCTCACAATCTTTTCTACTTATTTGGTATTGATTTTCCAGTTTTAGCACAATTTGAAATGCTGTGTGCAACTTCTTTCAATTTTGACGACTCTAAAATTTTGTCATCTTGTAATGGTTTATATGCCCTGTTTTGACCTCCTTTTCTGGTACAAATACCTTGAAACTTTAAAGGAATGATTGCTCATGATTATTCACACAAAGTTTGATAACATGTTCCTTTTGGGACACAATAAACTTATGTGTATGCAAAAGGCCCAATTTTTAGGTCACCTGACCAAGGGTCATGGTGACATACTGCAATTGTGTTTTGTCCGTTGTCTACACTGTGCGTCAACTTTTTACATTTTCGACTTCTTCTTAAGAACCCTTTGACTGATTTCAACCAAACTTGGCAGGAAGTAACCCGTGGGAAGACACATCATGGAGTTAACACCCTTTGGGGCCCATAAGGGGCCAAAAAGGGTAAATTGTTAAAAAATATTCTTGTCATGAACCTGCTGTCAGATTGGATTAACATTTGGTATTTAGAGTCTTTAGGATAAAGAATCAAGAAAAAAATCTGTTGAGGAATGGATCTGTTGAGAAATGGCTGAGTGGGGGGGGCAAAGGTGGGGGGTGCATAAGGACGTCACAAGTTTAACAAAGGCTTATAAAATGAAAATTTATAAAATATTCTCCCAAATGGGATGGCCTAGAGCTGTGATATTTGGCATGTAGCATCATCTGGTAGACCTCTATCAAGATTATATAAATTATTGTTCCAGGGTCAGAATTAGCCCATCCTGAGATGTCACAAGTTTTACATAGGGCTTAAATAGTGAAAAATTAAAAAAAGATCTTCATCCATTGGGAGGGCCTAGAGCTTTGATATTTAGCATGTACCATAATCTTGTGTACCTCTAGTATAAATTATGGCTCCAGGGTCAGAATTAGCCCTTAATAAAGGCTTATAAAGTGAAAATTTTAAAATCTTCTTCTCCCAAAGGAGAGGGCCTAGAGCTTTGATATTTGGTATGTAGAATCATCTATTGGACTTCTTTCAAGATTGTATAAATTATAGCCCCAGGGTCATAATTAGCCGAATCAAGGATGTCATTAGTTTGATGGAAGGCTTAAATAATGAAAATTTTGAAAAATCTTCTTCTTCCAAACAGGGTGGCCTAGAGCTTTGATAATTAGTGCACCTGAGCATGAAGTGCTCAAGTGAGCTATTTATGATCACCTTTTGTCTGGCGTCCGTACAGCGTTGTCTGTCAACAATTTCTTTAAAAAACTCTTTAAAAAACTCTCCTCTTTAAAAAACTTCTTTAAAAAACTCTCCTCCAAAACTACTGGGCCAATTTGAACTTAGAAATCTTCCT
The DNA here is from genome assembly GCA_946902895.1 of Fragum fragum. Taxonomy (NCBI): domain Eukaryota; kingdom Metazoa; phylum Mollusca; class Bivalvia; order Cardiida; family Cardiidae; genus Fragum; species Fragum fragum. The sequence continues at coordinate 4,270,394 of OX336367.1, forward strand.
TAGGTTGTCTCCTTTAAAAAAAGCTAAAAGAATTGAAATCCATTAAAATCTCTGGTTGCCATGGCAACAAAAGTAAATTTCTATAATAATCTTTAAAAAATTCTCTCCTCCTGACCCAGAAGGTGTAGAGCCTTGATATTTTGCATGAAGCAACAGTATATTTACCTCTTTCAAAATAGCTAAAATCATGATCCTCAGGTCCCAAGGGGTGGAGCTCCAGGGGTGTGTGGTTTATATAGAAATAAAGAACGATTTTTTAATGACAACTCCCCCAAAACCACTTGGCCAATTTGAACCAAATTTGGTCCCCTTCAAAAATAGCTAAAAGAATTGAAATCTGTTCAAAACTCTGATTGTCATTGCAACAAATGTGAAATTCTATAATAGTCTTTAAAAATCTCCTCCTTCTGACCCAGAATGTGTAGAGTTTTGATATTTTGCATGAAGCATTAGTATATTGACCTCTGACAACTTAACTAAAATCATGACCCTCAGGTCCCCAGGGACGGAGCCCTGGGAGGGGATGAATTAAAGGCATGAAGCGTCAGCTCACAGACTTCTATCTTATTTCTGAAATCAGTTATTTAGAGTTTTGGATCCCCAGGTACATATATAGTCTATATATGTTAGTATGGCTCACTTGTATCATAGTCCTAACCTTTACATGAAATTAAACTCCTGAAAGAAAAAGAGCCTTTATCTCAGGTGAGCGTCCCAGGGCCTCTTGTTGGTATACAGCATTATCTGTTGGATCTATATCAAGATTGTATAAATTAAGGCTCCAAGGTAAAATAAGCCCATTCCCGGTCATCACAAGTCTAACATAGGCTTGTACAGTGAAATCATATAAAATCTTCTTCTCCCAAACAGAAAGGCCTAGAGCTTTGATATAATAAATTTGATACTTGGTCAGAATATTTGTGTCCATGATATCTTTGCCATACTCTAATTTGAGTCACAGTTATCAAAAACTAGGTCACTAGGTCTAATATAAAGAAATCCTCTGAGCAGTTTACTTGCTGCTATTCTTGCACATATATATCAAAACTGTGTAAGAATGTTTGTTCTTGATTACTTAGATGAGATTTGATCATGGGTCTCTTTTGTCTGAAATTAAATCAGTTGGGTATTTTTACTTCTGCAGTCATTGGCATAGGTGAGTGCTTTAGGGCCGATGGCCCTCTTGTTTCAAATATTTGTTTTTGATGTAGGAAAGGCTCCCTGCACTTGTGATAGATTACAAATATACATTTTTCAGGTCCAAAAAGAGAAAACTGAGTCGACAAAAATCTCTCCAGTTACAAAAGCGTGTAAAGACATCCCCTTCCTCAGATGAATCTCACTCCAGAATCGGAGCCAACAATGTTCATGATAGTTACACTGGTGGGTTTTTCATTGATTGTCCATTTCTAATAACTTGGGGGAAAATATCAAAGCATTTAACTTTTTACAACACAATCTCTTTGTGTCTATTTTCCTCACCTGATACACTAGGAAACATTATGGAAAGGGGAAGATTTCTTCCCAGTTGATTCCTTTTTTCTCATATTTGTTTCTATTCAATATGGTACTGACCAAAACTTGCAGTATGATATTTGGTCTGCCATTTCTTTTAATTTAGAGCTTTTTTTTACATACAAGCAATTTCTTCGTTTTCCACAATGTTTCTAAAGGTTGTTTCTTAAGATGTGTAAGAAAGAGAGATTATGTAGGAATGGGTTAATTAAACTTTAATTTGGTAGCTATCTATTTAGCATATACTAAAGACTCTGATCAGACTGGGCAGATGCTAAGGCTGATCTGAGTCTTTACCTGGTGCTCATGTTGGAAATGTCACATTGAGTCATGGAGTAGCTTGTCATTATTCCTACTGTGGCAGGAGGCATAGACAAAGATCAGCCTTCACATTTGTGCTGTCTAATCTTAGTCTGAACAACTTCTGAAGCGAAAAGTGAAGGGGACTTTAGGTTTTTACTCCATCCGTCTGTCTGTCAGTCTGGTAAAGCAGTTTACCTAACTAATTTTCTAAACACTGGTATGTATTGAGCTAATTTCGGTATTAAGATCGAAAATCTCTGAAAGTATAATAGCTATCAACTTGAAACTTCATAGATGGATAGACCTCATTGAGGAGAAGTGCAGTGCACAAGAACCACAACTCTTGCTTGCATAATTTTGAGTTATTGCCCTTTGTTTTTTTAAAGACTAAGTTTTGTTTGGGGCATATCTCTGAAAGTATAATAGCTACTAACTTGAAACTTCATAGGTGGATAGATCTCATTAGGAGAAGTGCAGTGCACAAGAACCACAACCCTTGCGTGCATAATTTTGGAGTTATTGCCCTTTGTTGTTTATAAGACTTAGATTTTGTCTTAGGCATATTTCTGAAAGTATAATAGCTATTAATTTGAAACTCTATAGGTGGATAGATCTCGTTGTGGAGATTTGCAGTGCACAAGAACCACAACTCTTGCTTGCATAATTTTGGAGTTATTGCCCTTTGTTGTTTTAAAGACTTAGATTTTGTCCTGAGCATATCTCTGAAAGTATAATAGCTATTATCGAACTCATTGAAGAAATGCAGTGCAAAAGAAGCCTAAATCTAACTGGCTTCAGTTTACTATCAAGCTTTTTAGGCGGGGGATGGCCATGTTTGACATGGCTCTTGTTTCATATTTTACCCACTCTCAAGCCCCAAACACATAAGAGTCAGGCAATCCTTTATTGATGCTCTTGGTTTTAGTTCTATATATAATGACTCCTATAGTTAGTGTCTATTTCTTACCACAGATTTCACAGACGGAGCTTCATGTTTACCTACACCTAGTGCTTCCCCAAAACCCAGTGATACTTTTGAGTAAGTATTCGAAAAGATGTCAGTTAACCCTTATCATGCTGAACCCGGAATATTCCGGTTTGGCAGGAGGAGTAGACTAAGGTCAGACTACTTATGTGCAGGCTGATCTTAGTCTAAACCTCTTGCTTGTACTTTTCCTGCCAGAGGTGTTTATGAAGTTGCTTTCTAAAAGAAATGATTATCTTTGAACAACAAATTCTATCAGTGCTTTCAGCCCTTTGATTTGACAGTAATTCAGTAAGGTAATTTATACAGCATGACAAGGGTTAAGAAAGCTGCCAACTCTGCTTTGATTTCATTTTGCCTCATATGCTCCTCAACCCTATTATCGGTGGCCTGAACCCTTTCCCATTTTGCAATATTTTAGACCTGTCCAAATTCAAAGGTTTTGCAGAAAAAAATTCAAAGTTGATTTTATTTGAAAAATAATCATTCAGTAAGGTAGAAAATATTGTTGAAAAAGTAGAAATAGCTTTGCTCAAGCAATTTCTTCTTTTTCCACACCTTTTTCCCAAGTTTAAAATCACAAGGACATAAAAACCAGGGATTGAACAGGAAAGGTTTAATGTAAATGTAAACGATCCAGCCACTAGAATTGTTTAGTTTTTTTCTGCATCATTACAATTTTGACATCATTTGGAATCAGTACAAAGATAATGATTCATCAAAGTACCAGAGTTCTTCAATTAGTGGCAACATTTAATTTAAAAGAATTTTTGCAGTCTGAATTAGCAAGACGGTTATGAGGTCTGGAACCATTACTGTACCAATTATCGGTGTACTTTGAAAACCTTCTCATCGCAGCAAAAACTGACAATTTCAAATACTTGATATATTTTACACTAACTTAAATGTGTATAGACACAAGAAGCCCTTAATTTATATTGCTGACACCTTGTTATTCTATTCACATATCATAATAAAGATGACCCCTATGACCAGATCTTTTTTTCATTGGCAAGCTAGTAAAAATGATAACTTGGTTTTATGAACTGTATAAGGGCTCTTGCTTGTGTCAATCTAATCATTTTCCTATACAGAGAGAAACTAATAGCATTTCAAAAACGATATCACATATCATATAACTCAAAACTTGACTTTGAACTATATTTTTTAATTTGAATTTTTCTCTACACCATATGACAGGTATATAACAAATAAGAAGAATTTAAGAAAAGACAACTCCTCCCAAACTATTGGATCAATTTCAACCAGATTAGTTAAAAATAATCCTTAGGTGACCCTCTTTGTAAATTGCCAAAAGAATCAAAATCATTTGAAACCTCTGGTTGCCATGGCAACAAAAGAAAAAAAATGCTTTTTGAAAACCTTTCCTCCTTACCAAGAAAGAATAGAGTTTGATTGATTTGCATGAATCATCAGTACATTAACCTCTTTCAAAATTGCTAAAGTCATCACCCTTGGGTCCTCAGGTGAGGAGCCCCAAAAGGGTGGGTATATGAATATAAAGAAGTATTAATAAAAAGACAATTCCTCTCAAACTACTGGGCCAATTTCAACCTAATTTGGCAAGAAGCTGCCCCATTTTTAAAATCACTAAAAGAGTTGAAATCTATTGAAAGTGTTGGTTACCATGGAAATGTAAGTTGATTTGAATAAAGGCTTCTCCAGACCCAGACCCTCTTGTTATTATTTTTGATACAAAAGTTACATCATTGTAGATCACTCTTTATTTCTGTTTGCAGGAATTTAACTTCAATCCTTTGACTGAATTATCAAAGCTTTCTGGTACACTATCATTCAACGATTTCACTGAAAAATGAAATGATCAAAATGATAAACTCAGTGATTTGGTTAATTAAGCCCTGCTTTCGTAACATTTTGTCATCTGAATTAGGCTAAAGACATTGCTGACATTATTGGGTTTCCACATAAAGACGTGCTTTTGGAAATTTTCCGAATAAAAGGCACAATTGTCACTCTGCATTTTTTCTTGGCCTCTTGGGAAAATATAGTTTTGTTGTTCACTCAATGAACCCATTTCCACACAACAAAATTTTAGACTGGTCCAAATTCAAAGAAGTTGCAGACAACAATATCAGGTTGCTGGAATTCTAAATGCTTTCGTCTTTTTGTTGAGAAAACACTGTGGTTAATGAATAAATTGCTTAATACAAGCAATTTCTTTATTTTCCACAGTGTTTTCCAAAGCTCTTTAATCTAGGGGTGCAAAAGGAGGGATTATGTGGGAATGGGTTAATAAATGGATTTTACACTGAAATAAACAATTGTCCTCTATATAATTACACTTTTCTTCTACAGCTATGAATTGAGAATGTCCCAGCTAGGATTCCCGGTTTCTATTATTGAAGACAACACTACATATTCTGATGCAACAAACTGGAATACAGATGAAGTTGTGAAATTTTTTGAAGGATGTGGGTTTAAAGAAAATGCTCAAGCTTTTAGAGATCAGGTAGTGAGATGAAAATTTCTTATGTCTTTGTTTAATTTTTGTTCTTCATCAGAAGTAGATGTGTAAGTTGAAACAAGTTTTTGGATAGCTCAAAGGTCAAGGTCACTGGCATGAGGTCAAACATTCACATTGAGCTTGTTCAGCGCATATCTGATACATTTTTGGAGGGATTTCTAAATATTTTGGCACATTTGTTCTCAAACATGAATAGATGTGCCATTTGAAATAAATTTTCAGGGAGCTCTTGAGTTTCAAGATCGCATCTAAAGGTAAATTATTTAAGTTGGCCTAAAATGTTGGCTCTGTACCTAGTTAATCCATTCTCACACATTGATGATTTTTGATGCCCCCAGCTAAGAAATACTTTGGAAAACATTGTTGAATACAAATAAACTGCTTGCTACAAGCTATTTCTTCATTATCCACAATGTTTTCTACCTCAAAAGACAAAAACAATAAAATGTTGCATCTTCTTTAGATTTGGACCAGTTAAATTATATTGCTTGCTAATGGGTTTGTTTATTTATTTATTTTCACAGTCTAATGAGCAGTCTAAAGAGCTTATATAGGAAGGCTTTAGAAATAATGAAAATCAATATGCCCTATTATTATTAGTTACAGATCATATTTCAAGTGAGGGGTAAAAAATGGTGATATATTTTGAATTAACCCATTCCCACACAGTGACGCTTTTGGACACTACTCAAGAAAAAACAATAGCGAAAATATTGTGTAAACTGAAGAAATTGCTTGTAACAAGCAAAATCTTCATTTTCCACAATGTTTTCTATCCAAAATGATGAAAAAATCTAAAATTTCATAAACTTTAAATTGTCATTTGCAACTCCTTTCAATTTGGACCAGTCTAAAATTTTGCCATCTAGGAATGGGTTAAGATAGGACTTGAAAGTTTAAGTTATGCTCTTTTCTAGTAATTTACTTGGTTTACATTTGTTTCTGGTTATTTTCAGGAAATTGATGGACGATCTTTACTACTGATGCAGAGAAATGATGTTTTGACGGGATTAGGCCTCAAACTCGGTCCTGCTTTGAAGATTTACCACAAAGTTGTAAAACTACAAGTCTATAGCCAGGCTGCAAACTTATAGCGAATGAGAAATGATAACTTAACCCATTACCATTCAGTGACGCTTTTGGACACCCCTCAAGAAAACGATTTGGAAAACTTTGTGTAAAATGAAGAAATTGCTTGTAACAAGCAATTTCTTCATGTTACATAATGTTTTCTATCCAGAATGTTGAAAAAGTCTAAGATATCATAAACTTAAATTTGTCGTCTGCAACTCCTTTCAATTTGGACAAGTCTAAAATTTTGCCGTCTATTAATGGGTCAACCTGTTACCAAGCAACACAATTTTGACTGGTCAAAATTAAGAGAAGCTGCAGATGGTAATACTGAGTTGAAATTGAAATCGGGCCAATTGTTAATAGAAAGTATTGTATGAAAAAAGAGAAATTGCATGTTTTAAGTAGTTTCTACTTTTCCTATAATATTTTCCAAAAGCGATATTTGTTCATTTGATAAACATGTGTGATTGTTTTATAATGGGTTAGCCCTATCCATGCTGAATAATTTGACAAGCAGGCTTCATAGACAAAGATCAGACTGCATGTAATGTGCAAACTTATCTCCATCTTCGCTGCCTACTAACCTATGGGTATTTAAAAAACCGAATTTAGGGTGAATTTTATATATGTGTTCATATATGGGACAGAATGTTCTATGTTGAGACAACAACAAATCATATCATTATTTCAGATCACAAGAACTTTAACCCATTCCCAAACAATAGCGCTTTTTGACACCCATTCAATAACATTGCAGATAGTAAAGAAACTCAGGTTTTTATTTGCAATTTCTTCATCATGCACAATGTTTCAATCTCAAAAGAAAAAAAAAAGATGTCATTACCTAAAATTGTGGTCAGTGACTTCTTTGAATTTGGACCAGTCTGAAATTTTGTTGTCTGGAAATGGATTAAACAAGCCAGGTCCTCTTAGTGCTTCTGTACCAGAATGTCTTTGTTATTTAGAGCAATTGATGGCTCTAGACTGTATATACCAGTATATGGGTTTATAAAGATCTTAATGAATTCTAAATTGACTGATTATTTCATTCCCAAACAACATGTATTTTAATGCTCCTCAAGAAAAGAGCTTTGGAAAACATTTCGAAGAAAGAAGAAATTGCTTGAGTCAAGCAATTACTTCAGTATCAACAATGTTTTCTACTAAAAGAGAACACAATTTTTAAAATATCATGAATTTGTAATTGTCGTCTGCAACTTAAATTTGGACCAGTCAAAAATGTGGTTGTTTGGTAAAGGGTTAAAAGGTGAATGACTTATCTCCTAGTATGACGACAACTTTGAGTGTTTCAGGAAAGATTAGCAGGTTTTAACCTATTACGACAATACAAAATTTTAGTCTGTTCCAAATTGAAAGAAGTTGCAGACTACATTTTCAAAAAGCTCTAGAATTGAAAAAATATGTGCCAAATAGGGTAGAAAATATTGTGAGAAAAGGAGAAAATGTTTGTTTCAAGCATTTTCTCCTTTACCCACAAACATTTTTTTTCCAATTTGGACCTTTCTTGAATATCACTAACCCATAACTAGAGGACAGAGTTTTAGACCAGGCCAACTTGAAATAAATTGCAGAAAACAATTTCAAGTTAAATATATTTTGAAATTCTTTGTCTTCCTGGGACAAAAGCATTGTTAGAAATTAAAAAAATACTTGTAACAATCATAACAATCTTCATTTTCTACAATATTTTCCTAACCTTCTTACTTGAGGTGGTAAAAGTGGGATGGTGTGGGAAAGGGTTTTAATAGGTTACTAGACTTAATTACTACCAAAAAATATCCTGTTCACTTCTAATTTTTATATCTGAATCTGTATCTCAGATGTTTTAGAAAAACAGGTGAGTTTTTCCTTTTCAGGCAAACGTCATCAATCCATGGATTAGATTTGTATTTTCAATAAATCTACAAAAGAGGACATGTAAATATCGTTATAGGGATTCCAAAATGTTGTAACTAGAGCTTATTCTCGCTGCAGTTACAAGCTTTTGGTCGTCTGTCAATTGTATCATACTGAGAAGTGTCCACATCTCAGTATAAGTGTATGTAAAAAGTGGATGTTTTTATATGAGTTTACAAGCCATGTTGTGTTTATTTACAAACTGAACAAACTGGGGGAAACACGAAAGTCTTTCTGTGAAAGAAAAATAGGAAAGAAATACTGTTTTGCTTTTCTTTTAACCCACTCCCAAATGAAACAATTTAGACTGTCCCAAATAGAAAGATGTTGCAAATGACATAACACAGGGTTTAGATTGAAAAAATAAGAGCTATGTGATGTGAAAACATTATAAGAAAGGGAAAAATTGCTTGTAACAAGCAATTTCTCATTTTCTCGCAATGTTTTTCAATAGCTATATTTCTTTGAAGCGTCAAAATGTGGGATTGTGTGGTGATTAGTTTAAATACGTGTGTATACTTTGTATTTCATTTATCTAGGTCTATAAGGTAGGTGCAATGTTCCTGGCATTCCTGTCATCAATTACTATCTGCAAATGCCAAAGTCAAGGTTATCTAGCATGGTCAAGGTCATATAACTTCATTAGGCGTATAACTTCATCGTAGCTCCAGCTTTTTCAAGCTGTAACTATGGGATGTTAGTCGCCCAATGAGGATATATACTCGTATTAATTTTTAGCTAGCAAAGAGTCAGCTTTGAAAGCTTAAGCTTAACATTTCGAGGTCGTCTCAAAGTTCAACGAGTGCAAACTGCCTCGGGAGACTTAATCCACCAAATCCATGGAATGCCTACGCCATAAAAAATAGTTCTTATATATTTCAGTAATATTGCAAATTGTAGAGAATTCTGTTAAAAGCAAGCTATTTATCCCATTCCCCCTCAATTCCGCTTTTTAAGCATCTCAAGAAAAAAAGCTTTGGAAAACATTGTCTACAATGAAGAAATTGCTTGTAAAAAGCAATTTCTTCAATGCCCACAATGTTTTCTACCCAACAATGGAAAGATCTAAATTCAACCATGTTTTGCTAGCTTACAATACTTTCAGTATTTTGATTAAGAAATGTGTTTAGAGCATCAGTTTTACACAAACATACCCTTATATTTTCATCATTTCCATGCATAATACCTCATAATACCTAGTTTATTTAGAGAAATAACATACAGGAAAATAATTTGAGGAAAGAAGAAATTGTCCTACGAAGAGGATTTTTCTCATTTTCCACGAAGTTTTCTTCCCTAAAAGGTGCTTAATTGTCTCCTTTTTGCAAACAGATTTTAATTTCTGAGGTCGCAGACTACAATTCAGGGTTTGTTTAGATTGGAAGATCAGATGTCTTATAAGGTTGAAAACCTAGAAAGAAAAGGAGAAATGGTTTGTCACAATGTTGACGCCATCGTGTCTTTTTGTCTGTCTGTAGACTGCTTTTCCCTGGTCTTAGTTTTGTTTGTCTGTTTGTAGACTGCTTTTCCCTGCTCTTAGTAACGACTATTAGACCTAGGGCCATGTTTTCTTACACTATTATGACCCTCGGCTCAATGAGATGACCTTCGGACTGTCAATCTAGAGGTCCCGGGTTCGATCCCCAACGGCGGCACTCATCCTTTCCGACTATTTGTCTCTCACCAATGGGTCGATAATCGTAGACCTATGTTGGATAGTAGCTGGAGGCTAGGAAAGGATGTAATGGTAGTACTGGTGTGATAAATACCAGGATTCCATTGTTAGGTGCTCCAGCCGCCGCGATATAACTGAAAGATTGTTGAAAGTGGCGTAAAACCCCTTCAAACAAACAAATCAATGAGGTGACCTAATTTTTCAACTAGGTAAAAGATCACTTTTTAAAACCCGTTTCAGGGCTCTAACTCGGATGTAATTTGACCTCGAACCTTGAAAATTTATCAAATGTTTACCATTGCCAAAGCAGACGTCCTTTTATTTTGTAGTTCAATGTCACGAATTAATGTTGGTATAGATATAGTCTCTATTTCTGAGAGCATTTCTACTATGACAAAGTGCTTTTGGAAATATTTGTTAAGTATACCTCCATCCAAGATGAAGAGGGGATATATTGGTTTCAACATAGTCTGTTCATCAATCTGTAGACTTTCTCGTTTCCGTGCTGTAACTCTTGAACTAATTGATCCACAACCATGAAACTTCGTATGATTGTTACCAATGATTCAGGGAAGTGCTCTATTGTTTTGAGGTCTCGTAGGTCAAAGTCAAAATTGTACTTTGATTGAAAGCTTTTTCGTGTTCTAATTCATAAACCGTGTGGCCGTGGACCTTGAAACTTTAAATCCTATCCATGACCAAAGGAGGTGCCCTATTATTTTAGAGTAACGTAGGTCAAAGGTCACTTGTGCTACTTGAGTGTTATAAAGGGGGGGCATAAGTCAAAGTTCAAGTTTACGAGTGGTCTACTTTGCGAGTGTATCTTATCTGGGTTTAACCAGCGAATTTTACTTGAAACTTTGACAAGTATTGGTATTTAGTTTCAGGAGGGTAACCAATATATTAATCTCATTCAAAGAATCTCTGCGAAAGCACTACGTTATCTCTCTGTTACTCAGGGAGTAGCAATAGGTAATAATGGTGGATCTAATTGCCTATATACTCGAAATATAACTAGTTTCAGTTTGTTTTTTTTTCGGGGGGGGGTGCTAGAGTTGTAGCCCCTTATAGGATAAAATCTGTAGAAATATCTACATTACTGTGATATGAAAGAATAGGCTATATGTGTGATAAATTGAATGACGACGTACATAGAGTAACGTCAGAGGCAGTCATTTTACTGTATCTGACGTAACAACGTCATTGCCGTTAGAAATGACGTTACGTTGAGTATAGGAACAATAAAATAAAAGCAGCGTAATATAAAATGATCAAGTAAATGTGCTGAAGATACAACACGGTCCAGCGACCATGACGGCACGCCTGTTTGATCTGATCAAACAAGGTGCAACGGTTCGGCAGGTAGGACATGACATAATGTGGACCAGACAGGGGGTGTTGGGATGGAAGGACAATTCTAACAAATATCAGCACGATATTATGAGCTTTATGTGAAATCTATGCTTACTTATTACACTTATCCTGTTTGTTTATTTATTTATTTAGTGGTCTATTTATTTATTCATTGATTTATTGATCTAATCTATTTATGCATTTATTCATTGCATTTATAGATTATAGATTTCACTAAACGACCATCTTTTCAGCGACTACTCTTTGGTCGTCCCAAGTATGCAAGTCTTATAAGACTTTTACTATATCTATATAGTATTTGTTTGTATGTTTGTTGATATTGTTTTTTTCTTTAATTCATTAACTCATTCTACCACAATTCATCTTTTTACGCTACTATGGGGAAACCGTTTTGAAAAATATCCCGGAAAATGAAGAAGTTGATTCTGGAGAGTTATTCCTTCATTATCCACAATGTTTCGATTCTAGAAGACAAGGATAAATTTCATCAACTTGAAATTGGCATCTGTAAATTCATGCAATTTGGACCGGTCTTAATATTGTCGCTTTGTAATAGAGTTAAGAAAATGGCAAACAATAAGGTTAATTTTGTATGTTGACGACAACAAATGATAGCTGTGTTTATGTATAATTATCAATATAAAATCTTTAGCTGGCTATGCGGCGTCTGTCTCATAACTATCGTCGCTGTTTTAACTCATTGTGACACAATCCCGCATTTTGGCAAACAGAAGAAACGTATTTAAAAAAAAAGTAAGAAAGGAAAATTTTCTACTTTCTTACAATATTTTCTATCCTAAATGGCTCCTATTTCAAAATTGAATGTACTTTGAATTACCATCTGCAACTTCTTTTAATTTGGACTAGTCTAAAATTTTATTGTCTGGTAATGGGTAGAAAACTAGATCTGATACTTCAAGTTTGGATTTCTTTCAGCTTCAACTTGTCCTGGAATCCGAGACAAATTTGGAATGCCGAAATGACCGCCAAGAGACGCCGCTGATGGCGGCCATGCTGAACGTACACGATCCAATCAAGAGAGAGAAAATCATGTTACTATTTATTGAATATAACGCGAACATCAACTGTATCAACATGAGAGGTCAGACGCCATTGATGTATGCCTGTATACTGAATCTGTCCAGAGAAATCAGGATTCTCTTAAATGAGGTATTAATGATATTGTGTATACTAACGGGGCTTCGTCAATTTTACGATGTTCTTAACATCAGCTATGAACGATATATCAATTAACGTTCCACTTAGACATATAACGGCTATTAACACGTAACAAGATGTGTTTGTGAAACACAATGCCCTCGCAACAGGACTAATCATTTGACCTTGGCATGTGACCTTGACCTTATCACTTGACCTTGACATGAGGAGATGCGTATTATGGAGATGTATCATCATGCTAAATATGAGCATTGTATCTTGAATAGGCTGACAGAAATTAGCAATGTTAAGTTTTTTGGTTTTGTAGAGAGACAGACAAACCGACAGACGGACAACGGTAAAAAACATGCCCCCTTTCATTCGATGCGGGGGCATAAAAAGTAAAAATGGTTGGTTAGCGATTTAAATGTCGTAACTACAGCTTGAATAACCAACCGAAATGCTTCACATAAATGTAGATCAATGTCGGAGTTCAACCATTATATTTTGATTTATTTTTATTTATTTATTATTGTTGTTACTTAAGACTGACCATAAGATTTGAAAAATATCGTCGTTAAATATCTAGGTCGAACTTCTTAGTGGACGTGGAAAGCGATCTGAATAATATTTCGTTATCGTGAAAATCTTGGCTTATTCGATATTTCTGAACACGTGTATAAGCTATAGCAAATTTTCCTAGCGCAGATATTTCTGGTATGGTTGCTATTTGATAAGACAAATCATTCTAACCATCTTAAGGGTTCATTTGTGACGACGTTTACAAGGACAAAAGTGGCCCTCCCGCAAAATATGCTGATCATATATAGCAAAATTAAATCATTAAAGCGTTTGAAACGATTTACTTTTTTTTTAATTCTGTTAGCTTTTAAGTTCAAAGAGCCTTATTGTTATTTTTGAGTCGTCTGATTGTGTTAGCAATCAGGCTGTCTTTCCTTCCTTTTCATACTCGATTTGCTTGTATCTGAACCCCCTATGGCTATATTTTGTCCGGGCGTAGGTAAGAAAGTATGATAGTTATCAAAATGAACCTTTATAATGAGCAAAGCAATCAACTTGAATCTTCATAGATTATGAGATATCACCAAGAAGAATCGTTTTTCTTCTGTTTTGTTATCCCCAGCCGTTTCGGCGAAGGGGATGTAGTAATGGTCTCCGTCCGTCATTCCGTCCTTCTGTCCTTCCGTCATTCCGTCCTTCCGTCACTAAACTTGTCCGAAGCATATCTCTGAAAGTATAATTGCTATCAACTTGAAACTTCATAGGTGGATAGCTCTCATTGAGGAGAAGTGCAGTGCACAAGAACCACAACTCTTGCTTGCATAATTTTGGAGTTATTGCCCTTTGTTGTTTTAAAGACTAAGATTTTGTCCGGGCATATCTCTGAAAGTATAATAGCTATTGACTTTAAACGTCATAGGTGGATAGATGTCATTGAGGAGAAGTGCAGTGCACAAGAACCACAACTCTTGCTTGCATAATTTTGGAGTAATTGCCCTTTGTTATTTTAAAGACTAAGATTTTGTCCGGGGCATATCTCTGAAAGTATAATAGCTATTAACTTGAAACTACATAGGTGATTAGAACTTGTTGAGGAGAAGTGCAGTGCACAAGAACCACAACTCTTGCTGGCATAATTTTGGAGTTATTGCCCTTTGTTGTTTTAAAGTCTTAGATTTGTCCTGAGCATATCTCTGAAAAAATAATAGCTATTATCGAACTAATTGAGAAGAAATGCAGTGCCTAAATCTAACTGGCTTCAGTTTACTATCAAGGTTTTATGGCGGGGGATGGCCATGTCCGACATGGCTCTTGTTTTTCCCAACTTAATGTGTGGATATAACAAATATAAACGCAGATCTGTTTAAGAGTTTCACACACCCCCCCACACACACCCCCCAAAACTCTCACACACACGTCAAAAACACTCTAATTAATCGACCTTTCGATTAACCTTTATTAAACCTTTTCTGTGACACTAAAAACAAAACCAAAGTATTTTCTACATTCTAGCAAACAGGTGATATGACTGAAATACTGTTTAAAGTGGCTTTAAACTATTTTCAAACAACCAGTCTAACAAACAGGTACACAGATTCTGTAGTCTTGTTTAGTGGAACTTTGCCGTCGGAGTTTATAATTGTCCAAATCGGAGTCCTTCAGTATGGTGGATTTGAACAAAATTAATGCGTCATGTTTAACCTTTGCCATGATGAGCCCGGAATATTCCTGTTTTGGCAGGAAATATAGACAAAGATCAGTCTGCACATGTGTGTAGTCTGATCTTAGTCTACACATATGTGCGGTATGATCTTAGTCTACACCAACTGCTTGTCTCTTTTAAGCCAGAGTTGTTTATACTATCAGCCCTTTGATTAAATGCAGTTCTGTAGAGGATTTTTATTCAGTATGATACTATAGTTAAAGTCCCCGAAACACTTTATCTCCGAAAGAAAAATTCGAAAGATGCCATGCTCTAACAACTAACAATATATTTACCTCCTATTGGCAATTAAAAAATGTAAAATGTTACAAAATAAAAAAATGCATTAAACGGTTATTATTGTTATAATTCAGTATCATGAAAAATCACGTGATTTCTGTCCAAATGACAAATAGATATTAAGTCTTCGGGCCGAACACTTAATCTATTAAACTTTGTTTATTCTTTAATTCAAAACCAAAGAAAAAAATGTTGCCCGTGTTCGATTGAAAAATAGAGATCAGGTGCTCGAGCCAAACTCTCAAAACAGTTGATAAAACGAATTTAGAACTGAGACATACCATTCAATTATGATAATGATATTGAATTTGGAGATTTCAGTAATGTATTTAGGCTGAATATGTCAGTGCTATTATGAGGTAACTACCAGGGCTTTCCGTAGATTCATTTTTTTATGTATTTTCAGCCTCGGTTATTGTGTAACTTGCAAGATTTCGAAGGTAACACGGCCCTCATGTACGCATGCGCCCTTGGTAAAACTGGAGCAATCGAAACCCTGGTTAATGCCAATATCACCGGACAAATAAAACTCGACCCATATGTCATGAACGTAGAGGGAACTTCTGCCTTCGACTACGCTAGAGAAACGCAAGACGAGATTATTCTTAAAATACTAGGACGACTCGTGAAAGAGGACACTGCTTACAACTACGATACAGAACAGAGAGTCACGCAGAAAACTAAGAAAGGTAAACAAAGAAAAGGCAAAAGCGGTAAGTCTAAGCGAATCAAACAACTCGCAGTCGATGTAAAGAGAGAGACCTGCACAGTTTCAAAAAACTTTGATATTGACGGTGTTGTAAATGACCAGAAAGTTGTGGTTTGGACGGAAGGTACTGATGGTCAGCCGACAGTAGCGGTCAATCCTCACTCAGGTAGTCAATGTGTAAACGACGTTGACCGTGCGCGAACACCGGATGTAAAGATACCAAAGAAAAAGTCAGTGATAATGAATGTTCATCTACCGAAGACATATGACGATGATTGTGACGTCGACACACAGCGGACTGAAGTTATCGAGAGAGCTTCTTCCGTTAAACCAGTCAACGTTGTTTATGATGAACAAGTCCCGTCAACGTCAGGGATAGCGTCGAGTATGACGTCAGATGCCAAAAGTAAACCACGTAAACGTAACGGGAAAAGAACGAGAAAAAATCGAAGACTTCAGACTGAGAACTCGAATGCATTTGACCTAGGAATGATAGCTCCTAAACCGAAAGGATTCGGCGAAGAGGTTGTGTTCTGTAATAAAATATACGGCGCCGATTTATACCCGTGTTCCGGTGGACCGGACGATTGTTACGGTGACGTCGATAAACTCATTGCGAAAATTAAAAGTAAAGTATCCGGTCACATGCATCCAAACTTCACGGACAACTGGGAAAACAACATCAAATCAAAGGGCACCGGTAAAATGGACTGCATGAAAATGTCAGCCGCCGAACGTGCCAAACTACTCAGTCGGACAATTTGGTCCGTATACGGAGCGCCGCTACCACCTATCCCAATAACCGTGGAGACCGTGCAACGTGTAATGTCCGGAATAACGAGATTACGTCAATATTTGGGAAAGGCTAAATACCAACCAGGAAGACTGCTCAGTTTGGATCCGGAAATGTGGTGTATTATACAGAGTATAAAGTTTGAAACGAGCACTAGGGAACAAGTTGAACATGTCTGATTCTGTATTATGAGGAATAGCATTTTAAGATAGACTAAGATAAATAGAGTCTGACTATAACTAAAATATAGATTTATTGTCTAGTTAAAATTGGTAAATCAAATATACGAAAGCTTTGTTTTCTTCTTCATTCACAATTAATTTTTTGTTTGATTTTGATGTTCTTTTGTTTCGTCGGTTGGCAAACAAAAGAAATAACTACAGCTTGAATAAAGCTGTAGTTGCGAGGTTGTTTTGCTTTCGGCATACATGTTTATTCATTTTTGAGTGAGAATATTTCGGAGAATTTCTCCATGAAATGCTTAGCCCATTCCCATACAATTTGGCTTTTTATGGCCCTCAAGAAAAGACTTGAGGAAAACAAGATCAATTTGTCTTCTAACGAAACAGATAGAGGAATTCAAAGTTCTTTCAACTTCTTTGAATTTGGACCAGTCTGAAAATGTGTCGTGTGATAATGGGTTGATTGAAGTATCGCTTCTATCAATTTAGAAATCGATTGACCAACTAACCCAGTCCAACATCAAAAAAAGATTGTTGAAAGCGGCGTAAACCCCCATTCAAACAAACAAAACCAACATCAAAAATTTAGCATGGTCCGAATTCAAAGAAGTTACAGATAGTGGCCTCTCAAAAATCTTTGTCTAATAGGGGAGGAAACATTGTGGACAATGAAGAAATTCATTGTTACAAGCAATTTTTCATTATCCACAATTTTATCCTAAACTTTTTATCTTGGGGTGCGAAAAAGAGCGTGATTGGGTTGGAATGGGTTAATCTATTAATTTATACCAGAAATTCAACAAGCATGTAAATCATTTCGGTTGTTTGTGACATAAACACCCTAACTGCAGCCGATTTAGGATGTAGATGCGACTTTTTTCCCATTTTCACCTCACCATACATTTTGAAAACTAATACTAGGTGATACCTCAGTCCAATTACCTTGCCGAATATCTTCGCAGTCTAACCAGAGGAGGGATCTGTCGCACATTCATTATTCCGATAGTATTTCTGGCTTATTGCCAAACATTACTGACCTGTCAACAACTTCCGTCATTATAATCTGACTGCGATAATGTTTCACCTTGCGGAGACCGACTTGTGTCTACGCTGATGATATAAAACAGGTTAAAAGGTTAAAGTTTTATGTAAAAATCTACAGACGGCCATTGGTTAGAACAACAAATTCGTCAATGTTGAGATTTATGTGTTTGTAAACAAGTGACATTTTATATTATATATCATCGTTGTCGTTCTAAAACGTCGTTTTAGAATGACGACGACGATATTTAGGTTGTCTTTTCCGGTGGCAGCAAATATCCTTTCAGCCATTTGTCACCCATAAATGGGTAGATAATGTAAACCTAGGTGGAATGAGCAGCTGGAGGCTCAGAAAGGATGCAGTGGCTGTAATGGTGTGAGAAATACCAGGAATCTGTAGTCAGTTGATCCAGCGTCTACGATATGACTGTAATACTGGTAAAGTGGCGTGCAATCCCATTCAAACAAACAAACAATATAATGTTTATGTTTTTATGTTGATTATTATTACCATGAAACTGAAGCGTATTATGTCACTGTCAGATAAAGATTTTCTGTGTGGCATTTACGTACATAGCCTAAATATCCGTTAGGTATTTACTGAGTAAAAACCAACTGTTGGTTGTCACAATATTGGTAGAGTATGTTAAAAAATCATTCTAAGGACTTTTTGATTGAAACAATGTACAAAATACACACAAAAATGGTACAAGCATCCAACAAAATAAAGTCATTTTGTCACTTCAGAAAGTTGGTGTTCAAATTTGAACAGTTGTACAAAGTCTGAATTTTCGGATGTAACGAGAAGAGTAGTTTTGTCGGCGTTGTATGTCAGACTCTGTGGTCGGCAAAGTCCGTCACTCTCCGCCAACATAAGCTCCGCCTCCTCGCCGGATGATGATACCGTGTAGATCTGGTCTACATCCGGACAACACACCACCACGTTACCATGGCGATCTAAATCTACACCTTTTGTATGTAGATGCTTCAGGAAATTATACTGCGCTAGTGTGATAGCACATGAAGGGTCGGACATTTCCTCTACATAATATTCAATATCGTCGTTCTTTCCTTCAGCAAATGAAGTTAATGCAACTATATTCACCCGATATTCTGTCCTTGGTTCTTTGTATTCGTTTATTCGAAACGTTAAATAGAATCCTGGTGTAGTTTCTGCGTTGAATATTACTTGACCATCCAAATCCACAACTCGAACATAATGTGTTTCATCCATAGTGATGTTCACGGCAAACATTCCATTATGATGTGCAACACCAAAACAGTTACCAGGTCCTACATCAATAGCTTTTGCCATCTCAATACTGTTACTTTGTAATTCTAGAATATTTAAATTTGATGCATTGGGAGAGGATATCACAACAACATCAGGTCCGATAGCACATATATCATAAACACCATCAGCAATGCATATGTGCGTTAATTGTCTAAAATTGGGACTAAATGATTTTATTTTCGAATTACTGCAGTCCGCAACCACTATAGTTCCGTTTTGCATAATCGCACACCCAGTTACATTCGGTATAAATGTATCATCCTTCAGTCTTACGCTGAACTTGTCCTCTCCTTTAGTTTCAAATTTAGCTCTATACAAAGTATCAATACCCGACATAATCTTACCGAACTCCGGATCAAGTTTCATTGAAAATCGAGTCGATGTGAACTTGCGATGACCTCGTTTTTTCTCACATGCGTCAATCACATTTTCGGCTGTTTTAGATTTTATATACTTGTAAACATTGTCGAATACGTCGTTTTCAATGATTTCTTTCAGGAAGTAAGACTCGGCTCGAAGTTCATCTCGTATATCTTTTGATTGTTTGCGCTTCATGTCTAACTCTCTTTTACATCTATCAAATATAATTTCTAACCGTCTTACAGCTCGAACTTCCATCAGATTCAACCAGTTCAGAATTTCTCGCTTTTTAACTTGTAAATCGTATAGAAACGCTTCCTTCGACCGCTTCAACTCCCGTAGGTCATTTTGCAGATTTTTATCATATTCCTTTAGATCTTCAATCTGTTTGTTGATTTTCTTAAACGGGTTAACTTTATAATCATTATCGGGATCTGCAAGCTCGTCTGGTATGAATTTGACTTTATTTAAACAATGTTTGTGATGAATGATTTTACACACCTCACAACACAACTGATCATGACTGTTACAGAAGTACTTTATAAACTCATCCTCGTGATTGGTACACGGTTCAGAAAACTTGTACTCGGGCAGTGGTTCACTCTCCTCTTCAAATGAGTCTTCCTCACTTTGATAATCCTGCTTCATACATTCCAATGTCTGTCTTCTAAACATGTCATATTTTTGTAGGACGTTTGGATCGAGTTTAGCGATTTCCTCTGCCATTATCTCATTATGCTTCTCGAGTATTTCATCCCACGTCTGTGCACTAGAGTCGTGGAAGGAAGTATCCTTTATGACGTGGTCCCTGTTTATCAACTGGTGGTTCTCAGTCGCCACAAGTCTCCGATGAGGTTTGATACAGTCGGTACACAGAAAATCACCGCATGATTTACAAAATGCACTTGCTGCTTTGATATCGGTCTCCGCTTTTCGAAGGCAAGGTCCACACGATGCCGTTTGCAAATTGAACTTTACTCTTTTTCTGCCCATAATCAATCGTTCTAAATTCACTGACTCCGTAGAAGATATTCTCACCCTTTTGTATTTAGTCTGAACGACATTAAATGTGAAATAATTAGTTTCACAGTATTGTATTACAGTACTTACAAAAGCCAATTACACGCATCACTCATTTTTATTGTTTTAGAGCTTTTCGATAGTGGAAGACGAACGTTTCAAAACGTCATACAAAAATATGGCAATTCAAAAGTCAATGTTATCTTTTGTTTACAAAGAAAATATGAATTAGAGCGAATTGGATAAAGATGGTCAAGCTTTTATGTCTCAACTTTTAACTTGATGTGCGATGAGCCATAATATCCAAAAAATCATGTTACTTAACGAAGGCGTTTGTAAAGTTAAATGCGTCTTCTTACTATCAGGATTAACCGGTTTTAAATACCTAAGGTCGATGACGCTGCCGATCAGACCAAAATCGAGCAAACACGTTCTATTGTAAAAACCAGAGGGCCTAGATCGCTCACGCGAGGCCAGTTCTTTATTTATTAAAGATTATGAAAATGAAACATCAAAGCGGGTCTTATTTGAGAATAGTCATGTAATAGGCTTTTAAATTTTAATATTGATCAAATTATCCCTAGGGCCCCATTTTCCGTGCTATCCATTTGAACCTCCCATTCTACATCTTGTCGAACCAAGGGCGGCGAACGTTCTTCTGATAACAAAGGGGCCATTGGCCCTGAGTCGCTCACCTGAGATAAGGGCTCTGTTTCTTTCAACAGTCTTAGTTCATGTTCAAGTTAGGATTATGATACAAGTGGTCCATACGTTATACATATATAGACTATGAACCTGGGGATCCAAAAGTCTAAACTTTTTCCTCCCTCTTGATCCATGGGTTATAATTTCAGAAATAAGAAAGAAGTTGATGAACTGATACTTCATGCCTATATACCCCCAGGACTCCGCCCCTGGGGACACGAGGTTCATGATTTAAGCTATTTTAAAAGAGGTCAATATACTGATGCTTCATGCAAAATATCAAGGTTCTCCGCCTTCTGGGTCAGGAGGAGAAGATTTTTTAAGATTAATCTGAAATTTCACTTTTGTTGCCATGGCAACCAGAGTTTTAAACAGATTTCAATTCTTTTAGATATATTCAAAGAGGACCACCTAAGGAACATTTCTTCCTAATTTGGTTCAAATTGGCCCAGTGGTTTCGGAGTAGATGTCGTTTAAAGAAATTGTTGACGGACGACGGACGACAGACGGACGCCGGGCAAAAGGTGATCACAATAGCTCACTTGAGCACTTCGTGCTCAGGTGCGCTTAAAAGATGATCTCGATATCCCTTCACTCGTGAAGATGCCTTATGGCCTTGCAATCGATCTGACCAAACGCCATCAGAATTTGGTCAAAATTGTGGCCCTTTTTACAGTATTTTCCTACGATACCTTCCTTTTTACCCCAAACCTCATCCTCATGACTAAATAATAATGCTGACTAGGTTTCAACGAAAACCTTCAATACTTTCCAATGGAACCTCTCATTTTCAATAGGGATCATCCTAATGACCCAACATTCTTCTGAACAAATTTAATCCAGATTGTGGCGCCCAGAGTGTAAACAAAGAAATTCAAGTATCGCAAAATCTCATCATGAACAGGTTGTGCTCAGAAAGGCGAACAAGAGGACCAGTGGGCCGAAGTTCAAAGAGCACAAAAACAGATAAAAGTCCACCATATTATGCTACATACCAAATATCAAAGCTCTACGCCGATTGGTTTGGGAGAAGAAGATTTTTTTTAAGTTTTCACATAACAAGCCTTTGTTAAACTTGTGACATCTTCGAACGGGCTAATTCTGACCCTGAGGCCATAATTTATACAATCTTGATAGAGATCAACCAGAGGATGATGTATACCAAATATCGAAGCTCTAGGCCTTCCTGTTTGTGAGAAGAAGAGTTAAAATGTTCACTATATAAGCCCTTTTAAACTTGTTACGTCTGGGAATGGGCTAATTATCAACCTGGGGCCATGATTTATATAGTATTGATAGAGATCCACCAGATGATGCTACATACCAAATACCAAAGCCATTCTGTTTAAGAGAAGAAGATTTTTAAATTTGTCACTATATAAGGCTATGTTAAACTTGTGACGTCCGGGAATGGGCTAATATTGATCCTGGGGCAATAATATGTACAATCTTGACAGAGGTACACCAGATGATGCTGTATACCAAATATCAAAGCTCTAGGCCCTCCTGTTTGGGAGAAGAAGATTTTTAAACTTTTCGCAATATAAGCCCTTTGCAAAACTTGTGATGTCCGGGGATGGGCTGATTATGACCCTGGGGCTATAATTTATACAATCTTGATAGAAGTCCTCAAGAAAATGCTTCAAACCAAATATCAAAGTTCAAGGTCTTTCTATTTGAGAGAGGTACATTTTTAAAGGTTTCACTATTTAATCCTATGTGGAACTTGTGACGTCCGGGAATGGGCTAATTCTGTCTCTGTGGCTATAATTTATCAAACTTGATAGAGGTCCACCAGATGATGCTATATACCAAATATCAAAGCTCTAGGCCATCTTGTTTGGGAGAAAAAGATTTTTAAACTTTTCACTATATAAGCCTTTGTTAAACTTGTGACGTTCGGGAATTGGCTAATTTTGACCGTTGGATTATAATTTATTCAAAATTGATAGAAGTCCACTAGATGATGCCACATACCAAATATTAGAGCTGTAGGGATTTTAGTTTAGAAGAAAAGACTTTCAGAATTGTCTCAATGTAAGCTTATGCACCCACCCCCTCCCCCCAAGCACGGCCATTTCTCTACAGATGTTTTTTCTTGCACAAACTTGATTGTCCTTGCCCTAAGGACTCTCAATTCCAAATGTGAATCCGATCCAACAGCCGGTTCATGACAAGAAGATTTTTAAAAGTATCCTTTTTTGTCCCTTATGGGGCCCCAACGGGAGATAACTCCATGCTGTGTACAAATCTGAAGCTCCTTCACATGATGATGCTTCCCGCCTAGTTTGGTTAAAATCCGTCCAAGGGTTCTTAAGAAGTCGAAAATGTAAAAAGTTAACGCACGACGCAAGACGGCACACAAAACACGATCGCAATAGGTGACCTAAAAAGGGGCTAAGGGTAGGTTAAAGCAGGCCCCAAGTGGAATTATTCTAAAAAAAACTATATTGGGTCACCAGAAAATGCCACGTGGAAAATAGGAAAGGCCTAGGCTATATTTATCGTCCAAGGACGTTTTTTCTGTTTTTGTGTATAATAGGGTAGGCCCAAATGAGACCTTAGATGCATTGTTCTGACAACTTTTGTAAAGGGTCACCAGGTGATGCAACATTCAAAATATGTAACTACTTGGCGAGCTTAACATTTTATTACAAACAGTAGTATACATTTTAGGACATAAATCATTCTTTTCATAACATTAATGTTTTTTTTTTTCAAAGTTTTGAATGTAAAAACTTTTGAATTTTCGAATATGATCATGTTAGAAAAAGGCAACTAACTCATTCCTACACGATGACGCTTTCTGACGCCCCTCATGAAAAACAATTAGGAAAAATACTGTTTAAAATAAAGAAATTGCTTGAACCAATGTTTTCAACCCAGAAATTTGAACGATTCGAAAATTTCATAAACTTTAGCAAAGCAGGTTAAAAAGGCATCCACAACCTCTTTCAATTTGGACTAGTCTCAAGTTTCTTCTTCCTGTAATAGGATAAAAAGGCATTGCCTACAAAAATGATCACATTAGCTCACATGGATCAGTCCTTGCTCAGGGGAGCTAAAAACAGAGAGGAGTGTATCTGTTTGACCCTTTACCATACATCAATTTTAAGACTGATCAAAGTTGAGAGAAGTCAGAAACAACATATAAAATTGAAAATGTAAGGGAATAAACAATCTATAGGAGAAAACATGGTGGTAAAATGATAAAACTATTATTGAAAGAAATTCTGTCTTATTATACATCTGCTTCTCAAATACATTTTCTTTAGAACAATTAAAGATACAGTTAACACTAGATCATAACTGAAGTGAGAGTGAATCTTACCAGTAGTAATTTAGTCAATTATCTATATGTACCGGATAATTTTGAAATTTTGGCAGATAACTTATTTTGAATTAAAAAATGCCAGCTTTTTTAATTTTCTCACTAGTCATTCCACCAAATAATTCTGGTAGAAAGGGATTAAACCTTTAACTGATTCCCACAAAATGACGATTTCTGACGACCGTCAAGAAAATCAATTTGGAAAACATTGTGTAAATTTTACACCATGTTTCTATCCAGAAAGTTGAAAAAATCTAAAATTTTATACACTTTAAATTGTCATCTGCAACTACTTTCAATTTGGACCTGTCTAAAATTCTACCCCCTGGTAGTGGATTTAAGATTTAAAATACCTAGTATCATTTTGCCATCCCTATGATAATTATCTATTTCTGGACGACAAATTCTAGACAGGTCCTAAGTGAATCACTTTGCAGATGAGATTTTACAGTGTCTTTAAATTGATAATACATTTAGTGTAGAAAACATTGTTAGAAAATGATAAATCGCTTGTAACAATGTTTCTAAATGTGTGATTGTGTGATACATGGTTTATCTTAGAAACTGTTGTAGGAACATTAGAGATTTATTTTCGTCACAAGCGATTTCTCATTGTTCTACTATGTTTTGTTCTTGATAGAATGATATACATATGTACCATGTATTTTCAATATGATTTTGATGTAAAATTGAGACCAGTATGAAAGTCTGTAGTCTGCCAAAGCTTTAACCCATTCCCAAACGACAAAATTTTACACTGGTCCAAATTCAGCAGATTACAGACAACAAAACAAAGTTGGTTTAAATTAAAAAATAAACACCATATGAGGTAGTAAACATTGGGGAAAAGAAGAAACTGCTTGAAAAAAGCAATTTCTTCTTTTCCCACAATGTTTTCTAAAGCAAAAATACGGGATTATGAGGCATGCGCAATAGAATAATCACCTTCATAGGTCAGAGATTTTCCCGCCTGGCAAGATCTTTCGCATTCACCAGTAACATATAGCCAGATGACAGTACAAGTATTATAGACTTGTCTAAATTGAAATCGTTGCAGATGTCAATTGAAAGCACATTTCTAGTTAAAATGTATTTCAAATAGAAAAGAAGTGCAAAATAAGATGTGAGAAAAAGAGAAGCAATTTCCTCTTTTCACAAAATATTTTCTTCAGCTTAGTTTCTTTAGATCAATTTAAAGTTCAGAATTAAAAGCACAATTGGTTAAAATTTATCTTAACTTATGAGTAGATGAGAAAATGTTTGATAACTGTTTAAAAGAAGCTTTAGACTTTGTTAACCCATTACAACACTGAAAATTTCAGACTGGTCCAAATTGAAAGATGTTGCAGACAACAATTAAAAGCATACTCAAATTTAGATTTTTTCAACTTTCTGGAAAGTAAAAATTGTGTAAAATGAAGAAACTACTTGTCACCAGTAATTTCTTCATTCAGCACAATGTTTTCTCAATTACATTTCTTGAAGGCGTCAAAAAGCTTCATTGTGTTGGAATGGGTTAAACACAAAAGACAAAGATTTATAAAATTTCCATGTGCTATAAGCCTTCGTCTGCAACTTCTTTGAATTTGGACCAGTCTAAAACTTTGTCAACTGGTAATGGGTTGAAGAAATAGAATAATAATATTAAGAATAATGTTTTTAGTTTAAAACTGTTAGAATTCTTTCTTTTGTTGAACAACAAAAGCTATATTCTTAATGCTTTGCTAAGCAAGTAGTTAAAATATAGTTTTTGTTACGCCTCTTTAGATAAAAGCTTTGAAAAACGTTGTGGAAAATGAAGAAATTGCTTATATAAAGCAATTTCTTCATTATCCACAATGATTTCTATCCAAAAAGAGGAAACTTATTAAAATTCCATCAACTTCAAAATGTTATCTGCAGCTTCTTTCAATTTGAACCAGTCTAGAATTTTGTTGTGTGATCAAAATCTGGCTCAGTAAGATTTTTGAGACAACCTCCAAAATGATTATTTTCAGACAAACCATTTGACATCATCATTGTTACTCAATTGACCCGTTCCCATACAATCCTCTTTTTTTATGGTTGAAAAATATAATTATGATAAACACTGTGAAAAAGGAGAAATTAGCTTTTCTCCCAGTGTTTCCTACCCAATGTGTCCTTTATATTTTACTTTTGGTGCTTTTTAAGTGTTCTTTCCACCTCTTTGAATTACAATCCATCTCATATCTTGTAAAGTGGATTAAGTCAATCTGGGCATTCCTTTAAAAAGAATTCTTGAGATTCTTAATTATCAGCCTAAAATTCTTGGTAAAAACATGCTTTTTCTTGAAGACCTCAATAAGATTTAAGTTTTACAAATCTTGCACAAAAGAATGCACCTCCTAAAACAAAGGATTTCACAATATCACAGACACAATAAATGACTAAATCTATGAATCTTCAAGACCGGGGTATGACACATGATAACTGGCTGGCTTTTTGTTTGATGACTTGCATTTCCAAGTCATTTTCCAAAGAATGGTAGTGACTCCTGAAATCATAAACATAATTTTTAGCAATTAACAAGACCACCAAAAGCTTTTGCCATGCTCAGAAGCAGGTGCTAGAAAGTGAAAAAAAATAAGTCAAATAAGGCGCTGAGGCCGTTCCCACACAAGAAAATTTTACACTGGTCCAAATTTAAAAGATTTGCAGACGACAATTTCAAGTTGATGAAATTTTATTTTTTTCATCTTTTCTGATAAAAAACATTGTGGATAATGAAGCTATTGCATTTTTTTTCAAAGCTTTTTACTTGAGGGATATAAAAAGTAGAGATTGTTTGGGAATGGTTAATTCTTACAAAAATGTATACAAAGTAGTCTCGCTATATAGTGAGGATTGTTCTTGTGAAAGTGATTATACTAGCCAAGTTTTAAGAAAATATCTTGTATAATGATAGACATAATGACAAACTGAATGTAATATTATGGTTTAGAAGTGATCCAAAATCTTGCTTTAGATTCTTTAATCTTACTTGACCTTTAGTCTCTTGGTTTTTTTTTTTTTTTTTTTTGTGCAGCTTAAATTCAATACAATGATTCCAATCATAATTATAACAAGAAATGACCTATTTATCTGTAGCATAGCCCAGAAGTTGGCTTAACAAGTTACAGAACAATTAGTTAATTTCAGTTTCACCTACCAAAATTCCTGCATTCTTTTCAAACACAAAAGACAATGACTTACATTCTAGTAAAAATGCATTTTGCAACTTCTTTAAACTTGGACCAGTCTACAATTTTTTGTATGGTAATGGGTTAGATTTTAACTCACTCTGTGTTTTATCCATGATGCAAAAGTGTTCCAAAACAGTGTTATCATTGATACATAGGCTACTCTAAGATGTGTTGGCAAGAAATAGAAGTTAATGAACTGTGCTGGTGGCCATATACACCAATCAGCCTGAAATGTAAATGAATCATCATATAAACCAGTTATTATGAAATTATTTAAAACACAAGCACAGCAACACTTGGCTGTGATAGATGTATGGTGGAAAATTGAAGTCCAAATAAGGGCAAAATTCTTGAAAAAGAACTTATAGAATATCTCTCTGATAAGTATGGATTCCACTGATAATAGTGATTACATATATCTGCCCTTGTAATAGTGAACACATATACTTGCCCTTGTAATAGTGAACACATATATTTAAGTTTATAATAGTGAAAATTTATATGTAATGGTGAACACATATACCAAGTTTCAAGTTAAAAGCCCTAATAAAGACAGCAAAATGACTAGGTTTAAAGCTTGTCATACCAACAATGTAGATGCCAACAACGCCAAGATGAATACAATAGCTCTACCTTTGTTCCAAAACAGCCAAGCTAAAGTGATGTGGGTGCAAAATAATTTTACACATTGTAATGCCTAATTCATAAAAATATAACCTTTATCATTTACCTTGGCCTTGTTAAGCTGCAGCTGTTTTAGAATAAAATGTACCATCACACTAAATGTAAGCTCTGTTAAGCTGATAAATAACCTTGAGCCTTTTAAATGAATTGACCTTGAATTAAGATGAATTTTGACAAAAGCTATCTATGTACCAAATTTATGCACTGCATATTCAATAGTCTTGAATTTATCTCCTGGTTACTTTTTGATAGACATACAGTTATATGATTATTAATAGCCTACAGAATATTTTTTCTCAAATGCAAGCAATACAAGCATTTTTTATCACCAACCTTTTCCATTTGGACAACCCAAGCAAATTTAGGTCAGTCTGCAACACTCACTAGAATCGTGAGTCAGAACTCTGCCTTTGACTTTCTTTCTCATGATTGACAGAAGTCACAGCAATATTTGTCATTTTGTCTTTCTACAACAGATGAATGAAGTTATGTTTGATAAGTTGTGATAGTACTGGCAGGAGACATGACAGGAAGCCATAGTTAGGTGCACCAGCCTTCAAAATAAAACTGAAATACCATTCAATATGGCATTAAACCTCAAACAAGTTGGGCAAGTCTGTAATTTTAAGGCCTGGAATGGTAATGTATTGAGGTACTCCAAGGCTACCCACCAAATATACAAATATAAACTTTGCTTTCACTTCACCCACGCTTTCTTTTGCTGTCTTCCCTTCAAGAACAGACATACCTAAAACACAGATAAATTATGTGTATACAAATGTAATGTTTCATCAGTCATTACCAGTGTACCTCATCATGCTTAACCCATTACCACACAATTCCTTATTTTCACATGTTAAAGAAATACAGCTTTGGATAACATTATGAAAAAAGAAGAGATTGCTTGCATCAAGCAAATTTCTTCATTTCCCATGATGTGTTCTACTTCATATAGCACACATAGCAAAAATCCCAATTCTTCTAAATTTTAAAGTATATTCATCAATACCAGAGTTTTTTACAAAATATTCACAGTATTTTGTTTTACAGAAGACCACACAATCCACAGACTGACTTGAGACCCTAACTCACATGTACTCTCTCTAGTAAAGTTAATATTAATTGTTAATAATGAAAACATAAATTCTTAACTTTTTCATACCTTTATTAAAACAAGAGGACCATGATGGTCCTAAATCGCTCCCCTGAGTATGATGGTTCATGGCTTTATGATATAAACAAAATAGCAAAGCCCTCTGTCTAATTATTTTGGAGAAAATGTTTAAGAATTTCTCTTTTAATCCTAGGTATATTGATGATCACACCATATAGCACTAATTTCCTGAATATGGTAATGCTTTGAAGTATAGACATAATACATACCAAGTATAAAAGCTGTAAGCCTAATGGTTTAGGAGAAGAAGGTTTTCAAAGATATCGTTATTCATTCCTAACTAAAATTAGGAATTGAACAGAAAAGGGCTAATTTTTATAAGTAATTTGGTAGAGGGTCAATGGCTGATGATATGTACCAAATATCAAAGCTCTAGGCTTTATTGTTTGGGAGAAGAAGATTTTTAAAGATTTCCTTCTTTATTCTTTTGTAAAATCAGGGATCGCACAGAAAAGGGCTAATTTTCAGAGTATGATAATTCTTGGAAGTATTTTGGAATAGGGTCAATATTATGATGATATGTACCAAATATCAAAGCTCTGGGCCTTATGGTTTGGGAGAAGAAGATTTTTAAAGTTTTCCTTCTTTTATTCTATTAAAATCTGGGATCACCAAGAAAAGGGTTAATTTTCAGAATACGGTAATTCTTTGGAGTATTTTGGAACAGGGTCAATAGATGATGATTTGTACCAAATATCAAAGTTCTAGGCCTAATGATTTGGAAGAAGAAGATTTATTAAGATTTCCTTCTTTATTTCTATGTAAAATCAGGGATTGCCAAGAAGAGGGCTAATTTTCTGAATATGGTAAATCTTTGAAGTATTTGGTAGAGGGTCAATATATGATGATTTGTACCAAATATCAAAGCTCTAGGCCATATGGTTTGGGAGAAGAAGATTTTTAAAGATTTCCTTCTTTATTTCTATGTAAAATCAGGGATCACAAAGAAAAGGGATAATTTTCAGAATACGGTAATTGTTTGAAGTATTTTGGTAGAGGGTCAATAGATGATGATTTGTACCAAATATCAAAGCTCTAGGCCTTATAGTTGTGAAGAAGAAGATTTTTAAAGATTTCCTTCTTTATTTCTATGTAAAATCAGGGATTGCCCAGAAAAGGGCTAATTTTCATAATATGGTAAATCTTTGAAGTATTTTGGTAGAGGGTCAATAGTTGATGATTTGTACCAAATATCTAAGTGCTAGGCTTTACTGCTTGGCAGGAGAAGATTTTTTAAGGTTTTTCACCCCGTTGACCATGGCAACCAGAGTTCTACATGGATTTCAATTCTTTGAAGTGTTTTGAAAGAGCATGACCTAAGGATCATTTCTGTGAAGTTTTGTTGAAATTCCATGGTTAATCTAGGAGGAGAAGATTTTTTTGTAATTGTGAACGGAAGGACGGATGGACGGACGATGACCAATCACAATAGCATTCCCAGAGCACTTCATGCTCAGGTGAGCTAACAAGGTACGATTGTAAATCATCAATGTCCCTGTAACAGCAAAATTTAAGTGTGACCTTGATGAATGACCTAAGTCTTATCAGGAGACCTTGACATTGGCATATTAACTAAAGCTATCTAAAATCATATCTAATATGAGCATTACACTTCAATAGTCTTGATATAACAAAGCATTTATTTCTGGATAAAACTTTGCTATACAAATCAAGAGTTTATTTCTCTATGATATAATACTTGAGAAAACATTATGGAAAAAAAAGAAATTCCTTGTAATGAGCAATTTCTTCTTTTCGAACAAGTTTTTCTATCACATAAGATGGTTAAATTTTGATTTTTACTTACTTTATAATGACATCTGATAACCCTTTGAATTTGGACAGTAAAGGGTTAAGTTTTTAACAGATAGACAGAATGGTAGACAGACAAATAGCCCTTAACCTATTCCTCTTCTTCAGGCGCCACAAGAAAGAAACTTTGGAGAATTTTGTTGAAAATTAAGAAATTGCTAGTGAAAAGCAATTTCTTCATATACTCAATGTTTTCTAGACTAATGACAAAGAATTTTGGAGTTCCATCAACTTGAAATTATCATCTGCAACTTCTTCCAACATGGAACCAGTCTAAAATTTTGTTGTTTGGTAGCGGGTTGATCATTCAAAGCACTGAAAGCAGGGAAATAAAAAACCACTTACCAAAGAAAAAAGCAGAACAAAAGAAGGGTGCAGCTACAGCCTGGTCTGCGAGTATTTTTTTGAACACAGTAATACCAGTCTTTCCTGGTAGATATCTATCTAACAACTTATACCAAACATGGTTGAATGGACCGAGAACAAAACCCATACAAAACATTCTACCTACAAAACAAAGAAGAGCTATCATTATTATTACAGTCTACTCCAAAAATAGAAAGATCTGTAGACAACATTTCACAGTGCATCAAAATTGAGAAACAAGAATCTTACTGGTTAGAAGCAATTTCCTTATTATCCACAATGTTTTGTTCCCAAAAGGACATAGATTTTTTTCTAACCCTGTCACCTAAAGAAAAAATGTGTCTGCATCTTCTTTGAATTTGGAAAATTTGCTGTCTGGTAATATATTCCATTTGCTGAATTCTTGGATGAAACTTTTTTATATGCCAGAGATGCAACCTTTATTAACTTAGCCTACCTAATGCTTTTGGGTAGATTTCATTAATCCATTACCATGTAATAGACTAAAAGTAGTAAGCATTTTAAGGAATGATAAGCACTATAGGCAGCTGTCCTGAAGATCCCAAATCTTATTTTTCTTTCATTTCCTATTTTTTCACTGAAATTCTGATAAAATTGCCACGCCAACTGACTCCATTGGCAACTACCACTGACTCCCCTGGCAACACCCACTGGCTCCATTTGCAACACCCACTGACTCCAGTGGTAACACCCACTGTCTCCATTGGCAACACCCACTGACTCCACTGGCAACAACCACTGACTCCATTTGCAAGTTCCACTGACTCAAGTGGCAACACCCACTGACTCCAGTGGTGACACCCACTGACTCCATTGGCAACTACCTCTGATTCCACTGGAAAAACCCACTGACTCCATTGACAACACCCACTGACTCAAGTGGTGACACCCACTGACTCCTGTGGTGATCCCAAATGACTCCACTGGCAACACCCACTGACTCCACTGGCAACACCCACTGACTCCTTTGGCAACACCCACTGACTCCATAAGCAAAACTTACTGACACCACTGGAAACACCCACTGACTCCACTACAAACACCAACTGACTCCGTTGGCAACACCCTCTGTCTCCAGTGGTGACACCCACTGACTCAAGTGGCGACACCCTCTGACTCCACTGGCAACACCCACTGACTCCATTGGCAATACCTACTGACTCCATTGGAAACACCCCCTGTCTCCATTTGCAACACCCACTGACTCCATTGACAACACCCACTGACTCCATTGGCAACACCCACTGACTCAACTGGCAACACCCACTGACTCCATTTGCAACAAACACTGACTCCATTGGCAACACCCATTGACTCCACCAGCGACACCTACTGACTCTATTGGCAACACCCACTGACTTCATTTGCAACAAACACTGACTCCATTGGCAACATCCACTGACTCCACTGGCAACACCCATTGACTCCACCAGCGACACCCACTGACTCTATTGGCAACACCCACTGACTTCATTTGCAACAAACACTGACTCCATTGGCAACATCCACTGACTCCACTGGCTACATCCACTGACTCGATTGGCAACACCCACTGTCTCTTCTGGCAACACCCACTGACTCTGTTGGCAACACCCACTGACTCCAAACACCCACTGACTCCATTGGCAACACCCACTGACTCCACTGGCAACACCCACTGACTCTGACCAAAAGTTCTGCTTTGATACCCAATGGTGTTATTTTGCAAGACTTATACCAAGCACCATGTAACAAAAAAGTGGTACGTTGGCGATCTAAATGTCATAACTATGGCTTATTCAAGATGTAGTTACGATGTTTAAGTTGCAAGACCATGGAAAATTCTTTAGAAAAATATTGGCCAATGTCTGAGTTCAATGTTAACATCCGGTTCAAATGAATTATTTGATTGGTCAATTGATTCTTTGATTGACAGCCTTGATAGGTCAATTTCACAGATATCTTATTTATGCTCTGTAATTCTTTTAATTCAGTTCGTTTCCTTTTTCAGAGGTTAGATAAGAGAGGGGTAACAACAATCTAAAGTTCTTATTTCTCCACGAAACCTTATGTTGTAGGTACTCATTTGAATCATTTCAAAGAGACAATTCAAATGAGTACCAACAACATAGGGTTTATTGCAGTATTGGTGAAATATTTAAATCTGAAATCTACCCTCTATCTGAGGCTCTGTTGTTACAAAATGGTCATAAGTAGTTTTCTCTCTTTCTCACTAACTTTTTCAAAGCTTCTTCAAACTTATCAAAATTCCAGGAATCAATTGTAGGTACTCCAGCCACCCAGATTTAACCCATTCCCACTCAGTGACGCCTTTGGATGCCCCCAGGGAAAAAAAGCTATGGAAAACATTGTGGAAAATAGAGAAATTGCTTATAACAAGCAATTTCTTCATTTTCCACAATGTTTTCTACCCAGAAAGTTAAAAAAATCCAAAATTTTATCAACTTTATATTGGCGTCTGAAACTTCTTTCAATTTGGGGCAGTCTAAAATTCTGCCGTTTTGGAATGGGAATGAAATACTGTTAAAAGCGGCATTAAACCCCATTCAATCAATCAATCAAATTTATCAAAGGATATTTGAAAATTGATACAGTATAATAAAAGGTAAAACAAACCTGTTCTTCTATAGTCGTATTTCTGGTGTTTATTTGACAACATTTCTATATTCTGTGTGAAGAAATCTCCAGTGGCCAGTAGCCCACCACATATCGCTGTGTTTGTGACCAGCAAATATCGAGAAAACAATAATTTGGATGCATTTTGAAGCTTGCTCACTATTGCCATAGCAATTCAAAATGTTCGACTCAATTTCAAAATTCACCCAGTGTCTTGACAAAGGAATAGTGACACTTAACCTGTCAGTGTGTGTGCAAAGAAATGAACCTTTATAGTATTAAACCAAGGTCATTTATTATGAAATAAACAATGAACTGTTTATATGCTTTGGGTGGTCTACCATGGTGGGTCCTCAGAGCTTTCAACAATCTGAAATTTACAACAATATTGTGTTGAGGAGAGAAATAAATCAATTAAGTTCCTGTCCAGACAGGGATTTTTGTTACCTATCAAGCGAAAAAGGTTTCCTGGAAAGTGTAAAGAATTATCTCTCAGGGTGTTTGACTCATAAACCAGGGTATTGACCCTCAAAAATCTGAAACACTCCATTTTACAAATTTATTTCAAGGGTGAGGGGTCATGTTGACCCCCTTGAGAGAAATTTCTAAGGGTCAAAAAAGGATTTCTTGATCCCTCAACTTTTAAGAGATGCAAGAAAAGTTCTGCTAAGCATTAAACCTTCGTTATACTCATGATTTGCTGTTATGTTTCATTGTGAAGAAGTCAAGTTGCTCCTCAATTTCAAATGCTAGCACAAGCCCTAGAAGGACTATGCAGGCTGACCAGGACGAACTTGAAACTCTTTCAAATCATAAAGGACTACCTTATCACACCATGGTGACCACTTGTTGACTTACAGTGGATTTGACCCCAGCATTTACGTCCAAATATGCATCTATTTTCATCAAACATCAATGCTGCTGGGTGCCAAAGTTATAAAGAGAGAAAAACATGCAATCTGTCTGTTAGACCAAGGTCCTCTACCTTTCAGGGCTAGTACCCTACTGATTGATAAAGCTAAAGATTGATTAACCTGTCACAAAGTTTCTATAGATATTCAATGTACCAAATGTATAACTCTTTTTCCTCATGTGTTACCGTGAAAATATCATGCTTCTCACCCTGACAGTATTATACACTGTTATACAAAGTTTGACAATGTTGTACAAGGTCACAACATTTTTACAGGATAAAAACATAGAAGCAGTTTACCATTACATGATGATGTTGTAATACATGACAATTCCTTTATTAAATCATTGAAATACTTATGAAAAAGAGTACAGCATAATTGTCCTATCCCTGATGCAACCCAATTTTTCTTGTAGACCGAAAAGCAAAATCTTTATTTACATAGATTGATTCTCGGTTTTCAACTCATCGGTTACCCAGGCTCACTAAAAGCCGGAATCCATCCGTTGAAATGTTATTGGATTTCGCGGTAAGTGTAAAGGTAAACATCATTATCATATTTTGTACAAATTTAACTATATTTCCATTCAGACTAAATGTCTCTTAATATGTTTCGTGCGTACTTTGATAATTATGTCATATGTTTTATGTATATTTGCTGAGGAGTTACCGTTTATGTTTGCTTCTGATGCAATTAGTAAGAGTTCCACTTTTTAACCCTTGCCTTTGAAGGTTCAATTATTTCAATGTCAAGGGTTAGAAACTAGATCTCATTAAATGCAACAGACTTACACGCAGGAACACGAGACAAATTGCATCAAATGTCAACAGCTTGATTTCTTTTTATATAGTAAGTCAGGGTTGTTGTTTTTTTCCTTGTTCTTTACCAGGGGCCTATAAAAGGCTCCTTCCCGTTTCAAAAAAGGTTCTCATATTTCACTTGTGGCAGAGAAATTTCCCAAACTTACAGGTTATTTTTGCATTATATGGATTTATTTTCTTCAAAATTTGTTTTGTTTATTATTTCTATTCATATTATTACTTGTAAGTCCCTTAAATATGGTTATTTGTCATTGAATCTTGAAAATGATGCATGAATCTTGCTTTTATTACTTTCTTTTATTTAACTTATTATTCCCAATTCCCAAAATTGGGCGAAAAATTCCCAAAACAAACAGGCTAAGGCCTCTTCCCAATTTCCAGAAAAAAGCCCTGTTAGTGCAAGTTTGATTGTTTGATTATAGATCTTGATTTGTAAAACTAGTCAATGTTTTAAGAAATCCAGCCTATCTAAGTTTGAGGTATAGCATGCATATTTCTTACTACCTTTTAAGCCATTCCCACACAATGATGCTTTTGGACGCCCCTCAAGAAAACAAGCAGTTTCTTCATTTTACACAATGTTTTCTACCCAGAAAGTTGAAAAAATTGTAGATTTATTAAGCTTTGAAATGTTGTCTGCAACTCCTCTCAATTTCGACCAGTCTAGAATTTTGCCATCTGGTTATAGATTGAATATGTCAACTTCAATTCATGCACATCTTCAGAAGGTGACAATAAGTGAAAGGTTACAATTATTTATTTTATATGCAATTACAATTATTGTTTTATATAGATTTAACTTTTTATTTCTTTGAAAAATCTTTATTTACAGTTACATAACTAATGCATAATTCTGCTCGACACACATAGTTCTGTGCACACACCACCTAATACCTTCCAAAAGGAAGAATTAGACTGATTCGATTTTGTGGTGTAATATCTTAATTGCAAAATCCTTAATAATAATAATCATAAATGTTCGATTTTTCATTATTTGCATATGTTTATGGTGTTCTGAAATTTTGTACATGAATTGTAAAGCGCTCAGAATTTTGTGGGAATGGATTAAATTAGGGACTCCTATAAGTTTAAGTAAGGACCCTTATGACACTGACTGCAGAGCCCCTTAAAGGCCCGTCTTTGTTGATGAAATACTAAACCCTTGCAAAATACTCCCTCTATCAGTATGAAATATAAAATACATTTTTCCACTTGTCTCAGGAGAAGTTAGATATGATTTTCTACTTGTCTTCAATTGAAATGAACTTGTCTGCAATAAAAAAGAGAAAAAACAATGTTTTGAACACAGGAATTTCTTTACAGGAATATTTTCTACCCTCCAATATTAACATCATGATAATTTTCCTGTCTATAATGTGTTAGCTTTAAGATCTTTTTTGTACTTTTCAAAGATTTGCCCTGGTAGTGGTATTTTTACTTGGCTTGAACAAGTAGCTTTGAAAAATGTAATTATCCACAAGCAAAATAGCTCATATAGACAAGTTGGGTGTGGGAATTCAACACGCCTGATTATTAAATCATTATCGTACAATGACGCTTCTTGACACCCTGAATAGATATGTTAAAAAAAATTGTGGGAAAAGAAGAAATTTCTTGAAATAATAAAGCAATTTCTCATATTCACAATGTTTTCTACCCTTTTTGGCACTTATTTTCCAATTTTAGTGCAATTTGAAATGTTGTCTGCTACTTCTTTCAATTTGGACCAGTCTAAAATTTTGTTGTCTGGTAATGGGTTAAATAAAATCTGTGACATTTCAGATAGTCCATTTCCAAAGGCAGCAGTCAAAGAATCTTAATCATGGGATCGGTCGTTGGAAAGGTCATGGAAGAGAATTTCAAGAAGCAGCAGGTGTTTATGGAGAAAAATCAAGAAGTCATGGTAAATTTTAGTTTTCATATATAAATATAAAAGACAGATCAAAGAATAATAGAAAGATAGATTACCTGGAAAATTCCAAAGTGAACTTCTTTACCACTTCTACCTTCTATCTGAGTCTTGTGTGGCTGGATGATGAGGGCGGAGGACTCATGATCTCATTACTAATTAGGAATGGAAGATCGTGGATAAGCAAGTTGTCTCATGGATATACGGAGCCCAAATGATTCCTAGCACATGCTAGATGCACTTGTATAATTAAGTTAACTACCCTGTGATATAAATGGAAGATTGTTCGAAGTGCCATTAAACAACAATGAAACACTTTTATTTAAAACTCTTAATGTTACTCTATCAGATTACAAAATTTGAGTTCTTGTTTAACTCAACCTATTCTAACACAATTCCACTCTTTTATGACTGTTAATTAAGTAGCCAGGCTTATTGAAATCTCTCTGTTTGGACAAGGAACAATTACATTTCAGATCGGACGTAATTTACAAATGCAGAACCAGATGAGGGAACGCCAGATGGCCATGATGATTGCTCGACAACGAGATCTCTTTCACTTCTACTGTGTGTTTTATAGTTTTGTTGTATTGGGAGCTGCTGCAGGGTAGGTTAACTCATTTTTATTTGGCTTAGACACATTTTTTTTACACAGGGGAAACACTGTTTTATGCTATGTCTACTTTCGCCTGTCAGTCTGTCAATCTGTTAGCAATTTTTTGCGTGAGGAACGGCTTCTACTGTTTCAAATGGAATGAACTGCATCTCTAGGATGTGTATAGTTGTATAGACAAAATTATTGTTATCCCTCAAGTTGTTTGGCAATTATCTGCCCTTGACTTAGCAGATATCATAGATTTCACTGATGAGCTCGTTGATGGACTACTCTGTGAAGCTCTTGTCTTATATCTCCTTGAAGCTATAAGAAAACGCTTACAAAGAATGTTTATTTTGTGTCTTATTTTATGACCAGTTTTTGGTTGGCTCGTCAGTGTTTGTTACACAAATTCTTGCTGTAATTCAAGTTAAGCACAGTTTTTTTGGAATAAATTGTTGAGCTATAGTCATCACCTTGACTTTTTTACATTGGTGTGGCAGACTTCAACCTTGGTCATATTTCTGTTATCATTCAAAATATATAGTTTAACCCTTTCCAACTCAGTGATGCTTTTGGACGCCCCTCAAGAAAAACAATTGGGGAAACATTGTGTAAAATGAAAAAATTGCTTATTGTAAGCAATTTTTTCATTTTCCACTATGTTTTCTACCCAGAAAGTTAAAAAAAAATCTAAAATCTTATCAACTTAAAATTGTCGTCTTCAGCTTCTTTCAATTTGGACTTGTCTATAATTGTGTTGTCTGGAAATGGGTCAAACTTGGCAAGTGTGTTCACTATCAAAAGAGAAATTTATACTATTGACCCATTACCCAAAAATTTTAAAACTGGTCCAAATTCAAAGAAGTTGCAGATCACAATTCTTTGTTGGTGAAATGTTTAGCCTTCTTGGGTAGAAAACATTGTAGATAAGAAGAAATTTCTTGTTTAAGGAATTTCTTCATTATCCACAATGTTTTCTAAAGTTTTATTATTGAGGAGCGTGAAAAAGTTGGTATTCTTCTTTTTTAGTTAAAATAACTAATTTTATGTCTGAATTACCTGAACTAATATTGAAGGTTGATTGATTGTAAGTATTGGTTTTAACACCATTATCTCAGTTATACCAGTGGCAGCTGGTGTACCTAACCACAGTTTCCTGTTATTTCTTACACTAGTACAAGCACTATATGTACAATTGGGGCCATAAGGTCACACCACTTATCACTCATCCATTGTTGGAGTGATGCATATCATAAATGTTGGAAAGACTATTTTCAGCACAGCATGTTTCTTACTTAGCAATGAAGTAGTTTTAAGCTTTCAGCCAGAGGACTGTTGTCTAAGTATCAATTTTGTCATAATGTGTAACTGTCCTAGCATGACTTAAAAATCTTCTCCTCAGAAACAGCAGCATTGATTTCAACCAATTTTCATCATGATAATCCTCGTGTTACTTTTTTAGATTCATTCAAGAAATTTAGGTTTGCTTTGGAAATGGTTGTAATTGGCATGAATTAATTTCCATATAAGGTATATAGTGAAAACTTTGAAAATGAAAATAGCAGAAACTTAAGGAACTGAACCAAGTTTCAAGGAAATAATTCTTGGGTGAATCTTTCCACTTTTGTGTAGGGAATTTTGATCCGGGGAAACATGTCTTATATAAGAAATTTGTGGATTGAATCAAACAGAATTTCACAGAAATTGTCCCAAAGTGACCCTTTATTAGATGCCGTTAAGAAATTTAAGAGTTTATTTCCATGTATGGTATGTCACTTGAAAAATTTGAAGATCTTCTTCCAAGTAACTA
Source organism: Fragum fragum (assembly GCA_946902895.1). NCBI lineage: Eukaryota > Metazoa > Mollusca > Bivalvia > Cardiida > Cardiidae > Fragum > Fragum fragum. The sequence goes on from OX336367.1 coordinate 4,310,788, forward strand.
CTGCATTAATATCAACCAAATTTCAGAGGAATGATGCTTTGATGACCCTTTCTCAGATTTCTTGAAGAAGTTTAAAAAAGATAAAAAAAGTGCCCAATGTCAGTAAGAGACCAATTAATATCAAGTTATCCCTTTCCTGTTTCTCGAAATTTTAGACTGGTCCAATTTGAAAGACTTTGCAGACGAAAATGAAAAGTGAGTGCAACTTGAAATGAAACCTTTTTATGTGGAAGAAAATAATGTGATAAAAGAAGAAATTGCTTGATTCAAGCAATTTCTTCTTTTTTCACAATATTTTCTTAATCATGAAATTGCATGGCAGTAAAAATCAGTGATTGTACAGGAAAGGGTTAAACAGCTAGACTGAGCACATTTAATGCATAAAAGTAAGTTGCCTACCCTTCATAAAATTACAAAGGAAATAATACTTTCTGGCATGAGTTGCCACTTGGGATGTATAACAAAATAATGATTAATTTTTAAGGTCGTTGATCTGATTCAAGAACTCAATCGCTAGTTCACTAAATCTTACAATATTACCATCCTGTTTCAGTGCGGCAAAAAAGAAACCACCTGCTGTTATTCCACTTATTCCTTTCTCAGTGATATTTGCCTACCAATATGATGCAGCTTATGGCAATAAATTGACCCGAATCAGGGGTAAGAATGTTTTATTAACTGTGAAAATGATTGTGCTAGGCTTCTGAGCAACATAGTAAGAGCTCAAGTTTTGCTTGACCCATTACCAGACTGCAACATTTCAGACTGATCCAAATTGAAAGAAGTTACAGATGACAAGTTTGAGTTGATGTAATATAAAAAATTTCTTTGTGATAGAAAACATCGTAGGTAATGTAAAAATTGACTGGAACAAATAATTTCTTCATTTCCAAAGCTTTTTTGTTGATGGGAGTCAAAATGGGATTGTGTGAGAATAGGTTAAATGTTGAAAAAAACATTTAACCCATTCCCACACAAGCCTGCTTTTTGATGCCCCTCAAGAAGAGGTTTGGAAAACATTGTGGAAAAGGAAAATACTGCTTGAAAGAAGATAATAAAAAATATAAAATTTTGTAAACTCAAAATTTCTGTCTGCAACTTTTAACCCATTACCAGATGGTAAAATTTTAGACTGGTCCAGATAGAAAGGAGTTGAAGACAACAATTTGACTTTTATGAAATTTTAGATTTTTCAACTTTCTGGATAGAAAGCATTGTGTTAAATGCAGTAATTGTTGTTACAATCAATTTATGCAATATTTTCCCAGTTGTTTTCTTGATGGGCATGAAAAAGCATAACTGTAAGGGAATGGTTTAACCTTAATTTAAAGCTTATAAAACTTTGGACTTTATTTACCTTTGGGGTAGAAAGTATTGTGGATAATGAAGAAATTACTTGCAACAAGCAATTTCTTCATTTTCCACAATTTTTTCCAAGACTTTCTTTCTTTGGGGCGTCTAAAGCGTCACTGTGTAGGAATGGGTCAAATAATTGGACAAGTCTAAAATTTTGTTGTGTGTGTTAAACAAGAATGGTATGATGTATTATGATTGTTGTACGTCTGCTGCCTTTTATAAAATGATGTTTATGTCTGCTTCTGTCTTTCAAGCTTGGCTTTTAACCCTTTCCTGTTTTTGGAAATTTTAGACTAGTCTGAATTGAAAGAGGTTGCAGACGACAATGAAAACTGGATGCCATTTGAAATGAAACCATCCTATGTAGTAGAAAATATTGTGGAAAAAGGAGAAATTGCTTGTTACAAGCAATTTCTTCTTTTTCCACATTGTTTTCTTGAGTATAAAATCACAGGAACGTAAAATCCCGTATTAGAACGGGAAAGGGTTAATATTTAAACCATTCCCACAGAATAACCCTTGTAGATGCCCCTCAAGTAAAACAATTGGGAAAATGTTGTGCAAAATGAAAAGTTGATAATTTACTGTGATGGTGCTTATTGTACAACCCAAAACTCGTCATAGGCTTGTACTTGTGTCTAGAGTGGTGACCTTGACACTTATCCTGCTTTAATAAAATGGCTTTTATTTTGATATACCTAATATATACATATCATGAATTTATCTCATAAAGAACTCTGTCAGGTCATCTTTAGCTTTCCTTTTGAATTTTGTATGCTGACCTTGACCTTTGTCCTACTTTAAGAAGTTACTTTAATTTTGATTTGCCATATGCATATCTTGATTATATCTCATACTGGGTTCTGATAGTTCATGGAGTTTCTTTTTATGCCCCTTTATCAATAAGATTAGGGGCATAATGTTTTATTGACGTCTGTCCGTCTATCTGCGAGCAGTAAACTAACCTTCATCTATTAAGGTCAAGGTCACTTATCAAGGTTTCTTAAGGCTGTTACAGTCGCATGATGTTTCACAAACATGTCTTTATACATCTAGAACATTGATCCTTATTTTGATCTACTTTAATGAAATTACTTTTATTTTAGCATACCTGATATAAATTTGTAATTATATTCCATTCCCTAGGTGACCTAGACCTTACCTTTGACTTCTTCATTTTGATATACTTTATAATTTTCATGGTTATATCTCATAAAGAACTCAATGAGGTCACAGGCTTTCACTTTGCACCTATCATGGTGACCTTAACTTTTTATCTACTAAATTGATACAGCTATTTTTATGCCCCCACCACTTAATGTTTGGCATATAAATTTGCCTTTGTCCGTCCTTCCGTCCGTCCCGAAATTGTCCAGGGCATATCTCTGAAAGTATAATAGCTATCAACTTGAAACTTCATATGTGAATAGACTTAATTGAGGAGAAGTGCAGTGATCAAGAACCACAACTCTTGCTTGCATAATTTTTGAGTTATTGCCCTTTGTTATTTTAAAGACTTACATTTTGTCCGGAGCATATCTCTGAAAGTATAATAGCTATCAACTTGAAACTTCATAGATGGATAGACCTCATTGAGGAGAAGTGCAGTGCACAAGATTCAAGACTCTTGCTTGCATAATTTTGGAGTTATTGCCCTTTGTTATTTTAAAAACTTACATTTTGTCTTGGGCATATCTCTGAAAGTATAATAACTATCAACATGAAACTTCACAGGTGGATAGTCCTCATTGAGGAGAAGTGCAGTGCACAAGAACAACAACTCTTGCTTGCATAATTTTGGAGTTATTGCCCTTTGTTATTTTAAAGACTTACATTTTGTCCGGGGCATATCTCTGAAAGTATAATAACTATCAACATGAAACTTCACAGGTGGATAGACCTCATTGACGAGAAGTGCAGTGCACAAGAACCCCAACTCTTGCTTGCATAATTTTGGAGTCATTGCCCTTTGTTATTATCAAAGCTACCGGTGGGGGCATCTGTGTCCTGCGGACAAAGCTCTTGTTTGTACTTACCTTATTCAATGTAATATGATAATATTCCATTAAAAAAATCATCAGATCATTGACTTTCACTTTGTCACCTTGCTCTTGACCTTAGACCTAGTGTGAAGAAATAACCAGGGTTTTCCATGACCCTCTCCTTCTTTGAATTTGGACCCCCATTTTTCAGAAATGATCCTCAAAATAGCTAGACAGCCTTCTTTATCTTACTTGATAGGGGTCATAAAGTGGCAAAATGACCCCAAGTCAAGGGAAAACCCTGAATAACTATTTAATTATACAAAAAAAAAAACCAAAACAGCTTTTGTCGATCAGTCAGTAAGTTGGTTAGTTGGTTGGTCTGTAGCTTTTTCCTGTCTCCCCATTTTCTCCTTAATGGATTTCATTTAATTTCATATAGACACTCAAGTATCCAGCTAAAGTGTATTTTGATGAGGTTACAATCCATTAATTTTTCTAGGAGTTATGGCCCTTTGTTTGACTAGAAAGTCATCAAGGAATAATTTATGCATATGATATGCATATGGCAAATCAAAATTAAGGAATAATCAAGCAACAGGGATTAATTGACCTAGAGCTGTGACCTTGCCCTTTGTTTCAAATGGCTTATCCATGATGGAAAACAAGTATTTCAAATTAATTTGAGTCCATGCACAAAAGCAGGAGATATGCTATGTATGAGCTCTCCTTGAACATTTTACCTTGAGTTGTGACCTTGTCCTTTGGGCTCTCTAAAAGTCAGTTTCAAATAGCACATCTAGTCATGGTAGTGAACAATTATGTCATGTTATTTTGAAATTTATCCCCAAAATTTGTAATATGCTCTGGACAAGCAAATTCGGATGAACTTTTGCACTAAAACTCTCACATACACATACATCAACTTGTCATAGTGATAGCTATGTCTTGATCACCAAAAGCAGGTTTGACAAAAATCTTGTCTGCTAATTTCCTTTCAACTACTAAATGGGTTTGATCCAAATTTCACATATGTACGCAGTGCCTAGCAAAGATGTGCATTTAGTTTATATTGGTTATGATTTATTGACCTTTTTTGGAGTTAGGTCCTTTGTTGAAATAAGGTTCTATTGTAGTTACAAAAGGTTTTTCCTTATATATCATAAGTATCAAGTATATCAATCACTTTCACTACTTTGTTCGAAAGCTGATATGTAAATAGTTTTGTTTTCATTTTCTGTATGTTGGTATGAAACAAATTACAGCCAATCAGAACGCAGAAATTTTGATAGATGAAACTGAAATCAAAATACTGAATATGACTTATATCTACAAGTAATTCTAAAAGTAGTAAAAGTGAGGCTGCAATTAGTTTTTATCACTTAAATAAACCCTTGCCTTGCTAATTTAAATATCACAACAACCAATTATCATTAATGTGATAAGTATTATAATCTATTATTTCCTTGTGATAAGGCTTTTTAGAACTTGAAAAGCAGGTAGCATAGGCAAGGATCAGACTACACATCTGTGCAGGCTGATCTTTGTCTATGCTTCCTGCCAAAGCCGTAATATTCTAGGCTCAGTACGAGAAGGGATAACAATGATGATTCAGGAAAAAGCAATGTAAATGTTATAAACAAGTACTTAAATGTATTATGTTGATGTTATTTCAATACTTAAAAAAAAACAATAATTGTCATCCACTTCTGCATGTAACATTATGGTATAGTGGAATTTTGTTGCTAATAACTAGAAGTTGCAATTAACAGGAGCTATTTCTTCTATATATCCAATGCTTGTGCATAGAGCCAGTTGCAATTAAGCAGTGAAATGCTATTATCAGGGTTGCAATCATAAGAGGATTCTATTATGATCATTATATTGACAATTTCTTTTTGTTGTGTGCTCACATCACAGAGGAGGCAAATCGGATAATGGACGAGGAAAAACACTTATTAGATCTTCCTCATGGCCTACCAACACTCTCTACAATAGACGCTGCACGTCTTGAGCAGGAGGATAATGAGAGATTTAAAGCTCATGACCTATTTCTGTGATAATTGTTGTCTGAAATATCTCTCTAGGTATATGTATAGATGTTGTTTGTAGCTGTTCTCTTAGCATGTATACATGTATATGAAACTCTTAGTTATAGCTAGCTCTTTGAAAATTACACATAAGAAGAATTAAACTGAGCAAAAAACATGAACTACTACTAACTGCTAGCTATAAAGAAAAAACACTGTTGTAACCATTACTAGAATGACAAAATTTCATATAAGTAAATTTTCACTGAATAAAAGAGAAACTGACAACAATTCATATTGAAGTAATCTGACAGAAATTACCTAACTGGTAACAAACTGTACAGGACAAGATGAAACTTGTATTTCTAACCGCAATACACAGGTATTTTTCCAAAGAGCTTGGCTCAAACACATATGTATATCACTATCATTCCTTACAGCACACATGCCCTCTCATGGTGGAAGATCCATTGGACATTGTTTGTCTGTCTGTCCCTTAGCAATTTGTGTACAACTACTCATACATTTCAAATAAAATGAAACTGGTTACAATAAATCTAAATGATGTCTAGTTCTGCATGAGACAAGAAGTATTTGGATACCTCAAGTCTTTTTGGAATTATGTGCCTTTGATTCAGCGATATAGATTAAAATTACAGTGGTTTTTGACTGACAAGGCCCTTCAGGCATATATGCACCACTCTGCAAAGATCTTGCTAGCTGATGCTCACCTGAGCACAAAGTGCAAGGTGAGATATTGTGATAGGTCAATGTCCAGCGTCTGTCCGTCAATCATTCCATCCATCAACAATTTCTTTAGAAATCTTCTCCTCCTAAACCAGTAAGCTGATCAAGCTGAAACTGGGCCGGGTTGTTCACTTGGTGTAGTTAAATAAAAGTTGTTAAAAGAATTAAATTCCACGAAAACTTTGGTTGCTACAGCTTTTGAAAATGGGAAATTTTAGTAATTTTTTTTCCCAGAAACTACAAGGCCAAGTGCATTCATATTTCAAATATAGCATAAAAAAATAGCTGTCTACCAAGTTTGCTAAAATTTTACCTCTTGGGTCAAAAATAGCATTTCTCCACTGGTCCAAGGATTGGAAAATTAGAGCCAGTTAAAAGACTTCTCCTCTCAGACTGTTAGGTCAAGGGCATTCATAATTGGTATGTAGCAATACTAGGTGGTTTTTTACTATTTCATCTAAAATTATGCCCCTTGAGTAAAAGGAGACCTTGCCATAGGGGTCAGAAATAGAGAAAAACACACAGTTTTATTAAGTTAAGAATGCTAATTCTTCTTTATATTTGGTATGTAGCATAACAAGGTGTTTGTTTACTGTGTTACTTAAAAATTATATTTCTAAGGTCAAAACCAGGTCTATTCCAGTGGTCAAAATTGGGGAAATTGCTCAATTTGAGCAAGTTAGACGAATCTCTTCTAAATTTTAAGGCGTAAACATTTGTATTTGGAATATTACATAACCCTATAGTTATCTACAATTTTTTGTTGGAACTATATGATGCCCCCAGGGTGTCTAAATTAGCCGTGCTAAACGGTTCAAATTTGGGAAAAACGCTCAATTAGAGCAAAAGCATGTCTTCTCCTCCTAAACTATAAGACCTAGGACATTCATGTGTTTTGTGCCATAACCAGAAAGTTTTATAACAATTTTTTAAGAATTATGCACATGGGATCAAAAGCAGTGTCAATCTCTCAAACTATTTGGCTCCAGTTGCATCTTCTTTATACCAAAAAGTACTTAAACTAGCAGATGATTCGGGCAAGTGATATAGAGCCATCATGATCCTCTTGTTATTTATTAGTTATAAATGTGCATCACATTTACATGTACATTGCTTATATATCAAACCTGATAAAGGGTTAACCCTTTCCTCCACAATCCCTCCTGTTATGCCCCTCAAGAAAACGGCTTTGGAATATTGTGGATCAAGCAATTTCTTTATTAATCACAATGTTTTCCATCCAAAAAGAGGAAATACAGATAATTTCGTTAACTTAAAATTGTTGTCTGCAACTATTTTCAATTTTGACTAGTCTAAAATTTTGTTGTGTTGGAATGGGTTAACCTATACTTACCCAATTCTCACACAATCCCCAATTTTAATGACTCTCAAGAGAAGAGTTTAGAAAAACATTGTGAATAATTAAGAAATTGCTTGTAACTAACAATGTATTGCTTGTAACAAACTATTTCATTATTTCAACATTATTTTCTATCCCAAAAAATCAGAGGTGATTGAAATTCTACCAATTTCAAATTGATATCTGCAACATGTCTTAATTTGGACAATCAAAAATTTTGCTGTCTGTTAATGAGTTAGTAACATCATATCGCACTAATCAAGTCTAAAGACAGTCACTTTTCTGTGCAGGGGAACTTTTGGTTAAAACATGACTAGCTATTATCATTTCCATTCCAATTTCTGTTTGCTTTTAACCCATTCCAACACAGCAAAATTTTAGACTTGTTCAAATTGAAAGAAGTTGCAGAGGACAATTTATTGTACATGAAATTTAGGATTTTTTCATCATTCCGGGTAGAAAACATTGTGAAAAATGAAGCAATTGCTTGTCACAAGCAATTTCTTCATTTTCCACACTGTTTTCTAAAACTTATTCTTGGGGGGCGTCCAGAAACGTCACTGTGTGGGAATGGGTTAAGTAGCACAAATTATAAACTTATAGAATTAATTTGTAGTAACCATGGCAACAAGTTTTTAGATCATCTGAGTAGTACTTTAAACCATTTGAGAAATGAAGTGAATATTTTTTGTTTTAATGGAGGTATGAACCGAAAAACCTAATCACACTGAATGAATACGCAAAGCGGATTCACACATTGTTTGATTAAGTTTTTCGGTTCATACCTCCATGAAAACAAAAAATATTCTCTTCATTTCTTATAATTTAATAGCATCCAGCGAAAAAACCAAAAGCTGTACAAATTTTGATACCTTTTTGTATGGAACTATTTTATGCGGAAGCATACAAAATGGATGCGTGCTCAAAATTGTGTTCATGGAGGTTTGAATTAAATTTTTCGACCAATCAGAACGCTCTTTTTTGATAGACGAAACTAACAATTAAATTATTACTAGATGACAAAATTTTAGACTGGCCCTAATTGAAAGGGGTTGCAGACTACTATATAAAGTTCATAGAATTTTAGATTTTTTAACTCTCTGGGTAGGAAACATTGGGTAAAATGAAGAAATTGGGTGTTACAGTTCTTTTCTTTATTTTATACAATGTTTCCCCATTTGTTCTTCTTGAGTGGCGTCAAAAAATGTCATTTGTGTGGGAATGGGTTAAGAAACGAAAGATTCATTGTAGTATGAACCAGAAAACTGTATCACACTTATGTATGAATCCACAAGTTTTCTTTGAGGTATTAACCTAAAAACCTAATCACACTGTATGAATATGTAAAGTTTTAAGGTTCATACTCATATATTCTCCTCATGGGATGTCATGGGTTCGATCCCCGGCGGTGGCAAATATTCTTTCCGACAATTGTCTCTCACCAATGGGTGGATTATCGTAAACCTAAGTGGGATAGCAGCTGGAGGCTAGGAAAGAATTTAGTGGTAGTACTGGTGTGAGAAATACCAGGAATCCATCGTAGGTGCTCCAGCCGCCGCGATATGTCTGAAATACTGTTAAAAAGCGGCGTTAAACCCCATTCAATCAATCAATCAACTCATATATTCTCCAAATTGTTTGTCTTAATTAGATCATGAGCCCTGGTGTTAGGTCAAAAACTAGATCACAAGGTCAAATTTAGAACATTCTTGTTTCAGGGTCACTTTTGGCCTAATCCTTCCAATACTTTGTTAGAGTGTTATACTGATGATGTTGTGGACCCTATTGAAAATGGATGTGGTTTGGAAAAAAATAGGTCATAGATAAAAAATTCTTGTTTATCTCAATTCATGTTCCAGATTCTAAGCCCATTCCCACACAGTGACGCTTTTGGATGCCTATCAAGAAAACCAATTGTGAAAACATTGTGCAAAATGAAGAAATTGCTTGTTACTAGCAATTTCTTCATTTTCCACAATGTTTTCTATGGAGAAGGTTGAAAAAATTTAAAATTTCATAAGCTTTAGTTTGTCGTCTGGAACTCCTTTCAATTTGGGCTAGTCTAAAATTTTGCCGTCTGGTAATTTGGTTAAAGGGATGCAATAATCAAAGAAATAACATTATATGAACTGTACAAATAGAAAAAAATAATACTTTTGGTAAAATCAATTTTGATGAAACTTTGTATAATTTGATCAGAATGATTGTTATGTCATAAGAATGTCTTCCTTTTGAAAATGGGAAGTTTCCACTGAGAAACACAGGAAGAAGGGCCTTCATGACAATTCAATTTTTTTACACTCTAGGGGCCACAATTTTAGCTCGGCTCATTCATATCCCATTCCTGCACAACGACCCTTTTAAACTCCCCTCAATATGAAAGATTATGAAAACATTGGGGAGAATGAAGAAATTGCTTGTTACAAGCAATTTCTTTGTTATCCACAATGATTTCTACCCTATACGACAAAAGATTTGAAGATTTCTTCAACTTAAAAGTGTTGTCTGCAACTTCTTTGATTTGGACTGGTCTAAAATTTTGTTGTGTGGGATGTGTTAATTAAACATGTTCAGAATGATTGTAAGCTCATAAGTATGAATCTTTTTCGAAACAGGAAGGTTCAATTGGAAAAACAGGCCTATATAACAATTTCTTTGTTTACACGCTATGGGTCACAATTTTTGCTCATTCCTAATGAAACTTGATCAGGATGATTGTAAGGCAATACATGAACCCTATTGGAAATTGGAAGACTTTCAATGGAAACTGTAGAGGCCACAATTTCAATTTAGTCTATATGTAACTTGTGTAACTTCTTCGGTCAAATGGATTAATTCCTTTAACAAGAAGAACTTGATGGTCCGATATCGCTCGCCTGAATATGACAGCTCTAAGCTTTATGGAGTTTGAGATTTTTAAAAGATTTTCCATCTTTCCACTTTGTACAATTTGAGTTTTACAACAATTTTGATCTAAGAGTGATAGTTGATTTATTTCTAGAAGCCATAAGACAATACTACTAGCGAAAATATTTTTGAAAGCTGAGGGTCTTATGATTTTTTGAGACAAGAGGAGATTTCTATATTTTTTTCCTTATATCGCTTTGATAAATCTAGGATCCTACAAAGTCAGACAAATTTTGATTTAAGAGTTACAGTTCAAAGTTCGTTACCTGCCATTACGTAACTGTGAATACTCTAGGTCTAATGATATTGAAAAAAAGAATACTATTTTCTCTTCATCTTTTATTCAAGCTGGAGGCTAGGAAGGGATGTGATGGCGGTACTGGTGTGAGAAATACCAGGAATCCATTGTTAGGTGCTTCAGCCGCCTCGATATAACTGAAAGATTGTTGAAAGCGGCATAAAACCCCATTCAAACAAACTAATCATCTCTTATTCAAAGTACATGATCTGATCTAAGAGCAATATTTTGAAGTATTTTGGTAGAGGACTATAATGTATTGCTACATGAAATTTCAGGAAAGCTGCAGAATTTGCAGTTTGCCAGATTTCAGTAATTTTTCCTTTTTATTTCAATCACAATTCCAGGATCACAAATTATTGGAGCTTTTTTTCATCAGAGATATATAATTGGAGTGTTTTGGAAGAAGACCATATGGCAATGTACTATACAAAATTTCAAAGCTGCTGGCCAATTAATTTTGGAAAAGAAAATAAAGCTTTCCTTCTCTATTCCTGTATAAAACCTGTGATTGCTTAAATATGGCTAATTTTAGAGTAATCTTTTGAACTAATTTGGTAGAAGGTTATTAGGTATAGATATATACTAAAAATAAAAGCTGTAGGCCTTGCAGTTTGGAAGAAGGCCTATTTTCCACATATGAATTACAGTGAAAGCTTCAAAAGTTTCTCCTTCAAAGTACAAGCTCTCTTTAATCAATTTGTGCTGGAATTATATATGACAAATTTTCAAAAATGTCTTCCTTATGTCAGGTATATTAAGTTTTCAAATTTGATTTTCTTTGTGCGACTTCGGTTAAAAGAAAAATTGATTATTTGAAAATTATTTGCCAAAAAATTGTTGTCTACCTTAACTTCTTTCGTTTTGGACTAATCTAAAATTTTGTTTCCTTGTAATGGATTAAATTTTGTTGTCAAGATAGAGTCAAAAGTACATGTACCTATCAGAACTCATGTGTTGCGAATTACTAGTTTACTATAACATTCTAAATTGGCTCAAATTAAAAAGCTTGCAGCAAACATTACATTGAGTGTAAATTGAAAATTTGGTAATTTTATTGAGGGTTAGTTGCGAGACAACCCATTTCCAGACGGCAAAATCTTAGACTGGTCCAAATTGAAAGAAGTTGCAGACGACAATTTAAAGTTAATGAAATTTTAGATTTTTCAACTTTTTGGATAGAAAACACTGTGTAAAATGAAGAAATTGCTTGTCACAAGCAATTTCTTCATATACACAATGTTTTCCCAATTGTTTTTCTTGGTGGCGTCCAAAAGCATCACTGAGTGGGAATTGGTTAAAACTCATCATGTAGTTGAATTATTTATGCAGAAGAATATATTCCATGCATTTCCCACAGTGTTTTATATTGGAAAGTTTGCTAAGTTACTTCACTCATAATTGACAAGGAGCTACCTTATATCAATTTTATCAGCTGTGGACAAGGCCAGGGTTATTGGATAATGTCAAGGTCAACTATCAAGGTCATAGTATAGGAACCATGCTGTTTTCAAAGGCCAATATGTTTTTAGTTTCATTGAATGAAGGCCAGCTGGGCTATTGGCATAGTGCTGTGCATTTGCACGTCTGTCTGTAAGCTTTTCAGCTCACCATAGCACAACTTGCTCATTGTTGAGATTTTGTGATACTTGAATGTCCGCCACCTGTCTTCCAAGGGCAACCATATCTTTGTTTACTATCGTTTTAGCTCAGTCTTGATGAAACTAGGTCAGAGTGACTTTAAGGTCATAGGGATGAATCCTATCATAAGGAAAAGACAACTTGATCCATATTGATAAATCCTACTGCTTTTCTTTTTTCAAATAAGACATACTTCAATGTTTCAGTTCCATGATTCTTTATTCAATAAAGAATTTAAGTGAGATTAGGTGAGCGATCTATGCCCTCTTGTTCTTAGATCTCAACAAAGTTTCTCTGGAGATCTTAAAACTAGTGGAGTGATTATGAGAGGCCCCTGTAGGATTCTTGTTTCATAAATATTTTGTTCTTTTTCAGAAAACGCTGATAGAATAATGGAAGAAGAGCAGGACATATTATTGTTACCCCATGGTTTACCAACTTTAGACTCCATTGATGCAGCAAGGCTCAAAAAGTAGTCATTTTGAAATTTTGTTTGTTGACTTGTATGCAGGGAAATTATTGTTAGATCATGTCATTGATTAGTAGTATATTGTACATCTTTATAATTAAAAACACAAAATATTTTGTTTTCATTTTTCAAGAATCATCTTGTATTATGCTCTCTAAAGGGCAAGCATATAGATGCCGCTTTGTCTGTCCTTCTCTCACTCCATCAAAAATTTTCCCACTACCCTTGGGGAAATGAAGGGTGGAAACTTCACAGATGAATTCCTTATGAAATTGCGCCAACAATTTTTTCTGGTTTTAGATCAAGGTCACAGTTCAAGGTCAAATATTACAATTGAGCTTTTCCAGAGCATAGCTCCTTCAATTATGCTGGTGATTTCATTATAACTTTGCACAATTGTTCTCTATCATGAGAAGATGTAGCAGTGGAAAGAACTATTTAGAAAGCTCTAAGGTTAAGGGAACAGATCAAGATTATGGATGGATTTCCAAATAACTTTGCACAATTGTTTTCTATCATGAGTAGATGTAGCAGTGGAAAGAACTATTTAGAAAGCTCTAAGTTTAAGGGAACAGATCAAGATTATGGATGGATTTCCAAATAACTTTGCACAATTGTTTTCTATCATGAGTAGATGTGTCATTTAGATAAATCAGATAGCTTCAAGGTCAAGGTAACAACTCAAGGTTGTTTATTACAATTAAGTATGTCTGAAGAAGGTTGAGCATATAACCAAAGTTTGTCTATCAGTTTGACTGAACCCTTTTCTCGTTTATTTTATACTTTGTGTGACGGGACTATATTTAGGGAGCAAAATACTTCTCTGGTGGATTTTTTTAAGAAATGAAGATTCGTTAGGTATGAACCTAAAAACTTAATCTAGTGTGATTAAGTTTTTAGGTTATATCTCAATGAAACAGAAAATATTCCCTTCATTTCTTAAAAGTTTTTTTCTTTTGGAGACACCCAAAAGTGGGATCTTGTTGGAATGTGTTAATTTAGCACCAAAGGTTTTAAAAACATTCTTTTAATGGTTTTCCATTATCCTTTTACAATCTGCAAGTATATGGGACAGATTGCTGCAATAGATATATTTGGGGGGATGGGGGCTGTATGCAAACCCTATTTAGCTCCACTGGCTGAAAGCCAGCGAGCTGTTGGCATGGAGTTGTGTCTGTTGTGTGTCCATCCATGCATCCGTCATCATAGGACTTTTACTTCAAAAATCATCTCCTCAGAAAGTACTGGACAGAATTCAACCAAATTTCACAGAAATGATCATTGGGTGACCCTTTATCAGATTCCTTCAAAGAATTTTGATCAAATGAAAACATGGCTTAAATGGGTGGGGCCAATTTTCATATATTGTGAAACCTTTAAAAATCTCCTTTTAGAAAGAAGTTGATGGATTTTAATCAAATTTTACAGAAATAAGCCTTTTTAGGTCACCTGACCGAATGGTCATGGTGACCTATTGCAATCATCGTTTGTCCGTCGTCGTGCGTCGTCCGTCGTGCGTCGTCCGTCGTCCGTCGTCCGTTAACTTTTAAACATTTTCATCTTCTTCTCAAGAACTACTGGGCGGATTTCAACCAAACTTGGTAGAAAGCATCATTGGGGGATGCCAATTCAAGTTTGTGAAAATAAGGGCTCTGGGGGTCATAGGGGCCCATATAGGGGCCAAAAAGGGGTAATTTTTGGTACTTCTTTAAAAATCTTCTTCTAATAAACCGTTAATGCCAGAGCTTAAATATTTTGTGTGCATGACAACTAGGACAGGTATATTATAAATTGTGAAATTCATGCCCCTGGGGTCATGTATGGGGCCACACCCAGAGGTCAAAGTTCATCATGTTGAAAAATTCACATTTTCATCTTCTTCTGATGAAGTACAAAGCCAATTTCAAAGAAACTTGGTGAAAAGCATCATTTGGTAATGGTTATTCAGATTTGTGAAAATAAAAAGGCTGGGGGGTCAGGGGGCCCTAAAATGGGGACCAAAAGGGGGTAATTTTTGGTAACTTTTAAATATTTCATCTTCTTCTCAAGAACTACTGGGCGGATTTCAACCAAACTTGGTAGAAAGCATCATTCGGGGATGCCAATTCAAGTTTGTGAAAATAGGGGTTCTGGGGGTCATAGGGGCCAAATAGGGGTCAAAAAGGGGTAATTTTTGGTACTTCTTTAAAAATCTTCTTCTAATAAACTGTTAATGCCAGAGCTTAAATATTTTGTGTGCATGACAACTAGGACAGGTATATTATAAATTGTGAAATTCATGCCCCTGGGGCTATGTATGGGGTCACACCCAGAGGTCAAAGTTCATCATGTTGAAAAATTCACATTTTCATCTTCTTCTGATGAAGTACAAAGCCAATTTCATAGAAACTTGGTGAAAAGCATCATTTGGTAATGGTTATTCAGATTTGTGAAAATAAAAAGGCTGGGGGGTCAGGGGGCCCTAAAATGGGGACCAAAAGGGGGTCATTTTTGGTAACTTTTAAATATTTTTTTCTTCTTCTCAAGAACTACTGGGCGGATTTCAACCAAACTTGGTAGAAAGCATGATTGGGGGATGCCAATTCAAGTTTGTGAAAATAGGGGTTCTGGGGGTCAAAGGGGCCCAAATAGGGGGCAAAAAGGGGTAATTTTTGGTACTTCTTTAAAAATCTTCTTCTAATAAACTGTTAATGCCAGGGCTTAAATATTCTGTGTGCATGACAACTAGGACAGGTATATTATAAATTGTGAAATTCGTGTCCCTGGGGTCATGTATGGGGCCACACCCAGAGGTCAAAGTTCATCATGTTAAAAAATTCACATTTTCACCTTCTTCTGATGAAGTACTAAGCCAATTTCAAACTAACTTGGTGAAAAGCATCATTGGGTACTGATTATACAGATTTGTGAAAATTAAAAGGCTGGAGGTCAGGGAAGCCTAAAATGGTGACCAAAAGGGGGTCATTTTTGGTAACTTTTAAACATTTTCATCTTCTTCTCAAGAACTACTGAGTGGATTTCAACCAAACCTTTTTCTAATTCTTTCAAACAAAATCACTTGTCTTGGTGCTCTTTTACTCAGGTGACCGTTAAGGCCCACTGGGCCTCTTGTTATCAGATTATTTCAAAGAATTTTAATCAGATGAAAAATATGGCTTTAATGGGTGGGGCTAATTTCTGTATAATTTCTGCAACAAATAAATGAATTTTTCATCAAAAGAATTAGTTATTCCACAGACTCTGGTGTTGAATTGGTGTACAACGGATGCAAGATAAATTATTTTACCTCTAAATGTCTTAATTATTTGGCACAAGTTCAAAATTAATTCATATGGAACAAAATACTAGGTTGAGAGAATTATTCTCAATCATTATCAAATTTTGGTCATTTGAGGTAAAAACTTTGTAATGAGGTTAATTCATAGGAAATCATTTAAATAGATTCAGTATAAAAACTTCCATATATATATATTTATCCTCAGCTGTTTCGGCGAAGGGGTTATAGTAATGGTCTCCATCCGTCAATCTGTCACTAAGTTTGTCTGGAGCATAGCTCCTAAAGTATAAATGCTATCAACTTGAAACTTCATAGGTGGTTAGATCTCATTCAGGAGATGTGCAGTGCACAAGAACAAGAACTCTTGCCTGCATGATTAAGGACTTATTGCCCTTTGCTATTTTAAAGACTTAGATTTTGTCCGGGGATATTTCTCTGAAAGTATAATAGCTATCAATTTTAAACTTCATAGGTGGACAGATCTTATTTAGGAGAAGTGCAGTGTACATGAATCTTAACTATTGCTTGAAAAAATTTGGAGTTATTGCCCTTTGTTATTTTAAAGTTTTTGATTTTGTCCTGTGCATATCTTCTAAAGAATAAATGCTATCAACTTCAAACTTCGTAGGTGGATAGATCTCTTTTGGGAGAAGTGCAATGCACAAGAACCACAACTTTTGCTTGCATAATTATGGAGTTATTGCCGTTTGTTGTTTTAAGAAATAAAATTTTGTCCGGAGTATATCTCTGAAAGTATAATAGCTATTCACTTGAAACTTCGTAGATGGGTAGATCTCCTTTGGGAGAAGTGCAGTGCACAAGACCCACAACTTTTGTTTGCATAATATTGGAGTTATTGCCCTTTGTTGTTTTTAAGACTTAGATTTTGTCCAGAGCATATCTCTGAAAGTATAATAGCTATTATCGAACTCATTGACAAGAAATGCAGTGCACAAGAAGGCTTAATCTAACTGGCCTCATTTTTCTATTAATCTTTTACGGCGGGGGATGGCCATGTCTGACATGGCTCTTGTTCTCTTGGTGAAAACTTGATCATTTTCAAAGTGGGTCACTTGTGGTTAAGAACTAGGTCACAAGGTCAATTCCCAAAAAAGCTAATAGACACTCAAGAGGGCACAATTTTTAGCTCAGTCAACCTGGTCACAATGTTTGTCTTGATGAAATGTTTGAGAAATTTGAATTGGATCACATTGGGTAATAAAGATTAAATCTGAAAAAAAAAATAATCAAACTTCGAGCAAGCTCTTTGAAGCCTTGGCTAATGTCGCTCAGTTAACATGGAATTTAGTGAAAATATTGGTCCAGTCAATATCTTGAATGAGATTGTGAATTTAGTACCTAGACTTGAAAAACTATGTCAAATCTTGAAATACTATCTAGAAACAATATTATTTGTTTTTTCAGTCTAAATATTAGTCAATATAGATATCTTCATAAAATACATGAATAAGTTTGGAATTTGGTCACCTGGATTGAAACACTTATATGTAATATCAATTCTTTGAAACTCATTGTTGACACCATAAACAAATTTTCCACTCAAATGACCTGAAAGATTGGTCTGATTGTTTAACTAGACAGGAAACTCAGGTGAGTGATTTGAGGCCATTATTTCCAACTTGTTTAATTATTTCTCTGAAATATTGCTGCTACACTTCCATGAAATATTGTCAAAAATAATTTGATAAAATATATACAAACTCAAAAGATTTGCCCCTATCAAGATTATTTTAAAGATTTTATGGAAATTGACATAATACCATTTTAGCCAAAACACTTTGGTTTAAGCAATTTTAACCCTTGTCATGCTGCATAAACCACCTTACTGAATTGCTGTCAAGTTAAAGGGCTGAAAGAACTGATAGAACTTGTTGCTCAAAAATAAACGTTTCTTTTAGAAATCAACTTCATAAAAAACTATGACCGGAAAAGTACAAGCAGGAGGTATAGACTAGGATCAGCCTGCACATAAGTGCAGTCTGATCTTAGTCTATACCTCCTGCCAAAACCGGAATATTCCGGGTTCAGCATGACAAGGGTTAAATGATTGAAAAAACAACACACAATAACATTCTTATTGTCTTGCCTCTAATTCAATGATTGAGGTATTTTATGTGCTTAGAGTTCTAACTTATGTCAGTATATTTTAAGCAAGGTTTTCTTTGAAAACAACAAAACTGCTCTCAACATTTGTCTAATATATTAACCTCATCATAAGTAGTTTGGAAAAGACCCATGAGGCAATGCTACATAAAAAATTGAAAGTTTAGATAGAGAATTTTTTTTAAAAGAATTCATACAGAATTTCCCTTGGTTTCCATAGCAACCATTTATTCATGGATTCTTATTCTCTTAATTTTTTTGAAAGGCCATCTTCCAAGAAGCATGTCTGCGGAGTTCCATTTAAATCTGGCTGCTAGTTAAGGAGGATATGATTTTCAAAGAATTCATAACTGTAAATTTCTAGTACCAAATACATAGGGCTAACATTTAATACATAATCGTGAACTGATGTATTTTGGTAGAGGACAATGAGATGAAGCCATATACAAAATTCAAAAGCTTTAGGCATTTCAATTTAGGAGGAGAAGGCTTTTAAAGAACTCTGTATGAATTCCATTTTGTGGCCTTAGCAACCAGAGTTATTTATGGATTCCTTCCTTGAAGTAGTTTGGAAGGCAATCACCAAAGGCTCAATTCTGTAAAGTTTCATCTATATATAGTAGTTACTTTGGGAGAAGATGACTCTTCATTTCTATTTAAATTCCAAATACCAACAGCATAGGGATTAAATGAATCACATCATTATAACCTGATTTCAGTAGATGACCATGAGAGAATGCTGTACACAAAATTTGAAAGATCTAGGCCATACGGTTTAGAAGAAGATTACCTTACCCTTTCTGTTGCTATGACAACCAGACTCATTGATGGATTACGATTCATAGAAGGCCATCACCAAAGGATCATTTCTGTAAAGTTTCACTAATGGATTTTTCAGGAGAACAAGATTTGTTGACGGACGGACGCTTGGTGAATACAATAGCGCCGAGAGCATTTTGTGCTTAAGTGAGCTAAAAAAACATGAGCGATGTTAAATATATACATTTTGTTATCATTTAGAAAGACATTGCTACTCTTCCCAAGTAAACTCCGTGCTCAGTAAAATTAGATTGACTTCGTGAGAATTCTCAATGAGTTTGACAAATACTTTTACACAAATGCCTTTCTCGAAACATTTTATCACCTATCATTGCCTCTAGTTTCACGCAAATGAAAAAAAAAAATCTTGCTCTGTATAAGATAATGGGTCCGGGGGAAAAAAAAACGTTCAAATTACCTATAACATATTCAGTCTGCTATATAGCTATTTCCTTTTTGATCGTGTTGTTAACTTCGGAAATTTAATAGAAAACTGTACAGTTAATTTCTTTTTTCTCTGAGCTCATTATTTCAATTAATACGAAGGAAGATTTGGACAGTTTTCTTTCGCTTTTGTATAAACATGGGCTTTGTCTTCCATAGGATACTCTTTCAAAAAAAGAATAAAAGAGAGCAACTTTGAATTAACAATTCTGTTTATGAATTGACACTTTCTGATTCCTTTGTAACGTTACCGTGTACATTTCATAAGCATAGCGACCGATTACCTTTACGGACCTGTGAATACAGATGTAAGTCCCTCCTTAGAAAATGTTATCCGATCTGGATTTTTCAAAGCGGTGATGAACGAATAGATCGTAGCAACAATGTAGCTGATAATTTTCGTTTCAGATCATATTTTATGTTAACTTTCGTTGATTTAGAAATTTGGTATCTTTGGTGCTTATCAAGTATCATTAAAATATTGCATAGAACTCGGTAACTTCGTGAAAACTTTTAAAAGTTGAAAACTAACATTTATTTTAAAGAAATCAATGGACGAACATGTTCTCTTTTGCCACAGAAATGCTCCTATATTAAGACGTACATGACAAAAGTACCGTATGAAAAAATAGTTTTGATAGATAAAGAGTTACAAAACTCGTATTCTATAGTAACTCGCTACATTGTATTTCAAAAGAATTTGACAAGTAATACATTTTGGTCCAACCTTAAAGTTTGAATTCGTATGTAAGCAAGTAAAAGTTGGTACTTGAAAATCTTGGAGCTAAACAGCAAAAACAGGACAAGTCTTTTAGTTAACTTGATTATCAAATAACCAGACAACAAAGTAATGGTTTTGCATATTTCAAGAAAAGTTTTAAGCACAACCATACAGCATTTTGAGACCCTGAAAAGAAGGTGACTATCACATGTACCCATAATATTTTCAAATTAAACAATAGTGGTAGGCTTTTTGTACAGATCTCTTGGCAAATACACCTTTCTTAAATGTTCAAAATATTTACATTCCGTAAGATAGTTGTACTCATCACCAAGTTTAATTAGAATACAAAGCTCACATATTCGGTCGTCACGTGCAGTAAATAGAAATATACCCCATTCAAGTGGCAGGGTATTAAAATAGTTTTCACATCCCAAAGAATGTTTGTAGATTAAGACATTTAGACGATTCATACACAGAGCTTGCCCAAAGCTCCTTATGCAGAACTGATTTCCCTCAAAAGTACTCGTCAGTTGTGACGAAAAGGATTTTCTACATTCAAAGTAAATAATCGCATGTACGCAATGTTGTATAGTAATTAGGGAGACCTGTGTAAAATATGTTGACATTCTGACTTCTATTATGGAAAGGGAGGCCTTATCAATAATTTCCTTGTTACCATTCTACAGGTCACAGTTTGGGCTAGAAACTTGCTAAAAATATTTGTGTGGTCATAAGGATGGTCCCTATTAAATATTTTGTTATTCTGTCTCTTGCATAAAAGGGTTTTACTAATAATCGTTTTCGCTACACTTCGGGTAACAGTTATTGTTTATTTCTCTCGACCTTGCTGTAAAGTTTTTTTTTATAGTCATTTGGATGTTCCTGTTTGTTTATGTTAACATTTTGACTTATATCTAGCGAAAGGGAGCCTTATTGTCAATTTCCTTGTTACCATACTACAGGTGAAAATTTTCCATCAATATCTTTGAAACTTGCTTTAAAAACAAGTATGGTTATAAGTAAGATCCCTATTGAATATGGTCGTATTTTGACATATATAAAGGGAAAGGGGGGTATGTTAATAATTTCCTTGGTACTGTTCTACAAGTAATCATTTTGCTCACTCTTTGAAATGTGCTTCGAATTATTATTTGTTATACGGAAGATCCCTGTTAAATATAGGTACATGTTCTGACCAATATTGAGGCAAAAAGCGCCTTTGGGGCAGTTTCCTTGTTACTACTCTACCGGTCAAAACTTGAGATTACCCTTTCTCAAACTGAATGAAAATATTTTTTGGTCAGCATATACATTTGTTCTCGCCATGAGAAAGATTCATTTTGAGAAAGTTCAATTCCCATCGTATCATAAAGTAAAAAAGGGGAGGGGTAAGTGGCATTATAAGTTTTTACTGCCGAATCACACACAACATTTATATCTAGTAAACTTAGACAAAATGTATGTTAGATGGCTTGGGAATAAACTAAAGTGAGCAATCTAGGACCATCTTGGCTCTCTTGTATATACTTTAGAATATATCGGCTATTTATTGTTAAATGTGGTGTAAAAAGAACAAAGCAAATTTCGTCTTTAAACTATAAAAATATCTCTCTGTATCACAAATGTTTCTATTGAAAAATATTTACAGAATTAAATATATTGTAAAGTAAATATATATGTTCATACTGTCCCGGCATGAAGAACTCTGTCAAACTAAAATAAAGGGACCAATATTAACCGAATAATATTACATCGCTGCGGTTATGTACTTAGTCATGGCTTCCTGCCGTTTCTCTCAAAAGTAAAACGACAACAAATGATCCGAGCCACCAGCTTTGTAACCCATTCTTACCATTTGCCCATTTCTGAAAGCCAAAATATCCAGAGACATCTCTTGTTAGTACATTCTGTTCTAACACAGCGTTGGTGAGCCCTATTCAATATAATGTTGTTGAAATAAAAATGTATTTAAAGTTGCTTATCTACACAAATTATCGATTGTATCTTTTCAATGTGATACCTTTAATATGTTTGTCGAATTAAAAATGCATTACACTGGCTTGATTCAATGAGTAGATATATATTCTTTTCTTTACAACGACTGTCGTGCGTTCTGCTCCCATCGCGAGACATTGACAAATTTCTAAGTAAATATTTGGCGATAGAGTAATATGATTCATATGCGTGTATGATGGACAATGTCTTTGGTATTAAATTTAAATAATACCATTTTAGGTACGACCTATCTGTTCAGGTCATGTAATTTTGAACCTTAAATTCATGCTAATTCCATGTAACTCCGACTTACAGTGTCAGAGATATAACAATTAGCCCAACTCATATTTTCAAATTGAACGATGAATGACTGAACTTATTAATGAAATTACTGGATAAGACCTATGACTTACCCGTGTTTCTTTTATGGCAAGCATTAGGAGAGTCCTTTGTGACACCTACAAAATGTTTCTTATCATCTAACACAGTTTCGACAGGACAAGATCACGGAAATGTCAAGAAAGTGGATGAAGAAAAATAAAGAAAATTAACTGTAAAAAGAATAAAAAAAACAAAACAATTATGTTCCCGCAACTTCGTTTGGGGAACTTGATAAGCTGGGCGTATTTCCGTTTGAAAGGAAAAGTGAGTTTGTATTAAGGTATGAAAACTTGCAAGAAAAGAATCAACACTGGACTCGATTACGTTGCTTGAGATCACAACGTACTACTTATCGACAATACAAGCTGCTCTTTTCTAAATATACTGAAATGTTCCTCTTTATAGCAGAAAAACATACATTAAAATAGGTCAAATGATTCCTACTAACATTGAAGATAACTATTCTTAAGGTAAGATCAAAGCTAAATGAATCTGAAAAACAACTGTCACGGTCACCGGGGCGTCACGGGCCCATTTTTTCCGCCCAATGTTTTTCTTTTCTTTTCAGTTTATGCTGCAGAAAAACATATCTTAGAGTTGTAGAAAAAAAATCAAGGTACCTGTCCACGGTTGGTTTTGAGCCATGGTTTTCTGCCCTGGACAGGTAAATTCTAATTCTAGATAGAATGAGCATATGGGCTTTACATTATTTTCGACGATTATCCGTAAAAAATTAAAGGGTGATACTTGTTGTAATCAAGAATCCTTTCACACAGGATATTACGACTTAACCCTTTCCTGTTTTACAAAATATTAGACCTGCCCAAATTGAAAGGTTTTGCAGACGAAAATTTTAAGTGCATTTAATTTGAAAAAAAAGCATTCAGTAGGTTAGAAAATATTGTGGAAAAGAAGAAATTGCTTTCTACAAGAAATTTCTTATTTTTTACAATGTTTCCTCAATTATAAAGTCACAGGGACGTAAAAACCAGAGATTAAACAGGAAAATGTTAAACGTGTTTTCGCATGAAAACGCATTCATGTAATAGGTAAGTATATAAGATGTCTTTCTAACGATATTCATACTTTTCATTTCAGTAATTTGCTTATTCGTGAATAAAATAGGTATAAATTAAACACGCCCTGCGTCCGAATAGCTCTGACCCCGGAAACGTCAAATTATTTTCTTGATAGTAAGCATTATTCACTATTCCTTTCACAATTTAACGCGAAAGAAAAGAAGTATTTTTTCTACACCTTATATAATGAATTAATATACGTAGACACATATCTTTAACAAATTGTCGATGTCAAAAGGAAACGTATCGGCCTATGCATCAATTCACGCAAAGGGTTGAACAGAATAAAAGAAAACTCATCATAACATATTTAGACATTTCATCCCAATTATTGCAATACTTAAAAAGTTAAAAACCAATATCATAGACAAAGGGCAAAGAAAACGCTCTGACAACGCAGAATGGACAAATACAAACAAATGTCGTCACTTATGGCGTCAATAACATATGATGACGTCATGATGTCATTAACCAAGAGAATAATTTTTTTTTGTTTTCATGGAGGTATGAAACAAAAAAACTGGTCACACTGTATGAATAGGCAAAGCAGATTCATACATAAGTGTGATTAGGTTTTTCGGTTCATACCTGCATGAAAACAAAAAATATTCTCTTCATTTCTGATAATTTAATAGCATCGACCGAAAAAAAGCAAAACATTTACAAATTGTGATACCTTTTTGTATGGGACTCTTTTGAGCGGAAGCATACAAAATCGCTGCGTGTGCTCAAAATGTTATTGATGGTGATATGAATAATTCTTTTTCGACTAATCAGAACGCCCGTTTTTGAAAGACGAACTTAAAAATTAAATTATTGCATCTTTTCAAAGTATCAAAATGCCTTTAAATAGAACGCGGTTTTAATAAAAGGAGCCATTAAATTTACTATTTCCGGGAAAGTCACGTAGTCTCTCGCCTTCTTCTATAAAGTATCAATGTAGACTAGGGCCGCCGTCCGTACCAGCCTATTATCAATGTCAAAAATTTTGACTGGTTTAAGTTCAAAGAAGTTGCAGATGACAATTAACACGATATATTACATCTAATTGCAATGGACTAGAAAAAGCTCAAATATTCCAACTTTAGTTAAATTCACGATTTTTTTCGGATTTGCCTCTATCAAGGGGTCCCCCTATCAAGTGACAGTCTAGGAGTTAAAAGGGCGGGAAAATAAGAAGGTAAGGTCATCATCTATATCTAGTCTGATATGTTACACATTATGAAATATATTGTTCATGGGCTTGATTCAAGATTTGATTGAAAATTTAGAAACTGTCCATTCTTCGAAATTGTTAAGTTTAGAAAACTCAAAGTCCTGTAGTCGCTGCTGGATAGGTCTCTGATGTTCATCTTCATTTAGCCGAGTCTGTCGACAATTATTTCTATCCTGTACATCTGACGATTCATAAACAAAACAATGTGGCAGATCAGCGATTCGTTGGTATGGTTTTAATATATCCATTTTTATGTCCATTTTACTTACTTGAAATGTGACTAAGAAGAAATACAAAATCTAATAATATCTTTTGATCTAAGGCATGTTTGCCTTTTCACCATAAATTATGTGAAGTTTTTTTTATTTTTTTTTTATAACAAAAAAAAAAAAAAAAAATCTGAACACACTTCTGTATGAATTATTGCTTCATACAGTGTTGTTGGGTTTTTAGTTTCATATTGTAATGAAAAACTATTATATTCAGAGTGTTAAACCCGTTACCAGATGGCAAAAATTCAGACTGGTCTAAATGAAAGAAGTTGCAGAAAATAATTGCAAGTGGATGGAATTTCAAATATTTCTGTCCCTTTGGCTAGAAAAAAATGGGAAAAATGCAGAAATTGCTTGTCATGAGCAAAGCAGGTTTGTGTGGAAATGGGTTGAATAGATCTGACAGCAATGAATCTACCCTTCAATGAGGCAGGTTTTAACCCATTCCTAGATGACTAGTCCTAATTGAAAGGAGTTGCAGAAGAGAATTTAAAGTTTATGATATTCTAGATTTTTCACCTTTCTGAGTTTTTTATTGAATGGGTTTTATCGCCACATTTTTCACAGTATTTCAGTTATCGTGGTGGCTGGAGCATCTAATAATGGACTTCTTGTATTTCTCACACCAGTACTACCACTAAATCCTTTCCTAGCCTCCAGCTGCTATCACACTTAGGTTTACTGTTATCCACCAATTGGTGAAAGACAAATGTCTAAAAGGATATGAGCCGCTGCTGGGGAATGAACCCATGACATCCCATGATTGAAGATTGGGAATCTGAAGCGCTACCGACTGCGCTATGACGGTTACTCACCATTTTGGGTAGAAAACTTGTTAAATGAAGAATTGCTTGTTGAGGGCAATTTCTTCATTTTACTCAATGTTTTCCCAATTGTTTTCTAGAGGGGTGTCAAAAATTGTCACTGTGTGGGTACGGGTTAACCTACAAACTTTTAGACTAGTGCAAATTCATAGAAATTGCAGATGATTATTTCATATTGATGAAATTTTAAAAATATTTGCCTTGAGGGTAGAAACATTGTGGGAAATAGAATATTGCTTATAATAAGCAATTTCTTTACTTTCCGTAATGTTTTCCCGAGTTTTTTTCTTTTCAAGCATATCAAAAAGTGGAATGGTGTGGGAATGGGTTAAAGCTTACACAGGACATGACTAAATACACCAACTAGATTTTATAAACAGAAAAAAAAGATGATAACAAAGCTGCTGTTTGCACATTTTCTCGATCGATTTTTACCAAAGGGAAGTAATAAAGTAAGTGTTTAATTTCAGATGAACGCTTTTTACAACCCTTTGTTAAAGAATTTGTGAACCAAAAATTAATCTTTTTGTGCTTTCACCTAGGGTAACAAAATTTTATTATATTTGTGGTCCAAACTCACTGTAAACTAGTTAATACATATTAAAGTAAGTGGGAATGGATTCTTGCCATTCAAAACTCATTTTTATGTTCAAGAAGTGCAAGCATATGCCCTACGTTTCGTCTGTTCATCCATCCTTCCCATTGCAATCCGTCCATCTGTCCTGATATGTCCACAATTCTTCTTCGGCCAGATTGGATGAATCTTCACATGTGATTTCCTTATGATATTGCGCGAAGGTCCTTTTCCCGGTTTTTGGATAGCTCCAAGGTTAAGGATACAGTTCAGGGTCAAAGGTCAAAAATGACATTGTTCACAGCATTGCTCCTTCAATTATGGATGTATTTCAAAATAACTTGGCACCATTGTTCTCTGTCATGAATAGATGTACCTTTTGAAAAAGAAAACAAAAACAAAAAAAACAAACAAACAAAAAACAACAGATAGTTCCAAGGTCAAGGTCTCAGTTCAAGGTTAAAGGCATGAAAGACCTTGTTCACAGCATAGCTCCTTCATTTATGGATGGATTTCAAAATTACTTGGCCTAATTGTTGTCTATCATAATTAGGTGTACAATTTGAAATAAACAGGTCCAAGGTCAAGGTCACAGTTTAACATCAAAGGTCAAAATTTACCTTGTTCAAAGCATAGCTCCTTCAATCTTGGGTGGGTACCCATTTTATAGGCAAATTATATTCATTATGATCTGTATAAGTAGAAATTTTGTAGAAACATGGGAAAAGAAGAAAATGCTGGTTTCCAGAACTTTGTCCCTTTCTCATTATTTTCCTTTGGTGAATTTTGAATTTATTTTGTTATTTCCTGCCGTTTTGGTGAATGGGATATAGTAATGGTCTCTGTCTGTCATTCTGTCACTAAGCTTGTCAGGAGCATATCTCCTAAAGTATAAATGCTATCAACTTGAAACTTCATAGGTGGATAGATCTCATTCAGGAGAAGTGCAGTGCACAACAAGCACAACTCTTGCTTTCATAATTTTGGAGTTATTGCCCTTTGTTGTTTTAAAGACTAAGATTTTCTCCAGGCCATATCTCTGAAAGTATAATAGCTGTTAAATGAGGTCACATGGAGTCAAAAAACTTGGTCACCAGGTCAAATCTTGGAAAAAACTTGTGTGCACTCCACTTTTGCTCAAATGGTTTGATCGTTGGTCATAATGTTCATCTCCATAATTACTTGGTAAAGTTAGATATTGGGTCACATTGAGTCACTAGTTCAATTCTTAGAAAAACACTGTGTGCATGTGACAAAGCTACATTATTTTTGCTTAAATGTCTTGATATTTGGTCAGAATGTTTGTCTCAGTGATATCTGTGCTAAGTTCAATATTTGGTCATGGGGAATAAATAGATCACTCATTGTCCTCTATCAAAATACTTAATGTTATTATGATGTGATATACACTATCTGTTTGTTGTTAGCAGTTTTTAGTTTTCAGGGAATACTTGGTTAAAAGATACTAACATCAGTTCTTTCAGAATGGTTATTGTCTGCTGTGTCCAATTTTAGAGGGAAGCTGATTTGAATCAAAAGAAAATGATAAGAAAAAAAAAAGGGTGAAAAAGCCAATACATGAACACTTGCAGTATCTCTGGTGAGCGATCCAAGGCCATCATGACCAAAATAAGATCACCTGTGCTATTTTACCACTATAATCATCAGCCAGGTGAGTGCCTAGGGCAAATGGTCGACTTGGTTTCTTTATGTTTGTCTTTTTCTATTGTTAATTCTATCTTTTATTTGAATTCAATTTCAAGTCGAGTTAGCTCACCTGAGCAGAATGTGCTTTAAGTATCAATTAATGTCTGTTGTGTTTTGTCCTTCATCAACAATTTATTTAAATAATCTGTCCATGAAATTATGATTTGCAAAAATAAGTGGGCTTGGCAGGACCGGGCTTATCAGACTTAAAGAAGTCATCGAATAGTTCTTCAAAAATCTTCTCCCCCTAAAGCATTGGGTCAATTTGGACAAAACTTGGCAAGAATATTCCTTTGGTGACTCTTTTCAAAACTCGTTCATGAAATTTAGATTTTAGAAAAAACGGGGCATGGCAACTTGTAAAAAGACCGTTTATTAGAATACTAAGGCAAGGATCTAGCCCAATGTCAAGGTCAAATTGTCAAGGTCAATAATTTCTATCATAAAAAAAACGCCATAATTTTTAATTGGAATGAGATAGGGTCTTCATTTTTCACACGTGCTTTGCTTGTGATAAGACTTTTCTGTTGGTACCAGGTTCAAGTTCATCAGTCAAGGTCAAGGTCATTTCTCATGGTAAAAGAAATTGCCATAATTTTGCAATGGTAAGTGATATAGCCTTCATATTTGAAATGTTCATCACTTTTGACATGATCTTTCAGTAGATATCTAAGGCATCATAGTGAAATGATACAAAAGTTCTTGTAAACAGTGTTTTACCTCTAATGGGCTTCGCATTTTATCTTTTCTGGGTAAAATATAGTTTTTCTCAAATTTCTCCTAGTCTAATGGTCAGAATTTAATGAAATTTCATATTTGAGTAGCAAATCAGATGCCCTTGATAATAAATTGTTTGAAATTTGCAGAAATAAGATGTGTTTTGGAAAAAGGGGGCTTAATATTTGACAGTTTTATGTTAGCTCTCTGTTTCTCTGCAACAAACTTACCTTGGGCATAACTTTTGATTAATGAGAGATATAGCCTTCATATTTCACATGTGCATTGTTTATGACAAACCTTTCTGTTGGTATTAAGGTGAAGACCATCTGTAAAGGTCAAGGTTGTTTCTCAAAGTCAAAATTTTTAATTTACATTGCCCATAAGTTTAAAATTGTAAGTGATAGAGCCTTCATATGTCACATTGCTTATGACATGATCTTTTTGTTGGTACTAAGTTCAAGGTCATCTGTTAAGGTCAAAGTCATTTCTTAAGGTCAAATTTTCAAATATCTTGACAATAACATTGTCCATAAGTTTACAATGGTAATTGATATAGCCTTCATATTTCACATGTGCATTGCTTGTGACATGACCATTCTGTTGGTATTAAGTTCAAGGTCATCTGTCAAGGTCAAAATTTCGAAAAAATTTAACTTTAACATCACATTAGTATACAATATTAAGTGATATAGCCTTCATATTTTTCATGTGCATTACTTATGACATGACCTTTCTGTTGGTACTATGTTTAAGGTCATTGGCTATGGTAAAGGTCATTTCTCAATGTCAAAATTTCAAAAAATTTAGCTTTAGCATTGTCCATAATTTTAGAATGGTAAGTGATACAGCCTTCATATTTCAAATGTTTATTACTTGTGACAAGACTTTTCAGCAGATACCAAAATCAAGGTCATTGGTCAAGGTCAAGGTCATATTGTCAAGGTCATTAATTTTCAAACATACCTCCTTACCAATTGCCAAATCTTCTTGTTACTTTTCATAAATGTTGTTTATTAAGTGCCCTAGGTATTGTTTATTTCAATTTTTGACTCAATTAACCTTACCATGCTAAAAGGGGACTTAATGCCATGTAGCTTTACATTTTGTATATTTCCTACTCTAAAATAAATCAGTCTAGTGTTTTTGTAAGACTACTTAAGTTAGAGTCTTCAATTTTTGTATGTAGACATTTTTCATTGATAGCTTTGATGGTCAAGGTAAAATGTTTAACACTTTACCATATAAATATATTATATTTTACTAGAATCAGGTCAGTGAAGCCAAACAGATTCCTTCAATGTTTGTCAAACTTCCAAATTTCTTGTGAACTGAACTCTCAAACTATAGTTGCATTCAATAAGAAGTTTTTATCCAATAATGGAATACAGTTTTGTGACAAAGCCTTATTTGGGGAGCATAATCCATCTCTGACGACTCTTGTTAATAATTGTCACTGCAGCCCAGATGTGTTTATATCGTCACAGTCTGATTTGCAATTTTAGTTACTAAGCCACTGTAAATTTTTTCAACTTAACTTAAACATCTAAATGTGCAGGTGGCATATCTGATTGATAAATTAACATGAATTTGCATAATTATAAAAAGGTGAAATATTTGCCCTTTTATGATATCTTACAAGTGTACTTCTGATTTAACCCATTAACACACAATTTTTAGCTCTACTGGCACAAGGCCAGAAGAGCTATAGTGATGGCATGTTTCCTGTCCATCGTCTGTCCAGTTGTCTGTCCAGCCTTATGTTAACTTTTCCTTGTTAATACTCTAAAAATTCATAGATTTCATTGGAATTTCTTCAACATTTTATAGAATGATAGCACCATCAAAATCATCTTTGAATTTGAAATCAGGTTGGTTTCATCAAGTTATACGGGAAAATGGGGCCATATGAAAGTTTATTAAAAAAAAACCTTAACACAATAAAGTCTACAGTTTTCATCTGATTCTCCTCAAACTTCCAGAGAATGATTGTACTATCATAAGGGTGGTTCTTTTTGAAATTAGGCCAATTTGACAAGTATCATGTAAAACCAGGCCTTCTGAAAATTTTATGTAATATTCTAGTTAAGAAATAGAAGTCCCCATATTTCATCGGATTCACTTCAAACTTTCACAGAATGATTCTATCATCAAGAGGATGATTTTTTTTTCTCAAATTGGGTCTGATCAGTCAAGTAACATGGGACAGGAGACCTTATGGAAATTTTATTACAAAATCTTTGTTAACACAATTATGTCCACATTTTTAATTAATTCTCTTCAAACTTTCACAGAATTATTGTACAATTCTAAGGAAAATTTGTAAGGTCAATTTATCACAGGAAAAGAGCCTTATGAGAACTTTATTGAAATAACCTCACTAACATAATCAAGTCCACAGTTATTATTGGATTCTTTATTAATTATAATGCATGGAATAATTGTGGCATCAGACACAGAGGAAACTTTTCAGGATGGTTTTAGGGTCATAAGAAAGGTTCCTTTCGGATATGGAGTGGATCCATTTGTAAATGTTTGAAAAGGGGCCTTTTGTTTTTTTACTAAAATTATACTTGTTTATGTGATAAAAGTCCATGTGTATTATTAGCTCGGCTGTTTTCAGAGAAAACCCGAGGTATTGTCACCACATTGGCGTCGTATGCTTCAGTGTTGGCATGATAAACTTTAACCTTGGTCATATCTCTTATGTTATTGAAGATATCCTCATGAAACTTAGCATGTGCATTGACCATCACAAGAGCTATTTAGACTATTAAGGGGGATAACTCTAAAGCATTTATGTAAGAGTTATACCCCTTTTTCAACTTAGAATTTTTGCAATATCCAGCACCTGCAGCCAAGCGTTGGCACCTGTGGGTGGTGCTCTTGTTCAATCTTCTACAGTTTATTTTGGAGTCGTAAAGATGGTTCTCTCTAAAAATGAAGTAGATCTGTCTAAAAACACAGGAAAAGGTGCCTTAAGGATTGTTGCTCAAAATAATAAAGAGAATAAAGTCCAATTTGGTATTTTCATTTTATGCATTCTTCTTTAAGCAATTAGCTTTCTTAAATATAAGATTACTATGACAGAAAACTAGATAGCCATTAGAGTGTCTGAGGCCCTTGTGGGCTCTTGTTTATAAGACTTGTCTAAATAGGAAGAAGAAGCAGGCGTGAACTTCATGCAATTGTAATATTTTTTTCTCTTTTTGATTAGAAAACATTGTTGGAAATGAATAAATTGCTTGATGCAAGAAATTAATTCAGTTTCCACAATGTTTTCCAAAAACTTTTTTCTTGAAGGTCATAAAAAAGTGGGATTTTTGCAATATCCAGCACCTGCAGCCGAGTGTTGGCACCTGTAGGTGGTGCTCTTGTTCAATCTTCTTGGAACATTTACAGTTTATTTTAGAGTTGTAAAGATGGTTCTCTCTGAAAATGAAGTAGATCTGTCTAAAAACACAGGAAAAGGTGCTTTAAGGATTGTTGCTCAAAATAATAAAGAGAATAAAGTCCAATTTGGTATTTTCATTTTATGCATTCTTCTTTAAGCAATTAGCTTTCTTAAATATAAGATTACTATAACAGAAAACTAGATAGCCAGTAGAGTGTCTGAGGCCCTTGTGGGCTCTTGTTTATAAGACTTGTCTAAATAGGAAGAAGTAGCAGGCAAGAACTTCATGCAATTGTAATATTTTTTTCTCTTTTTGATTAGAAAACATTGTTGGAAATGAATAAATTGCTTGATGCAAGAAATTAATTCAGTTTCCACAATGTTTTCCAAAACTTTTTTCTTGAAGGTCATAAAAAAGTGGGATTTTTGCAATATCCAGCACCTGCAGCCGAGTGGTGGTGCTCTTGTTCAATCTTCTTGGAACATTTACAGTTTATTTTAGAGTTGTAAAGAAGGTTCTCTCTGAAAATGAAGTAGATCTATCTAAAAACACAGGAAAAGGTGCCTTAAGGATTGTTGCTCAAAATAATAAAGAGAATAAAGTCCAATTTGGTATTTTCATTTTATGCGTTCTTCTTTAAGCAATTAGCTTTCTTAAATATAAGGTTACTATAACAGAAAACTTGATAGCCAGTAGAGTGTCTGAGGCCCTTGTGGGCTCTTGTTTATAAGACTTGTCTAAATAGGAAGAAGTAGCAGGCAAGAACTTCATGCAATTGTAATATTTTTTTCTCTTTTTGATTAGAAAACATTGTTGGAAATGAATAAATTGCTTGATGCAAGAAATTAGTTCAGTTTCCACAATGTTTTCCAAAACTTTTTTCTTGAAGGTCATAAAAAAGTGGGATTGTATGGGAATGAGTTCCAGGAACCCTTGTTTGTTGATTTTAGACTAAAATGCTGCTTTTGTTCTGTCAGGCAGTAGTGCTTTAGGGTTAATTATTTAGCTAAGATCTAGTTTGGTCATCTATTCAACTAATATATCTAAACCAGCACTAATGGTGTGGATATAGCCTGGAAGATTATTGGTAGAGCATTTGTCCTATACTTAAAGAGTCCTAGACTCAAATTCTAGGCAGGCTGCTAAATTTGCTCCTTTGATTACAATGATGCTCAAGCTATAAAACGTGACTCCAAACCCTAAACCTTGGTTTAGTACACACGATCTTAACTCTTACGTAATAAACTGTTTTCAGTGTGTTGAACTAATTACAGAATCCCTGTGTTGCAATGATTTTGTAAATTTTAAGACTTTTGATGCCCTCAATGGATCTTGGGCATATTTTAGGGCATTTTGTTTTACAGCATCCTGTCCATCAGTCAGATAAAAATTATCCTGCAACTTTCCTATATTGACTTCCATACTATTTAATTTCATTACTTATATTTTCTATAATAATAGCCTTCATTGATATGCATCTATGATACCAAGGTCAAGTACATTTGACAAGGTCATTGTCACTGAAACTTTTGAAGAAAAAAATCTGTTACTGTTGCATTTTTGTTCTACAAACACATCTTGTTTTTAAGTGACATAAATCAAATATGTGGTAACAATATTTAAAATATTTTCATTCTTAGTAAAAAAATGAAGTAATTTCCCTTTTTCAAAAGTTCCAAACTATTTTAGAAAAGTGTTAGACTGTGCACTTAAACACTTTATTATTGAGTTTTATCGGATAAATCTGAATATTGTATCTGATCTGTATATGAAATGATCAGTAAAGATTCTAATTCAAGGATCATGAAATTAATATTGTCATAATTACCATATTAATGCAATTCATAGTAAATTAAGTAAAATCGTTGAAATAGTTAGTAGTGGGTGGTTTGGTGGTCCAGTCTCAAAACACAGGCCTGCAAACACTAAGGACCACCTTGTACAGAAGTCATAATCTTTCAATTACAGTCTTATGATTTATGAGGCCATGCATTTCGTTTAACAAATCTTCCTGAGAAGTTTAATTGTAGTCTGTTTAGTCTAAATTTAGCACTAGATATCATTATTTCACATTTCTCTGCATGTGCTCTTATTCACCTGGAAGAAAATGCATAAAAGGACAAAAGCAGATGCAGTGTTTTCTCCACATAGCGTTTTTGCATAAAAATTGGTTTTGGAGCACTAGATTTCGTATCCAGGACCTCTTTGGGCGCAGTTAAAATTCCATGGAAGATTGTCTTGGCCACTTCGGAGATTCCTGGGAATGATTGTTTATGTGCTATTTATAACTTCTACCTCTTTTTGAATTTAAAGGTAAAGTAAAATATTTCAATCTAACGCTAGGTCAAGTTTACAGAAAAATTCATTTTAGAATATAATCTTCACTAAGTCATATTTTAATCAACACATCTGATCATATATTCCAGGTACATTAATTAAATAATGAAATTGGCTTCTATCAATAGCCAGGCTAGAAGTAGGCACAATATGTGTTTTTGCATATGGAAAAATCCATTGCAATCTTTATTATACCCCCAAAAACTATGTTTGGGGGGTATTTAGGAGTCAGGTTAGCAGTCGGTCCGTCCGGCGGTTGGTCAGTCCGTCAATCGGTCGGACTGTCTGTCTGTTGCTTTTTCATGTCTGCTCAATTTCTCAGCAACTATTGGTCGGATTTTATTCAATCTTCACTGATATAATCAGTATCAAGCAGAAATGTGCATATTCTATTTAAGTAACAGTCCTTTGATTTTTCACAGAGTTATGGCCCTTTGGTGAAAAATCGTGTCTGCTCAATTTCCCAGCAACCATTGGACAGATTTGATTCAAATTGCAGAGAAAGACTCGTAATAAGTCAGAAATATGCATATCCTATTTTGGTTAAGGTCCATTTATTTTTGACGGAGTTATTGTCCTTTAATTAAAAAGTCCATCGTGTCTGCTCAATTTCTCAGCATCTGGGAGTCAGGTTAGCAGTCGGTCGGTCCGGCGGTTGGTCAGTCCGTCAATTGTCCGTCAATCGGTCGGACTGTCTGTCTGTAGCTTTTTCATGTCTACTCAATTTCTCAGCAACTATTGGTCGGATTTTATTCAATCTTCAATGATATAATCAGTATCAAGCAGAGATGTGCATACCCTATTTTGGTTACGGTCCATCGATTTTTGACAGAGTTATAGCCCTTTGGTGAAAAATCGTGTCCACTCAATTTCTCAGCAAATAGTGGATGGATTTGATTCAAATTTCTTAGAAAAACTCTGTATAAGTCACACATGTGCATATCCTATTTTGGTTATGGTCCATTGAATTTTGACTGAGTAATGACCCATTAATATAAAGTCTGTTTTTTGTTATGGCCCTTTGGCGGATAGCAGTTGTATATGGACAAGCACTGTTGGGGGGGTATTAGTCTGCTTTGCGACAATGTCTAGTTAAGTTTGATTTCAGTTAATAATCAAACGCTTAAAGTTAGATTTCCCAATAAATTTGTTCTTGAAAGTTAAAAGGGATTAATTAGATTTTGAAAGTTCCCTGAATTATTAAGTTTTATAAAAGAGCCCCCTAATTTCTAAAAGGACCATCTAAAATGTATGGAATGGGCCCAAAACACCATAGATATAGACAAAGACGATTCGGCTACTACGACTATGCTCATATACAGATCTAATGATTATTAGAGAGAGCCAGAATAATCACTGAAAATGTGTGATGAATAATCCGAGCCAATACGAAAACAAGTTTGCTCAACATGTAACTCTAAATGGAAGATGATATTATCTTCTTGTAGGTATAAATAAATTTCCTTGTGTCTTATAATGATAAGGAAAAAGTAAGACCTTTTTGTGGTAAAATTTCTCTTAAGGTTTTGCCATCAAACGGATCAAAAACGTTAAGAGGGCAAATTAGAAAATACACCACTTACTAATTAGTCTTTTTGCTAGTTCTGTATGTAATATAGATGCAAATCTGTGTTAAGATTTCACATTTGATATGACACAAAATGCAAAAATAGATATTCACCTATATATATTCACCACAAGCATTTGCTTCAAGCTGTGATTTGCAGAGAATTCGAAGATTTGGTTTAAACCTTTTTATTTAACAGCGATTGGGATACAAGTTCTTACAACTTAGATTAATCAAATCCCTCTCGATTCTGCTTCCTGGAAAATTCACCAGTCCTTGCACTGAATGTGTGGGCCAAGGAAAGCACCAAGATCGATAGACGATTCCGGGAATCGAACTCGAGACCTCTTCGGAGGTAAGGGGGACAATGTCCCCATTGTCTAAAAAAGTAGGTACATTTTACAAAATTGATGGGTTACACTAATAATCTTGCTCATGGGGTTTAGGAACCTCTTAAAAAATGGAGACACTTATGAATTTTTTCGAGGTAATGATGCATTAAATGCAGTCTTGGCAGATCACTGTCAAAGTGACAAAACTGTGCACAACCACAAGGGACAATTCTAATAAGCACTTAAAGTTTCCATTATCACAGTTCTTATTGTCTGATGAATTTTAGATGAAATATTTTTTGTGCTTGGATAGAAGTTGCTAATATTTGAGAATTCCGATTACAGGTGTGAGGTTCTTTGACTGTGTAATGTTTCCAAACTCCAATTCTTTTTCTTGCCTGCAGTGTAATAATTTATTGGTGGTCATGTCCATTTCCCCGTTTTCTTGTCAAGACCCGTTACTATTGCAGATTGATGTTGATATTTTCACATTCTAGTATTTATCAGACCCAGTTTTGCAAGAAGCAAGAAATTTGTCATTTACTCCAAAGTCGAGGTCAAATTTGATTATCAGGCCTTGATAAAGACTCTATCTGATTAATTTAGCCAAGAATAATTTGGATTATTTCAATGTAATTTCATACTTGTGCTCTGTGTCATCATTTCTGTTCTGACAAATTTCTTATGTAAAGTAATACTTAATGACTAACACATTCCCACACAGTGACACTTTTTGATGCCTGTCAAGAAAAGCAAATAGGAAAACATTGTGTAAATTGAGGAAATAGCTTGTAACAAGCAATATCTTCATTTTACACAATGTTTTCTATCCAGAAAGTTGGAAAAATTCTCAAATTTCACAATCTTTGATTTGTCATCTGCAGTTCCTTTCAATTTGGAACAACCTAAAATTTGCCGTCTGGTAATAGGTAAATTCTGTCTGTCAGCCAGCAGACATAAATGATATCTATAGAGACATTCTTGTCTGCAAGTTTAGGAACACATCTTATAAATATGGGGTGGGGTGTTGAAGCTAAATCTCTGAAGTGTTTGTATAATACTTAACAGAGAAATGTTAGCGTAATTAGAACGAAATAGTTTCTACAAAACATTCAACTTGAAAGAGATAGTTTTCACCTGAACATATTGTGAACAGTTCCCAACATCAGAGGTTAATTCAAATTACAGTATTGTTGAACTTGGTTTGAAGTTCTTCCAAAAAATAGATTTAGTATTAAATAGGTTTTGCAAGGTAATAGTCAATCACATGTCTGCTTGTCTCGTCTTGGTTGTCATCCTGTGAAGTATTTTACCAAGAAGTTTGGAAGTTTCTGTCTTAAAATGTTTCTGTTGGAAGTAAATCAATATGTCAGGAGAATGACAATTTGAAAGGTGTTCTTGAAATATAAGGTTGAATACACTTTGCTTCATAAATCAGACCAGAAAAAGTGCCTCTAATTATTGGGTAACCCTACCAAATTGAATTATTCTTAGAATGTAAAAATGTTTAATTAACTTTAGTTCTAATTGGTAATTTGGTACCTAGGCAACCAGCCATACACATCATAGGTAATACAATTTGATTGGTTATTGATTAGTCTTGTAATTCCTTTTGGGCACAATTTGAAATGATTTCCATGTGGAAGGAAGTCTGAAAGGTCTTTCTTTTTATCCCCCGCTGTTTTGGCGAAGGGGATATAGTAATGGTCTCCGTTCATCATTCCGTCCTTCCGTCATTCCGTCACTTAAAGCTTGTCCGGAGCATATCTCTGAAAGCATAATTGCTATCAACTTGAAACTTCATAGGTCGATAGATCTCATTGAGGAGAAGTGCAGTGCACAAGAACCACAACTCTTGCTTGCATAATTTTGGAGTTATTGCTCTTTGTTGTTTTAAAGACTAAGATTTTGTCCGGAGCATATCTCTGAAAGCATAATTGCTATCAACTTGAAACTTCATAGGTCGATAGATCTCATTGAGGAGAAGTGCAGTGTACAAGAGCCACAACTCTTGCTTGCATAATTTTGGAGTAACTGCCCTTTGTTGTTTTAAAGACTTAGATTTTGTCCTGAGCATATTTCAGAAAGTATAATAGCTATTATCGAACTCATTGAGAAGAAATGCAGTGCACAAGAAGCCTAAATCTATAACTGGCTTCAGTTTACTATCAAGCTTTTACGGTGGGGGATGGCCATGTCCGACATGGCTCTTGTTGATATTTGGCTTATTTTGCATCATGGACTTAATCTCAAACAATTCTGTGTCAGATTCTGGTTAACACGCAACCTGTCTTTGACTCATTACCAAAGAAAAAAACGTTTAGGCTGGCCCATATTGAAAAAAGTTGCAGACAATAATTTCAAGATGATGTAATTGTAAATAATTCTCCCTGTCTCTCTGGGTAGAAAAAATGTGAAAAATGAAGAAATTGGTTGTTACATGCAATTTCTTCATTTTCATATTGTTTTACCAAACTCTTTTCTTGATGGTCATGTAATAGTGGGATTAATTGTGTAGAAACAGGTTAAGGGTACTTACTATATTGAGTTTAAGTTGAAAAATATTTTTTGACAAGTAAGAAATTGGAAAGAGAAATAGCGATTTAGTCTTCTCACCCCTTGTCATGCTGAATTAGAAATCTTTTACATAATTGCTTAAAATCAAAGGACCGACAGCACTGGAAGGTCTTAATGAGGGACAATATTTCTTTTGAAAATTGATTATTTAAACAACTCTGGTTGAAAATCGGCAAGCAGGAGGTGTAGACCAAGATCACCTGCACTTATGTGCAGGCTGATCTTTGTCTATATCTCCTGCCAAAACCTGCCAAAACAGGAATATTCCTGGCTCAGCAGAGACTTATGTTTTATCATCATTATCACTATCCAAAAACTATGCTTAACCCTTTCCTGTTCAATCCCTGGTTTTTATAATTGAGAAAACATTGTAGAAAAAGAAGTAATAGCTTGTAACAAGCAATTTCGGTTTCCCCAATATTTTCTACACAACAGAATAGTTTATTTTTCAATTTAAATCCACTTCATATTGTTGTCTGGAAATTTACCTTTGAATTTCGACAGGTTTAAAATTTTGAAAAAACAGGAAAGAGATAAAAGAGCTACAAATGGTTGCAGGCTTAACTTTATCTTGGTAACATGGCAGCTGAACTTTAATAGTTCTCTGGGTGTAATCATGGCTGTATTACAGATTAAAAGGAATTGCTTTAGAAAAAAGTGAGAATTTGGAAAAAATAAAATATACAGAAAGAAAAATAATTCAGACTTTGATCAATCCTTTATCCTCAAAGGGTCTTCAGAAACAACAGTACTTTTCTTTCTGGCCTCATTCTATAAAACAAATTGTGGTTACAAGAAAGAGAAGAAGAGGCCTTGAACTCACAAGACACTATTATCTAAGCATTCCTTATTAATTTACCTTGCTCTGAAGCTTTGCTGGGGCTGTTTGTTAAACTTTTTACCACATCAAGTACATAATTTTGATGATGATATAACAGGTCTTTTTATGCCATTTTTGGGGTAGAAATTGGTCCCAATTCCCCATTTTAAAACATCCCCCCCTATTCCAGAAAAAAATTCCCCTGCTATGAAATATTTGAATTTTCATAGCTTCTGATTTCCACCATGACTAACCTTTAATTTCTACGATGATTAAGCCTAAATTTATGACAAAAATATGCTACAAGTAATTTCTTTATTCTAAACAATGTTTGCCCCTTTGTATTTATTGAGGGGCATCAAAAAGCGTCATTGTGTGGGAATGGGTTAAGAATACAAACAAGTACTGGCATAAAGCAAGATCGTTTTTGTTGATTGTGTAAATCTTCTAAATATTCCCCTATGTGGAAATTTTTTCTCCTCTCGAAAGGTTCTGCCACCTTTCCCCTGAAATTCATGAAAAACCTGTATATTTAGAAAGATAAGATAACTGCACATTTGAAATTTGTCCATCCTCCCGTTTTCCATCCGTCTGTCTGTCCAGCCCAATATCTCTGCAACCCTTGGGCCAATTGGATGAAACTTCGAATTCCGTATGATATTGCGACGATGTTTTTTTTTCCAGGCTTTTGGTCAACTCCAAGGTCAAGGTCGAAGGTTAAAATTGACCTTATCAACAGTATAGCTCCTTCACTTATTGATGGATTTCAGAAATACTTGGGACAATTTTTCTCTATCATGAGGTGATGTGCAATTAGAAAAACAAATTCAGATGGCTCCAAGGTCAAGGTCACAGGTCAAGATCAAACATCGAATTTGAGCATTTCCAGAGTATGGCTCCTTCAATTATGGATGGATTTTGAAATAACTTCAAGCAATTTTTCTCTATCATGAGTATATGTGAAATTTGAAACAATTCTTTAGATAGCTCTGGGGTCAATGTCACATATTAAAGTCAAAAGTTGAAATTAAACATGTCCAGAGCATAGTTCCTGTAATTATTGAAGGATTTCAAAGTACCTTTACACAATAATTGTTCTCTCTCATGAGTAGATTTGCAATTGAAAACATAATCTGATGATTACTCCAAGGTCAAGATCACAGCTCAAGGTTGAACATTAGTATGGAGTATTTCCATAGCATATCTCCTTCAATTATGGATTGAATTTGAAATAACTTTGCGCAATTATTCTCAATCATGAGTAGATGTGTTGTTTGAGTTTATTCAGATAGCGCCAAGGTCAAGGTCACATCACAAGGTCATACGTTAAAATTAAACATGTCCAGAGCATAGAATCTTCAATTATAGATGGATTTCAATATGATTTGGCACAATTGTTCTCAGTCATGAGTAGATGTGCTATTTGGAAAAAATCAAATAGCTCTAAGCTCAAGGTCACAGCTCAATGTAAAATATTAAATTAAGCATGTCAGGAGCATAGCTCCTAAAATTATTGATTGATTTGAAATAACTTTGCACAATTGTTCCCTATTGTGAGTATCTGTCAGTTTGTCTGAACCCTTGTCCCTGTTTTTATTGCAGTCAGGATACTGGCTGTAATCTAGGAATCACCCGAATTTGCTCTTTGCTTCTAGGAACCTGACAACGTCTGAAAAATTTTTCCTTACTCTTGAATTGATTCATAATTTCTTGTAGTATTCTATCTTAGAATATAAGCCCATTCTTAAAGAATGACCACGAAAAGCCGAATCACTGAATGTGCGCATTGATTAAGGTCACAACCTCTAAGGGGTACTTCTGTTTATACCATCTTAAACAGTGCTACATCGAGGCCACTCGATAGAGGGAATCCCCTGGGTTTGTCTATTATCAGAGACATAGAATAATGTTTATTTATGTCTCTGACATCATTTAATAGACTGCCTGACCTTGCTATCATTACAGATTTCATTTAACAAACAAGATGTGTTAGTGAAACACCATGCCCCCGAAATAGGAATTCTTTAGAAACAGGTGATTTTTAGTGTTTTCTTTCTTTGTTTTAGGGAAAAGGGTTGAAATTTTGACCTTGACCTTGATGAAATGACCTTCCCCAGTTGAGCCATGTTGAGACCTATCTACATGCCAAATATTAGCATTTTAACTTAATCAGGGTTGAAGTTATAGGAAAATGTTTAGTTGGCAGGTTAAGTTTGCAGACAGACAGACAGACGGACAAACAGACAGACGGATATCGGTAAAACAATATGCCCCCGAT
Source organism: Fragum fragum (assembly GCA_946902895.1). Taxonomy (NCBI): domain Eukaryota; kingdom Metazoa; phylum Mollusca; class Bivalvia; order Cardiida; family Cardiidae; genus Fragum; species Fragum fragum. Next base: position 4,353,037 of record OX336367.1, read on the forward strand.
CTATCGATGCGGGGGGCATAAAAATGGGTTTTGGTAGGCGTCCATTACCCCAGATGTTCAACAACTCGTCGGTCTCCATGGAGACATTGCTATTTGGGATACTTAGATTTTATCCCTTTTTTATAAGGATGGAAATATTTAAGTCGGTGTAAAGCTAAATTCAATTAGATTAATTCCAACAACCATCAGTTATAATAAAACATGTCTCGGGTGAAAATTCTAGCTTTTAAATATTGGCGCGGACCGAAAGAGAACCACAATTTGTAGACCTGTAGAAATTTACAGATTTAATTCAATTCTGATAGACCGGGAAGGTAAGAGTAGAATTTAATAATTCTCTGCACGTTGAATTTCGTTGGTCTCTGCTATAATCACGTAACTACAGTCGTTATCTTTCAAAATATTGGAGGGTGATGCTCCTTAAACTATCAGTTAAATGGGCGAGAAAACCTGGTTCGGATTCTGTCGGGAGGTGGGGGAAGGTAGAAGTCTTCAAATGTGATTTCATAATAGCCAAAACTTAACAGACAAATCTGAGAATGACTTCAATCATCATGCAAATTGTTAATATACAGTCCTGACTGCATTTGAGGCCGTTCAGGCCTTTGATTTTTATACTTTTTGAGACGAGGCTATATTTGGGAGACATAATCTGTCTCTGATAACCCTTATTTGAATGAGCTGCCAACTTTTACCAGAAAAGAATGGTTGTATTATGCAATAACATCCTATTTATTTTTTCTATGCATGAAAGCCCAGCTAACAGTAACAATAAATCTGTCTTGGATTCAAAAGATAATCTGGGTATTTGCATATATTCATCTTCTCTTGTCATAAGTTCAGCCTTGAGTGGGCAGCCTTATTTATCTTCTTTTCTGGCAACATAACTATAGAACTTAAGTTTATCTAGAAAAGACAAATTATGGCAGATCATAGCAAATATTCTAATCTGAAGAAAACCCCATCCATTATTAGTTCATACAGATTTATTTTAGTTTTTGTTATCAAAACCCCTCAGCTTATAATAAATGTCATTTAAAAAAAACTTAATTCGGAAATGTTTTATTGGAGAGAGACATTTTTTCAATCCATTGTTACCCAAATTGACAGCCTGGTAAACTGAAGCTGCACTAGGTAGACAGTCTTTCCCATGAACACATCAAGACTGACAGTTTTAGTTTGGACTGGTGACGACTTTATCACTAGTCAGGCATCAGAAGTTATCTAGTCAGGCCTCAGAAGTTATCACTTGGCCACTAAGAAACCTAAAGCATTGGCATTGTCAACTAGGTGTCAATGTATGTATGCAAACAGAAGGGCAGTTTGTTACACATGTACATGTATCTCCCAAAATATCATTGAAAAATATTTCTTATTTACATGAAACCCAGAAATAAGTTCACTATCAATAATGGTGACTGTAACATAAAAAGTAACATAACTCTCAATAAATATTTTGCAAGAAATTTTGTGTTTGCTGTCTACAATCAAGTCTCTGTAGCCAAGAGTAGCAGCAGCATACAATGGTCCTGCTATTGTTTTATACTTAGATTAAAGACTAATCAAAATGTCATAACACAAGACAGAAATCAGAAAATGTCTTGGTCATAAACCATCACAAAAATATAAACAAGTTTTACAAGCCTGCATTCCTTAGAAATGTCTACAGTAAACTAGAAAGAGTCGAATCATGATTTTAACATCAGGGCATACTTTTCAAAATACATATGCTTGCAATAGGGATGGTATCTTGGTTACATTTCTTGGGATAATGAACTGAGCACTTTGTCATTAAAAGAAAAAAATACTGTTCTAAAGAGGTATGAAACTCTATAGAACCCTAGATTTAATCTTGTTTAGGACGTCCTTGCATACTCTGACAACAGTTGTCTAAACAGTTAATTATGAGGATCACAATTTAATTCATTTAACCATTTTTTACCCATCCACTTTGAACTTTGCAGATTTCTGCTAACACTCTGTGGAATTTTTCAGCACTAATGGATGTTTAGATCCTCATTTAAACCAGAATCAAATAAAAATGTGGAGAACTTGTTAAAAAGAGGAGTATTCAGATGTAGAGGTCCACCCTAAGCATTGAAAGCAAAGTGCATGATACTAACTGACCTAAACTGGATTGAGAAAGTTTTTTTCAAAGTGCCGATAAATAAAAATAGACATAAACAAGAGGACCATGATGGTCCTATATCGCTCCCCTGAGTATGATTGCTCAAGGCTTTATGATATGATATTCAAAATATCAAAGCCCTACAGTGTTTCATTTTGGAGAAGAATATTTTTTAAAGATTTTCTCCTTTAATCCTAGGTATAGTGAAAACCAAACCATGTTTAGCTAATTTCAAGAGTACTGTAATTCTTTGAAGTAATAAAGTAGAGGGTCAATAGGCATTAATACATACCAAATATCAAAGCTCTAGGTCTAATGGTTTAGAAGGAGAACATTTTCTATGATATCCTTCTTCTGTGATTGCACAGAAAAGGTCGTATTTGCAACATACAGTATTTCTATGAAGCATTTTAGTACACGGTTGATAGGTATTATTACACATCAAATATCAAAGCTCTCGGCTTTTTGGTTTGGGAGAAGATTTTTAAAGATTTCCTTATTCAAATTTAATTAAAATCAGGAAACTCAAAGAAAAGGGCTAATTTTCAGAATACAGTAATTCTTTGAAGTATTTTGGTAGAGGGTCAATAGATGATGATGTATAACAAAATATTAAAGCTCTAGGCCTCATGGTTTGGGAGAAGAAGATTTTTGAAGTTTTCCTTCTTTATTTCTATGTGAAATGGCAAAGAAAGGGGCTAATTATCAGAATACTGTAATTCTTTGAAGTATTTTGGTAGAGGGTCAATAGATGATGATTTATTCAAAATATCAAAGCTCTAGGTCTTATGGTTTGGGAAAAAAGGGCTAACTTTCAGAATACGGATATATTTGAAGCTTCTGGTAGAGGGTCAATAGATAATGATTTGTATCAAAAATCAAAGCTCTAGGCCTTACGGCTTGGGAGATTTTTTAGTTTTTTCACTCTGTTGCCATGGCAACCAGAGTTCTTCATGGATTTCAATTCTTTGAAGTAATATGTAAGAGCATGACCTAAGGATCATTTCTGTGAAGTTTGGTGGAGAGTTTAGGAGGAAAAGAATTTTTAGTGTTTTTTTTAGGAAAAACCGGTATTTCATATCGATCAACCGGAAACAAGTTCTCACGCATTTCCGCTCATTTCCACGCATGCTCATAAACTTGAAGTGAAAATCTATGTGATTGCCTCCATCTTGTATCATCGCTGATGAAGAAAATAACTTACTTGCTGTATGCCAACAGCATCCTTTTAGTTATGAATATCCAGGAAAATGGTTTAAAACTTTGACTTGATATATCCATGGTAAATTGTCTAATGAATCGTCAAAATGAGAGAAATAATTTTCTCGCGTTTCAAGATAGAATCTAGGCCAGTGGTTAGAGGAGTTAGCGAGTACATGTGAACTGTCTGTTAGTGTTTTGACCTGGCAGGGCTGAGCAAATTTACACCCCTTATACACAGTATATAAAACACGTTACAACCCTGTTATAGGACGCGATTCAAGCGCCTGTTAACCCCATTGAATAAAACACCTTTTACATCTCAAATTCGACTAAATCTTTGAAACGGACATGTAGTACTTCAATTGTGATAATAATATGTTCAACAAAAAAGAATTGAATGTTAGCTTTGATTTCTTTACCTTTTATCATTTAACCTTTTACCAGACAACCACAAATTTTCACGCACTTACGAAAATGTTGCAAATTTAATTAAAAATATTTCGTTAAACAGTAAGGGGTCATGATTGATTGAATAGGGTTTAACTTTTAATAGTATTTCAGTTACATCGGGGCGGCTGGAGCTCCTAACCATGGATTCTTGTTAGTTCACACACCAGTACTACCACTACAACCTTATCGAGCCTCCAGCTGCTCCTCCTACTTAGGTGTACGATTTACTCACTCATATTGATGAAACATGCTAGCATTATTGAGTGCGGCTACTGATAAACCAGCAAAAACCTCTCTCAGGACTTTCAGTCCTTTGATTTGTAATTGTGAACGGACGGACGGATGCAGGACGATGACCAATCACAATAGCTCCCCCAGAGCACTTCGTGCTCAGGTGAGCTTAAATACTTTGCATGATCATATGAAGGTGATTAACTTTAACCCATTACCAAATGACTAAGTTTTAGACTGGTCCAAATTCAAAGATGATAACTTTTTGAGTTGCGGCAGACTGAAGGTGTGAAGCTACTCGTTTTACTATCTCATGTATTCCTCCGATGACCACCCTGAAAGTCCCCTTTCTTAAATAGTTTCATTCTGTGTTATCAGGTCAAATTATAACTTTTTGGACACTCTTTTGAAAAGTGGCTTCATTTTGAAAGGTTTCAAAACAAAATCATAGTAAATTCTTCCAAATTTTTATACCCCCCACAACGAAGTTATGGGGGGTAAACTGGAATCAGGTTTCAGGTCGTCCGTCCGTCTGTCCTTCCATCTGTCCGTCCGTCCGTCCGTGGGCATAATTTTGTGTCCTCTTCTCCTCCCACATTTTTTGACCAATTTTGCTGAAATTTTATCAGGTTGTTTCCTATCATATGAAGTTGTGCACCTGCAATTTTCATCTTGATCCAGTCGTTAGTTTCAGAGTTATGCCATTTTGAACTTTTTAATGGGGGGGGGAGTAGTCAAAATTTAAAATTGCAAAACTCAGTAACCATAAGGGGAGTTACCAAATTTGGTAAGTAACATCATCTTGTTGACCTTTACAAAATATCAAACGGTTTATTTCCTGAGGTCAAATTTGACCCCGCCCCCCCGGGGGTCAAAAATTTAACATAGGCTCATATTGACTTTCGTGGATATAATTTTGTGTCCTCATCTCCTCACACAGTTTTCTTTAACATTGGCTCATATTGACCAACCTTTCCTAATCAGTCAACTCTAGCAACAAACACAAAATCAGAAAGAGGTGGAGGGTAGGCAATGTTCATCCACCATGACATGCATGTGATTAAACAGCTTCAAATTCCACTCCTTCATAGAAAAGCCTTTTTAGCGTTGTGGGGGGTATTCTCGTCAGCCCTTGAGGGCGACAGCTCTAGTTTATTCTAAAAGCGAACTACATTCTACGCGTACATAGCCGAAATACATACAAACAATTAGATCATCAGTTTTGATTAAAAGACCATAAATTCAAATGGACAGTGTGTGTCCTCATATCATTTTGTATTTCATAGAAAAAAATCTACAAATGCAATATAAATCTCATGTCAGTTATCTTTGATGAAACAAATTAACAACAATGAAATTGAGCATTAATACATTTGACACTTAAAACACGAGAATGTTGATTCCTGATTCAAATCCGAATTTTTGTTTGATTTCAAGGCAATCAATAAAGGTTATTTTGCGACAAGTAAAGGCTTAAATCCTCGAGACAATGGTTATATCCCAGATTAATGACATATCTTCAAAACGCTAATTTGACGTATGGACCGAATGGATTGAAACGCAAAATTAGGTCATGGTTTTCTCAAAAGCTCTTTACTGCATTTTCTGCGTTTCTTTTTCTTTTTGACATTTAAAGGCTCAAAAAATTATTTCTCTTGTACAAAACTTGTGTTACAGCCTAGGTCTTTTACTGTCCTGCTTTCCCAAATTAAGTAAAATCATTTTTTGAACTAATTATTGTCGAGCCCGCTCGCGGTGAGCAAGACATAGTTGTTCTATGACAAGTCAGTGTATGTGCGTTAGTCCGTCTGGATTTGTCCGGACAATCACTCCTACATTTATGGATGGACATCTAAATAACTTCGCACAATTATTCTCCATTCTGAGTAGATGTGCCACTTGAAAGATTTTTGGGATAGTTCTGATGTCAAGGTCACAGCTCAAGGTCAAACACTAAAAGTGTGTTTGTCAAGACAATTACTCCTACATTTATAGATGGATTTCAAAATAACTTCGCACAATTATTCTCCATCATGAGTAGATGTGCCATTTGAAAGAATTTTTTGGATAGTTCTAATGTCAAGGTCACAGCTCAAGGTCAAACAGTAAAATAGAGTGTGTCAGGACAATTACTCCTACATTTATGGATGGATTTTAAAATTACTTGGCACAATTGTTCTCCATCATGAGTAGATATGCCATTTGAAAGAATTTTTTGGACAGCTTCAAGTTCAAAGCTCAAGGTCGAACACTAGAACTGTGTTTGTCCTTAGCATAATGCCTACAAAACTTTGCGAGCTCGACAGCAGTTGTCCTGGGACAACCATCTAGTCTGTCATTCTTGCGCCAACCCAGTTTCTCGCCTTGCATGCACTGTAAGAAAATACATGTTTGAAATATTTTCAACTTTGAAGTCCAAGCAAATTGAGAATTGTTTTTATGAAGACATCCCCAATTTTTTAGTTACATACCCTTATGAAGCAGAGAAAAGATTATTTTGATCACATCACTCGTACTCAAAATGTTCGACCAAAAGCCAATTAGTTTTTTCCTAGATGATATGTACAATCTTTTTCATCTGGATTGAGGTTGATTCATTTTAGTATTCATTCAAAATTTCAGCTTGGATTTGAAGCTCATTAATTTGTGTAATCAATGCACTGAAAGTACCTCTGATGAGAAACAGAGACCAGATTTACACAACAAGAAGTTGCTTTCTACCAAATTAATTCAGTCCTCTACATTTGCTAAGACGATCTAAAAGTGCTTTCCAGAGCTTGTGCAACACTGAGAAGAGTCTATAAATAGTGGAAAAAATATTCATATTTCAAACATAATTCACCTCCATGATTCTTTTAAGTAGCCTGTGTGATATGAAGTCAAATGTAAGAAAACAGTACCTAAACACATGACCCATCACACTAGGCTTTAAAAATGGAATTCACACAGAATTTACTTGAATTAGTCTCCTCTACATGGATCAATCTCATTTGATAAGTCAAGGGCCAACAGCCTTCTGTTTATTTTAGGTAATGAATACCACGCAATCTGTCTGTTGTCGCAACTCTCAGGCCCTTCAGGGCTTTGATTTAGTTGATGAAGTCTTGAAATCTTTATCTTTTTTATGACGTCTACCGAAAAGTACTGGAAAGACAGCGAGCCAATTTTAAAATTATTCATTACAAAACCTCTGTTTTAAACAAAGTTCAAATTTTCTTAGACCTATCTGTCCAAGAAGATCTTAAGTCTATATTTTCAAAGATTCTCCATACACAAGCAAGGCTAATTTCTGTTAATTTTGCATTTTCTCTGCAAATAAAATCTTTATTGAAACAGTTTATTTTTATGGAGATTTTGTGGAATTAGTTGTTTTCTGCACAATTCCCACAAGGTTTCCATATTAAGACGCCAAGCACATACTAACATCAGCCTGTCTGACTGTCTGTGTACAAAATTGAAGTAATTTTGTGTTTAAAACTTCTTCAAATTTGCTTCAAAAGTAATAAATCTTTATACATAAATTGATCGCATGTTGAATTTTTGCAGCACACTTTTTTTGAGTTGATTCTCCGTAGCAGAAGAATGATCTTTGCTTGAACATAGACACTTTTTCATATTTTGACAAAATATCAAACAATTTTGTTTCATGAACCAATCTTACAATTCAGCTTAAAAAGTACATAATTATATTGATCACATGTTGAACTACCCTTGGCAGCAGAATGATCTCCCCTTGCGTGTAGACAGTTTCATATTTTTTTGTAACAAAAATTCAAATAATTTGTGTTGCAAAAGCCTCCTTTAAGTTAAATAATAAATTTTATACATACATTAATCATAATTATGTAAAGTTTTGCAAGAAGCAATTTTTAAGTCTCATTTCCCTCTGGCAGAAGAATTGTCTCCCCTTACACTTAGACAATTTTTTTTATTTTGCATTGATACTAGCAAGGTATTAACCCTTGTCATGCTGAATAAAATCCTTTTAAGAATTGTAAAAAAATCAATGGGCTTAAAGCACTAGTAGTACTTATTGTTTAGTTGTCAATATTTCTTTTAAAAAATTAATTTCAGAAAAACAACTCAAATTTCAAAATGACAGAGAAGGTGTAGACTAAGATCAGTGCAGTCTGATCTTTGTCTATACCTCCTGCTAAAATTTGAATATCAGGGGTTCAGCACGCCAAGGGTTAGGAAAGTATTAAGTCACCTCCTGTCACAAGTTCTTTTTTTGAAATTGAAAATGACAATAGAAATCTGACCTAGGGTAAATAAGTTGAAACTAGAGATGCTTCAGTGCCTGAATCGCTGGATACCTAATCATGCAGATTATTTAGTTTTCTTTAACAAATTATCAGACAGAAAAATTTCAAAACAATCCAAATTCAAAGACAAAGAGAGCAACAAAGTGTGACATTTTTAATTGCAACATCTTCAAGGCTAGTAACCGAAGGATATGAGGTGCATGTTTATTCTCTATTGATTTAAGAATTATCAATGACCGGCCAGCGTGGTCCAAGGCCCACGCTTATCGACAATGACAATGTATCAGTGAAAACGGGATATGAATGCATTGTCTTCTTGACTGGGGATTCTCTCATGCAGCTGTGTTCAAATAGTTTGAGTTGAAACTTGCACTCCTGAAGTGTTCTGAAGCTTAGGATGTAGCTGCTTTGCGATAGCAAACCTGTTCCTCCGTACTTGAATGACCAAAAATCGGTCATCTGTGTCAGAGGTAGCACAACTTCTTCCTCCACCATGTCTCCTGATAGGCGTTCCATACTGTTGGTACCATGACCAAGCTCTACATACCACAGTATGGTGTACACCTAGTGCCAAGCGGACCTCATGATGAGAGGCCCCTTGCTCCACCATACCAACAGCTCGTTGCATCTCTTCTGCCAACAAATGTCTTCTGACATTTACAATTGCCTTCCTCTATAAGTAAACACTTGAATTAAGGATCGAAAATGAGAAATTTAGTCTACATAAAACTCATACATGTAGAAAATGAGATAGGAAAATGGGGTTTCTCTGTACTACTATAACGAAAAAATTGCATGTCAGATTTGGGAATGTATGTATTAAGCATCTTGTCAAAACATTACTATTTTAAACATTTATACATGATCTTTGCTAAAAATTGACTCCTTTAGGACATCGAAAAAGTTTAATGCTTAGCAAACTTTGAGAAGTATATTTTGAATGATATCTGCAATCTCTATCAATCTACATCAGTCAAAAATATGGTTGCCTTGTAATTTGCTGAGAATGTTCATTCTGGAGCAGGAATTTCTTTGTAGCTAATTTATTGGCTATAATATATGTATGGCTTGACCTCTGTTTGGATGATGTGGGATAACCAAATAAAAAGGACAAGCTTTGTCTGTAATCCCTGAGATTGTTGGGAACAGCTAAATCATCCTTTTAGCAAAATTAAATATTTTTACAAACTGTATGTACTTTATAGGAGGAAATAACTAAATTAAAGACTTTACACATTTTGAGCATAAAAAAAATTGAGTTAAACCCATTCCCAAACACTGACGCTTTTAACCCCTTCCCGTTTTGGAAATTTTAGACTAGTCCAAATGGAAAGAGGTTGCAGATGACAGTGAAAACTGGATGCTATTTGAAATGAAACCATCCTTTGAGGTAGAAAATATTGTGGAAAAAGGAGAAATTGCTTGTTACAAGCAATTTCTTCTTTTTCCACAATGTTTTCTTAAGTATAAAATCACAGGAACGTAAAATCTTGTATTTGAACGGGAAAGGGTTAAACGCCCCCGCAAGAAAGAAATCGGGAAAACATAGTAAGAAATGAAGAAATTGTATGTAACAAGCAATTTCTTCATTTCCCACAGTGTCTTTTTCCCAGAAAGTAAAAATAATCTAAAATTTCATCAACTCTAAATTGTCGTCTGCAACTCCTTTCAATTTGGGCCAGTCTAAAATTGTTCCGTCTGGTAATGGGTTAAAATAGAAGAATGCTTGATAGAAGGTTGGGTACAGAGTAGGAATTTTTTGACGATTTTCAAAATTAAAAAAAGAAGAAAAAAAAAAACCAGCATTGAAAAAATAGAAGAATGCTTGACAGAGTAGGAATTTTTTGACGATTTTCAAAATTAAAAAAAAGAAGAAAAAAAACAGCATTGAAAAAATAGAAGAATGCTTGATAGAAGGTTGGGTACAGAGTAGGAATTTTTTGACGATTTTCAAAATTAAAAAAAAAGAAGAAAAAAAAACCAGCATTGAAAAAATAGAAGAATGCTTGATAGAAGGTTGGGTACAGAGTAGGAATTTTTTGACGATTTTCAAAATTAAAAAAAGAGAAAAAAAAAAAAAAAACAACATTGAAAAATCTCCACTCATACAATAAATGATTAGGCTTTAAACCTTTCCTGTCTTTTGAAATTTTAGTCTGGTCCAAAATCCAAAGACTTTGCAGACAACAATAAAAATTTGATGCAATTTGAAATGATCCTATGTGATTGTTTCATTGTTTGCATGGGGTTTAACACTGCATGCTTTTAACAGTATTTTAGTCATATTGTGGCAGCTAGAGTATAGGTCTTACAATGGATTCCTGGTATTTCTCACACAAGTACTACTATTACATCCTTTCCTAGCCTTCAGCTGCTATCCCACTTAGGTTTATGATTATCCACCCATTGGTGAGAGACAGATGTTGGAAAGGATATGTGCCGCTGGGGATCGAACCCATGACACCCCGTGGTTGAAGATTGGGAGTCTGAAGTGCAATTGTGGGAAATGAAGAAATAGCTTATTACAAGCAATATCTTCTTTTTCCACAATATTTTCTCAAGTATAAAATCATGGCAACGTAAATCACAGGTTTGAACAGGAAAGGGTTAAGCTTCAGTAAAGCTTCCTAAATCTACAATTTTAAATGCCAAGCTTTGTAGCAAAACTTTTTATTTAGAATACACTGCTGGTTTATGGAAACTTTGGGTTGGTACCCCCTGACAGAGTACATGTTGAAGACTGAATACTTCACAACTGACCAATTGCAGATGTCAGTCAAAGAAAAAAAACCAAACAAATCATTCATTTCTATCAGAGGTGAAATTTGAACTCCGACCTTGTCCAACATTTTTGTAAAGTATTTTTGTTGGTTTGACGACAGAAACGTATTGACAGCTCATTCAAGCTGTAGTTAAGATGTTTGAGTTGCAAATCAACCATTCTTCTTTTTTAATACATGATAGTAGCCATAAATTTTGAAAAGTAACACCGTTTAAAGTCTTGATAAATGTCTTGATTGCTTACACTCAGTAACATTATGGGAAAGAGACAGTGTTTAGAGAATCCATCATACTCAATTGATTAAGGTGGTTGTTTTAACTGAGTAATAAAATATGAATATCATGATTCCAAAGGTAATAAATATGAGAATATTCACCCATTCCTACACAATCCACCTTTTTGAAGCCTCTCAAGAAGAAAACTTAGGAAAAAGTTGTTGAATATGAAGAAATTGCTTGTTACAAACAAGATATTTCTATGAAGAAATTGTCGTAAGCAATTTCTTTGTTGTACACAATATTTTCACAATTGTTTTTCTTGAGGGGCATCATTATGTGTCTGTGTGGAAAAGGGTTAAAAATTGCATTGTCACTTTTCAAATATTAAAGTTGCAATGTTGAATGTTGAAGATAACTGGAGCTTAAGATTATTTCTGCTCGGAAAGGAATAACAAAGAAAAGATAATATTCCTCTTAACCCATTCCCTGACAACGACGCTTTTTGATGCCTCCAAGGGTGGTTGCTATTCTAAGCACAGTGGTAGCATGTAAGACTCGTAATCATGGGGTCCTGGGTTTGATCCCAGATCCTTTCTGACATTTGTCTCCCACCAATGAATCCATAATCATGTGCCTGAGTGGGATGAGCAGCAGCAGAGGCTAGAAAAATATGTCATGGAATTACTGGTGTATGAAATACCAAGAATCCTTGTTTAGATGCTCCAGCCTCCGAGATATGACTGAAATACTGTTCAAAGTGGCATTAATCCCTATATCGTTGTCTGGTAAAGGTTTAAAGCTAAATGCAGCATGTTTAACGTAGCTGATGACAAAGAAGGTGTCTTAAAGCTTCAAGCTTTAAGTCAACAGAAAACAGACACATAATTAAATTTTTAAATTGGGAAAATCGCATTATGGAACATGGAGACCTTGGTTTCAGGGCTCTTTGATGTAGCATGTTTAATGTAGCTGATGACATGGCATGTGTCTTAACCCATTTACACAATATCCATATATTTGACTGGTACAAACTTAGATAAGAATCAGACAATAGTTGATAGATTTTAATAAAAGTGCTGTAAGCACTGTTAAGTTGCATTTTGGTTTTGAAATTAGGGTGAAAAACAAATGATTATAATGTATATAAAAACAAATGATGTGGTATAAAAGTATAATGGATTTGAATGATAGCCAAGAATATAAATGAATGGTTAAAAAAAATAGATATAAAATATGACAGACGGATTTGAACCAGGTCCTCTTGCATGAAGGTGTGTGCTCTTACCACTGTGCTAAACGAACATGCACTTTGATGGCCTTATTTGTAACACGTTGAGAGAAATCTTTTGTCATGTGACTCAAATTGTTTATATTACTCAAGACTTGATGACCTATTCAAGCTAAGCTACCCCTTGAAATATTGATAGATTAGGACATGCTAGCATTTTTTACCCAACGATGGTATTTTCAACTTATGACTGGAAAATATTTATGTGGCAGAATCATCTATTGTGAAGATTCGTTCACTTCTTGCTTCTTTACATCACCCAATTCATTCGGCAAAAAGCTTGGTAGTGTGACTTGTCAACTTGTGGAACACATTAGTGGAAAATATTTTATTGGTTCCTTGTAGCCTTTTAAGCTCACCTGAGCAGATAGTGCTCTGGAGGAGCTATTGTGATCGATCATCGTCCGGCGTCCAGCCATCCGTTAACAATTACAAAAAAATCTTCTCCTCCTAAACTCACCATAGAATTTCAACCAAACTTCACAGAAATGATCCTTAGGTCATGCTCTTTCAATTATACTTCAAAGAATTGAAATCCATGAAGAACTCTGGTTGCCATGGCAACGGAGTGAAAAAACTTAAAAATCTTCTCCTCCCAAGCTTTAAAGCCTAGAGCTTTGATATTTGGTACAAATCATCATCTTTTGACCCTCTACAAAATACTTCAAAGAATTACCGTATTCTGAAAATTAGCCCTTTTCTGTGCAATCCCTGATTTTACATAGAAATAAAGAAGAAAAACTTAAAAAATCTTCTCCTCCCAAGCTGTAAGGCCTAGAGCTTTGATATTTGGTACAAATCATCATCTATTGACCCTCTACCAAAATACTTCAAAGAATTAACGCAATTTGAAAATTAGCCCTTTCCTGTGCGATTCCTGATTTTACATAGAAATAAAGAAGGAAATCTTTGAAAATCTTCTTCTCCTAAACCATAAGGCCTAGAGCTTTGATATTTGTTGTAAATCATCATCTACTGACCCTCTACCAAAATACTTCAAAGAATTATCCCATTCTAAAAATTAGCCTTTTTCTTTGTGATTCCTGATTTTACATAGAAATAAAGAAGGAAATCTTTAAAAATCATCTTCTCCCAAACCATAAGGCCTAGAGCTTTGAAATTTGGTTTAAATCATCATCTAATGACCCTCTACCAATCTACTTCAAAGAATTATCGCATTTTGAAAATTATCCCTTTTCTGTGCGATTCCTGATTTTACATAGAAATAAAGAAGGAAATCTTTAAAAATCTTCTTCCAAACCATAAGGCATAGAGCTTTGATATTTGTTGTAAATCATCATCTATTGACCCTGTACCAAAATACTTAAAAGAATTTCTGTATTCTGATAATTAGCCCTTTTTGTTGCCATTCCTGATTTTACATAGAAATAAAGAAGGAAAACTTAAAAAATCTTCTTCTCCCAAACCATGAGACCTAGAGCTTTGATATTTGGTATAAATCATCATCTATTGACCCTCTACTAAAAAAAAATTAAAAGTATTACTGTATTCAGAAAATTAGCCCTTTTCGTTGCCATTCCTGATTTTACATAGAAATAAAGAAGGAAATCTTTAAAAATCATCTACTCCAAAACCATAAAGTTGAGAGCTTTGATATTTGGTGTGTAACAATACCTATTGACCCTGTACTAAAATACTTCATAGAATTTCTGTATTCTGAAAATAAGACCTTTTCTGTGCAATCCCAGAAAGGAATAAAGAAGGATATCATAGGAAATGTTCTCCTTCTAAACCATTAGGCCTAGAGCTTTGAAATTTGGTATGTATTAATGCCTATTGACCCTCTACTTTATTACTTCAAAGAATTACAGTACTCTTAAAATTAGCACAACATGGTTTGGTTTCACTATACCTAGGATTAAAGGAGAAAATCATTAAAAAATCTTCTTCTCCAAAATGATTAGGTGTAGGGCTTTGATATTTTGAATATTATATCATAAAGCCTTGAGCAATCATACTCAGGGGAGCGATATAGGACCATCATGGTCCTCTTGTTAAATCATGTGACAACCCTTTTTCTCCTTCACTGACTGACCTTTTGATATTTCTTAACTTGTAACATGCAATGATATTTTGTTTTTTACTCTTCAGCATCGACTGTTCGACCCTTTATGGAACACGATGATGATGAATCTTTGGCTAAATCTTCAAAGAAATTCAGATAGTAGAAAAATCCAAACAGTTTTTTTACAAATTTTTCTTTACTGTATGTTAATTGCTAAAGGCAGTTTTGGGAAATTGAAAAAAAAGAAGAATCTTGAGAATCTAGTAACACTAGTTGGCCTTGTGACCAATTAAAAATGAACATCTCTTGCAACCATTTTGATAAAGTGACCAGAACTAAAAGACCTTTGTAAATCAAAGTACTGAAAGTACTGTAAGCTAGCAAAGCATAGTTTGCTATAGTAATCTTTTTTGTCAAAGATTATCGTGATAAATAAACGAAAAGTATCCCATGAGTTAACACTTTACAACATGACAAAATCTTAGACTGGTTCAAATTGAAAGAAGTTACAGATGATAATTTCATTTCATGTCTAGAAAATCTTTAACTTGTAGGCCATAGAAAACATTGTGGACATTGAAGAAATTGCTTGTGTCCAAAGCCTTTTTCTTGAGATGCTCATTTTGAAAACAATATTCTCTAGTGAGCTAAAAATGCTTAGAAGATGAACTTGCAGGCATAGTTTATAATATTCCACATTACACATGAGAACTTTTTTTTATGGCATTCAATGGATTTAGTGGATAAGCCTCCAGTGACAGTTTGCACTCCTCAAAATGTTGTCTGTAAACTTAAGATATCAAAGCTGATGCTTTGCTAGTCTGTTATCCAGGAGGCCTTGAAAATTCCTAAAATTTTATACTTGTCCTACTCACTGAGATTATCTAGTCTTATATTAACTTCTGTATTCAAATTATTTAAATTCCACTTGGCCTGCAGATATAGAGAAAGAAGACAAAATTGTACAGGACAAGTGGGCAAGTATTTAGTTACTTGTAATACTGACTAATTCTTATGGAATTGCTTTAAAATCAAAGGGCTGAACCAAATACCAGACAAAAAGTTCAAAGAAGTTGCAAATGACTATTTTAAATTGAAGAAATTTTAAAATATGTTGTTTATGATAGAAAATATTATCAAGATTATGTAACAAACAATTCCTTAATTTTCCACAATGTTTTTCAAAAGCTTTTTAGCTCACCTGAGCAAGAAGAGCTCAAGTGAGCAAATGTTATGGCCTTTTGTCCATTGTGCATCATCCCTCAACAATTTCTTTAAACAACTTAATCTCCTCTCAAACTACTGGGCAAATTTGAATCAGATTTGGCAGAAATGTTTCTTAAGTTGTCCTCTTTATAAAAAGCTGAAAGAATTGAAATCTGTCAAAAATTCTGGTTGCCATGGCAATTTAACAAAAGTGTGATTTTAAATTTATCTTTAAAATCTTCTCTTGAACTAGAAGGCAGAGGGCCTTCATATTTTGCGTGACACATCATCAGTATTATGACTTTTTTTCAAAATTGCTAATATCATTGTTTGCAGTCTGATCATTGTCTTTGCCTCCTATCAAAACAGGAA
Organism: Fragum fragum; assembly: GCA_946902895.1. Classification (NCBI taxonomy): domain Eukaryota; kingdom Metazoa; phylum Mollusca; class Bivalvia; order Cardiida; family Cardiidae; genus Fragum; species Fragum fragum. The sequence continues at coordinate 4,369,206 of OX336367.1, forward strand.
TGTTACGGGTTCAGACTGCTGCCTTTGGAAATTGACTATCTGAAATGTCTCACCTTTAACTCATTCCTAGACAGGGAAATTTTTAGACTGGTCCAAATTGAAAGGTGTTGCAGAGGACAACTTAAATTTTATGAAATTTCAGATTTGTTTCATCTTTCTTGGTAGAAAATATTATATGAAATGAAATTTCAATTTGCAAGCAATTTCTTCATTTCACTCAATGTTTTTCATTAGCTTTTTTATAGGGGTGTCAAAAAGTGTTGGTATGCAGGAATAGCTGAAGGGCAAGCATATAGCTGCCTGACTTCATCTGTCCATTGGTCACTCCCTGTGTACTCCTTGATTTCTCCACAACTCTTGGGCTAAATTGGATGAAACTTCACATGTGAAATCCTATGATATTGTGCAGATGCTTTTCCCCGGTTTTCTTATAGCTTCAAGGTCACAGTTTAAGGTCAAACATTAAAATTGGGCTTGTCCAGGGCACAGCTCCTTCAATTGCTGATGATTTCAATATGACTTGGCAAAATTGTTCTATACCATAGGTAGATATACAATTCAAAAGAAATATTCAGATAACTTCAAGGTCAAGGTCACAGTTTAAGGTCAAACATTGAAATTAAGCATGTCCAGAGCATAGCGCCTAAAATTATGGATGGATTTCAATACAATGTGGCACAATTGTTCTATATCATGAGTAGGTGCGCTATTTGAGAAAAAACTTTCAGATGGCTCCGAGTTTAAGGTCACAGCTCATGGTTGAATATTGAAATTAAGCATGTTCAGGGTCTAGCTCCTTCAATATGTGGATGGGTTTCAATAAAACTTTTGAAAATATCATTTGAAAGAAATATTCAGGTAGCTCAAAGGTCAAGCTCACAGCTCATGGTGGAACATTAAACTAAAGTATGTCTCAGGGGCATAGCTAAAAAATTATGGATTCATTTCAAAATAACTTTGCACAGTTGTTCTCTATCATGAGTGTATTAGAATTTTTAGATAGCTCCAAAGTCAATGTCACTGATTAATGTTGAATATTAAAATTCATCTTGTCTGGCAAAGGATGAGCAGTTAGCAGTGGCCTTGCTTGTCTGTCCATCCCAATCTCTTTTTCCTTTTTTTGTTCTATACTTTTTGTTACAGGGCTATATTCGAGGGGTATAATCCGTCTGTGACGCCATGCAGAGACATAACTTAACACAAATTTCCTTTAATCAATGTGTGTGGTTTTCTTTCTGGGTGAGAAAAATAAATTATTTCAAAAGTATAAAAATTAAATCAAGTTTAATGCTTCAGTGAATTTACCACATTAAATAATTTCTATGTAAATAAACTTAAATTCCTGATATACAGTGTGATGAAATCTGAAATCTTTTGAATTCTTTATCAAATTACATTTAAAACAAAATAAATCTTGAGATCTTTTCGTATAATATAACTAAAAGCGCCTTTGATTTTTTGTGTGATTTCAAAAGCTCTGTGTTTTTGAAGAAAAGGCTAATTAAGGTATTTTCATCACCTTGGGTGACTGATCATTGAATTGCATTGTTCTTTTGTAGGAACGATTCTTGCACAAAGGTCTTCCAATTCTTATAAGTTTGGATTGTGTGTGTATTTCTGTTTATTTATCGTTGTTACTGTAGCACATGTTCATATGAACAGCGCCCCCAGAAGACGGTTAGTTGTTACGGGGGGATAGTGCAAGGATACAAGACGGCTCCCCCTGGTTCTTTAACATGCTTGATGGATAGCATCATCAAACGGGGCCTTAGTTTAACGACTCATCTGAAAGACAAGTAGTTTTTTAGTGGATATGGTCAGCCCAGGGCTCGAACCCAAGATCTTGAGGTTTGAAGTCAAGGGCTCTACCAGCTGAGCTTATTGGGCTGATTGGATTGGTCATAAGATCAAGACTTTTATAGGCTGTACTTATTAACATTATTTGATTATAATGAACTCTTTAAAAACTATTATTCCTCACAAGACTTTTATAGGCTGTACTTATTAACAATATTTGATTATAATGAACTCTTTAAAAACTATTATTCCTCACATGACTTTTATAGGCTGTACTTATTAACAATATTAGATTATAATGAACTCTTTAAAAACTATTATTCCTCACAAGACTTTTATAGGCTGTACTTATTAACAATATTTGATTATAATGAACTCTTTAAAAATTATTATTCCTCACATGACTTTTATAGGCTGTACTTATTAACAATATTTGATTATAATGAACTCTTTAAAAATTATTATTCCTCACATGACTTTTATAGGCTGTACTTATGAACAATATTTGATTATAATGAACTCTTTAAAAATTATTATTCCTCATATGACTTTAGTAGGCTGTACTTATTAACAATATTTAATTTTAATGAACTCTTTAAAAATTATTATTCCTCACATGACTTTTATAGGCTGTACTTATTAACAATATTTGATTATAATGAACTCTTTAAAAATTATTATTCCTCACAGGAATTACCCTTGGATAACAGTTAAAAAATTTCTTGAATTTTTTTTTTTTTTTTGATACGTTGAAATTATTTTTCTATGGGCAGGGCTTATGAGTTCACCTGAGAATATCAGTAATTTCATACAACATCTTCTCCTCCCAAACAATAATACCAACTCTGATGAACCTTTTGAGGGGATGTCCTTTGGGTAAAGGTCTTTCAAAGTTGTTTCAAGAATTTAAATTGTTTTGAAAAGTCTGGTTACAATAGTTACAGAAAAAGGATGTTTTTTCAATCTTTAGAAATATTCTCTCAAACCAGTACGCCTTAAAGGCCTTACCACTTGTCATGCTGAATAAAAATTCTATTTAGAATTACATCAAAATTAAAGGACTGAAATCACTGGGAGCACTAGGTGCAGGTCAATATTCCTTTTGAAAACTGGTTTTGTAAGTAATTCTGGCTTGAAAGGGACAAGCAGGCGGTGTAGACTAAGATCAGACTGCACATATGTGCAGGCTGATCTTTGTCTATACCTCTTGCTCAAACAGGAATATTTCAGGTTCAGCATGATAAGGGGTAATATTTGGTATTGTGCATTCCTTGATGCATGTCTAGCAAAAATGTTAAAATGCCGCCTCTAGCTGGGGTGAAAAATAGCCCCACCCAACGGTTCCAAAGTTTGGCAAAGCATTCATTAACTCTGGTCATGCTGAACCCTGAATAGTTCTGCTTTTGTAGGAGCTATAGACTAAGATCAGCCCACACATAAATGCAGTCTGATCTTTGTCTACACCACCTGTTTGTCTTTTAAGTTAGATTTGTTTTATAAAAGTAATAACCAAAAAGAAAATGATGACTCTTAAATAGGTCCTTTCAATGCTTTCAGCCCTTTGATTTTAAGTCTGATCTTAGTCTACACCACCTGTTTGACTTTAAGTCATATTTGTTTATCAAAGTAATCAACAAAAAGAAAATAGTGACAGCAAAGGTCCTTAAAGTGCCTTCAGCCGTTTGATTTCAATTTTGAACATGACAAGTGTTAAGGAGCAACTTCAAAAATCATCTTATCCAAAACTGTATATTCAAGGACATTCATATTTTACATGTAGCATGACCAAATGGATGTATACGGAGGTTGTTGCCTCTGGGATCAAAGATGGCTTTGACCATGAGGTCCAATGTTGGGCAATTCAACACTCAATTATGGTAACTTAAAAACATATCCAAATCTATACATCCAAAGGTATATATATTTTACATGTAGCTGGCCCTTTTCAAAACTTGTTCATGAAATTTTGATTAGTGAAAAAAATGGGGGATGGGGGTGGCAGTGAGGGCTTTACAGACTTGAAAGAAATAATGAAACAATTCTTAAAAAAATCTTCACAAAAGACCATCAGTTTGGACTAAAATTGGCAGAAATGTTCCTTTGGTGACCCTTTCAAACACTTGTTGACCTTATCAGCCTTGGAGAAATCATTCCCAGGCTAGCAATTTAGGGCCATCTTGGCCCTTCTGTGTAATGTTCAATAGCTGATGAAAATCTGGTTCTTTAAGATGTGGAATTAAGCTTATTTTAAAATCTTTATCATCATTATTTTTAGTTTGAATTGGATTGCCTATTTCATGGAAGGAGATTTAAAAGCCAGTGGAGCATTATATGCCCTTTTGGGGCTTCTGTTGATTTATTTATCCCCATTTCTTACTTGCAAGCCGCCATCGTAGCGCGGTAGGTAGGGCATCAGACTCCTAAACTTCAACAATGGGATGTCATGGGTTCAATCCCCGGTGGCGGCACATATCCTTTCCGACATTTGTCTCTCACCAATTGGTGGATAAACCTAAGTGGGGTAGCAGCTAGAGGCTAGGAAAGGGTGGTGTAGTGGTAGTACTGGTGTGAGAAATACCAGGAATCCATTTTTAGGTGCTCCAGCTGCTGCAATATGACAAATACTGTTAAAAGTGGTGTTAAACCCATTCAATCAATAAATCAATAAATTTCTTATTTGCTGTCTGGTACTATACAGCACATAAATCAAAGTACTGAAAGTACTGTAAGCTAGCAAAGCATGGTTGAATTGAGAAAATCTTTCCCATGTTGGGTAGAAAACATTGTGGACATTGAAGAAATTTCTTGTAACAAGCAATTTTTTCATTGTCCACAATTTTTTCCGAAGCTATTTTCTCGAGATGCTTAAAAAGTAGAATTGAGTGGGAATGGGTTAAATAGGATGCTTTTGACAGAGTTTTCTACACTATGAAAAGAAAATGCAATATTCCTGAAATATATAAGAATTTTTTTTTTATGGATAATTTTGGATTTGGTGGTTAAGCCTCCAGTGGTAGTTTGCACTTGTTGATCTTTGAAATGCCTTCAAAATTTTGACTGTTAACTTAAGCTATCAAAGCTGAGTCTTCGCTAGCTTAAAAGCAGCCAAGTAATAGACAGTTACAGCTGAATGGCGCAGACCCATTGGTTTGTATCATTTGTAACTGGAGGATTATCAAAAAGCAGTGACAGAGTATTTTGAATTTCTTAACCCTTGTCTCCTCTACAAAAATGCATTAACTTCAAAGGACTGATTGCACTGGATGTACTAATTGTTGCTCAATATTCTTTTGAAAATTTATTTCATGACCAACTCTGGCTTAAAAGATACATGCAGGAGGGGTAGACTAAGATCAGACTGCACATATGTGTCTATACCTCCTGCCAAAACAGAAATATTCAGCATGACCAGGGTTAATTTCAGTATGAAAGGTTAAACATTCACTAATGTCACACACCCTTGTATAGGAAAACATTCCAGGCATAATGTGCAACAATTTCATGCCAATTAACAGGCTGTAAATAACTGTATTATGAGAATCACTGCTGAACATGCAAGTTTGGGAGAGATTTAGAATGCTAACAGAACTAATAACACACCAATAAAAATTCTTGTGAATAATCAGATCGATTTGCTGTGGTATCAAGAACTTTTCATGAAGTGTAACTTCATGCATATTAATCGAATAACATCTCTCTCCCAGAACTATGATATTGAATGCTTCATAGACTGGAAGCAGCTGTTTCTGTTTGAACCTTTAATGTTTATCATTTCATCATTCATGTCTCTTTAATCCAAGTTTTTGTTTGTTGCTAGTGCTGAACAAAAACTTCTTTTTCGAGACAGGGAACTTAATTAACATCCTTGTCTAACCTTGCAAAGATTTAATTCCCTTTAACCCATTCCAACACAATGCCATAAAAAAAATATGAAAACACTGAGCAAAATGAATTAATTGCTTGAAAATAAATATTCTTCTTTTTCCAGTATGTTTTCTACCCCGAAAGTTGAAAAAATCTACAATTTTGTCAACTTTAAAATGTCATCTGGAACTCCTTTAATTTGGACAAGTCTAAAATTTTATTGTCTGGTAATGGGTTAATAAGAATCTGGTAGCCAGACTACATGCTTTAGTTCTGAATGAATGATAAAATGATCTTACAATGAAACAAACGATTGTCCTTAATGTTAACCCATTACTAGATTTGTCAAAACTGAAAGAAGTTGCAGACATTATTTTCAAGTTGATGAAATTCTAAAAATCCTGTCTTCCTGGATAGAAATCATCTGGAAAATGACCTGCGATTTCTTCATTTTCCACAATGTTTTCTCAAGCAGTTTTCTTGAGGGGAATGAATAATTGGGATAGTATGTGAATGAGTTAATTTGTTATATTAAGAAGAAATTCTCTTGCTGTAACATTCTGTAGTTTGGTTATATTAAGAAGAAATTCTCTTGCTGCAACAATCTGTAGTTTGGTTATATCAAGAAGAAATTCTCCTGCTGTAACATTCTGTAGAGCAGAAACACCAGTTGCTGTAAACTTGATATAAAGTAACAGATCACTAGCTATGCCCACTGTGCTGTCAGCCCAATCAGCTCAAGATCACGGGTTTGAGCCCTGGGCTGACCATATCAACTAACAAATTAATTGTCTTTCGGATGAGATGTTAAACCGAGGCCCTGTGTGACGGTGCTATCCACCGAACACATAAAAGAACCAGGCGGAGCTCTCAGGAGTTTCGTCCTGTATCCTTGCACTATCCCCTGTAACAACTAACAGTCTTCTGGGGGCGTTGCTCATATGGGCATGTGCTACAGTAGCGACGATAAATAAACGGAAATATACACACATGGCCACTGTGCTTTGATGTGGCTTTTTGAGGAGATATCGAACAACATTTATTCATATAATACACAAAAAACCAAACATTTATAGGCCACCTAAATTGTTTTATCTACAGTCTGAACTAGAGTTGCAGGAAACAATTTTAAGTTTATGAAATTGTAGAATTGTTCAACTTTTTGGGTAGAAAAGATTGTGGAAACCTATCAACAATATTTTCCAAAGCTAATTTCTATGGGCGTCAAAAAGCGTCATTGAATAGGAATGGGTTAAATTTCAAGTTAAACCAACAATATTTTTGCAATCTCTTTCAATTTGGACCAGTCTAAAATTTTATTGAATGGGAATGAGTTAAATTGTTCCTGCAATGATTGACAGAGAAGATTAATACTGGTGGGTTTTCCGACAGTTCCAGAAATTACCAACACATTGACATATGCATTCAGTGATTGTTTTGACATGTTGTAGTGTTTACCAAGGAAATGCAATCAGTTTGTCAATATGCTGTCCCTCATTTTCCTCTTGTTATCATTTTTGCCGCTGAGTTATATTGCTCAGAGAATACTTTTGTGTGAATTTACCCTCTCACAAAGATGACTGCGGATTGTCACTGTCAATTAATAAATCAATTGACCAATCAAACCATTTATTTAGACTTGAAATGAATATTAACCTATTGACATTCATATCAAGTGTTTTTGTTTGTTTACCTACTTTACCCTTTCCTGTTTTGCAAAATTTTAGACCTGTCCAAATTCAAAAGGTTTGCAGACTACGATTATATAAAAGATAATAATTTAGTAGGGAAGAAAATATTGTGGAAAAAGAAAAAAAATTGCTTGTTACAGTCAATTTCTTTTTTTCCACAATATTTTCTCAAGTATAAAACCACAGGGAAGTAAAAACCATGGATTGAATAACTAAGCGTTTAATGTTGAAACTACAGTTTATTCAAGCTGTAGTTACAACAATTAGGATGACAACCAATGATTTACTTTCTGTTTCATGTCCCTGACCATTATGTTTTACAAAACAATGATTTATAATTTAATTTTTAGTTTTGTCTATCAAAACGAGCATTCTGATTGGTCGAAAAAAATTATTCATAACTCCATGAACAAAATTTTGAGAACGCAGCGATTTTGTATGCTTCCGCACAAAATAGTCCCATACAAAATGGTATAAAAATTTGTAAAGCTTTTGTTTTTTTCTCTTGATGCTATTAAATTATAAGAAATGAAGATAATATTTTTTGTTTTCATGGAGTTATGAACCGAAAAACCTAATCATACAAAGTATGAATCCGCTTCGTGTATTCATACAGTGTGATCAGTTGTTTTCGGTTCATACCTCCATGAAAACAAAAAATATTCTCTTCATCTCATAAATTACCTTGGTCAGACTGCCATGTTGGAGGTCCGTGTGCATCTTCACTGAGTCATTAACTCATTCCCACATGATGAAATTTTAGACCAGTCCAAATTCAAAGAACTTGCAGACGACAATTTTAAGTTGATGACATCTTCAAAATCTTCGTCTTTTAGGTTAGATAACAATTGAGAGATCACTCTGTTCAAGCTGCATTCATAGGAATAACCCAAAACACAAGATATCTAATAATATAACATATTATGTAATCTACTAGTTGACATGGCTAATTTATATAAATGACAATACAAGATTATTATGTACAGTTTACAGTGTCATACTACCTTACTGTAAGAGCTTGACTACCTAGTCATGTTCTATGACTTCATCATAAAATTTCACAAACATTTAAACATTGCTCCAACCAGCAGTTCTGAGTATATTTTGAAGGGGAATTCCTTTGGTTATAGCTTTACTTGTAGTGGCTGATCTTATGCTATAGGGCCCATAACATTCCAAAACACCCGCCTGATTAAAGAAAAGTCTGATCTAATCAATAAGTGTGCTATAGAAATCCCTTTATGACGTTTTTGAGTGCCTACTAGTAACTTGTCACTATTGTGGAAACCTTTAGTTCTACATATGTAATCCTGAAAAACATAAATGATACATAAGCTCTCATCAATGTCATCAAAATCATTGTATGATTCAAGTACCAACAACCCTGGGTAATTACCTGATGTCGGTCAGGATTGGTAGTTTTATGATGAATGTGAGTGATGTACCACCTGAATTGAGGTCCACAAGTTATTTACTTCTTCATAAGCTCTCATCAATATTGTATGATTCAAGTATCAACAACCCTGGGTGATTATCTGGTGTCGGTCAGGATTGGTAGTTTTATGATGAATGTGAGTGATGTACCACCTGTATATAGGTCCACAAGTTATTTACTTCCTGGTGGAGGTATAGTCAGTGGGGTACGACTGAAGGATTGAACCAACTCATTTATGTTCTAGAGACCTTTCGATTTGTTTTCAACAATCTGGATAGAAGTTTAGAGGACTCTGACTGGGTGAGCTTAGAGCAGAACCAACTTTGATAAAATAGCGAAGAAAACTTGCCTAAGTTACCAATTATTCCCCTCTAACCAATCCCTCACGACAAAATTCTAGACTGGTCTTAATTGAAAGAAACTACCACCAATAATAGGTTGATAATGAAGAATTTGCTTTTGACAAGCAATTTGTTCATTTTCCACAATGCTTTCCTAAGCTCTTTCTTTGGCATCTGTTAAAAAATCTAGAATGTGTGGGAATGAATTACACAGAATTATTGACAATAATCTTTGAAAAAAGTTCAAAAGGCTAAGTACAAGGCTGGATTCTGTAAACACACCATGAAGAGTTCAAAAGCATATTTCTCTGCCAATTTAGAAAACTATTATTTCAAAATTACTCTCTCTTTGTATTAGAATAACTGCAAATATAAACAACTGTAGTCTATATAATTACTGTTGCAGTCTCTCAGTCATTTAACCCATTACCAGACAACAAAATTGTAGGCTAGTCCAAATTGAAAGAATTTGCAGACAACAATTTTAAATTATTGAAACGTTAAAAATCATTATCTTTCTGGGAACACAAGATTGTGGATAATGAAGAAATTGCTTGCACATTTTCAGTACAGAACCTTGTTAATTTGACAATCCAATTGTAACCAGATTGAACGCAGAACGCTACACGATCGTGACTAAATGATTATGATTGAATGCTTTTTCACTCTGAATGGATTGAACGCTTTCGTGTTTGGATGCAATCATTCAATCATTGCAATTTATCATCCAATCCCTACAACATCAGAAATCAAATTTAACAAAATTATTATCGTTATTTTTAAAATTTGAATTACAAAACTTAATTATTGCGAAAATATTAATTATGCCAAAACTAATATGGCGATGTGAATTATCAGAATAATTGAACGCTGCTGATTGAACGCTTTCGTTTAAGGATTGATTGATTGCATTGCGGAAAAACATAATTGATTGAACACAGAAAGCTGATTGAACATGTTTGCCTGGGATGTGATTGAAATGACTGTCAAATTAACGATGTTCCTGACTTTAACAAGGAATCTCTTCATTTTCCACAATGTTTTCTCAAGCTTTCTTACACGCTGGAAGGGTCATATCATGTTATGGCCCCAGTCGTCCGTCGGTCCGTTTTTTGCGTGCGCAACTCCTCCTAAACTATCAATGGGATTGAGCTGAAACTTGGCACAATTACTCCCTATGATGTCTAGGTATACATAAGACCTTTGAAATTCAAATCTCTCCAGTCTTTCTTGAGTTATCTTGAATTATCTGCCCTTGAATTGAACGAAAATCACTGTTTATTGTGTGCGCAACTCCTCCTAAACTATCAATGGGATTGAGCTGAAACTTGGCACAATTACTCCCTATGATGTCTAGGTGTACATAAGACCTTTGAAATTAAAATCTCTCCAGTCATTCTTGAGTTACCTTGTATTATCTGCCCTTGAATTGAATGAACATCTCTTTGTTTTGTGTGGGCAACTCCTCCTAAACTATCAATGGGATTGAGCTGAAACTTGGTACAATTACTCCCTATGTTATCTAGTTGTAGTTGAAATTCAAATCTCTCCAGTCATTCTTGAGTTACCTTGAATTATCTGCCCTTGAATTGAATGAAAATCTTTATATTTGTGTGCATAACTCCTCCTAAACTATTAATGGGATTGAGCTGAAACTCGGGACTATTACTCCCTTTGATGTCTAGGTGTACAAAAGACCTTTGAAATTCAAATCTCTCCAGTCATTCTTGAGTTACCTATAATTATCTGCCCTTGAACTGAACCATAAACCACTTTATTTCTTGTGAGCACACTTTCTCCTACATTTTGAATTGGAATGAACTGAAACAACAATTTGTTCCTGAATTATGTGCCCTTTACCTAACAATATAGCTTAAAATTACGTTTTTGTGTGTGTGCATAACTCCTCCTACAAATTCTATTGGATTGAACTGAATTTTGCCACAATCTCTCTCTGATATTTAGTTCAGCATAAGCCACAGAAATTCAAAAAGCTTGGGTCTTTCTTGAATTATCTGCCCCTGAATTAATTGAAATGTCAAGGTCATTTAGAGCAATGGAAAACCTAAACTGAATCATTGTAATAGTTTATTTGTCAAGATCAGTTTTTCAAGGTCATATTTTTTTTGGTGGTGAGTACTTTCTGTTGAACCTTGTTTCAAGGTCATTGGTGAAGGTCATTTTTTAATGTCAATTGTATTCAAATTATAGAATTTAACCATTGTACATAATGTTGAATGATAAGTTATCATAAAGCTGTCTTATTTCTCAAGTGTAAACAATATTATTCAGGTGATATTGACTTAGATCTTGCTATTGACAAAAATTATAAGCTTTCATTCAAGCTCAGGTTACTGACAAGCCAAGGTTACTGATAAGCCCCTAGGGAGGCTCTTGTTATTGAGGGGTGTCGGAATGTGGGTTTCTGTTGAAATTACAGATTAAAGATTGTTAGCTCTGCTGCTTCTTTTTTCTTAAAAACAACAACTTTTTTTCATTTATTTTCCCATAATTGTTCAAAATCTTTGACATTTTCTGATATCTGTTATTTTTAAAGAAAATCACCTAGAACTCGGATTAAATATAATGTTCTAAAGAGCTGTCTATACCATGAAGCAGAGTTTATTGCAGAATTTCAAAACGTGTGAGGTTTCACAGCTAAACGTTTGATATTTCATGCTTTTTGTTCAGAGGAAAAAATCCCCAACCAATGTTGAAAATGTGGGGAATCACTGAAAAAGTAAGGGAATCCAACATCCCCTGCCTAGAATAAACACTGCTATTAAGGGAAGCAACTGTGTGTAGTTTTTGTGGAAATTATTCCCCTTTTTGCATCAGAATTTCTATTAACTATAAGTTAAGTAATTCAGGCATCTGCATTGCTTTGCTCTTGTTAAACCATTCCCAAACAAAATTTTTTTAGACTGGTCCAAATTGAAAGAAGCTGCAGACGACAAGTTCAAGTTGATGGAATTTTTTATGAATCTTTGTCTTTTGGGGGTAGAAAACATTGTGGATAATGAAGAAAGCAATTTCTTCATTTTCCTCAATGTTTTCCAAAGCTTTTATTTTGAGGGGCATTTAAAAGCGTTATTGTGTGGGAATGGGTTAAGAATGAAGATTACCATGCAAGAGTACTGCAGGTAAAAAGGCTAAAGAGCTTTGCATTCAGGATGGAGTAAGCTCACGTAAAACTAGATGGTCCTTTTCTGTTTGACAGATCAGAAACATCATAATAGAACCATCTAATCTCTAGATCAAATACAGCATGGATTGAGCGCTTTTGATATTGTGTAAAGTTTCAGATAAAGATATTAATATCATTGATTGATTTTTAACCCATTCCAGTACAATTCCAGATTTTAACATTCCCATGATTTTATACTTTGGCAAAAACTGTGGAAAAAAGATTTTGCTAGTAACAAGTAATTTCTTTTTCACAATATTCCCTATCATATAGGATGGTTACTTATTTAATTGTACTTACTTTATAATGTCGTCTGCTATCACTTTGAACTGGTACATGTGTACAAGTCTAAAATTTTGAAAAACAGAATTTGTACAAGTCTATATTGTGAAATACGGTAAAGGGTTAAATGGACTTTTTGTCCATCCTATTATTAATGGGCCGTAACCACATAATTTTCATTTTTCCTATAAATGGGGGACTAAGGCCTGCATGTGACTCACAAATCCCCTCTTTTGATATTGATTTAGATCCTAATTTGCAGTGAATAGGAGCACAAAATTTGATGCATTAGTAAATGTAATAAAACCAACCCTCAATGGAATTAATGTCTATCCCACATCTGAATATCAGCTTACAGCTGTTTGGAACTTTATTATTTTTCCATAAAGGCAGGGCCCCCTACTCTGTCATCACTACAAGCAGGATTGCAGGGCATTCAAAGTACATGTATTGCAAGCCTTAATTCAACCCATTACCAAAGAATACCTTAAATGTGACTAAACTTTAAAACACTGTGACGGATAGAGTTGTAAATATTGCAGAAGAAGAAAATGCTGCAGTTTCTTAGCATTTCTTCTTTTCCCACAACTTTTTGCAAAGGTATTTTCTTTTTCATGTGAAAAACAGGATGGAGTGGTAATGGGTCAAAAATGGAAAGGTACAATACACTGGGTAGAAAACATTTAGGGAAAGGAAACATTGTATGGCTATTTCAACCCATTCCCACACAATGACGCTTTCTGACACCCCTCAAGAAAAAAACTTGGGAAAACATTGTGGAAAATGAAGAAATTGCTTGGATCAAGCAATTTCTTCATTATCCACAAGGTTTTCTATCTTATAATCTATTCTATAAGATGAAAAAATGTAAATTCCACCAACTTTAAATTGTCCTCTGCAGCTTCTTTCAGTTTGGACCAGTCTTAACTTTTGTTACGTGGGAATGGGTTAAATGCAATTATCACTGCAATTTTAAAACTTAAATCAATTAGAAAAAAAAACTAAGTGGGATAGCAGCTGGAGGCTAGGAAAGGATGTAGTGGTAGTACTGGTGTGAGAAATACCAGGAATCCATTGTTAGATACTCCAGCCGCTGCGATATGACTGAAATACTGTTAAAAAGTGGCATTAAACCCCATTCGACCAACCAACTATTTTTCCTAGACAGAGAAATGTAATTAGAGGGAACACTGTGACATATGGCAACATGTAAGGTTAAATGAAGCAGAAATCTGTTTAACCTTGGAACACTGCATTAATCCTTTAACCCATTCCCACACAACAAAAAAAAGTATGCCTTTAATCAGAGGTAAAATTTGTAGGAAAATCAGAATGGGTCTAACATGAGAGACAATATTTAAAATTTGATGAACAAATGTAGAGTTGTCCACCCATTTTTCGATGTGCAATGAATTACTTTTTTTACACTATGTAAATGATAGGATATTCATTTAAAATCTTCTTTTGCTATATTAGAACAAAGCTATGACCTGCTGATACCAAGGTAGTCTATACCTTTCCTGCCAAAGTTGTTTATGAAGTTGATTTAGTAAAAAATTGATATTTAGCTCCACTGGCCAAAGGCCAGAGAGCTTTTGTCATGGCGTTGTCCGTTGTGCTTGCGTCCGTGCGTGTGTGTGTCTGTCTGTCCGTGCGTAAACTTTTCTTTAAACATCTTTTCCTTCTAAACCAATGGGCGGAATTTAATGAAACTTGGCAGAAATGTTCCTTTGGCCACCCTCTTTGAAATTGTTAAAGAAATTCGATTATTTTAAACTTATTGACTTATTTTCACTTTAAAATATTTAAAAATCTTCTCTCAAACCATTTGGCCGATTTAAATGAAACATGGCATGGATGTTCCTTGAGTGACCCTGTACGTAAATTGTTCAAGAAATTTTGATGTCCCAAATATGGGGTGGCAGGGCAGGGCTAATTTTCACTTTAAAATATTTAAAAATCTTCTCCTCCCAAAACATTTGACTAATCTCAACAAAACTTGGCATGGATGTTCCTTGAGTGGCCCTCTCCTTAAATTATGCGAGAAATTTTGATTGACCCCGAAATATGGGCATGGCAGGGTGGGACTTATTTTCACTTTAAAATCTTTAGAAATCTTCTCCTCTCAAACCATTTGGCTGATTTTATTGAAACATGGCATGGATGTTCCTTGAGTGACCCTGTACATAAATTGTTCAAGAAATTTTGATGTCCCAAATATTGGGTGGCAGGGCTGAGGGCTAATTTTCACTTTAAAATATTTAAAAATCTTCTCCTCCCAAAACATTTGACCAATCTCAACAAAACTTGGCATGGATGTTCCCTGAGTGACCCTCTCCTTAAATTATTCGAGAAATTTTGATTGACCCCGAAATATGGGCATGGCAGGGTGGGACTTATTTTCACTTTAAAATCTTTAGAAATCTTCTGTCAAACCATTTGGCTGATTTTATTGAAACTTGGCATGATTGTTCCTTGAGTGACCCCTGTACTGAAATTTTTCAAGAAATTTTGTCTGACCCCCAAATATTGGCATGGCTGGGTCTGGCTTATTTTCACTTTAAAAACTTTAAAAATCTTCTCTTCTCAATCCTTTTGGCTGAATTCATTGAAACTTGACATGAATATTCCTTGAGTGACCCTGTACTTAAATTGTTCAAGAAACTTTGTCTGGTGCCCAAATATAGGTGTGGCAGGGTGGGGCTTATTTTCACTATAAAATCTTTAAAAATCTTCTCTTCCCAAACCATTTGACTAATCTCAACAATACTTGGCACAAATGTTCCTTGGGTGACCCTTTACTTGAATTGTTTATGAATTTTGGTTGCACCCTAAATTTGGGCATGTCAGGGCGGGGCTTTTTTACTCTAAAATCTAAAAATTCTACTTCCAAATGAAACTCATTTTACCAAATTTCAATGAAACTTGGTATCAACATTCCTTAAGTGACCCTTTACTCAAAGTGTTTATGAAATTTTGATGGGCCCATAAATATGGGCGTGGCAAGCCGTGGCCAATTTTCACTTTGAAAACTTATAAATTCTTCTCCTCCCTATCAATTGGATTAGTTTAAATGAATCTTGGTATGAATGTTCAAAGGATGACCCTTTACTTAAATTGTTCCTGAAAATTTGTTTAGAATAGTTTAGTTGTTGCAATCACCTAAATCTTGATATTGTTGGTAAAGGGTATGCGGGTTAGGGGTAATTAGATATTTTGGTAAAATTCGGGTCAGACCCAGTAAATCATCATAAAATTGTTGTAAAGAGACCTCAAAATGAGTGAGCTTTATTTAATAGAGATATTAATTTATCACTTTTAAACATGTAAATGCAAAGAGATGTAAATATTGTATAATTTTAAATTGTGTAGGAATATCTTAATAGGTACATTTTCTAGAATATTGATCAAAGAGAGATAAATGCATCTTATGAAGCTATAGAATTATTTCTTATTAGATGTACTTCCCAAATATAGATTTGTATATTTCAAATACCTAACAAAATCATTTTGATGTACTGACAATAAGTTGTAGCTAAAATTAGTCTGCTATAATTTGTTTGAATTCAGATTAAACAAAACCAAAATTTTCAGGTTATAGGAGCAATATATATTTATTTAACAATTTGAGTCAAATAAGTGTGAGATTGCTTTTGTCATGGTGTTGTCTGTCGTGCGTGTTTCGTCAGTGCCTGAGTCTGTCCGTCTGTGCGTTAACTTTTTCTTTAAACATCTTCTTCTGCCAAACCAATGTACCGATTTCAACCAAACTTGTTAGATATGTTCCTTGGGTAACCCTAATCTTTTAAATTGTTCAAGAAATTTTCATTGGTCCATAAATGCTGGTGTGGCAGGTCGGGGCTTAATCTTTAAGAATCTCCTTCTTCTAAACCAATGAATATTTCTTGGGTGACCAAGATTAAAGTCATCTGTCAAGGTCAAAACTTGGCATTTGTGATTTAAAAACACATCTTGTTTTTTATATACACCCTTTCTTAGCTCATCTGTACACTTCATCATATGATCTATTGTGATTTAAACCTTTGTCCAGCATCTACAAGCATTGTTCTGAAATCACAGACTTCAAATCTGGAGATGTTGAAGCCATTGGAGTGATACAGGCCCTCTTGGGCCTCTTGTTGAACAACAAGTTATATCAGTGCTTTCAGCCCTTTGATTTGACAGCAATTCAGTAAGGTAATTTATATAGCATGATAAGGGTTAACCATTTCCCACTCAGTCCTGCTTAAGGATAAAACTTGGAATAACATTGTGAATAATGAAGTTTTATAACTTATTGTCTACACTATTTTCTATTCTAGGAGACCAAGCTCGGCTTGAAAATGAGGTCTGCATCTGGTTCCAATTTGAACCAGTCTCAAATTCTGTCATCTGGTGATTTGATTATAAAAATCTTCATCAATTTTTCAATATTGACTACTAAACATAAGGTTTATTATGTCACGCTTTTTATGCATAAATATGTAGGGGAAGCCCTGTAAGACAGGGCACTTTGCCTCCATGGCAAAGCGGTATAGGTGCTGAGTCTTGATCTGAAGGTCATGGTTTGAGCTCCATGATCACCAGAATATGTTAATCGGCAAAACAGGTAAAAGCTTTCTCGGGTGTACCAATTAGATAGCATTAGGTTCAAGCCAGTCAGCCTCTCTTTTGGGAACACCTATTTGTGAGTGATCGAGAGTGACTGACGCTTAAAGCTTTCTATGCAATAAAAAAAAATAGTATAAATTGTTTAACCCATTACCAGACGGCAAAATTTTAGACCAGTCCTAATTGAAAGGAGTTGCCAAGTACAACTTAATGTTTATGAAATATTAGTTTTTTCTACTTTCTGGATAGAAAACAATGTAGAAAATGATGAAAGTGCTTGTTGCAAGAAATTTCTTCTTCTTACACCAAGTTTTCATGAGGGGGCGACCAAAAGCATTGTTGTGTAGGAATGGGTTAAGAGACTCAGGACACATTTATCAATGAAAAGATGAATTCTTTGTTTTACGATGTTTTCTAGGACAAGTAATGCAAGATGGTGCTAAAGAAGGTCTCATTACAAGTTTTCATGGGTTATGGTTTTGAACACAGAGTGACCGTGAAATCTGATTAATGAACTCAAAAGAAAAGAAAATGAATGAAAAACAGAGGTTGGGGTTATTGAAACATACAGCTACTGGTAGTTTCCATCTGTTGAAGTAATTGTATAAAGGTAATGTCTAATGACTGACTAACCCATTAGCAGACAACAAAATTTTTAGACCAATCCAAATTCAAAGTTGCAAAAGTGCCAGTTAGGGTAGAAAACAGCAAGAGAAAAGACAATTGTAACAACTTCTCCTTTTCTTATAATGTTTTTCTTAATTGTGACAATATTCCAACCATTGGTAGCTCTGTGTATGTGCCTGTGACTGAATTACTACCAGTTTGTTATTCATCAAAATGCTATTCATCAAAATATTGTTCATCAAAATGTTATTCATCAAATTGTTATTAAATGTCATTCATCAAATTGTTATTCATCAAAATGTTGTTCATTAAAATGTTGTTCATCAAATTGTTATTCATCAAAAAGTTATTCATCAAAATGTTATTCATCAAAATTGTTATTCATCAAAATTGATATTCATCAAAATTGTTACACATCAAATTGTTTTTCATCAAAATGTTATTCATCAAAATGGTTAATTATCAAAGTAAAATCTGCAAAAAGGAAGCTTTAACCCATTCCCACAAAAATTTAGACTGGTCCAAATTCAAAGAAGTTGAAGACAACAAGTTAGAGTTGTCGTAAACTTTAAAATCTTTGTCTTTTGTGGTAGAAAACATTTTGGATATTGAAGAAATTGCTTGTAACTAGCAATTTCTTCATTTTCCACATATTTTTAAAAGCTTTTTTATACAGGGATGTTTAAAAGTGTCGTTTCGTGGGAATGGGTTAGCCTATCCCACACAGTAATGCTTTTTGAGGCCGCTCAGAAGAATTAATTGGGAAAAAATTGTGTAAAATGAAGAAATTGCTTGAAACAAACAATTCTTTCATTTTACACAATATATTTTCTACCCACAAAGTTGAAAAATCTTATATTTCATAAACTTTAAATTGTCGTCTGCAACTCCTTTCAATTTGGACCAGTCTGAAATTTTGCCTTATGGTAATGAGTTAACCCATTTCCACAATTCCCACACAATCCTGTTTTTTTAAGCCCCTAATAAAAAAGCTTTGGAGAACAATTTAGATTTCTTCATTGTACACAATGTTTTCTACCCCAAAAGGCAAATGTAGATTTAAAAATTTCATTAACTGAAAATTGTTGTCTGCAAGTCATCTTTGAATGACATGGACTAGTCTAAAATTTTGTCGTGTAGAATATTGTTAAGGATATTGCCTGATGGGTGACACTCCTGTCCATTTTTGCCTCTTTAACCCATTCCCACACAGTGACGCTTTTGGACACCCCTCAAGAAAAACAGTTGTGAAAACCTTGTGTAAAATGAAGAAATTGCTTGTAACCCTGAAGTGGAGTTGACTGGGTGACTGCAGACCACGAGTAGTTTAATGTCATATATGCACAATGTTATCCGTATTGTTTTTCTTGAGAGGCGTCAAAAAGTGTCACTGTGTAGGAATGGGTTAATTTGTTTTTGTTTTGTTTGAATGGGGTTTTACACCACTTTCAAGAATCTTTCAGTTAGGCTGGAGCACCTACCAATGGAATCCTGGTATTTCTCACACCAGTAATACCATTACAACCTTTCCTAGCCTCCAGCTGCTATCCTACAGAGGTCTACGATTATCGCCCCATTAGGAATGGGTTAAGTATTTAAAGTTATTTTGCAAAATTTATGACCTGTTACAAGTAATAGAAATTTAAATGTTTGCTTGGGGACTTTAATATTGTAGTTATGACTTTAAAGGCCCTGACCTAACAAAAAAGCTTCTTATAAATGTTGGCCAATGTTGGAGTAAAAGTTCACTTCTTGTCTGAATGTATGATTTGAATGATATATATCATTTTTTTGATTGACAGTTGCAATATGTCAATTGGATTAGACAGGATTTGTAAAGGTGTCTGATGACCATCAAACCTTCTAGGGTTGGAAAACATTAAGAGAAATGTATTGTTGTTAATGATTTATCCATTTCTCATGACATTGTTGTTAACGATTTCTCATTACATTTTTCTTGCTATGATTCCTCAGCGTTAAAAAAGGGAGATTTATTAGTGTGGTAATTTGTTGATTGGCCATGAATGGTATCTTTCAGGAAGATTGAGTTAAACCATTATCATGCGACAACATTTTAGACTGGTAAAAATTCAAGGAAGTTACGCAGACAATTTTAACTTGACAAAATGTGTAATGTTTTGTCTTCTTTGGAAGGAAATATAGTTGATTGTTGATATGACTGAAAACTGTGAGGTCTTTTAGAGCTTACTTGTAGAGAAATGTACATAATTGTGACATGACAACATTAATTTAGTGGCTGTGTGTATGTTTCTGTCTAAATTACTATAAATTTGTTTTTCATTGATATCAAAACAAAATTTGGCAAAAGTACACTTCATTTTGCTCTAAAGATATCATGATCTGTTTCAGTGTACTTTAATTTAAAAGATTGGGGTGGCGTAATTTAAAAGATTTCCAGATTTGTGGGGGTAGGAACTAACAATAAGAATTTGGGTATTTTATTAGTGGGTTTAACCCATTCCCAGGTTTAACCCATTCCCACTCAATCCCGCATTTTTAAGGCCCTCAAGAAAAAAAGCTAGAAAAAACATTGTGGAAAATGAAGAAATTGCTTGTTACAAGCAATTTCTTCATTATCAACAATATATCTTATTCCTCATAAGACCAAGATTTTAAGAATTTAATCAACTAAAAACTAAGCAAATCAGAATATGAAATGTGCGTACAGTCATGCGAATATTATTGTTTTTGAGGGGTAGTTAGCCTACACACCCCCCTCTCCTCCGGCAATATTAATTTTTCATTTCAAAGCAATATCTTAATCCATAACCAGATAGCAAAATTTTAGACTGGTTCAAATTGAAAGGAGTTGCAGAAGACAATTTAAATTTTATGAAATTTTAGATTTTTCAACTTTCTGGGTGGAAAACACAATGTTTTCCTAAAGGACCAGAGACTACAATTTTTAGAATTTAGATTTTTCAACTGTCTGGATATTAAATGTGAAAAAAAAAAAAAAAAACATTGCTTGTCACAGGCAATTTCTTCATGAATACATTGTAATTATTTGCCCCAATGTTTTCCCAAAGTTTATTCTTAACTCTTGTCATGCTGATCCCTGAATATTCCTGTTTGGGCAGAATGTATAGACAAAGATCAGCCTGTACATATGTGCAATCTGGTCTTAGCCTACACCATCTACTTGCCCCATTAAAGAAAGAATTGTTTATAAAATCAGTTTTCAAAAGATATTTTGACCTTCAACTAGTGCCTCCAGAGATTTTGGTGCTTTTATTTTAGTGCAATTCTTAACATGATTATATTCAGCATGACAAGGGTTAAGGAGCATCAGAAAGCCTCTATCATTGTGTGGGAATGGGTTAAAAGAAACAAGGCATTTGACAACTATTTATAGTCTTTATAGTAATTGAAAAATTTCCAGCTTGTGCACTCCATGATACCTATCAAAAGATTTTGTTATAGAGCTTAAATTTTGTGAAAGATATCTGCGCTGATGTGAAAAATCTGAATTTCTGTTTAATTCGAAAAATCAATTAACTACAGCTGTATTCAAACTGTAGTTATGAGGTTTAGGAATTAAACTGATTGCATTCTTGAGACATTGACAACTGAAGTGCTGCCACAAGTCTGTCAATAGCGGTAATTTTACGCCTGATTTGGCTTGTAGATTGACCTCTTTGTTGGATGGAACAATATGGAATAATGATCGAAGTGTTTCAAATGTGCTGCATTATATACCTGACCTGTTGCAAAGTACACTACCCTTTTTTATTTGCTGCATCATCCACCCCGTGACAGATGGAAAAATTTTATACTGGTCAAAATTTAGGAAGAAGTTAACCAATTACTACATGAGAAAAATCTAGACTGGTCCAAATTGAAAGGAGTTGCAGAAGACATTTTAAAGTTTTTGAAATTTTAGATTTTTTTAACTTTCCAGGTAGAAAACATTGTGTGAAATGAAGAAATTGCTTGTAGCAATGTCTTCATTTTACACAATGTTTTCAAAAGCACTTTTCTTGAGGGGCATCTAAAAGTGTCAGTGTGTGGGAATGAGTTAAACAGGTCACAATTTTTAGTTAAAGATGTTTTTAATAATCCAGTGATCTGCCATGGCTGCATTTGTGCATCATTGTCTCAAAAAGGTCTTAAATGTCTCTAAATTTTAGGACCATAAGGATATTGCACCCTTGCTTCCAAAACCTTGACAGATCTCTGATAATCCTTCTATTATGGGATAGAAATCACAGATGGATAAAGAATTTTTAAGGGTTTTAAAAAATGTGGGAATGGGATCAAAACCAAATAGTATTTGCTCTTGCCCGTCTGTCCATCTGACCATCCATCTGCTAGGTGCTTTAAGAAAGACATAACTTCTTTACATTTCTGACAAAGTTTCAATTGTGGTATATATTTTACCCCTTTGTCATGCAGAATGAATTTCTTTTTCAGAATGGCATTAAAATTTAAGGACTGTGATGCATATTTAGAGATAATCATTCATGCAAGCTAATCTTTGTCTTCCCCCCCACCCCAAAAAAACACAAAAAACCCCAAACAAACAAACAAACAGAAACACTCAAGGTTCAGCATGACTATGGTTAATTTGGACAATTTTTTGTCTGATGATGGGTTATAACAGTTTTGCAATCTCTCTCAATTTATTCATGTCCTGTAATGGTAATCAGTTGAAAAAGTCTGCAGTCTCCCTCGATTTTGTCATGTCCAGTATCTTTCATGCACTGAAATAAAAACTGAAGCACTTTAATCCCTGATGTATGATTACTGATGCAAAATTAATGCTAATCATGAATCATGTACTGGCTAGCTTAAATTTCATCATTTAACTAATGATAGGTTTATCAGATTTTCTTCAAAGGCACATTTATCAAGCATGCATTTTAATTGTTTTACATTCTTTACTATCAAGATGTCATCTATTTAGATTACCACACAAATCAGCTTTTGTGGCCTTGAATAAATCGGTTTTTGAAGAGAATAGGAGTAATTAGTTACTACTCTTCCCACAATATTTTCTATCTTAACCCTTTCCTGTTTTTCAAAATTTTTGACCGGTCAAATTTGAAAGAAGTTGCAGATGAAACTTAATAGTGGGTGCAATATGAAAAGTAAGCAACCTATAGGTTAGAAAATATTTTGGGAAAAGAAGAAATTGCTTGTAACAAGCAATTTCTTCTTTTCTCACAATATTTTCTTAGGTATAAAATCACTGGGACGTGAAAACAAGGGATTGTGCAGGAAAGGGTTAAACCCATTCCCATACAATGACGCTTTTAAACGCCCCTCAATATGAAAGCTTTGGAAAACAATTGTGGAAAATGAAAAATTTGCTTGTCACAAGCAATTTCTTCATTATCCACATGTTTCTATCCCAAAAGACAACAATTTTAAAGATTTCATCAACTTAAAATTGTTGGCTGCAACTTCTATGAACTTGGACTGGTCTAAAATCTTATCATGTGGGAATGGGTTAAAAAGCACTTAATTTGTAACTTAAGTTGCACTTTTATGATTGATCTGCAACTTCTCAATTTTGGACAGTCTGAAAGTTTTGTTGACTGGTTATAGGTAAACTCTATCAGTTAATTTCTATCCAAAAAGCATTTCCATTATTTTCACTATATCTTTCTTACATTGAACATTCCCTAAGACCTGAAATAATTTCAGCTCTTCCTTTGTACAGCAAGAGAGACTGTTACAGCATAAGAGTAAACGAACAGTAAGAGAGTTCTGCCTTACATTATGATAATTACAGCTTCTGTATGAACACTCGACAAAGAAATGATATCGAGCAGTGTGGTGATGAAACACCATAATAGCTCTTACTAGGAGCATGAAGGTAATAACAAAAATCTGCATTCAAATTTTTAAGTTTTCATCTGAACATTACTGAATCCTGAATAATTTAACCCTTTTCCTCACAATCCTGCTTTATTTGTGAGCCTCATGGAAAAAGCTTTAGAAAACATTGTCAGAAACGCAGAAATTTACATTCTTCATTTATCACGGCATTCTCTTCTGCACAATACAAAGATGTTTTAAATTTCATATTAGAATGGGTTAATGTTTTCACACAAAAAAACTAATATTTAGGCAATGATAGTTGAAATTAATGGGATATTTTTACTTGATTTCCCCCTAAACATTCAAATTTGAAAATAGAAGTAATATTTCACACCCTGGTCATATTGAACTCAGAATACTCCTGTTTTGGCATGGGGAATCGACAAAATATCAGCTTGCACATAAGTGCAGTCTGATCTTAGTCCATAGGTTGTCATGGGTTCGAACCCTGGCAGCGACACATATCCTTTCCGAGATTTGTCTCTCACCCGTGGGTGGATAATCATAAACCTAAGTGGGATAGCAGCTGGAGGCTAGGAAAGGATTTAATGGTAGTACTGGTTTGAGATGTACCAGGAATCCATTGTTAGGTGCTCAAGCCGCCGCAATATGACTGAAAAATTGTAAGAAGCAGCGTTCAACCCCATTCAAACAAAAACTGATCTTAGTCTACACTATTACGGCAGTCAAATATTGACCAAGAACTAGTAATTTCTGTGCTTTTAGAACTTTGATTTTCATACAATTTTAAAAAGTACTCTATTCATGACAAACTTGAGGTTAATTATTTTTTATAAGACAAAATTATTGTTATACCACCCTTAACTTTGTTAGTGGGGTATACAGGAGTCAGCTTGTCGGTCCGTCTGTCTGTCTGTGGCTTTTTCGTGTCTGCTCAATTTCTAGGCCACCATTGGACGGATTTGATTCAAACTTCACTGATATAATCAGTATCAAGCAGAGATGTGCATATTGTATTTTGGTTATGGTTCATTGATTTTTGACGGAGTTATGGCCCTTTGGTGAAAAATCGTGTTTGCTCAATTTCTCAGCAACCATTGGACGGATTTGATTCAAATTTTATAGAAACACTCGGTGTAAGTCAGACATGTGCATATCCAATTTTGGTTATGGTCCATTGATTTTTGACAGATTTATGGCCCTTAAATTAAAAAAGTCCATTTTTTCTTATGGCCCTTTTGCAGATAGCACTTGTATATGGACAAGCGCTGTTGGGGGTATTAGTCTGCTTTGCAACAATGACTAGTTATACTTCTTGTCTAAATGATTGCTGGAACAAGGCAGTTTTACTGAGGTTTAAGTGATGTTCCATAATTCATTGTTATGAACATAAACAAATCAAAGTACTGAAAGTACTGTAAGCTAGCAAAGCATGGTTGAATTTAGAAAATAATTCCCATGTTGGGTAGAAAACATTGTGGACATTGAAGAAATTGCTTGTCACAAGCAATTTCTTCATTGTCCACAATGTTTTCAAAAGCTTTTTTTTGAGATGCTTAAAAAGTGGAGTTGAGTTGGAATGGGTTAAATAGCACGCTTTTGACAGATTCTCTACAATTTGAATAGAGTTTGCAATATTCCTGAAATACATAAGAACTATTTTTTTTGGCGTAGGCATTCCATGGATTTGGTGGTTAAGCCTCCAGTGGCAGTTTGCACTCTTTGAACTTTGAAAAGACCTCAAAATTTTGTCTGTTAACTTAAGCTATCAAAGCTGACTCTTTGCTAGCTAAAAAGCAAATTGTTGGTTGGCTATCTATGCATAACTTAAGTTTAAATAAGTTGCATTAACGGTTACCAAATCAAAAAAGTGCTTAATCCATTACCAGGCAACTAAATTTCAGTCCAGTCAAAATTGAAAGATGATGCAGGAGACAACTTGAATTTCAACTTTCTAGATAGAAATTTCTTGTCAAAAAGCATCATTGTGTGTGAATGGGTTGACACGAATATTAGAATCAACATTCACTTCATGTCTAAAAGAATTATTTGATTAGTCAATCAATTTTTGAGTGACAGCTGTGTTAATGGAGTTACGAAAAGATTGTAGATGACATTTTTCTAGTCATTGTAAAGAAGTTTAACACAGAATAAACAAAGTAATGCTGATTTGAGCAATTTTCCATTCTATTCAGATTTCTGATTGAACCCTTGACCAAGGCATAATGACATCCCATTACCGAGATAGCTAATGGCTCAGTACCTCAGTTTTGGAAGTAAGTTGATTTATAACATGCAACTAATCAATCAAAGCATATCTTTCCATATTTGGACAAAATGGTGAGTATGATTGAAAGGAAGGCCCCTATGGTGAGATTCTCAGTGTGTTAGTGATATCACCTAATTCATCATGAAATTGAAATACCCATACTTTGATGGATTGGTCCAATTGCTCTAAATGGAATTTTAGTGGCTTGCTGGTACAAAATTCACTTTGCTGTCTACTTTTATTTTTCCCTAGCCTCAAATTAGAACCAACAAGTTTTATAAGCTTGCATATTCTTTTTTATGAAGGAAAAGTCTGGTTAACCTATTACCAGATGGCAAAGTATTAGACTGGTACAGATTGAAAGGAGTTGCCTAGGATAACTTAAAGTTTATGAAATTTAAGATTTTTCAACTTTCTTGGTTGAAAATGGTGGGTAAAATGAAGAAATTGCCTATACAAGCAATTTCTTCATTTTCCCAATGTTTTCCCAATTGTTTTTCTTTGGCGTCCAAAAGCATCATTGTGTGGGATTTGGTTTATAGATTGGTGAATGTTGATGGCAAGTGGGCTTGTGGTCAGATGGCTTGGCCGGCATTAACTTTACATTGTGTACTCCAGTCCTCTTACAATTCTTGACAGATTTTGATGTAATTTTCACCAGATGTTTCCTCATCTTTCTTGTTTCAAATGTGTATTCTAAATTGAAAACAACAAAAACTAGATTTTGCATATAGCAAACAATTTTATTTTTCGTGTTTTCTACTATATACAAAAGGACCATGATATCCTTAATCACTCATCTACCGGATTATCAATCTAACAAAGATTCATGTAGACTGAGCAGAAATTAGTGCCCCTTAGACAAAAAAATCATTGTTAAGGCCCAAATTCTTGTTCATATGAAATGTACCCAACTTCTACAAGATTCATCCTTATAACATGACAAACATTAGAACAAAGTTTCATTAAAATTCAGCCATAGATACAGCCCTGACAGTGTAAACAAAATTTTTGTAATCACTGCCCTTTTTCCTGTCTTTTCCATTCATTTTTTCCCATTTTCCAATAGGAATTTTCTTTTTGTCAGGAAACTCCTTTTGACCTTCAGTTTCGTCATGATTGAACCAAATTTATGGCCCCTTGAGTGAAAACAAAGAAATTCACATTCAGGTCCTCTTTCTTTCGTTTTCCATTTGAATATTCTTAGTTTCCAAAGGTTCAATTGTATGCTCTGAAAAACATTCTTACCTGAGGTGCATTCTTTTTTCCCCCTAAATAAGATTTCTAATACGTCCTACAGAATGATTTTTGTTAATTTGAATGAAAATATTGGACCTTGTCAAGGCTACTCGTTTAAGCCAATGCCTAGTGCACTTAAATTCCTAATTAAGAAGATTCTTACTCAGCCGCTTAAAAATCTTAATCCAAAGAACGCTTTTTCTTAAAAATCTAAATGAGAATCTTAAGATTCATGATGAAAAGAACGCACACTTGATGCTTCATGAAAATGAAGTAATATTGACCTCCCTAATGGGTCATTTAGGCCTGTTTTACTGAATGTTCAACAAAGGTTTTGACCAAGTTTCATCACAATTAAGCCAAATACGTAGCCACTAGAGAGTAAACAAAGAAATTGTCACTAAGGCTTTTTTCATTTCTTTTCAATTAGAATACCCTCTCTTTCAATATTGTCTATCTGATGCCCTGAAAAATTTTCCAACCAAGTTTCATTAAAATTAAGCCAAATTTGAAGCCCCTAGAGAGTAAACAAAGGAATTGCCATTTAGGTTCTTTTTACCTTATTTATATTTTGGATGTTTTCATTTTACTTCAGGGTTTGTTTTAAGGACTCGAAAACCATTCTGACCAAGTTTCATCAAATTTGAGACATATTAGTAAACCCTAGAGTGCACACAAAGAAATTGTCACTCAAGCCCCTTCTCCTGTGTTTTGCAATTGAATTTGATCACTTTCAATATAAGGCTTCATCTTTGTGACCAGAAATAATATTGAGACCAAAGTTTCATCATAATTGGGCTAAATTTGTCGCCAACTTAACACTAAAACTTGTCACTAGACGACCAAAGAAGCACATTCAATGATCACAAAGCTCATTTTGAGCATGATGTGCTCAAGTGAGCTAAAATATCTAAGAGCTGGACTTGCTGGCAGAGTTTGCAATATTCCTGAAATACACAATAACTATTTTTTATGGTGCAGGCAATCAATGAATTTAGTGGTTAAGCATTCAGTGTTTTTCAGCATTTTGTACTTGTTGAACTGTGAGAAAACCTCAGAATTTTATCTGTTTACTTAAGCTTCAATGGTGGCGCTTTGCTAACTTAATCAAACTATTGAAAAGTACTGTAAGCTAAGCATTGTTTTTGTTGAGTAATCTTCTTTCTCAAACGTTATCACGATAACCAAAGAGTTAACCCATTCCCATACAATCCCTCCTTTTTACACCCCTTAAGAAAATAGTTGTGGAAAACAATGTAGAAAATGTTATTATAGGCAAATTTCTTCATTTTCCTCTTTGTTCTCTACCCTGAGAGATGAATATTTTAAGATTTTCAACAATTTGAAATTGTCGTCTGCAATTTCTTTGAAGACTCTGATCAGAGTCATTTTGAACAAGATGTGCTCAAGTGATCTGAAATGCCTAGTAGATGAATTTGCAGGCATGAGTTTGCAATATTCCTGAAATACATAGGAACTAGTTTTTATGGCATATGCATTTAATGGATTTAGTGGTAAAGCCTCCAGTGGCAGTTTGCATTCATTGAACTTTGCAACAACTTCAAAATTTTGTCTGTTAACTTAGGCTGACTCTTTGCTAGCTAAAAAGCAGTATTGTATAAATCAGGCATTGGAAGTTAACCTATTCCCTAACAATCTGGCTTTATAATGCCCTCTCAAGATAATAGCATGGGAAATCCATGTTTTCTACCGTACTAAAAGGCAAGGAATTTAAATTTCACCTTACAATTTGGACCGGTCTAAAAAAATTTCGTCTAGTATTTGGTAAATTATTGATATTAGTAGATGGATGAAAAAGGGTTTAGCATGGCTGTTAACCACTACTATTTAAGTAAATTGAGTGAAATTATCTGACATAGGATATACCCCTAGCACCTCCCACCTTTGATGTTATTAGAGCCCTGAAGTGTTTTCACTACCTGTTAATCACTTCATAATAACACCTTAATAGGACTACTTTAACCCTCCACCAATGTAATTGCTAGGTTTTCAACGGATGAAAGACCGGTTTAATTTTATTTTTTCATAAAATATTTTTACCCACGTGTAAAACTTAGCTTTTGTTCTTAAATGATTTAAATTGATAAAGTTCAATGGATTGTTTGATAACATGATGACACTGTGTGAGTAGTGTAATGGATGATACCCCCCCCCCCCCTACAAAGTAGAGGGGGGTATATTGGTTTCACCATGTCTGTCTGTCCATCTTTCCGTACACTTTTTGTTTCCATGCTCTAACTCTAGAACCAATTGACGTACAACCATGAAACTGCCAATGATCCAAGGAAGTGTCTTTTTTTGTGTGTGTGTGTGTGGTGGAAAGGGGGGGGTCATGCAGGTCAAGGTCACATTTGAAAACTATTTCCTCACACTAACTCATAAGCCGTTTGACTTAGGACCTTGGAACATAACAAGCAATTTCTCCTTTTCTCACAATGTTTTCAATTTCATTTAGAACTTATTTTCTAATTTCAAAGCACTTCAAAATGTTGTCTGCAACTTTTTTGATTTTGGACCAGTCTGGAATTTTGTCGTCTGGCAGTGGGTTAATGGGTAATAATAAATGCTTCTTAGTGTTGACCCTTGTCATGCTGAACCCGGAATATTCTGATTTGTGCAGAAGGTATAGAAAAAGTCATTCAAAAAGCTAGGACTCCTTATTGAAATTAAGCCATTTACAGACAACAAGAATTTCAATGGTCCAAAACTAAAGAAGTTGCAGACAACAATTTCAAGTTGATACAATTTTAAATTTATCTACCTGTCTGGTTAAAATCAATGAGCAAAATGTATAATTTCTACATTTTCCTCATTGTTTCCCTGAACCTTTTTCTTGAGGGCATCAAAATGTGGGATCTTGTGGTAATGGGTTTAAGTCATATTAGTTCTGTTGAAGTCATTCATTGAAAGCGTATCAATTAATATTTGCATGACAATTGCGGTAGCAAAAAAGAATATCTTCACTGACAAAAAACTTTTGTAAATGGATTCCATTTCCAAGGTCATTCTAAATTAATATATTTTTTTGTTTCCTCTATCAAAGACTAGTCTTCTGATTGGCCAAAAAGCATTATTCATACTTACATGATCAAAATTTTGAGCACACATCTATTTTGTATGCTTCCACACAAAAACAGTATAAAAACAATGAATAAAAAAATGTCATATATTCATTTTTTTTTCACTTGGTGTCATTGAATGATTAGAAATGAATAGTATATTTGTTGTTTTCATGGAGGTATGAAAGGCAAAAACTAATCACACTTATGTATGAATCTGCTTCGAGTATTCATACAGTATGATTAGGTTTTTCGATTCATGCCTCCATGAAGACAACAAATATACTATTCATTTCTAATCATTATATTAATTATAATTTCAGGGGGGCATAAAAACCAGGGAATGAACAGGAAAGGGTTAAATGGGATATTTTCATCTTTGAGAAAAAGTTTTTTTTGATAAATAACTTTTCATTAGTATGATGATGTCAATAACCTTGAGTGAAAAGGAAGTTGTCAAACCTTGTCATTTGTTGAAAATCATATCAAAAAGCTTGATCTTGAATTTCTCCCTCATTTCTTTCAATTATAATAATAAGCATGCTGTAGTAGTTAGAGCTCGTTTCAGAGTTTCATTAACCCTTAACCAGAGGTGTGAAATTCCAATGCCCACCTAGTCCAACAATGGCTTTTCTACCTACGGAGTACATCTTTCAAGGACAAATAAAATAGATCTCAACTATTACTATTATTATTGTTATATTTGAAAATTATCATGATGTTTATATTAAAGGGTATAAAATATTGTGGTTAATGAAGAAAATCCCAGGTTCCAGCATTTTCTTTATTACCAGGTATGTATAACATTTTTACAAAATTTATCTGCTCATTTTTTGTGGACAACTTGCAAGCTACTAGTACTTTTTAGGACAAGCATCAAATCATGTCTTAAATGTCTTAAATGTCCTGAGACAGAGAAAATCTGCATTTCCACACCCCACTGCTGAGGCTCACCCATAAATCAACAGAACCCCAAGTGTCAGTTTTGCTTTACAAGGTATAAAGCAGAAAGCGTAGCCAAACATACAGATTGATCTATGTCTATGTTTCTTGCCAGTATAAATATATCATCTTGGATCAACAGGGTAAGGGTTTAGATCCTACACATTTATATAATAAAAAGAGAAAAAAATGCAGCAAAAAAAATGCTTGTGACAAATCAGCTACCTAATTTTTGTTTTTCTCAATTTATTATCACTCTAAACTTCTGCTCAAATGTCTCCCCAACTCAAATCTTAACCAATTCCGACACGACAAAATTTTAGACTGATCCAAATTGAAAGAAGCTGCAGACGATATTTTCAAGTTGGTGGAATTTAAATTTTCTTTGTCTTTTTGGATAGAAAACATTGTGGATAATGAAGAAATTGCTTGATACAAGCAATTTCTTCATTTTCCACATTGTTTTCCAAAGCTTTTTTCTTGAGGGGCGTAATAAGGAGGGCTTGAGTGGGAACGGGTTAACCATCATAGCGCACCAATGGGTGGATGTAAACCTTAGTGGGATAGCAGCTGGAGGCTAGGAAAGGAGGTAGTGATAGCAGCCAAGTTATGACTGTTAAAAATACTGTTAAAAGTGGTGTTAAACCCCAATCAATCAATCAATCAATCAATCATCAATCAAATTTTAACATTTTTCTTGCTGAAGCAATTTCAAGTTAGTGGATTCAATGGATCATAGACCATGGAGTTTGGCATGACATTTCTGATAACTACAGTGACAATGTGTGTTAGCCCTTGTCATGCTGAATAAAATCCGAATTTGCATTAAAATCAAAGGCGTGAAAGCAGTGGGAGCACTAGTTAAGGGTGAAAATTAATTTTATAAATAACTCGAGGTTGAAGTAGACAATTTAACAGAAGGTGTAGACTAAGATCAGACTGCAATTATGTGTAGGCTGATCTTAGTCTATACCTACTGCCAAACAGGAAAATTATGGGTTCAGCCTGACAAGGGTTAAGTAGATACTCAGATCAGCCTGCACATCCAGTCAGTATGTTCAGTTTGCTTTTTGAGCTCCACAGATAGGCAATGACTCAAAGTTTATTTAGATGATTAGCAGGATGTTTTAATTGCACTCTTAAGTTGACTGTCTTAACCCATTACTATATTTTGAAATTTTAGACCTGTCCTTATTCAAAGGTTTTGCATACAACAATTTAAAGTTGATTTCACAAGAAAAATAACTATTCAGTAGCTCTTGTCTATTCCTGTTTGTGAACATAATTTGCTATCCTTTGAAGTTCCACCAAAAAGGATGGAAATTCAATGAAAAGTTAACTACAATATGAAGCTTTCAGAGCCAGTAGAGTTTCTGAGGCACTGATGGACCTCTTGTTAAATGGTAGGTTGATTTTAGGTCATGGTGACTAATGCAAAATGTTGTCAGTGCCCTGACAGAACATAGTAGAGAGTCATATATAATATTGGAGGAATTGAATAGGAGCCTGTCTGCCGTTATGTAATTTTCAATCCATTACCAAACGACAATTTTTTAGACTGGTCGTAAGAAGTTGCAGTTGCCAATTTAAAGTTCATGAAAGCTTAGATTTTTTCATCTTTTGGTATGAAACATTGTGAAAAATGAAGAAATTGCTTGTTGCAAGCAATTTCTTTATTCTAGAATGGGCATCTTAAAGCATCATGGTGTTGGAATGGGTTGTGTTGGAATAGAACATTTACAGTTGTATTTATGACATCAAAGAAAAAAATTGTGTTAATCAGGAAGATCTTAATTTCTTGAATTTCTCTGATGATCATGATATATCAAGATTTTTACGATGTCATATTTATGTAAGACCATCCACCATACTGATATAAGTTTTATGTGACACGCCATATTTAGCCTTTTCTTGATAGCCAAATAGCATGTCAATATTTGAATGGGCTATATGCTGTGAGATGCTGTGGCTAGATATTTTTGTTAATCATCTCTGTAATTATTATACCCTCTAAAACGAGGTTTTCATTTTAAAGCTTACATAATAAGCTCTATATTAATAACTCTTACGCCATGACCAGACAACAAAATTTAGACTGGTCCAAATTGAAAGAACTTGCAGACAACAATTTTTTATTGATGGAATTTCAAGAATCTTTGTCATTTTTTGGAAGAAAACATTGTAAATAATGAAGAAATTGCTTCTGCCATTACCAGACAACAAAATTTAAACTGGTCCAAATCAAAAAAAGTTGCAGACAAAATTTTGAATTGGGCTATAATTGGAAAATAAGTGCCTGATAGGGTAGAAAACATTGTGAGAAACAGAAAACATTGTTAGAAAAGGAGATATTGCTTGCTACAAGCAATTATTCCTTTTCAAACTAGGTTTTCTATGATGTATCTCTTAAGGGCATCAGAAAGGGTCATATGTGTGATAATGGGTGAAATCATCCCATCACTACAAGATAAAATTTTAGACTTGTGCATATTGAGAGGGCTGCAGACAACATTTCAAAGCGCATTTCAGTTGAAAAATTGGCATCAATTAGGGTTGAAACAATGTTTGTAACAAGTAATGTTATACTTTGTGATGTCAAATGGAGGGATTAACTGAGAATGGGTTGATATGCTGATGAGAATTGAAGTGGTTTTACACCCTTTCCTGTTTTGGAAAATTTTAGAACTGCCCAAATTCAAAGGATTTGCAGACAACAATATAAAATCAATTTTATTTGAAAAGTAATCATTCAAAAGGGGAGAAAATATTGTGGAAAATGAAGAAATTGCTTGTTACATGCAATTTCTTCTTTTTCCGCAATAGTTTTTTAAAGTATAAAAACATAGGGACTTAAAAACCAGGGATTGAATGTGAAAGGGTTAAAAGTCTCGATCATGTTTCCTACCCTGGCCCATATTGTACTTTCACTTAAAAAAAAAAAAATCAGTTATTTCTGCTCTAACACTATACATAAAAATTCTTATTTCTAATATTTTGCCTTTATCAAGAAAAAGATAAAACATCTTATATCAGTGTTGGATTTAATGTAGCCTAATTATTTCATTTTTGGAGGATAATTAAACAAAAGTTTGGCAATAATAGGAAAATGACCCCCCCCCCCCCCCCCCAAGTTTGAACCCCTGGTACAGATACCCTTGATTTGCTTTTGTATAACTAGAACATAATATTTTGAATGAATAAGAATAGCCGTTTTTTTTTATTCCCCCGCATCAAAAATTGGGGGCATATTGTTTTACCATTGTCTGTCTGTCCGTCTGTCTGACTGTCTGCAAAACTTAACAAAAAATTGAACATTGCCAATTACTACCAGCCTATTCAAGATACAATGCTCATATTTGGCATGATGATACATCTCCATAATCCGCATGTCCTCATGTCAAGGTCAGGGACATGTGATAAGGTCAAGGTCACATACCAACATCAAAGGCTAAAAAAAATCTCATGTATGGAGGGGATATTGTGTTTCACAAATGTATCTTGTTTATCTCTGTGTGTATCTAATACTTACTTGAATGATACATTCTCCATAATTGATGGATTTCAAGAAAAGAGTTTAAAAATATTTTTTTGAAAAAAAGTTAAGCCTCCTCAAAGTTTTTACACAGTGCTATATCAACAACTTACAGATCTGTGAAATTACCTTATATAATTTTTTCGTGACATTTTGAAAATTGAAGTTTCTCATATTACACATACCAATATAACTGTCAGATTTTAGAGTTGTAGCCCTGCCAGGTTTACAGCTGACGGGCAGTAAAGAAGAAATTATTACATATCAAAAAAATAAAATAAAAATTTGTGTGGGGAGACAGCTCATGGTGACCCTAAATATGCCACTTGTTGAATTTATTGTTATACAAATGGATAAAAAATATTTTTTGTCAAAAAAAATATGATATACTGAGAGTTGGGTCATTTTACAGGTCCAAAGTGTAAAAGAATATCTCAAGTGCATTTTGGAAAGGGGGTTATTAACAGATATAATAAGATTTCAAACTGTGATCTGTTGACACATATAAATGAAACTCATATGTGCAAGTTCTGTTGGTGGATTGCTGAGGCACTTCCAACTAAGCTCAAGAAGGCAGTTTCACTTAGATTTTAAGCATAATTTATGGCTGGTAACATGTAACAAAAAAGTAAAATGTTTAGTTGGCGACCTAAGCATTAAAATTACTACAGCTTGAATAAGATGAAGTTACATTGTTTAAGTCGCAAACCAACAAAAAAAGCTTCACATAAACATAGTTCACTACCGATCTCAATGAATGATTCGATTGGTTGATTGATACTTTGATTGACAGCTGGGAACCATCTTCTGAGTCTCAGTGCATGACAAATCCAACAATTTCATATGTCCACGAAGCAAAGACTGGTTTGCCTGTGCATTAACTCGGTCTGATAAGAGTCTTCAATATAAGCTCTGTAGAAAGCTAATGTATCGGAAGATTCTGCCCAGTGCTGCCATTCATTCATACATGTTAACCCTTGTCATGCTGAACCCGGAATATTCCTGTTTTGGCAGGAGGGCTTGAAAAAGATCAGGATGCATGTATGTGCAGTCTGATCTTTGTCTAGACCTCCTGGTTGTCCCTTTAAAGCCAGCATAAAATGTTTATAGTATTCATGTTCTAAATAATTAACAACCAAATAAGTGCTTTCTGTCCTTTCAGTTCCTTGATTTTAACACAATTTTGTAGAGGATTTTTATTCAGCATAACAAGGGTTAAATTGTTGACTAAACACACATTGGTTCAGTTGTTGCCATTGTGCTTTTCTTTGATTTCATGAGAGAGGAAAAGCACATTGACCTGATAATTGACTCTGGTTGCCGCTTATAGTACAAAAAAATGATAGTCCAATCAAATTGAACAATTGCTGGCCTGATGCCCATTGACTCCCTAGGCCTAACCTGTTAACTCTGACAGGAAGTTTTGCTTCAATTTTTAACGACATTATTTTGC
Source organism: Fragum fragum (assembly GCA_946902895.1). Classification (NCBI taxonomy): domain Eukaryota; kingdom Metazoa; phylum Mollusca; class Bivalvia; order Cardiida; family Cardiidae; genus Fragum; species Fragum fragum. The sequence goes on from OX336367.1 coordinate 4,405,364, forward strand.
AGAATTTATAGCCAGTAGCATGTAACAAAAAAGTAAAATGGTAAGCAACCTAAATGTTGTAACTACAGCTTGAATAAGCTGTAGTTACGACATTTAAGTTGCAAAATCAACCAAAAAGGTTAACAAAATGGCGGTCAATGTTGGAGTAGAAAGCTCAATTCTGGGGTTAGAAGGAATGATCTGATTGGTCAATTGATTCCTTGATTGAACACTATGATTGGTCAATTATATTTTAAGACTGAAAGTAAACTCTGACAAACGCAGGTCAACATTTATGTGAAATGAATTCTTTTAACCTCACAGGAGCATAATATGCTCAAGGGGAGCTTTTAGGATCACACACTGCAATTTGTCCGTTGTCAACATTTTCATCAAATGTCTTCTACTTCTAAACCACTTGGACTGTTTTGACCAAATTTGGTAGGAATGTTGATTGGGTGACCCTTTTCAAAAGTGATTTATGAAATTTTGATTCGCAAAAATATGGGGGCCTATGACGCTTATCAGACATAGAGAAATAATTCTTATCCAGTTAAACCACTGGTCGATTTAGACTGAACTTTCTAAGAATTTCCTTTGGTAACCCTTTTCCAATTTTGTGAAATTTGATCTGCAAAAAAATGGGGGCATATATGGCCGGATGGGGTTTAATAGACTTTCAGAAATCTTAAAGCAATTCATTAGAAATCTTTTCCTGCAAAACCACTTTTCAAGAATGTTCTTTGGTTGACCCTTTTCAAAATTAATTTATGAAATTTTGATGTGGGAAAAATTGGAGTGACTGGTAGAATGGGGCTCAACCCACTCCCACATGAAAAAATTATTTAGACTGGTCTAAATTCAAAGAAGTTGCAGACAACAGGTTTAATTTGGTGAAATTTAAAAAAAATTCTGGGTTGAAAACATTTTGAAAAATCAACAAGCAATTGCTTCATTTTCCATAATTTGAAAAGAAAAAAAAACAACAAAAAAAACCTTGTGACAAGCAATTTCTTTATTTTCCACAATGTTTTACTAAGGAAGATGAAAAATCTAAAATTTCATAAACTTTAAATAGCTGTCTGCAACTCCTTTCAATTTGGTTCAGTCTAAAATTTTGTTGTGTAAGAATGGGTTAATCCGTTGCCACGCAATGATATTTTTTGTCATCCTCTAGCGTGCATTATATGATTATAGAAATCTGAATTGCTTGTAACAAGCAATTTATCCTTTTCTCACTATGTTGTCGTCCCTATTTGGCACTTGCTTTTAAATTTTAATGCAATTTGAAATGTCAGCTGCAACTTTTCTACAGTTTGGACCAGTCTCAAATTTTGTAATGGGTAAAATGGGTCAAACTTGTAGTTTAGACTGATCAGTCTCCATATTTGAGCAGGCTGATCTTTGTCTATGATCTGCCAAAATTGGAGTATTATGGATGGGTTCAACATGACCAAGCTTAACCCTTGTCATGCTGATCCCGGAATATTCCTGTTTTGGCAGGAGGTATAGACAAAGATCAGCCAGCACATAAGGGTCTATACCTCATGCTTGTCCCAGAGATGTTTACCGGTATATCATCAATTTTCTAAATAATTATTGACTCTCATTAAGTCCTTCCAGTGCTGTCAGTTCTTTGATTTAAAAGTTATTCTGTATAGGATTTTAATTCAGCATGACAAGGGTTAAGATTAAAGGCTTTAACAAAGGTAATAGTGGAAGAATATTTGTGCAAGCAATTTCTTTAATTCTACTTACATTGACTCAAAATTGTTGCCCATGACTTAATTCTTTCACCTTGGATCACCTCAATTTTTAGCTTGTCTGGCACAAAAGTCTTGAAAGAGCTACTGTGTACAATTGACTAATTGTTAGCCCTGCTTACTTATTCCATTGGCTAACTGGATCCGACAGAAAGTCCTTTTTCAATTTTTCTCGGCGTTATATACCATGTAACGAGAAAATGAATTAGTTTGCAACCTAAACATACCTGAAGTTATGATGTTTAACCCTTTCCTGTTTTGCAAAATTTTAGACCTGTCCAAAGTCAAAGGATCTACAGACAAAAAAATTTATATTGGATATTATTTTGAAAATAACCAGTCAGTAGGGTAGAAAATATTGTGGAAAAAGGAGAAATAGCTTGTTACAATTAATTTCTTCTTTTTCTACAAAGTTTTCTCAGTTGTAAAGTCACAGGGACATAAAATCCAGGGATTGAACAGGAAAGGGTTAAGTTGCCAAACCAACAAAAATGCTTCACACACATGGCAGCCAATTTTGGAATTTAAATGTGAATCCAAGACTGAACTACTAACTTGAATGGTCAATTGATTCCTTGATTGACAGCCATGTATAGTTGCGGGTTGCATCGCTGTCTGTGTCAGCGTTTGGTCAAAGTTATTTTATCTTTACCAATATTTACGCTAAAGGCTTTGTATTTTTACGAAAACACTCGTCAGTCGATATGCATTCTGTTGAGACCAACACTCATGTCTCAATGACCTTGTGACTTTGACATGGTTTTAACAACTTTAACTAAAACTTTAACCAAAAACTTAAACTTGCTCATATTTTCTGAATGTTTGTACCTAGGGCCATCATACTTCAAATGTATACTCACCAGTTGATTAGCTTCTACCTGTGACATAGGGCATGGCAGGATGAAAAATGGAATGAAAAATTAACCCTTGTCATGCTGTATAAATTACTTTACTTAATTGCTGTCAAATCAAAGGACTGAAAGCACTGATAGAACTTGTTGTTCAAAAACCAATATTTCTTTTAGAAATCAACCTCATGAACAACTCGGGAAGGAAAAGTATGAGCAGGAGGTGTAGACTAAGATCAGCCTGCACATAGGTGCAGTCTGATCTTAGTCTTCACCTCCTGCCAAAACCGGAATATTCCGGGTTCAGCATGACATCTCTCTTCGATAGATCCCCAAAGGTTCTCTGGAACTCGTTTAGCATTTCCCAACATCCATGCAAGACATCCCTAGAGACCTTTGCATTTAGATTTGTTACAAGCACTCAAAGGGGTGGGCTATGTTTTTTGCTGACGATTCTCATTTCTTCTTGTAATGGGTTAACCCTTACAACACTTATGATCACTTATATCCCACTTTTTATGACCCTCAAGAAAAGAGTTATAAACATTGTGGACAGGGCTCCTGAAATCCATTAATTGCCGGTCTGGACCGAATTTTGAATTGCCAGACCGATTGGAATCCAAAAATTTACACCAAAATCGGTCCAAAATTTTCATCAAATTTCACATTGAAATATTGATAAACTCGCCCACCATCTATCAAAATCCACTTGAAACTGAAATTATTCAAGGGTTTCACACATTACATTAAGAGATAAACAAAAGTGCCAAAAATCGATAATTAGTTTACCCACCGGCCAGTCATATGCCCATCCGCACGTGGACCTAATTTGCAGTTTCACGCTTGACAGAACTTCGAGTAACGAGTTTTGTAAACTATTTGCAATAGAGACACACATTGGAAGTCTTATCAAAATGAACATCTAATACTGCGTCCAAAGTCGGAATAGCTCAGCACAAAGCATTTATGAAATTAATTTATCGTAAGTAAACAGGTGAAACTGGTATAAAAAGTCACGTCGTAAATATATGTTTTAGTTTTTCATTCACGGTATGAAAAGTAGCCAATAGAATTCAAAGAATAATTGGAAATCCGCAGAATACACATAATTTAAACATAAATGAAATTGACAGCTCAATTATATCGCTAGTTCCGTCAATAAAATTAAATCTTACTTCAGGGGTGGAAAACGCACAAATAATAAATCGGAAATCAACTACAATATATAAATGACCGAGATTTGTGCGTAAATTCTACTTTGGGAAAATAGTGCAACACATGGGTGACCTATTCGAGTTTGTCTTGGCGTCTTTTTGATGAATGTATTGACTCTATGATCCCATGGGGTAGAATGGACTGATCACACATTTTTGTGACGTCAGTTGTATTTTTCTATCAACAGACGGTCGTGTTGAGAGAAAATCAACATGACTGTGTTAAATTAACAGAACTTTGGATAACTAGCTTATGAAAATGAAAAAGTATATCATTACTAGTCACGTAAATATTCAGTAAAAACGGAAATTTTAATAATGTAATATATTTGTCTATCTAATTTTACAATACATTGGAATTTTGTTGACTGCCGTACATTGCTGGAAATGCAATTTATACACAGCTGAATTTTCAAGGATCTGTCAGTTGTTTTCATTTATCTATCTTCCACTCGTTGAAGATTATAATCATCTTCGGAAAATTTGAAAAAGAAAGCAACTACTGAATGAATGTTGAACCCTTTTACGTACGGGAAAGGTGAAAAATGGCGGGGGTATTCGTTTTTTTTGGCAGGGGGGTCAATTTTGCCGGGGGATGGATTAACCCGGACATATTTAAATTTTAAAATTTCCAGAGCCCTGCTTGTGGATAATGATGGGAATGGCTTGAATCAAGAAATTCCTTCATTTTACAAAATGTTTTCTATCACAGAAGATTTCTTTTGTCAAGCCTCCTCACGGTGAGCAAGACATAATTGTCTGTGTATGTGTGTCAGTTTGTTAGTCTATCCAAATTTGTCCAGGGCATTTATTATTCTCGATCATCAGAAGATATGCTGTTTGAAACACTTTTTTGCATAGCTCTAAGGTCAAGGTCATAGCTCAAGGTCAAATTTTTGGTAGACCCTTGAGGTCTGACTGTCTATTTTGAAAAAATATTAAAATTCATGAACTAAAGATTGCCGTCTGCAACTTCTTTGAGTTTGGACTAGTCTAAAAAAATTCTCTGGTAATGAGCTAATGAACTCAACAACTGACATACCTTAAATGCTATTTAAGGTTATAATGGAAAAGGTTTTTCATAAAACTTTATTTACGACACCAAATTTGTAACAGATAAAAGGTCGGAAAGCCTTTCAACTTGCCATAAACAAAAACACTGGGGTCCTTTTCTACCTTGTTATGTGCCAAAATGTGACAAAGTGATTTGTATCAAAGGTTAGCTTGAATTACTGCAGAAATAAGGTATTTAACTTAGAAATTGTACTTAACCCTTGTCATGCTGAACCCAGAACACTCCTGTTTTGGCAGGTGGTATAGACAAAGATCAGCCTGCACATAAGTGCAGTCTGATCTTGGTCTAAACCTCCTGTTTATAATCCTCTTCAATCCAGAAATATTTAAATAATCAAATTTCAAAAGAAATATTGATCCTCAATAAGTCTTTCCAGTGCTGTCAGTCAGTTGTTTTAACCCATTCATACTCAACAAAATTTTAGACTGGTCCAAATTGAAAGAAGCTGCAGACGATATTTTCAAGTTGGTGGAATTTAAATTTTCTTTGTCTTTTTGGATAGAAAACATTGTGGATAATGAAGAAATTGCTTGATACAGCAATTTCTTCATTTTCCACAATGTTTTCCAAAGCTTTTTCTTGAGGGGCGTAAAAAGGAGGGCTTGTGTGGGAATGGGTTAAAGCAATTCTGTAAAGGATTTTAATTCAGCATGACAAGGGTTAAAGGAACTAGACTAAATAGTAACTCTTTAGTTTTTAACCAATTACCACAGATGACAAAATGATAGACCCATCAAATACATAGAAGATGCAGATGATATTTTCAAGTTGATGATATTCAGAAAATCTTTGCATTTTAGGGTAGAAAATCTAGTGAATATTCAAGAATATTGCTTGTTTAGCAATTTCTTAATTGTCCACATTTTTTTAACCCTTTCCTGTTTTTCAAAATTTTAGAGTTGTCCAATTTGAAAGAAGTTGCAGACGACAACTACAAATGAGTGCAATTTAAAAAGTAACCAACATATAGGGTAGAAAATATTATGGGAAAAGAAGAAATTTTCTAAAGCAATTTCTTCTTTTCCCAAAATATTTTCTCAAGTATAACATCACAGGGACGTAAAAACCAGGGATTGAACAGGAAAGGGTTAATTAAGTTTTTTCTTGAGGCATGTAAAAGTCAGGATTGTGTGGGAGTGGGTTGAATCGAAAAATAGGTGTCATATAGGGTAAAAACATTTCAATAGACATGGACTTGTTTTCGAGCATTAAATGCTTGCTTTATCAAATTGATTTCCTAAAATATATTTCATCAGTGTGTGAGAATTCAGGATTATATGTGGAAATGTTTTGAAGGAAAGCCTAGACAACTGAATGAATTTAAAAGTCTACTTAATAAAATTTTCCTAGTATATTTGATAATTTTGGTAATTTTGGTGTGTGTTTTTTCAGATTCAATCAATGAAATGTTTGAAAAGCTATGAAATTGCCAATTTACTACATTTCGGTTCATACCCAGGGAAATCATGAAACAATTCTTTAAAAATCTTCTCCTCCTATATCACTTGACCAATTTGCAATACGTATGGCAGGATTGAATTTTTGGTGACCATTTTAAAGGTAGGTATCAAGGTTTTTTTCATGTCACAGATTTTAATTATTTTTATTTCCTCTCATATACTATTTGAATACAATATTCTGAAAAGTAGATTTGCAAAAATGTGAGGTCGCTTATCAGAACAAAGCAGGGTATTTCCCTCATAGCCTACGTAGGCTATTTATCTATTTTTAGATTAATATTAGACAGTTGCAAAGGGTCAATCACGTGGAGCGAATAACCGTTGAAACCACGCATTTAGTTTAAATTACTTCAAACCAAAGTCATCGTTACGTCATCAGGAGTTATGTTCGCTAGCCGGTCTTTAATTTTGTATGTGATATAATTTAGAACGTTGGCTGTTTCGCTTGTAAATTTGTTATCTTAGGTTGACTTTGGGTCATATGCAAATGAGGTCATTCAATGTCGACAGCTGAATTCCGTGATATCTAAAAATAACCTGGAATTCTGCTGAACCTTTCAGATATAACCACAAAACGCCACTTTAGGCCTAGATTCCTGCCAAGACAATACCTGACTCAACTTAATGTATTGAATGTTCGTTTGAGTGTATTTTTCGGCACTTGGTAATTTTTCCATATCTAGGTTTCAGAAACATCGATACCGCCCTTTAAAACTTGTGAAATTTTGATTCATAAAAAAATAGGGGCATTGCAAGATAGGACATATATTAGACTGAGGGAAATATAGAGGATTATTGTTTGTTTCAGTGTAAGATTGATTTATATTTCCTTGAGTGAACAACAAAAGCTTTATTTTCATGAGTGGCAAGCCACGAGTGAAAATAAAGCTTTTGTTGTTCATGAAATGAAATATAAATCGATCTTACTCGAAAAACAAACGATTGTTCTATTTCTTTAATGCAAAAATGAGACAAAATGCAAAAATTATATGACAACTTTTCTTAAAGCGCGTCATCTTGCATGTGACTGCTATGCAACGCTTATGATGACGTCACTTATTTGGCTCTGCTTAGATAACGTCAGATAGTGTGAAATGAACGAAAGCGGGGCATAAGTTTTTGATAATTTCACTGGATAGGCGTTGAGTTTATCAAAGGATAATCTACTGTTATTTCTTGATAATCCACCGAAAAGTATTAAAGAAAATGAAATATTTCTTTGAAAAGAATGTACATGGGGAATCCCTTTTCACAACTTGTCAATGAAATTTGATTTTCGGAGAATTAGAGCTGTGGTAGGACAGGCTTATCAGAGAGAAATATAGAGAAATATTGAAATAATACTTTGAAAATCTTCTCCTATACCACTAAGGCAACTTGTACCTAACATGGCAAGAATGATCTTTAGGTGACCTTTTCCAATATTTGTTTTTCTAAAGTCGATAGGTGAAAAATTGTTTGTGTGGCAGACTTAAAGAAATCATGAAAGAATTCTCAGGTGAGTGATTCAGGGCCATTCTTACCCTCTTGTTTGTTTTCATATATATGTATAAAGTATACTTGTATCAAAGCACAAACCTGATCTTAAAAATTTGACTATTGAAAGAAAAGGAGCCTTTATCTCAAGTGAGTGCCCCAGGACAGACCTCTTGTTTTCATTTCATACCTGCATGAAAACAAAAAAATATTCTCTTCATTTCTTTTAATTAATTATTAAGAATCATAATAAAGCAACAAAAATACCAGTTTGGTGCAGTTTGATGGAACTACCTACAGTGTATAAACACACAAAATAGTGCTGTGTTTATTTTTTCATTGGTATATGAAATAAATTTTTCAGGCAATTAGATTGATAGATTGAATGGGGTTTAACGCCACTTTAACTGTATCTCTAGTCATATTGTGGCGGCTGGAGCACCTAACAATGGATTACTGGTATTTCTCACACCAGTACTACCACTACATCCTTTCCTAGCCTCGAGCTGCTATCCCACTTAGGTTTACAATTATCCACCTATTGGTGGGAAACAAATGTCGGAAAGGATATGTGCCGCCACTGGTAATCGAACCCATGACATCCCATAATTTAAGATTAGGAATCTGATGCGCCACCGACTGTGCTTTGGCGACAGCCTTCAGTCACTTAGAAAGCATCTAGACTGCAAGAATATTGATTGACAAAATTAATATTTAATTGTTTGAAATAGAAAGGAAATTTAGTTGACAAGGGTTATCTTTGAAGATTTTTATGTAACATTAACTTTTATATTTTTAATGGCGACTGATAATGTATTAAGTTGCATTTAATCAGGATTTAATAACTGATGCAAATATGATAGAGAGGATGATAGAACTTCAAAGTTATTTTCATGTGTTTGATGAAGACTTTTTTTAGCTCACCTGAACACAAAGTCCTCAGGTTATCTTTTGTCATTGCCTAAAGGCCATTGTCTGTTGTTGTGTATTGTCTTTTTGCATCTGTCAATTTCTTAAAACACTTCTCCTCCTGAACCAGATGGTAAATTTTGATGAACTTTGGCAGGTATGTTCCTTGAGTGAAATTCTTCGAAAGTTGTTCAAATAATTGAAATCCACCCTTTACTCTGGTTGCCATGGCAACAAAAAGGGTGAATATAATAAGATGTTTAAGAATCTTTTTCTCTGAAACCAGAAGAACAAATTTATTTTGTATACAGCACCTTCTAGGGGACATTTATCAAATTTATTCAAACAAAGCCCCTTAGGTCATATTTTGGCTCGACCTCTGTAGGGTGCATCCAATATTACATTGTAGCAAAGAAGGAAAACTTTCAAGATCTTCTTCTCTGAAACCAGAAAGCCTAGATTATTGATAGCAACTCTTGGGAATCTCTATCAAGTTAGTTCATACGATGTCTCTGATGTCTCTATGTATATATGGGATAACCTCTACAATATGTCCTTTACGTCATATTTTGGCTCTGCCCTGGCACACCCTGTTTTAACATAGAAACAAAGAAATGAAATTTAAAAAATCATATTCTCTAAAATCAGAAAGCTTAGAGCATTGATATTTGGTATGTTGAATCTCACAGAAAACTTCTACAAAGTTTGTAATGCCCTATATTTAATGTTTAACATAATACAAACAAAAAGGGAAAACTTGGGTCATATTTGCTAGAGAATTGCTACAATTTGTTCATGTGATGCCCTCTTATTCATATTTTGGCTTCAACCCGTAACAAGCAATTTCTTCATTATCCACAATATTTTCTACCAAAAAAGACTATATATTTTTAATTACGTCGACTTAAAATTGGCGTCTGCAACTTCTTTCATTTAGAACCAGTCTTAAATTTTGTTTTCTTGTAAAGGGTTAAGACCTACATTTCCTATAATTTTTCTACAAAAGCATTATTCCTACACATTGATGCATAAAAATTGCAACGTTTCAAATTAAAGCCATCTAGATTTTCCCAACAATTGTAAATTTGTGTCACTGTGATACATTTAGTATGGTTTCAAACTTACGTCCCATAAAAAGCCCATAAATTTCACGTCTCTGCTCAATTATGACGGTAATCATAATAATTTTTGGAATAAATTTGAAATGAGACATCTGTTTTCACGCCTTTAATAATTTATTTGAAAAATGTTGAATCAGTTTGACAATGTTAATTAGAAAATGCATCAGCCTACATGAAAATTTTTCCCCTTTACACATCTTTTAACCCTTTCCTGGACAAACCCGTGATTTTACGTCACTGTGATTTTATACTTGAGAAAAAATTGTGGAAAAAGAAGAAATTTCTTGTAACAAGCCATTTCTCATTTTCCCACAATATTTTCTACCACATAGGATGGTCAGATTTCAAATTGCATGTATTTTTCATTGTCGTCTGCAACCTCTTTCAAAACAGACCAGTCTAAAATTTCATAAACAGGAAAGGTTTATCCCATTCCCACATATCATTTAGACGGGTCCAAATTCAAGGAAGCTGCAGACGACAACATCAATTTGATTGAATTACAATTGTTTTTGTTTCTTTGGATAGAAAACATTGTGGATAATGGAAGAAATTGCTTGATACAAACAATTTCTTCATTCTCTACAATGTTTTCCAAAGCATTTTCTTGAGGGGCATAAAAGGGAGGGATTAAGTAGGAATAGGTTAACATATTCCCACATTGAAATGGTAAACCCATTCCGACATAATGATGCTTTTTGATGCCCCATAAGAAAAAAGGCTTTAGAAAACATTGTGTAAAATGAATAAATTGCTTGTTACAAGCAATTTCTTTATTATCCACTGTTTTCTGACACAAAAGACAAAGATATTTAAAAATTCATCATCCTTGAAAATGTCATCTGCAACTTTCAATTTGGGCCAGTTGAAAATTTGGTCATCTGATAAACACCTTCTTATGCTTTTAAAGCCCTCACCAGCTAGATAACAAATTTTCAGACTTGTAATATTTGAAAAAAGTTGCAAACGTTGATTTCAAACTAATGAAGTTTTGGAAATAATAATTGTTCTTGGAAAAAAACATTTTAGAAATGAAGAAATTGCTTGATAAAACAAAAAATTCTTAATTTTCCAGAGGATTCCACAGTTATAATCTTGATGTTTTAAATGCAGGATTGTGTGGGAATAGTTATTCCCTTTTTATTTAAATTTGAGAAAAGATATACTGAAAAGCAGGAATTACTTGACATACAATCTGTCCTTTTCAGATTTTTTTAAACTTTCAACCCATTTCCATACTGTAAATTCCCCTTATTTAAGACTTTCCAGAAAAAAAAGAAAGGCTTGTGAAAAATTGAACTCAAAATTATAAACCTATTTTCTTAATTTCCTACAAATTGTTCTACTAAGATAGCAAAATTTTCAAAAACTATAAAGTAATTTTTTAATTATTTTCTACAAATTCTTTAATTTTGATTATCTGTTGTTATTGTTTAATTTAAGCCTTGTCATGCTGAACCCAGAATATTACTGTTTTGTCAAGAGGTAAAGACAAAGATCAGCATGCACATATGTGCAGACTGATCTTAGCCTACGCTTCCTGTTTGGCCTCAATCAAGCCAGTTTTATTTTTAGCAATAATTTTAAAAAAGAAATAATGGCCGATAACTAGTATTTCAAGTGTTTTCGGCCCTTTGAATTTAATGCATTTAAGAATAGGATTTTATTCAGCATGACAAGGGTAAAGTTTGTACCTCTCCAAATTAAATTGTTCATTATGAAAGCTGTGAGACTGATCAAGAATTGACGAATTGCTGGCCCCGCCAACTGACTCCCTAAACCCCACCCATTAACTCCGACAGGAAGTTCCGCTTCAATTTTTAACGGCATTTTTTTGCAAAATCATCTATGGCAAGTTGCATGGAACAAAAAAGTAAAATGGTGGTTGGTGACCTAAACGTCGTAACTACAGCTTGAATAAGCTGTAGTGATGACGTTTAAATTGTCAAACCAACATTAAAGGTTAACAAAAATCGAGGCAAATGTCGGAGTTGAAAAGCTGAATTGATTATTTCATTGGTCGGTTTATTCCTTGATTGACAGCTGCGATTGGTCAATTGCAGTAAAAGTTTTCCATTGTGTGTCCAAAATTTTTTTACACTCTAGAGGCTAAAGCTTAGCACCTTAAACATCCTAACTCAGCTTATTCAAGCCATTAAAAATCTAAGTAGAACTTCCCGTTGGAATGCAGTAGGCGAAGAAAGCGATCGGTCAATTGCCTGAAAACCTTTGCTGTACAATCCTTGAATTTTATGTCCCTGTGATTTTATACTAAAGAAAACATTGTGGGAAAAGAAGAATTGCTCGTGACAAGCAATGTCTTATCTTCACACAATATTTTCAAGTCTGTAGGTTGGTTACTTTTCAATTTGCATTCACTTTGTATTGTCGTCTGCAGCCTCTTTGTGTTTCAACAAGTCTTAAAACTTTGAAAAATAGGACAGAGTTAACTGGAAATGTGTAAGATAGATTGATTAATCGATCCATTGTTGGCTATCTAACAGTAACAAACTAAATTCAATAATGTCATAGCGCAGTTGGTAGCGCATCAGACTCCCAATCTTCAATCATGGGATGTCAGGGGTTTGATCCCCATTGGTGGCACATATCCTTTCCGACATTTGTCTCTCACCAGTAGGTGGATAATTGTAAACCTAAATGGGATAGCAGCTGGAGGCTAGGAAAGGATGTAGTGGTAGTACTGGTGTGAGAAATACCAGGAATCCGGCCGTGATATGAATAGTGTGTATGATCAAATGGTCTTTTGGCAAAATGGATGTTTAGTGAAACCATAATGTAGTCAGTCCATAATATTTCGATAGAATGTGTCCTCCAATGGCTGTTTCTCTAAAGCTGTGATTGATAACTTTTGAAAAATTGAAAGCAAAAACTTCATTATGCACTGATAATCTTGTATAGAATTTACATGTCTTTTTTGTATAGGATGATGAAAATGTATGATAAAAAAGAAAAACTCAAATTTGAAAGGGACATTTTCAGTTACTTTGTATAGGATTTGTATAAGGTTCATTTTTGTGTTTGGCGAGTTCATCGAATTAAGTCATAAAATTGGATTTTGTTTCTTAGGTATGTTCAATACATTTTTCCTAATATAAAAATTTGTTGATCACTCAATAATTAATTGTTAATTGTTTTGACTTAACCTAGTGATTACCTAATAAAATTTTAGACTGGTCCAAATAGAAAGAAGTTACAGACGACAATTTATAGTTGATAGAATTTTAAAAATCTTTGTCTTTAAGGGATAAAATCATTGTGGATAATGAAGAAATGCTCTTAACAAGGGTTTTCTCCATTTTCCACAGTATTTTCTAAAGATTTTTTCAAAAGGGGATTCAAAAAGTTATATTGTGTGGGAATGGGATAATATTTACAGAGTACCTGTCAAGTTCATATTGAATAGGATTCACATTATAACAATATTTGTTTCATTTATACAGTAAATAACAAGCATTTTCTTCTTTTCCAACAATATTTTTTAGCCTATAGGTTTGTTACCTATCAATTTGCACTTACTTTTGATTATTAAATGCAACTTTTTTCAACCTGGACCAGTCTATAATTTTCAAGAAAGGCAAAAAGTTAATACCCCTTGAGAAAAAAGCTTTGAAAAACATTGTGGAAAAAGAAGAAGTTCCTTGTTACAAGTAATTCATTCATTATCATCAATGTTTCCTACTTTAAAAGATGAATATTTTTAAGATTTCATTAGCAGAAAATTCACAGTCATCAGCAACTTATCTAATTTCGACCAGTCAGACATTTTGTTGTCTGGTAATGGGTTAATTATTTGACTTGATATCATTGAAAAGTTTGCAAAGGCTAGATTAACCCTTTCCTGTTCAATTTCTTCTTTTTCCACTAATATTTTGTACCCTACTAAATGGTTATTTTGTAAGTTAAATCCACTTTAAATTTTCATTTGAAAAACCTTTCAATTTGGACAGGTCTTAAATTTTGCAAATCAGGAAAGGGTTAAAAAAAGGTTCAAATTATGGATATATACATAATCCCACTTTAAGAAGTCCCTGAGAAAAAAGGTTGTGGAAAACATATATGTTACAAGCGATTTCTTTAGTATCCACCATGATTTTAACCCCAAAGTCATTTTTTTCAAGAATTCCTCAACTAAAATTGTTGTCTTCAACTTCTTTGAAATTGGACCAGTCTAAAATTTTGTTGTCTGGTAATAGAGTTAGCCCATTCCCACTCAATGAAGCTTTTAGATGCCCCAAAGAAAAAAAACGCTTTGGAAAGCATTGTGGAAAATCAAGAAATTGCTTGTTGCAAGAAATTTCTTCATAAGACACTATGTCGTCTACCTCAAAGGTAAAACCACCAAAAATTTCACAGGCTTTCAATTGTTGTCTGCAACCCCTTTCAATTTTGACCAGTCTAAAATTTTACTGTCTGGTAAGAGTTAACCAGTTTTTGTATGATCAGGTACCTTTAAATTTTTCTGTTGAGCCGAATACAAAAAAACAAACAAGATGACTCATCCCACATTTCGAGCAACAATTTTTTCCCCTCAATTATAATACTTAATTTCGTAATTTCTCATAAAAGGGATGGTTTAATGGATTCGTTAAAATATGAAATAGTAAGGTCCATCAATGAATGGCTCAGTAAATAATTATTCTGCTCTGCTGAGACCAGTGATCCTTTGGTTTTCCATTTTTCAACGCATTGGGGTACCGTTTTGAAATCAATTTATGAAGATTTATTTTCATTGCTTATCCCATATCTCATGTTTTATGTAAATTTCTATAACATTATTGGTATACGTAAATACTTGTCAGTTTGTGCTTGGGTATGATAATGAACTGATGAAAAACTAATGAAATAAATGATAATACAATGTTGATGCACTTCTTATTTGGCATTAACTCATAACCACATGAATAAATTTAAAACTTTATCCTATTTCAGATAACCATTTTATTTGGTAGAATTTAAGAAATATCTGCCTTCTAGGATGGAAAACATTGTGGAAAATGAAGAAACTGCTTGTTACAAGCAATTTCTTAATTGTTACCAAAGTTTTTCAAAGATTTTCCTGAAGAGTGTGAAAAGGCATCGTTGTGTAAGAATCATGGGTTAACTCTTAAAAAAGGTTTCCTGTGAAAATGCAGCTGTCCATAGAGAGGAAGGAATCTTAAAAAGTTTGTAAACCATGCTCTAATTAATCTCAAAGCTTGAACCCTGGATTCTCAGGAAGCAATCAGCTTTTCTGAATCAATTGAGTCAACTGTAAAAACCAAGAGGACCTTGATTATAGTTTGAGATTGTTTCTAACCCATTTCAACACAATCAGGCTTTATAACACCCCGGAAGAAGAGCATTGTGGAAAACATTTTGGGAAATGAAGACATTCCCAGAAAGTTGAAAAAATCTAAAATTTCATAATCTTTGAATTGTCTTTAAAGCACCTCCTTTCAATTCAGATCAGTCTAAAATTTTGTTGTCTGGTAATGGATTAAAAGATTTGCATCTATATCACTTTGTACAATATTGAATTCTACAACAAATCTGATTCTGATCTGATTCTGATCTGAATCTGATCAAAGAGGGATATGTTTGTCTCCTCATATCTCTTTGTAAAATCTGAGGGATCCCACAACATATGATTGATTTTAATGTTGGAGTGACAGTTCAAAGTAAGTTACCTTTGCAACCTAATAAGGCAATTCAACATACCAAATGTGAACACTAGTTCAAATGGCGTTGAAGAAAAAGAATCTTCAAGATTAACCTCTTTATCACAGGATCTGACAATATAGAGCAATATTTTGAAGTATATCAGAAAAGAACTAGAAAGTAATGCTAGATGCGAATTCTAGAACCTGTAGGCTTTGCAGTTTGGGAGATTTTTTATATCTTCCCTATTAATTTCTGTAATAAATTCAGGGTCCCGCAACATAAGAGCTTTTTTCAAAATTTTAAGCTAATAGGCCTTACTGTTTGGGAGAAGAATTTTTCTGTGGGAGAATTTTTTTTGCTTTTTCACTTGGTTGCCATGAAAACCAGATTTCATATTGGATCTCAATTCTTGAGAGCACGATCAGCTAAGGATGATTGCTATGAAGTTTGGTTGAAATTCTGTGGAAGTTTAGGAGGAGACAATGTAATTTTTTGTAATTTTGAAGAGACAGACAGACAGTTGGAGAGGTGGACAAATGTTACACAATGATGGGTCACAATAGCTCAGTATAGTACAAATTGTGCTCAGGTGAACTAAAAAGAAATCTTTAAATCAGCAATTCATACATTTTATTGCAAAAGTACATTCATAATGCTTTGATTGAATCAATAGGGGAATTGTTTTTCCAAGAATTTAAGAATGCCTTATTTTTGTTATTCATTTTATGTTAATCATTTATGTTATTGATATTTTTTTGAGAAAATGTAAACATTAGGACTTGATGAGAAAGGAATAATCCGATGACAAGTGGTAATTGCTAATATACATTCAGATTTTGTATAAGTGACAGGAGAAAATACTGGAAATTTAACGTGAATTAAATTCTTATAGATAGAAAGAAACAAATGGAGAGAAGGAGGGAAAGAACTTACTTGGGAAGGATTTAACCCATACCAGCACAGTCCCTTGCTTTTATGTTCCTGTGACTTTATGCTTGAGAAAACATTGTGGAAAAAAAGAAATTGCTTGTAACAATCAATTTCTTTTTCCCTCAATATTTGCTAACATGTAGGTTGGTTACTATGAAAGTTTTCAATTACAATCACTTTTAACTGTCATCTGCAACATCTTTCAAATTTGACCAGTCTAAAATTTTCAAAAAACAGGGAAGGGTTGAGGGAAAGGAAAAAGACACTGAGAAGGGAGTAAAAAAAGAAAGAAAGAAAGGCAGTTAGCAAAAAAGGGAAACATATTGAAAGAAAAAGAATACAAATTGCATTAACTTGTGCAGTTTGAGAAAATTTTAACCATTGTCATGCTGAACCCTGAATATTCCTGTTTGTGCTGCAGGTATAGACTAAGATCAGCCCGCACACATGTGCAGTCTGATCTTAGTCTACACCACCTGTTTGATGTTTGAAACCAGAGTTGTATATAGATTTTTAAAACGATTGGAAAAACTGACCCACAATTAGGACATTTCAGTGCTTTCAGCCCTTTCATTTTGATAAAAACAATAATTTTTTCAGCATGACAAGGGTTAATAAAGAGAAGAGGTATATTGAATTAATGTGTTTGGTGTACCAGAACAGTATATGGTCTAAGATGAAAGGAAAATTACATGTAATATTTATCATTTAATATTCAATTATTTACATATTTGTGTTCTTTGACATGATGCCTTTCAGTTTACAATGTAGAATTTTTGCAGAACATTTGAAACTTGTATTGATCCATTCAAAGATGACAAAATTTCGACTGATCCAAATTCAAAGAAGTTACAGACAAAAATTTCAAGTTGATAGAATTTTAAGTATCTTAGTCATTCTGATATGAAAAAATTTGTAGTTTAACCCTTGTCATGCTGAACCCGGAATTTTCCGGTTTTGGCAGGAGGTGTAGACTTAGATCAGACTGCACTTATATGCAGGCTGATCTTTGTCTATACCCCCTGCTTGTACTTTTCCTGTCAGAGTTGTTTATGAAGTTGATTTCTGAAAATAATATTGATTTTTGAACAACAAGTTCTATCAGTGCTTTCAGCCCTTTGATTTGACAGTGATTCAATAAGGTAATTTATACAGCATGATAAAGGTTAAGAATGGGTGAAGTATGATCTACTTTGTATATTATTATGAAAGTTATAAATATTACAACAACTCGTAATCCAGGTCACGTATGAAAGATGCTCTGCTTCAACCATAATAGATATAGAGGATATTATTTGTTTCAAAATTACCACCCAATCTTGCGAGTGTCGTCATTCTTTGTTTACATCTCAGTAGCTGAATTAACCCTTGTCATTATGAATTCAAATCTCTTACAGAATTGGTCTAAAATCAAAGGACTGACAGCACTGGAAAGTCTAATGAGGGTCAATATTCCTTTTGAAAATTTATTGTAATAACAACTCTGGATTTCTGATGGCCGCACATATCCTTTCCGACATTTATCTCTCATCAATGGATGGATAATCGTAAACCTAAGTTGGATAGCAGCTGGAGACTAGGAAAGAATGTAATGGTAGTATCATGGTGTGAGAAATACCAGGAATCCATTGTTAGGTGCTCCAGCCGCTGCGTTATGACTGAAATACTGTTAAAAGCGGCATTAAACAAAATTCAATCCATCAGTCTTAGGCATGCCAAGATGTTGTTCTGAGTAGCGTGAAATACAAAAAAGCAGGACTAAATCATCAAACCCTTGTCATACTGAACCCGGAATACTCCGGTTTTGGCAGGAGGTGTAGATAAGATCAGCCTGCACATAAGTGCAGTCTGATCTTACTCTACACCTCCTGTGTTTTTTTTCAGACCAGAGTTGTTCACAAATTTAAGTTTCAAAAGGTGTAATGACCATTGAACAAGCATTACCAGTGCTTTCAGCCCTTTGATTTTGATGAAATTCTGCAAAGATTTCATTCAGCATGACAAGAGTTGATAATTTAAGTGTTTTTTTGCGTGTGTGAAATTGTCATGTGATATTCCACGGAGATATATCAATTATGCATCAAAAAGTATTCAAGAAATCAGAATAACATTGTTTCCTGATTTGTCAGACATAATACCATATTTAGCCATTTTTTCCAGAATAAAATACACAGATTTGTTTCTAGGTCTAGAGATTTGGATGTCAGATGGACAGAAAATCAATTCATTTGTACTGAATCTGCTCTATATAATTTTTCATTTAATTCTTCTGCCAACAAACAGAATGAGCTTTCTTTGTGAATAATTATTGCCAGAAAATAGGTTATAAATTGTTTTACATTTTTACGGTATGAAACAATATGGACAAAAAATGTTCTTAACCCTTGTCATGCTGAACCCGGAATATTCCGGTTTTGGCAGGAGGTGTAGACTAAGATCAGACTGCACGTTTGTGCAGGCTGATCTTAGTCTACACCTCATGCTCATACTTTTCCTTCCCGAGTTGTTTATGAGGTTGATTTCTAAAAGAAAAGAAGATTTTTGAACAGCAAGTTTTATCAGTGCTTTCAGACCTTTGATTTGACATTATTTCAGTAAGGTAATTTATACAGCATGACATGGGTTAACAATTACACAAGTTATGTATACTAAGCAAAGTCATGCTGAATAAAATCCTGTTTAGAAATGAACTAAAATCAAAGGACTGAAATATTTGGAAGCACTTGCACATCAATATTTCATTTGAAAACTAAATTTCATAACCAATTCTGGGGCAGCCAGGAGGTGAAGACTAAAAACATATGTGCCCGCTGATCTTTGTCTATACCTCCTGCTCAAACAGGAATATTCTGTGTTTCAGCATGTAATTAGTCCTAATATTAGTCTTAAAGAGCAACAACACAGTGCTCTAACTTTGCCCTCTTGATTGATAGAGGTACTGTCCCAAAGTTTCTTTTAATGATTGGAAGATACTTTAAATGCTCTGCTTGGGTGAAATATGCTGCTCCATTTTTAGGTCACCTGAGCACAATTCTCAAAGTTAGCTCAAAGACATCTTCAATGTCTACAATATTTTGTACTATAAAAGGCTTTTTTTTTAAATTTCACTAACTCTGAATTGTCATCTGCAACTTCTTTCATTTTGGACCAGTCTAAAATGTTGTGTGTGAATGGGCTAATGTCCTCAATACCTTTATATTTATGTGTTATAAAAATTAAGATCAAATTCATTGTCTCTTAATTTTTGTTGTGAAATTGAAAATCTAATTAATCTTTTGTATCAATCCACTTTACAGCTTTACATTGAAAACAAAACAAACAAAAAAACATTTTCTTTCTCTTAAAATAAAAGACTTTATGCCTCAAAGATGGAACAAATTGCATACTTCTCTTGCAAGTTCATTACAGGTTGGAATATGATATTCTCAATGTAATAAAGCTAATTTCATGCTGTAAATTATATTGATTTACTTTTACCCTTATCAATGGGTTGTGTAGACTATTGTGAGATCAGACTGCTTTTATGTGCAAGCTGATCTTTGTCTAGGACTTCTGCCATTAACACTTGTCATGCTGATTGAAATCAAAGGGCTGGCTGCAGTGGATGCTCAAATTGTGGGTCAACCCACTCCCACACAGTGACGCTTTTAAACGCCCCTCAATATGAAAGCTTTGAAAAACTGCGTTGAGAATGAATAAATTGCATGTTACAAGCAATTTTTTCATTCTCCACAATGTTTTCTACCCTGACAGTCAAAGATTTTGAAGATTTTATCAACTTAGAATTGTCGACTGCAACTTCTTTGAATTTGGACTGGTCTAAAATTTCATTGTGTGGGAATGGATTAATAGTTATTTTCAAAATTTATCTTATAAACAACTCTGACTTAAAATAGATGAGCAGGTGGTTTGGACTAAGATCAGACTGCACATCTGTGCAGGCTGATCTTAGTCTACACCTCCTGCAAAAACCCGATTATTCCAGGTTCAGCATGACAAGAGTTGATGTTGATAATGATGATTTGCCAGCCCTCCTCAGATTTCAAAATAGCTAACCATTCCATCAAGAGAGCAGAATTCTTGTTTCTTAACGATAACGAATCTAGTTTGATCTAAACTGTTCAAGCAAAAACCTTCCCAAACCCACCCAGACCGTGTTTCAACTAATATACATGCCAAATTCAATCAGCCGTGATATTGAGAATGGTATCGTAATCAACATAGAGGGGTTACAAGCATTCCGTAAATTTCTATCTGGTAAAAAGGCAGCTTTAAGCCATAAATATTCATCTCAGTGTCAGAAGAAAGATGATGTTCCTTAACCTATTCCCACACAACAAAATTTTAGACTGACCCAAATTGAAAGAAACTGCAGACGACAATTTCAAGCTGATGGAATTTTAATTTTTTTTCGTCTTTTTGCGTAGAAAACATTGTGGAAAATGAAGAAATTGCTTGTAACAAGCAACTTCTTTATCTTCCACTATGTTTTCCAAAGCTTTTTTCCTTGGGGGCGTTCAAAAGCATCACTGAGTGGGAATGGGTTAACCCATTAACAGATGGCAGAGTTTTAGACTGGTCCAAATTGAAAGGAGTTGCAATCTAAAGTTGATGAAATTGTAGATTTTTTCAACTTTCTGTCTAGAAAACATTGTGGAAAATGAAGAAATTGCCTGCTATAGCAATTTCTTCATTTCCCCATGTTTTCCCAATTGATTTTCTTGTAGGGTGTCAGAAGGTGTATTTGTGTGGGAATGGGTTAACCAGCCTTGTTATTCTGAATAAAAACCTCCTTAGAGATGCATTTAATCAAAGGGCTAAAATATTTTTTTTTTAAATCAATTTGATAAACAATTCTGGCTTGAAAGGGACCAAAAGGATGGTGACTAGACTAGGATCAGACTGCACTTTGTCTATATCTCCTGTCAAATTAGGAGTATTCCAGGTTCATCATGACAGAGATTAGGTTCTATCTCTCTTCTGTAATTAAGCGAAGGCCCAAGACACCACACAATCTCTCATCTTGACGAAAATAAAAATGAGTTAACAATGATGCTTTCTACTCTTTTTGATATGATTTTCACAGAATTGGCAACAATTTATCTCTCACCTGAATTTACGTTCTCAAGCTAGTTAATCAACTCAATTTTGATAATTTTGATAATTTTTACAAAGTCAATTGAATTTTTAGGCAAATTGCTGTGACTGGATGTGAACAAAATTAAAAAAAACCCTGATATTGCCATTAATGCCACCTTTTACTTCATATAACATGGAATGTCTCCTTTTATGACAAAAGAATCATTTACAGCAAGTTTGAAAGAGATTGAGCCAAAATTATGTGACCTCTAGAGTAACAAGGTAAGTGTCAATAACTACCCTTTTCCACTTGATATGAGTAAGAATGAATAGAGTTCTTCTTCATGACCATACAAATGTTTTAACCCATTCCAACACAGTGGGATTTTAGACTGGTCCAAATTGAAAGAAGCTGCAGACGACAATTTCAAGTTGATAGAATTTTTAATTTTCTCGTCATTTTGGGTAGAAAACATTGTGGAAAATGAAGAAATTGCTTGATACAAGCAATTTCGTCATTTTCCACAATGTTTTCTAAAGCTTTTTTCTTGAGGGGCGTAAAAAGGAGGGATAGAGTTGTAATGGGTTAAGCAATTATGAGAAAGATTGAGCCAAAATTGTGACTTCTAGAGTAGTTTCTAAGTAATTGTCAATAAGGTTCCTTTTCCTTTGATATTGGTCGCAATGTCACCATATTTAACAGAATTCCTCCAAACATTTTCAGCAAGCAAGAAGAAGATATCTGAGGACTGATGTTGTGATCTTTAGAATGATTAACCCATACTATCCTCTTCAGACTTGCATTCATGCTGAATCCAGAATATTCCGGTTTTGGCAGGAGGTGTAGACCAATAAGTGCAGTCTGATCTTGATCTACACCCCCTGCTTATACTCTTTCTGTCAGAGTTGTTTATGAAATTGATTTCTAAAGGAAATATTGATAATTGAACAACAAGTTCTATCAGTACTTTCAGCATTTTGATTTTAGTAATTCAGTAAGGTAATTTATACAGCATGACAAGGGTTAAAATCACTGGAACCACTAATTGTTGGTTAATATTTATTTCGAAAATTTATCTTCTAACCAACTCTTGTTTAACCCATACCCACACAATTCCTCCTTTTTACGATCCCCAAGAAAAATTTTTTTGATAAAATTTTGAAAAGTGGAGCAATTGCTTGTATCAAGCAATTTCTTCATTTTCCATGATGATTTCTACCCCAAAAGGGAAAAAAAATTGAAATTTCATCAACTTGAAATTGTTGTCTGCAGCTTCTTTCAATTTTGACTAGTCTAGAATGTTGTGTGGGAGAGGATTAAAAGAGACAAGCAGGTGGTTTAGTCTTAAAGATTAGACTGCACATATGTGCAGTCTGATCTTGGTCTATACCTCCTTCCAAAATGGAAATGTTCTGGGTTCAGCATGAAAACAGTTAACCTTTGTCATGCTGTATAAAATCCCTTGTTGAAGTGTATTAAAATCAAAGGGCAGAGAGCACTGATAGTACCTGTTTGATAACCAATATTCCTTCTGAAAATCAATTTCATAACTTCAATGGTAGGAAAAGTACAGGTGTAGACCAAGATCAGACTGCACTTATGTGCAGGCTGATCTTTGTCGATATCTCCTGCCCAAACCAGAATATTCTGGGTTCGGCATGACAAGGGTTAAGAGGAAATTGTCACTTGTCCCCTTTTCCCTTGATATAAATCAGAATGTCATCATATTTAATAGGCACCTTCCTCATGACTAACAAACATGTTCAGCAAGTTTGAGAAAGACTAAGCCGAAAAAGACTGACCTCTTTCTTAGTAGTTATAAAGAAATTGTCAATAAGGTCCCTTTTCCCTTGACCCTTGTCCTGCTAAATATTTTTCCTCTCTTTAATATATTTGAAAACTTTGACATAATAAGATAATCTTGTTTTCAAAGATTTCTCTCAAAACAACAATAATAAGCATGTAGATTAGACTAAGATCAGACTGCGCGTCTGTACAGGCTGATCTTAGTCTATTCACCAGCCAAAGTCATTGTTCAAGCAGGAAATTTCCGGGATCAGCATGGCAAGGGTTAATATCAGTATTTCACCATATTCAATAGAGTTCTTCCTCATGAATAAACAAGCGTTTCCAGGAAGTTTGAGAACTAATGAGTCAAAATTTTGACCTGTATGGTGGTAACACTGAATTGTACGGACATTTAAAGTATCTTAAGAAAGTGGGCCATGAGCATGTTGTGCTCAGGTGAGTTAAAAAAGAAAGAAAAGGGAAAAATTAGATAACTACTTAACAAAAATTTATAACAGAAATTCGTCAAAATGAGTTTCATTTGCTTGAGAAAGGGTTTTTCTGTATAATTTATCCATACAGATTCTGAAAATATCCTCCTGAAGGAGGCAAGCATTATGACCAGGGGCTTATAAGGAAACTCAAACATGCAGCTAGTGCATTACATGCAAGTTCATAATGTGATGACCACTATAACGATGTCTGATAACATGTTAGTAAGATAGTTAGACCCATCATAAGTGGACAATTCAGAAAATGTAAGGGACAAGTGGTATTTTGTGATGGTATATCTGAATCATTCAAATATGTATCGAGGAGTTAAGAGTTATACCTTTTTTGTCAATCAAAAAAAGACTGATATGAAAAATATTTTTGTTTGCAGGAGGAGTGTAAAGAAAGGGTAAAGAAAATTAAATGGGTTCATAGTTTTGTAACCAAGACAACATTTTAAAAGAAGTGGTTTAATCCTGCTTTTTTACAGGCATCAAGAATAAAGCTTTGGAAAACATTGTGGCAAATAAAGAAATTGCTTGTTACAAGCAATTTTTTCATTTCCCGCAATATTTTCCTCCAAGAAAGACAAAGATTGTTTCATCAACTTTAAGTTGTTGTCTGCAATTTCTTTCAATATAGACTAAAGTCTGAAATTTTGTTGTGTTGTAATTGGTTAACCCTTTCCCTTTCAATCCCTGGATTTTAGGTCCCTTTGATTTTATAATTGAGAAAACATTGTAGGAAAAGAAGGAATTGCTTGAAAATAAGTGCTTATTTTCAATTTAAATCCACTTAAGATTTTTGTCTGCAAAACCTTTGAAATTGGACAGGTCTAAATTTAAGATAAACAGGAAAGGGTTAGTTAATACTTGACAGAAAATTTTATTGGTTATGTTTATCAAATGACAAAATTTTAGACTAGTCCAAACTCAAAGATGTTGCAGATGACAACTTCAATTGATGGAATTTCAAATTTTGTTTTCTACATTGTTTTCTTAGATTTTTTTTCTTGAGGGACGAAAAAAAGAGGGATTATGTGATAATGGGTTAAATACAATCCCACACAGTGAGCTGGTTTATTGCAGGGTTGTGGTATTGGGATAACTCGACCTATAGGAGACCTCAAGCCCATCTACGGGGAGGAAGAGTTTTTATTGGATTATTTATTGTAAAGCTAGAAGCTTTCACATAGGGAATTGATAGTTTGCGTAATATCGTAACTTTGTGTCACCATTTCCAAAAGAATTGGGGACAATAAATTGACAGTGGTTGTTGCTGGGAGCTTGCTTCGGAAGTTAATTAATTCACGTTGCACTGCTGGGTCTCTCTCGACCCTGTTATTAGAGTGCATTAGATTGTGTCATTGGAGAGGAGAAGTGTAATTTTCTGTTGACTTGTTTTGTAGGTATTTGTAAATTTAAAATCTGAACGGATCTAGTGTGAATTTGTTTGAACTTTTATGGATTTAATGAGAGACACATTCTGCTGTAATATGATTCTGTAGGTATTTATAGTCATCATTTCTCATCATTTTTAACCCTTTATCATATGACAAAATTTTAGACTGGTCCAGACAGAAATAAATTGCAGACAACGATCAATTGGGTAGAAAGTGATTTAAGAAAAGGAAAAATTGTTTGTAGCAAGTAATTTTTTCTTTTCCCACAGAGTTTCTTGTATGTGTTAAGATGTGGGATTTTTCTTGTACAAATTAAAATGTGGAATTGTAAGGGAATGGGTTGATAAACAATTCTACTTTTTAAGGCCTTGCAGAAATGCTGATGTTTATTTTTCAAATGACAGCCGCTTAGAATTGTTGTCTGGGTAGGAAATGTTATAGTAAAAGAAGAAATTTTGATTTTTTTTTAATTTCTTCTAATCGTCAATGTATTGTGATGTCCTGTTGAGAAATTTATCAATTGACAACAATAACAACCCATAGCCAGACAAGAAAGTATTAAATTGTTCCAAATTCAAAGAAGTTGCAGACAACAATTTCAAGTTGATTGCAGTCAAAATTCAAAGATGTACAGACAACAATTTTTAGATCATGAAATTTCAAAAGTCTTTGTCTTTTGTGGTAAAAAACATAGTTGATAACGAAGAAATTACTTGTTACATTTTCCACAATGTTTTCCCAAACCTTTTGCTTGAGGAGTATAAGAAATGGGCTTCAATGGGTTAACCCATTCCCACACAATGATGCTTGAAAATGCCCCTCAATATGAAAGCTTTGGAAAACATGGAGAATGAAGAGAGTGCTTGTGTCAAACAATTTCTGCTTATCCACAATGGTTTTTACCAAAAAAAAAAAAAAAAAAAGGATTTTGAAGATTTCATCAACTTCTTTGAATTTGGACTGGTCTAAAATTTCATTTTGTCGGAATGGATTAAATCACCTCTGAATTAGACTAAGTTTCATATCTCAATTCATTTTTCTGTCCCTAAAATTTCTAGCCATAATGTTTCGTAAACCTTAGTGGGATAGCAGCTGGAGGCTAGGAAAGGATGTACTGTGCTAGTACTGGTGTTAGAAAAACCAGGAATCAATTGTTAGGTGCTCCAGCCGCTGAAATATGACTGAAATACTGTTAAAAGCGGCGTAAAACCCCATTCAATCAATTAATCTAGCCTGTTTCGTAATATGCTCTTTTCAAAAACAATTTTGCAAAAACAAGTCATCAGCCCAGTACTTCAAAAATTCAAATGTCATGCATCTATAATAAATGTTGTTTATCATAAAAAATTTAAGGAGTGACCTATGATTATAGTAGCAAATATATTTTGTTTACTCAGCTTCCAAATAAATATCCGTTTAACCCATCCCAACACAATCCCCACTTTTAAGTCCCTCAAAAGCCATGAAAAACATTGTCCAAATGAAGAAATTGTTTGAAATAAGCAATTTCTTCATAATTCTATGCAATCTTTTCTACCCAGAAGGGTGAAAAAATAATAAATCTGACTAATTAACCCATTCCCACTCAATGACACTTTTAGACGCCCCCAAGAAAAAAAACCTTGGGAAAACACTGTGGAAAATGAAGAAATTGCTTGCGACAAGCAATTTCTTCATTATCCACAATGTTTTCTACCTCAGAAGTAAAGAAAATACAAATTTTCATAAGCTTTAAATTGTCGTCTGGAACTCATTTCAATTTGGACCAGTCTAGAATTTTTCTATCTGGTATTGGGTTAAATTGTCGTATGCAGCTTCGTTCAATTTGGATAAGTCTAAGATATTGTTGTCTGGTACTGGGTCAATCCTTTTCCTTACAACAAAATTTAGACTGGTCCAAAATGAAAGAAGTTGCAGACAACAATCACAAGATGGTTCTTAAACAAAAACAAGCACATCATATAGGGAGGATGATATGGTGGTAAAAGGATAAATTACTTGTAACAAAAAATTGCCAATTGCCATACGTTTTCCTCTAGTTCATTCTTCTAGGGCGTTAAAATGGAGGGATTGTGTTGAAATTGAAAATGATTAACCCATTACCAGACGATAAAATTTTAGACTGGTCAAATTTCAGAGGAGTTGCAGACCATAATTTTAAGTGAATGAAACTTTTAATTTTTTCACTTTTCTGGGTAGAAAACATTGTGGAAAATGAAGAAATTGCTTGTAACAAGCAATTTCTTCATTTCAAAAAATGTTTTCCAAAGCTTTTTTCCTTTAGGGGCGTCTGAAGGTGTCACTGAGTGGGAATGGGTTAAAAACTCTAGAGCTGGTACCATAAAGATGATTACAGCATCAAACTGTATCATCTGTTATCAGACAAAAATATTTTAGACAGGTCCAAATTGAAAAGAGTTGCAAACATCAATTTAAAGTTCATGAAATTTTAAGTTTTTTAATTTTTGGGTAGAAAACATTTTGTTAAATGAGGAAATTTGCTTGAAACAAGCAACTTATTCATTTTACACAATGTTTTCCAACTTGCTTTTCTTGTGGCAACATAAAGCATCATTTTGTGAGAATGGGATAATCAGGGGAAAAACCCATCCTCAGACATTTGCACTTTTATACCCCTCAACAAAAAAGCTGTGGAAAACATTGTAGATAAGGAAGAAAATGCTTGGTACAAGCAATTTTTTCATTATACACATTTTCTTTACCTCAAGAGATAAAGTTTTTCGTTTTCAGATTTTATCAATGTAAAACTGTTGTCTGCCACTTTTTTTTGGACCCATGTAAAAAAAAAATGTGTAATGGGTTGTTTCGGCAAAGGGGATATAGTAATGGTCTCCGTCCGTCATACCGTCACTTCGTCACTAAGCTTGTCCGGAGCATATCTCCTAAAGTATAAATGCTATCAACTTGAAACTTCATAGGTGGATAGATCTCATTGAGGAGAAGTCCAGTGCACAAGACCCACAACTCTTGCTTGCATAATTTTGGAGTTATTGCCCTTTGTTGTTTTTAAGGCTTAAATTTTGTCCAGAGCATATCTCTGAAAGCATAATAGCTATTATCAAACTCATTGAGAAGAAATGCAGTGCACAAGAAGCCTAAATCTAACTGGCTTCAGTTTACTATCAAGCTTTTAAGGTGGGGGATGGCAATGTCCAACATTGCTCTTATTTTTTAAGTTTATGATGATGATATTGACAATAATAGAGAATCAACTCTTGTCATGCTGAACCCAGAATATTCCTGTTTTGGCAGGTGGTAAAGAGAAAGATCAGCCTGCTCAAAAGAGCAGTCTGATCTTAGTCTACACCTCCTGTTTATCTCCTTCAATCCAGAAATGTTTAAATTATCAATTTTCAAAAGAAATATTGACACTCAATAAGACTTTCCAGTGCTGTCAGTCATTTGATTTTAAAGTAAATATAAATTTTAAATCAGCATAACAAGGGTTCATGTTTCCTTTTTGATGTTTTTAATTCTTTGGATCCAAACTCAAAACTCTAAAATAAGAATTAGAATATTTTAATGAAACCAATGTTGAAAAAAATGCACTACAATGCACCTGAAAGTTTGCGGTCTTAGGTAATGATTGAGTTTAAATAAAGCATACCCAATAAAATCAATGATTGCTTAAAATAAATAATAACAATTGTTGTATCATTTTGAAAGGTATGAATCCACTTCTTTTGAAATAAAGATATTTTTGCGTTTTATTGACTTAAATGATAAATAAATTATTATACCTAACCCGTTCCCACACAAAGATGCTTTATGACGCCTCTGAAGAAAGACAATTGAGAAAAAATTGTGGAAAATGAAGAAATTGGTTGCAGCAAAAGTTTTCTATCGAGACTGTTGAAAAAATCTAAAATTTCATCAACTATAAAATGTTGTCTGCAACTCCTTTGAATTTGGATCAGTCTAAAAAATTATGCCATCTGGAAATGAGTCAAGTAATGTCTTGATGGGGCAGGGATGGTCAATAAAAATTTATTTAAACCATTCCACACAGTCCCCCATTTTTATGCCCCTATAGGATAGAGCTTTAGAAAACATTGTGGAAAATGAAAAATTGCTTGTATCCAAAATGTTTTCTTTCCAAAATAAGAAAAAAAAAATAAAATTCCACCAATTTGGAATTGTGGTCTTCAGCTTCTTTCAATTTGGACCAGTCTAAAATTTTGTTGTGTGTGAATGGGTTAAGTGCACATTCTGCACTTAACCTTTTGTCACTGATGACACAATTTTAGACTGGTCCAAATTGAAATAAGAATTGCATATGAAAAATCAATCAATAAAAATTTAGAGCCCAACTGTTAAGAAAACTTAAGGATAAAAGGCAATTCTCCTTTTTATACACCCGTAGAAGACGTGCCGTATTATGGGATCACCAGTGGTGTCCGGGTGTCCGGTTGTCCGGACATCCGGGCGTCCGGCGGTGTCAACTTCTTTGTCCGGAGCATAACTCTGTCACCGTAAGTCCGATTGACTTTAAACTTGGCAGTTATATTCCCTTCATCAATACGGAGTGCAGTGCTCAATAACCATAACTCTACCTGGCCTATTTTTTGAGTTATTGCCTTTTGTTGTTTTTCATACTTGAATCTTGTCCGGAGTATATCTCTAAAAGTATTATAGCAAGGATCATGAAATTTCATGGATGGATAGAGCTCACCAAGTGGGAGTGCAGTGCACAAGAACCATAACTCTACCTAGCCTTTTTTTTTTGAGTTATTGCCCTTTGTTGTTTTTCATACTTGAATCTTGTCCAAAGTATATCTCTAAAAGTATTAAAGCTAGGATCATGAAACCTCATGGGTGTTTAGATCTCACCAAGTGGGAGTGCAGTGCACAATAACCATAACTCTACCTGGCCTATTTTTTGTGTTATTGCCCTTTGTTGTTTTTCATACTTTAATCTTGTCCAGAGTATATCTCTTAAAGTATTATAGCTAGGATCATGAAATTTCACGGATGGATAGAGCTCACCAAGTGGGAGTGCAGTGTACAAGAACCATCACTCTACCTAGCCTATTTTTTGAGTTATTGCCCTTTGTTGTTTTTCATACTTGAATCTTGTCCAGAGTATATATCTAAAATTATTATAGCTATGATCATGAAACTTCATGGGTGTATAGATCTCACCAAGGGGGAGTGCAGTGCACAAGAACCATAATTCTACCTGGCCTATTTTTTGAGTTATTGCCCTTTGTTGTTTTTCATACTTGAATCATGTCGGGAGTATATCTCTAAAAGTATAATAGCTAGAATCATGAAATTTCATGGATGGATAGAGCTCACCAAGTGGGAGTGCAGTGCACAAGAACCATAACTCTACTTAGCCTATATTTTGAGTTATTGCCCTTTGTTGTTTTTCATACTTGAATCCTGTCTGGTGTAATCTCTAAAAGTATTATAGCTAGGATCATGAAACTTCATGGGTGTATAGATCTCACCAAGGGGGAGTGCAGTGCACAAGAACCATAACTCCACCTAGCATATATTTTGAGTTATTGCCCTTTGTTGTTTTTCATACTTTGTTTGACAAAAAAAAAATCATTCAAAATAACCTCAGTTCTATTCAAACCCCCAGTTAATATTAAGCAGTGTGACGGGCATCTTGTGACAATTTGGCACCTTGTTTTTTCATTACAGAGATTAACCCATTCCCACACATTGACGCTTTTTGACGCTAAATACCCAATAATTTGCATCCATTTATCAACAATGGTCAAAGAAATATGCAACATTGGCAATTGATTTAAAATTCAATAAGTATTAAAGGATGTTGTTGGACTTAGGAATTTGACTACTGATATGTATGCTTAACCCATTCCCACTCAGTGACGCCTTTAGACACCCGCAAGGTAAAAAGCTTTCGAAAACACTGTGGCAATTTCTTCATTTTCCACAATGTTTTCTACCCAGAAAGTTGAAAAAATGCAGAATTTCATAAACTTTAAATTGTCATCTGCAACTTCTTTCATTTTGGGCCAGTCTAAAATTTAGCTGTCTGGAAATGGGTTAAATGGTCTGTTTCTTACCTATGGTTGAATATACATACTCATTCTACTCATACCTGAAAAATTTGCTTTACCTGAAATAAAAAGGATAATTTTGTTAATTTGCTCCGCTTTGCCAGTTCAAAAATGAAAAAGAACTTATGAATAATTGACTGTTTAATATTAAAGAGTTTTTTTTTAAAAAAATGATGATAATAATAATAAAAATAGACAAAAATACAAAATTAAGATACTAATTATTCAATATTGTCCCTATTTGTGATATTTCATAGCTGCATGAATTTGATAACAGTTAGCTATATTTAAACATTCAGCATACAAATTTTTAGATTGGTTCAAATTCAAAGAAGTTGTAGCCAATAGTTTTAACCCTTGTTATGCTGTATAAATTACCTTACTGAATTGCTGTCAAATCAAAGGGCTAAAAGCACTGGTAGAACTTGTTGTTCAAAAATCAACATTTCTTTTAGAAATCAACTTCATAAACAACTCTGCCAGGAAAAGTATAAGCAGGAGGTAAAGACTAAGATCAGCCTTCACATAAGTGCAGTCTGACCTCCTGACAAAACCCGAATATTCCGGGTGACAAGGATTAAGTTTATGGAGTTTTGAATATATCTGTCTTTTTGTGTTGAAACAAGTTCTTTGTTAATTTTCAAAACTGTTTTCCCAACTCTTTAAAGTTGGTCGTAAAGTGGGATTGCATAGGAATGGATTAACCCTTTCGTGTACAAACCCAGGGATTTTAGGTCGCTGTGATTTTATATTTAAGAAAACATTGTGGTAAAAGAAGAAATTGCTTGTTAAACGCAATTTCTCTTTTTTCCACAATGTTTCTACCACATAGGATGGTTTCATTTTGAATTGCATCCAACTTTTATTGTCATCTGCAACTTCTTTCTATTTGGACCAGTCTTCAATTGGAAAAAAAAACGGGAAAGGGTCAAAACATACAATTTACTAAATGCATTACTGGTATTTACTATTGCAACACAATACATTTGCAAAGGTGTTCAAATATTAAAACTTAAGAAGTATTCATACAAAGAATCCAAAATACAACAAAAAGTTTTCTGTCTTGTGCTCATAAATCATCCAAAACTGGGTAATACATATTCTACAGTGTTCTACGAAAACCTCGTAACTCAGCTTAGAAATAGCTATAGTTACGAGACTTTCATAGAACATCGAAAATATCCAGTTCCTATTGTGAGTATATCAAAAACATGACAAAGTAAAAATATACAATAAGTTCCACTTAGATAATTATGAAACAGCGTTACTTGAACAATTTAAGGCCATTAATATGTAACAAACAAGAGAGGGCCGTAGACAACATTGATCACCCTAATGGATACTTATTATCCCCCACTTTTTCGGCGAAGAGGATATAGTAATAGTCTCCGTCCGTCCTTCTGTAATTTCGTCCTTCCGTCACTAAACTTGTCCGGAGCATATCTCTGAAAGTATAATAGATATTAACTGCCCCTTTTTGAGTCTGAAATTCCTAACTACTATAATAAGCATTCGAACAGCCGAGTATTGGCATCTGCAGGCTCTGGTTTGCTTGTTTTTAGCTTACCTAAGCACGAAGTGCTCAAGTGTTCCTTAGGTGGTCCCATTTAAAAATAGCTAAAAGAATGGAAATCAGTTAAAAACTCTGGTTGCCATGACAACAAAGGGAATTTTTCAAAATAATCTTTAAAAATCTTCTGCTCTTGACCCAGAAGGCATAGAGCCTTGATATTTTGCATGAAACATCAGTATATTGACCTCTTTCAAAATAGCTAAAATCATGATCCTTTGGTCCCCAGGGGCTGAGCCCCAGGGGGGGAGGGGGTTATATGCATGAAGCATCAGTTCACTGACTTCTTTCTTATTTCTGAAATTATAAACCATGGATCCAGAGGGAGGAAAAAGTTTTCTCCTTCTTTCATATAGAGCCTATATATGTATAAAATATGGCCTACTTGTATCATAATCCTAAACTTAACATGAAATTAGACTGTTGAAAGAAAAAGAGGCTTTATCTCAGGTGAGCGCCCCAGGGTCAACGGCCCTATTGTTTTAGTTATCTTTCTTCCATTCATCTTTCTATCCATCAGTCATATATCCTTCTTTCAATAGACCTAATTAGTTTTTGAATGTTTGAGGCAGGGTTACATTATTCTATTACATGATCGATTCAAAACTGATTTCGTGAACAATTTTGTTTGATTTGGTTATTACTTCAAAATTAGGCAATTACATTAAATCAAAGTCATTGATGTAAAATAATTTGGTGTCATGGATGGTTGGTACAAAATTCTTTAAATATTTAACTTAGTTTATCCTGATATATTTTAGTTTTATTGTAGTGAAAGCTTGTAAGCTTTTGAAAACTCAATCAGAATCCAGATGTTTTCATGTCCCTTATAAAAAGGCAGCAGTTTTACTCATTCCATATAGTCTACCAAGCGAACATTCTCATAACCCATTCCCAGTCAGTGATGCCTTTAGACCCCCCAAGGAAAAAAGACTTTGGAAAACAATATGGAAAATGAAGAAATTGCTTGTTATAAGCAATTTCTTCTTTTTCCACATTGTTTTCTACCCAGAAAGAATAAAAAATATCATTAATTTTATATTGTTGTTTGCAACTTCTTTCAATTTGGGCCAGTCTAAAATTTTGCGTTCTGCTAATGGGTTGACTGACCACTCTGTGGTTGCTTAACCCTTTCCTGTTCTTTGAAAATAAAGACTAGTCCAAATTGAAAGAGGTTGCAGACGACAGTGAAAACTGGATACAATTTGAATTAAACCATCCTATGTGGTAGGAAAAATTGTGAAAAAAAGAGGAAGTTGCTTGTTACAAGCAATTTCTTCTTTTTCCACAATGTTTTTTGAAGTATAAAATCACAGTAACATAAAATCCAGGGTTTGTATAAGAAAGGGTTAATACAAAATTTACTGCATTAGGAAAATTGAACTTCCAATTGGCAAGTTTGATTGATTTATTGATTGAATGAGGTATGACACCACTTTTAACAGTTGCATATTTCAGTCAAATTGTATCAGCTGGAGCACCTAATAATGGATTCCAGGTATTTCTCACACCATTACTACCATTACATCCTTTCCTAGCCTCCAGCTGCTATCCCACTTAGGTTTATGATTATCCAACCATTGGTGAGAGATGAATGTCGGAAAGGATATGTACTGCTGCCGGAGATCGAACTCATGATTGAAGATTAGGAGTCTAATTGGCTGCTGACTGCCCTGTGACTGCAGCTCTGGTAAGTATGAACCCTTTTATAAAAATCCCGGATCCACCATCGCTTACACTCATGAATCCATCCTTTTGACAAGTTGGTAGAAAAATTATTAAACTTGGGTAAACATTGTGAAAAGTAATTGTAACAAGCAATAGTTATTTATTCTCCTTTTCTGGTACTAATTTTTGCTTAACAATTAGCACTATGGAATGTTGTCTGAACCTCTTTTATTTGAGACCAATCTAAAAATTTGTCTAGTAATGGACTCAAGTGATAGAACAAGTTAGGTTCTTGTTAACCCTTGTCATACTGTATAAATCATCTTACTGAATTGCTGTCAAATCAAAGGTCTGAAAGCACTGATAGAACTTGTTGTTTAAAAAAATCAACATTTCTTTTAGAAAACAACTTCATACACAACCATGACAGGAAAAGTACAAACAGGAGGTATAGACTAAGATCAGCTTGCACATAAGTGCAGTCTGATCTTAGTCTACACCTCCTGCCACAACCGGAATATTCCGGGTTCAGCATGACAAGAGTTAATAGAATAAGCACTTTCATACCAGATAGTAAAATTTCTGACTGGTCAAAATTCAAAGGTGTAACATAATAATTTTTAGTTCATGAAATTTTAAAAAAATCTTTTGACTATTTGAGAAGAAAACATTTTCACAATTGGTCATCAAAATTTTCTGTATACAAGCAATTTCTTCATTATCCACAGGTTGTTTTTTTTTTCCCTAAAAAGGCAAAGGTTTTTTAAAACATCATTAACTAATATAATTATGTATTCTGCAACATCATTGAATTTGGACCAGTCTAGAATTTTGTCTTCTGGTAATTGGTTAATTTAAGAGTGTGACCTAAAATATTTGAAGCAGAAAATAATCTTCATTTGTCAATTGGATTTAATATAGCTAGGGGGTGTGCAATAGTTTTATTTCAAGTGGATTAGACTCTTGATTGTTATATAGCTATATAGATGAGATAATTGTGTAAGAATTTTTTTTTATTTTGGCAAAGACAAACTTAACCGATTACCACACTATAACGTTTTTAGACGTACCCTAAGATAAATTACTTAATCTATTCCTGAACCATAAAATTTTTAGATGCCTTCAATATGAAAAGGCTTTGGAAAACATTGTGGCTAATGAAGAAATTGACCACAATGTTTTGAAGCTCAAAGGACAGAAAAATGTAACATTTTTATGACCCTGCATCAAAATGATCGGGCATATTGTTTTACTGTTGGTCTGTCTGTAAAACTTTACCAAAAAAATTAACATTACCCGGTTATTACCAGCCTATTCAAGATACAATGCTCATATTTGGCATGATGATACATCTTCATAATACGCATCTCCTCATGTCAAGCTCATGTGATAAGGTCAAGGTCACACACCAAGGTCAAACATTTAGTCCTGGTGTGGGGTTATTGTGTTTCACAAACACATCTTGTATTAACTAGAAATTGTAATTATGCAACATCTTTGGACCATTTGGAAATTTCGTCCTCTGGTAATGGGTTAATATTTCGTAAACTTTTTATTGTGGATGTTTGTGGCCATGTCAAATATAATTCCTTGAAAAAACTGTGGGATAATAAGAAATTACTTTTTACAACATTGATTGTTTGTATTCCCTCAGTGGCACATTAACCCTTTGCCATGCATGCCTAAAAAAATTTGGACTGGTCCAAATTTAAAGAATTTGCTGATTTTTTTTTTATAAAGGGCGTAAAAAACTGGATTGTGTGGGAATGGGTTAATTTTTGCATTATTTTAAACACTTGAATTCCACCTATTTTCTGTTGGCTGTTAATTAACTAACCGGTCATCGAGAATTCGAAGAATGCAGGCACATTTAATGCCAAGGTGTGGTCACTTTGACTGGCAGAACAGATAGGACCTCCACTTATTTGCGGGTCAAAGGTCATCTGATCTCATAATGCATTGTTTGGAATCAGGCATTTCCATGCATGCTCTCATTAACCCTTTCCCACACAGGTACGCTTTTGGACGCCCCTCAAGAATCACAAATGAGAAAACATAGTGTAAAATGAAGAAATTGCTTGTAACAAGCAATTTCTTGATTTTACACAATGTTTTCTACCCAGAAAGTTGAAAAAATCTAAAATTTCATTAATTTTAATTGTCGTAACTCCTTTCAATTTGGACCAGTCTAAAAATTTTCCGTCTGGTAATGGGTTAATAAGCTTTGTGTGACCTTGAGAATATAAGACATGCAAACTTTTCCCATTTATGATTATGCCATTTTGTCTTGGGCTGAAAGGAGTCAAAGGTCAAGGTCAAATGTGTACTCTTTATTGTTATCTTTCTCCAAAGCATTATTTAATTATTTGTCATGAAATTTGCACTGATCGTTCGTTTTTGGGGTCAGATAGGCAAAAGAACTTAAGGTCACAAGCAGACTGTTGATTACCATTGCAGTATTCTACCTAAATATTAGGTCATTTTAACAAGGACAATGAAAGTTTAACCCATTCCCACACAATTGGGAAAAAATTCAATAAATTGTCAGCTGCAACTCTTTTCAATTTGGACCAGTCTAATATTAAGGGTACTTGCATGGTTAGCCCTTGTCATGCTGAACCCAGAATATTCCTGCTTTTGCAGGAGGTATAGGCAAAGATCTGACTGCAAATAATTATGTGCAGTCTGATTTTAGTCTATACTAGCTGTTTGTCCCCTTTCAGCCAAAGTTGTTTATGAATATTGATAAAAAGAATCAAGCCATCCAGTGCTTCCAGCCCCTTAATGTTTGTAGAGGATTTTATTTAGAATGACAATATTATCTGTTGGAACTGGTGTTTCTGCAAAAATGTATAGGTTAAATAGATCAAAGATTAATGTTTAATGTGACAATAGTGCTCTTGCTCAGTGCCAAATGATATCTCACCACAAGTGCTTCAATGAAACGTTATATAATTGTTGTCCGTGTACCAATAAGGTGCATTATTATTTGGTAGGTACAAAGGTCAAGGTGACACAAACTGTTTCATTATGTCTGATTGCACTTAATATACAGTGAATCCGTTACCAGACAACAAATTTTAGACTGCTCAAAATGCAACAAAGTTTCAGATGACAATTTTAAAATATTTTGTCCTTTTGAGTAGAAAACATTATGGAAAATGAAGAAATGCTAACGAGACAAGAAATTTCCACAATTTTTTCCCAAGCTGTTTTCTTGAGGGGCGTCAAAAAGTAGGATACTGTGGGAATGGTTAACCCTTTCCCATTTTTTTTTCAAAATTTTAGACCTGTCCAAATTCAAAGGTTTTGCAGACGAAAATTTAAAGCGGATTTAATTTGAAAAATAACCATTCAATAGAGTAGAAAATATTGTGGAAAATGAAGAAATTGCTTGTTACGAGCAATTTCTCCTTTTTCCGCAATATTTTCTCAAGTTCAGAATCACAGGGACTTAAAAACAAGGGATTGTACAGGAAAGGGTTAAAAGAAGCTTATTGGATTGGGAATGACTATTTGTCAATGACTTTACAAAAATACTGTTTTGAAATGATATTTGAAATGATTTGGTTGTCTTTTAATGGGTTATAATGTTAAATAATGGGGTATTTAATGGCATTCATTAACTTCACATGTCAGGACCACATGACAATATTAGCATGGTAAAGATATCACTATATACATGTCATATTGCTGAAAATTACCGTAACTATCGTTAACCCATTCTGCACTGTGAAGAGTTCAGTAAAGAAAAAAAAACTTTCAAAACTTAGTGAGAAAAGGAGCGATTGTTTGAAATAATATTTCTACAACTATACAACTTCAATCTTTCCCGTACAAAAAAATTTTTTAAACTGGTCCAAATTGAAAGAAGTAGCGGACAATAATTTGAATTTGATGAAATTTTAGATAATTTTATCTTGTGGTAGAAAATGATTGGTGATAATGAAGAAATTGCTTGTAAGAAGTAATTTCTTAATTATCCACACTGTTTTCCAAAGCTTTAATCATGAGAGGCAAAAGAAAGTTGGATTGTGTGGGAACGGGTCAAGGACATTGGGTCATTTACTGGTTTACCTCTGTACTCCTTCATTCTGTCAACAACTTTTTCGTTAAGGGAGTCGGCTTGTTGGTCCATCCATCGGTTGGTCTGTAGCTTTTTGTCAACTCTATTTCTCTGGATGAATTTTATTCAAACTCCACAGGTATACTCAGTATACTCAGAATTAACCCAATCCCACTCAGTGATGCTTTTAGACGCCCCCAAGAAAAAAAAGCTTTGGAAAACATTGTGGAAAAAATTGCTTGTTACAAGGTTCCTCTTGTTCCTCATTATTCGCAATGTTTTCTACCCCAAAGATGAAAAACGTGAAAAATTTCATAAGATTTTAAATATTGTCTGCATCTTCTTTCAATTTGGACCCGTCTAAAATTTTGCCATCTGTGAATGGGTTAAGCACAGATGTGCATATCCTATTTTATGGTATATGTACATTTTACAGAGGTATGAACCTTTGAAGAAAAATCTTGTCTGCTCATTTTCTATAAAACTATTGGATGGATTTATTTTAAACTTCACAGGGAGACTCAGTATCAAGCTGTGCTGTGCATATCCTATTTCAGTTTTCGCCATTTACTTTTACAGAGTTTTGGCCCTTTAATGAAAAATCTTGTTTTCTCTAGAATTATTGATTAGATTTCATTCAATGGAGTTGATTCAAACTTAACAGGTAGACTCACTATTTAGCAGAGATTTGATTGTCCCATTTTGGTTATGGTCCTTTCATTTTTACTTAGTTATAGCCTTTTCATGAAAAATCTTGTCTTAAGCTTATTGTTGGATTTGATTCAAACTTTACATCAAGACCCAGTATCAAGCACAGTTGTATCAAGCAATTTATTCATTATACACCATGTTTTCTATCCAGAGATTTGAAAAGTCTAAAATTTCATAAATTTTGAATCGTCATCTGCTATTCTTTCAATTCCGAACCACTCTAAATTTTGCCATCTGGTAATGGGTTAAAGGTTAAAATGGCTGGGGGGGAAAAAGTAAAGAAAAAGAAGTGAAAGGGTGCATCAGCAGGCTATCTATTTATAATTGTTGACAAAATGAAAAATGATATTCATAAGCAGCTCATATAGAAGAGCTGAGATTATATTCCTATTTAATATTTATCACATTTTGAGGGTTTGTTATGATTTCACCCTTAAATCTCAAAAAGAAGTATTAAGTGCAGGTTGGGTAGAAATGTTACCGAAATGAATTTAACAGTCAACCACAAATGTTATTTTCATGATATCGTTTGCTTTTCCATAAACACATTGGGACCCACATCATCCCAATATACGTGCCATTGAAAATTGCTTCTGAAAACTTTGAGGACAATGGAGAAATTGCTTTTAACAAACAATTTCTTCAATGCTCACAATGTATTTTTACCTGAACAGAATTATTTAAATTTTAGCAATATGAAATTGTGCTCTGCAAAAAAATTTTCAATCTGGACTAGCCTAAAATTTTGTTGTGTGGTAATGGGTTAATGCTCCCTACCATACATATTGTTTTATATCTCAGTCAAACTTCCTTGTCGGAGGTCATTTGA
Organism: Fragum fragum; assembly: GCA_946902895.1. Taxonomy (NCBI): domain Eukaryota; kingdom Metazoa; phylum Mollusca; class Bivalvia; order Cardiida; family Cardiidae; genus Fragum; species Fragum fragum. Next base: position 4,445,462 of record OX336367.1, read on the forward strand.
CATTGCTAGGGATCTGTCAATTTCATGTGACAAGGTACATCTATTCCTTTGATAAACTTGATTGACCATTTTAGTCAATTAGCCTATTCCCACACAATCCTTTAACTTTTATGACCCTCAAGAAAAAGCTTTGAAAAATACTGTGGAAATAAGCAATTCCTACATTTCCAACAATAATTTCTATCGGTAAAGACAGAAAAAAATAAACTTCTATCAACTTGAAATTTCTGTCAGCAATTTGATTTATGATTTTGATCTCCCACCAATCTTAAACCTGAGTGGGATGAGCAGCTGGAGGCTAGGATAGGATGTAGTGGTAGTACTGGTGTGAGAAATACCGGGAATCAATGTTTAGGTGCTCCAGCTGCCGCAATATGACTGAAATACTGTTTAAAGTGGGGTTTAGAACTTTGTCATAAGGTAACAACAGACTAATCAGTCATTCATAGTTTGATTTTCTGTTCAAAATTTTTGATAGCTACTGTATTTATTTGGGTTTGTGATTAAGCTGTTAACGGGATTATAGGGTTTGATTGAAAATGTTTATCTAAAGTGTTATGTTATTGAACTGTTATTGAAAGATTCTTTCTTCGAGGCATTGCCAATATAATATTGCACAAAATTATTCTTTGACTTGCAGTTTTTTATCTTTTAAAAAAAGTTGGTCAATTCATTTAATCAGATAAAAGCTATTGAAAGTTGATCGTTCACGTTTGTGTAATCACCTTACCTTTCAAAATTTCGTTTCTGTCCAACCTCTAATATAATGTAACATATTATCAATTTTTGTGCCTTAATCCATTGCCAAATGACAAAATGTTAGACTGGTCCGATTTGAAATGAGTTGCAGACGACAATTTAAAGCTGGTTAAATTGTAGAATTCTTTATCTTTTATGTTAGTAAATATTCTGGACAATGAAGAAATTCCTTGTCATAAAGGGTGTTAAAAAGTACAGTGACCTTGTGACTTTGTTCAATTTGAATGTTTTTTTTTTTTAAAAATTTGATACATAATATCTTATATAATCATATTTATTGCAGAACTACTAATTTCTGGGTATTCGCTTTTATATATATAGTGGCCTTGACCTTCTTAATAGAAATTGCTTTTGCTAATAGTATTTCACGGTTATATCTCATAAAGAACTTCATTTGTCTGACTTTAGCAAAGTGACCTTGACCTCCATCTTTGGTGATTGATGAAGCATCTCTTGTGAAAAGGAGCCAGTAGGGTGAACTATGGGTGTAGCGCATTAGCCCATTGCCAGACTAGAGAATTTTAGACTGGTCCTACTTGAATGAAGTTGAAAATGACAAAAGTTTATGAAATTTTAGATTTTTTCACTTTTCTGGGTAGAAAACTTTGTTAGAATGAAGAAATTGCTTGTTGCAAAGAATTTCTTTATTTTACATGATGTTTCAAAATTGTTTTTCTTGAAAATTGTCAAGAAGTCTCATTATGTGAGAATGGGTTAAAGGAAAAGGCTTTTATTCAAGAAAGATAAAGAAGCACATCTGTCTGAAGTTTTTGTTTTAGAAGAGTTATTTAATTCTTTGCAGATTTAAATTTAAGTAGCAATGCTGTAATTAGACTGACAGAAATTGGTTTCTATTTCCATCGCATCTGCATATGATTTTACTTGAAGGATCAAGGTTCCAAAGCAGGTACACTATGATAACAAATTGCATCATAAAGTTATTCCAGATGCGTTAGATTGCGATTATCCAAAATTAATGTTAATGAGGTGTTAAGGTATTGCATTCCGTCAGATTCACCATTGAATACAACAAAATTTTAGTTGGGTCTAAATTCAAAGAGATTTGCTGATAACTTTAAAATGTGATGGTAATTAAAAATCTAACCATCACATAAAGGAGACAACAATGCTGAAATATAAGCAAAAGCTATTAACTAGCAATTTCTTCTTTTTCTACAAAGTTTTTGTAATAATAATGTTAAAGGGTTAAGTGAAAAAATTGGTTAACTAGTCACAAAGTCTTCCAAAAGAAAAAGATTTAAAACTTCAGCAACTAAAAATGTCACTTGAATCTTCTTTCAATTGGACCTAAGGCTGAAATGTTGTTGTGCTGTCTACCATATCTGACATGGAGCTTAAAGGTTTGTCACTTTGAAATGTTGTCTGCAACTTCATGTATTTGGGGATGTCTAATATTTTGTCATCTGGTCATGGGTTAAGGAGTGAAAATTTCAGGACATGCATATTTTCTAATCTATATTTTATAGCCAATTCAAAATGTTTAATTTCTTTATGGTTTGTACAGAATGAAAGAAATATATAAACTAGAGGTTTTTACAGGAATTCAATACAAACTGAATTATCTTTGCCATACCTGGCAAATAAATATAATCACTGCAAATCTTTGAAATATTTCTGTTAAAGAATTTAAAAATTTTCATTGCTTTACAAAAGTCATAGTCAAGATAGGTAAAATTCATACACTAAGTCAGATGAAAAAGTATTGACAAAATTTTCAAAATTTTCACTTTATGTCATATATGAATATACGCCACACTCGTAAAAGCCATGTTTATTAGACCTATCAAAGTGCTATGAAGAAATCTGAAAACAAGCCTCCCTATTGGATCATTCCTGGGAATCTTGGTTGAAACCCATCATCAGGTTTATGAGAAATGAATCTTTGTATTTCCGTTTATTTATCGTTGCTACTGTAGCACATGCCCATATGAGTGACGCCCCCAGAAGACGGTTAGTTGTTACGGGGATAGTGCAAGAATACAGGACAAAACTTAACTGAGAACCCTGCCTGGTTCTTTAAGGTGCTTGATGGATAGCATCGTCACACAGGGCCTCGGTTTAATGTCTCATCCAAAAGACAATTAGCTAGTTAGTTGATATTGTCAGCCCAGGGCTCCAACCCGTGATCTTGAGGTTTGAAGTCAAGTGCTCTACCAACTGAGCTAATCAGGCTGACTTTTTTAGAAGAAATTCAAAGTTTCCAGTATATACATTATATGGAGATTAGCCCCACCCATTGAAACCATATTTTTCATCCAATCAAATCTTTTTATAGGAATCTGACAAAGCCTCAATAGATCATTCTTATGAAAACAGGTTGAAATTCATCCACTGGTTTCTGACAGGAAGATTTTCAAAGTTTTCACTAAATAATGGAAGTTAGCCACATCCATACAAAGCCATGTTTTTCATCCTATCAAAATTCTTTGAAGGAATCTGAAAAAGGTGACAAAGGTATCTGAAAAGGGTCACTCATTGATCATTCCTGTGAAATTTGATTGAATTCAGTTCATTTTATACCTTTTGAGGAAAAGTAAAAGTTGACAGATGGACAGATGGACGAGGGACATTGCACGATGACAAAAGCCCGCTGGCTTCCAAGCAGACTTCCAAGCTAAAAAGTTATTGTTATTGAAATCAGCTAAGCTTTAATCATACAAGATTCATCTGAAATAATTCAAGTACTAGATATTATATGACTGGTGCTGGTTAATTGAAAAATGACGAAAAGCAGATTATTCCTTGTCAGTTTTAGATCTTGTAAGAATAAACACTTGAGATCGTCACTACAGGTTTCTTAATGATCCACTTACGCATGATTTATAGAAATCATTATTGTAGCAATCTCTAAAGAGTAAGTTCTATTGTCAAGCATTTTTCTTGGGATTTTGAATGATTTAAATAAGTTCAATGGATTTATTTATTTTGTTTTAAAATTTGCAATGTATCAAAACCTTTAACTCATTACCAAACAGCCATTTTTTAGACTAGTCCAAATTGAAAGGAGTTGCAGACGACTTTTTCAAACATGAAAGTTTGATTTTTTTTAATCTTTTGGGTTGAAACTTTGTGGATAATGAAGAAATTGCTTGTAATTAGCAATTTCTTCATTTTCCACAGTGTTTTCCAAAGCTTTTTTCTTGGGGGGGGGGGGGGAAGAGGGCGTCTAAAAGCGTCACTGACTGGTAGTGGGTTAATGTATGTTATTTTAAATTTTACTCAAGATTTGAAGAGGAGAGGGGAATCATGCACTAAATGGGGAGATTAATGGACTGGTTTTGATTTTGGGGTTGAACTCTATTAACCCTAGAATCCAATGACGCTTTTAGACTACCAAAGTTGTATATGTTGAAATGATGTGAAATTAAGTATTAACCCTTGTCATGCTGACCCCAGAATATTCCTGTTTTTGCAGGAGGTATAGACAGAGATCAGCCTGCACATAGGTGCAGGCTGATCTTGGTGTACATCTCCTGTTTCTCCCCTTAAAGGCAGAAATATTTAAATAATGAATTTTCTAAAGAAATATTGAACCTCAATAAGACTTTCCAGTGCTGTCAGTCCTTTTATTATAAATCAATTCTGTATAGGATGACAAGAGTTAACCCTGAGAAATAAGCTCTGGAAAACTTATTATGAAGAATGAAAAAACTGCTGTTAACCTTTGTCATGCTGAATAAAATTTACTACATAATTGCATTCAATATCAAAGAGCTGAAAGCACCGGATAGCTTGAATGTGGGTCAATATTTCTTTGAAAATTAATTCTAATAAATAACTGACTTAAAGGGGACAAACAGGTAGTGTAGACTAAGATCAGACTGCATATATGTGCAGTCTGATCTTTGTCTATACTTCCTGCCAAAATAGGAATATACTGGGTTCAGTATGACAATGATTAAAAAGCAATGTCTTCAAAATATCAACAATGTTTTTCGAAATGTCATCAACTAAGAATCATCGTCTGAAGCATTTTTGAATTTGAACCAGTCGGAAATTATGTTGTCTGGTAATTTGTTAACCCATTCCCACACAATGAGATTTTAGACCAGTCAGAAATTCAAAAGAGTTGCAGACGACACTTTAATTTGATGAAATCTTCAAGATCTTTGTCTTTAAGGTTAGAAAATATTGTGGATAATGAAGAAATTGCTTGTAACAAGCAATTTCTCCATTTTCCACAATGTTTTCCAAAGCTGTGTTGGAATGGGTTAAGACAGTTCCTTGTGGATCTATAGCTATGTGTGAAAGTTCTCAGAAACTACCTGTGCACAGAATTATTTTTCATGGAGGTATGAAGTGAAAATGTTCGGCCGATGGGAATATGGAAATTTTGTAGGAGGAAACTTAAATTGGAAAAAAAAAATTAACCCATTACCAGACGACAACATTTTAGACTGGTCCAAATTGAAAGGAGTTGCAGACAACAATTCAAAGTTTATGAAATTTTAGATTTTTTCAATGTTCTGGTTAGATTTTTATCACTGTTGAAAATGAGGAAATTGGTTGTTTCATTTTTCTTTTCTAGAAGGGCGTCGAAAAGCATCATGTTATGGGAATGGGTTAAAAAAATCCACAAATAATGTTTTCTCTGTAAATTATTCAGATCTATTATAATTAAACCCACTCTAGCATACATATTGATGAAATATTGCATAACACATTAAGAGTAGCAACACTTGGTAATCTTCTTCGACGGAGCCGATATATCATCGTGTCTGACGGGTTCTTGTAGAAATCAACGGTGCAGTTCTTGTCATTATTCCCTTGAATTATTACATCTGTAAAGTAGATTAGTTGGTTGCAAGAGTTATTTTTTGCCCACTTTATCAACGACTTGTTTGTCATCGAGCACATCAATGCTTTGTATTTCGCAGACAATAAATAACCCTTTGCATATAATGTTTTTAAACGTCTATGGATATTCTATTTTCAAAAAGTTAGGGCTTATATCGTGTTTGCTTTTGAAATTTAGGAGTAATTGACTCCTTTACTATGAAATTCTAGGGGTCAGAACTGTTAACCCTTTCCTGTTTTTTGAAATTTTAGACTTGTCAAATTTGAAAGAGGTTGCAGACGACAATAAGATATGCATGCAATTTGAAATCTGACCATCCTATGTGGTAGGAAATATTGTGGGAAAAGGAGAAATTGCTTGTTACAAGCAATTTCTCCTTTTTCCACAATGTTTTTCTCAAGTATAAAATCACAGTGACGTAAAATCCTGGGTTTGTCCAGGAAAGGGTTAACCCTTGTCATGCTGAATTAAAAATCCTATAAAGAATTGCTTTAAAATCAAGGGACTGACAGTACTTGAAGGTCTTGATAGGGATCAATATTTCTTTTTAAAACTGATAATTCAAACAACTCTGGCTGAAAGGGGACAAGCAGGAGGTGTATCCAAAATCAGACTGCACTTAGATGCAGGCTGATCTTTGTCTATACCTCCTGCCAAAACAGGAATATTCTGGGTTCAGCATGACATGAGTTAATCTGACTTGCTTCAAACAAGGAAAAGGGCAAATCATGATTGTAAATGCATATAAGTATATAAGTCAGTCAACAGACTATTTCATACTCAGATCCTGATTTTTTTTCAGTGGGGGGGTCTACCCTGTTTTATGATATTCATCAGTTATTGAGCAAAATGATGTAACTACAGCTTGAACAAAGGGCCAGAGCGGACCCTTCCCTGTGGATCTGCGCATGTATTTCAAAATATATATTATTTTCAAAATGACCTGCTGAGAGAAAATGCGTGTGGTCAAAACAGGATATTTTTGAGGGTCAAAACCTTGTTTCATGAGTAAGACAGTGAAAGTGACGGTGCTATATTTGTGTAACTCTTGGTTCCCTTTAGTACAAGCACACAATTTTCGTATTTTCTGTTACAGTAAAAATAATCCTATGGCCATGTTGTTGCTAATTCCATCATCATAGTGGTACATTATGTGTTTATTACTCATCACCATCCAGGTTTCCACTCATTTAGAACCTAGAACTATAAGCTAGATTTATGAAAAGAAGGAAAAATAACTTAATTGCTACTGACCAAAGTGAGGTCAACCTGAATACATTTTCCAACAGAATTATGCCCTTTTTGGACTATTATACTTTGTTATGGTAACTTTCAAGCACTTAGTTTCTTCTTAGAACTGAAGAGCTTTCATAAAGATCTGGAAAAGAGTTGGATTATGTTGGTTGTTTTTTGTATAGAATTGCATTTTAATCAAAGGATAGCTTAAAATTGCTTCATAGTCAATCAATGTTTCTTTTCAAAATAAATTTAATTAAAATGATTCCAACCTGAAAAGAACAGATGCTGAAGGCTAATGAATAGACTGCATGTATGTGCTGACTGATCTTTGTCTACATCTCCTGCCAAAAGTGAAAAAATCCTGGGTTTAGAATTATGACAAGAAATAATTTGACTTTGCAAATCTATCTGAAAAACATTGACGGCCAGTCTTCTAACTTACCAAGACTACGATAAAGCACATTTTTCCCCTCTTATCTATAATGTTCTTTCATGATGTTGAGGGCACAAATAACAAAATTGCATGCCAACGCGACATTTCATGCTCTGTAAAAGTATCAGAGCATGTATCAGTTTATCGCCTACCATACAGTCGTTACTGTGTAAATAATGCCGGCATGATAACACGCTATTTAACTTTGAAGATAAAATCTGATATGTTTTTTTTCTGTGCTAATGTATTAAACAGGAATTAAGGAAATTTGTTACCAATGAACATCTTGAGGGTCTGGGATTAAAGAAGTGTTGTGTGTTTCACTGGAGTGCTAAGAACTATAAATCATGCATTCTCCTTATTTCATTGACAGTGGAATTTCTTGTCACATGATATAGGGATAAGTGACCACAGATAAAATGATTAAATTGCGCAAAGATGGATATGCATTTTTGGTTCTCTTTTCATGGACATGGTTTTGCCAATTTGAAGAATTTGTAAGTGCTTGTATGGTCATAATTCTGTTGAACCTTGTTAGGCTAGATAAAATCCTCTATAGAAAAGCATATAAATCAAAGGTCTAAAAGCGCTCAAATAAATACTTGCTGGTTAATATTCAATTTGAGAATTAAGGTATCTTATAAACAACTCTGGTTGAAAAAGGATGGCGAAGACTAAGATCAGGTTGCACCTATGTGCAGGCTGATCTTTGCTTATAAACATCCAGCCAAAACAGGAATATTCCCTGTTCAGTATGACAAGCATCAAGTCTTGTCTGTATCTGAGAGGGGATGTCTATAATAACCTATTCTCATACAATCCTGCCTTTTTACCTCCATGAAGGGAAAAGGTTGAGAAATTTATGAATTTGCTTGTTACAAGCACACTCTTCATTTCCCACAATACTTTTTATGAAAGTCTGCAACTTCTTTCAGTTTTGTCAGTGGGTGTGGCCAGCAATCCTTTGATCCTCGGGAAGATTTGTATCTTTTTAGCTCGGCTGTTTTCAGAGAAAACCTGAGGTATTGCGATAGCCTTGGTCTCATCATTGTTGTTGTTGTCTTGTCATGCAAAAACGTTGACATTTTGTGATATCTCTGGTTCTACGAAAGGCATTCACTTGAAACTTTGCACACTTGTTCACTATCAAAAGAGCAAGCTATACTTTCAAGGGGGATAAACCTAGATGTCCACTATTCCAGCACCTAACAGCCAAGCATAGGCACCTGTAGGCGGTGCTCTTGTTCTGATTTGTGGTCATTACTATAGTGCAGTATGTAATTTGTAGACTGCAAATTATCAGGTCATGCATTATGCGATGAACCCATCTCATGCTGAATAAAATCGTTTTCAAAATTGCATGACAATCTAAGGGCTGAAAACACTGATAGTACTAGTTGTGGATCAATGTTGATGTTGAAATTTAAATTCTATGAACACCTCCGACTGAAAATTCCAAACAGGTGGTGTAGACTAAGATCAGACTGCACTTATGTGCAGGCTGATCTTTGTCTATACCTTCTGCCAAAACTGGATTAATCTAGGTTCATCATGACAAGGGTTAACAGTTCATCCAAATGTCTCTCACCAACTGGTGAATTTAAGGCTCTGATAGTGTGTTGTTGTACGTAGTACTGGTGTGGGAAATATCGGGTGCTTTAGCCACATTGATATGGTTGAAAATGTTGAGTGATATTAACCCATTCCCACACAACAAAAATTCAGAGCGGTCCAAATTGAAAGGTCCAATTCAAAGTTTATGAAATTTTAGTTTTTTTTCAGATTTCTGGGAAGAAAACATTGTGGAAAATGAAGAAATTGCTTGTCACAAGCAATTTCTTTATTTTGCACAAGGTTTTCCCAATTGTTAATCTTGAGGGACGTCCAAAGGCATCACTTTGAGGGAATGGATTATTGCCATACAATTTTCTAGTTTACTTACTGGCCACAGCGGTTCACACACAAGCTAAGATTTTTAACTGTTTCAAACATTCACACAAGAAATATTTACGAAGTTGACTACTATAGGTCTTAGAAAAGGTATATGAGATTGATATGGCTGGTATTAAAAGATTAGGTTAAGGTCAATATGGGTCAACATGTTAACAAAATTTGACATGACAGGTCTCTTGATGGGAGAGCTACCTTAAATCACCAGGGATTAATACAATCTGTGATATAGTGACTCCTGTCTCAAATCCTATCTAAATTTCTTGAGTTTGACACAATTTTAGACTTGTTTATATCTAAAGAAGTTCTAAACAAAAACTTGAAGTGGGCTTTAAATCTAAAAAAAAGAAAAAATGATGAGAGAAAGGATGAAACTGTTTGTTCCCGTCACGAGCAATGTTTCCTTTTTTTCTCCATATTGTTTTTCATATCTTAACAGAAAAATTTAAAAAAAAAAAAAAAATTTAAGTTATTTGTGAGACGGATTTTTTAAATTGACAATTAGCCCTGTACCAAAAAAAGAATTTTAGACTCGTCCAATTTCAAAGAGGTTGCAGATGATAATTCAAAAAACGTTCACATTTTATCCTATTTGGGATTAATCTTCTGCATTACAACAAAAAGCCAAATTGTGTTGGAATTGACAGATATTCCGCCACATCTACTGGCAGTCTGACTGAGAATGACTGAATCCATCACCTTAACCCATTCCAACACAGTGATGCTTTCTGATGCCTCTGAAGTAAAAAGGCTTTGGAAAACATAGTGGAAAATGAAGAAATTGCTTGTAACAAGCAATTTCTTCATTTAGCACAATGTTTTCTTCCTAGAAAATGGAAAAAAAAACTAAATTTCATAAACTTTAACCCTTGTCATGCTGAACCTGGAATATTCTGGTTTTGGCAGGAGGTGTAGACCAAGATCAGCCTGCACATAAGTGCAGTCTGATCTTGGTCTAGACCCCCTGCTTGTATTTTTCCTGCCAGAGTTGTTTATGAAGTAAATGATTTCTATAAGAAATATTGATTTTTGAACAAAAATTTCTATCAGTGCTTTCAGCCCTTTGATCTTATAGCAATTCAGCAAGGTAATTTACACAGCATGACAAGGGTTAACATTGCCGTCTGCACCTTCTTTCAATTTGGACCAGTCTAATATTTTGTCATCAGGTAATGGGTTAAGTCAGTAGTTCTTTTATATTGAAGGATTATCACCTATTGAAGTGTCTTGTCCTTGTATCTTTCAGATGAAGATGTTTCAAGTGTTTCGAAGGACTGCCACTGTTGACACTAGGATAACCCAGGTATGTCACTATCTTCTCTATACACCCAACTTCTCACATCTTTCCTCTAAAAATGTCCAACAGTCTGTTTCTTTCTGATTCAAAAGATTTTTAGCTCCACTGGATAATTTCTTAAGAGATGAAGAGAATATTTTTTGTTTTCATGGAGGTATGAACCGAAAAACCTAAACACACTGTATGAATACGCGAAGCGGATTCATACATTGTGTGATTAGGTTTTTCGGTTCATACCTCCATGAAAACAAAAAATATTATCTTCATTTCTTATAATTTAATAGCATCGAGCGAAAAATGCAACAACTTAACAAATTTGATACCTTTTTGTAGTGAACTATTTTGTGTGGAAGCATTCAAAATGACTGCGTACTCAAAATTTGTTCATAGAGGTATGAATTCAATTTTTCGACCAATCAGATCGCTCGTTTTTGATAGACGAAACTAACAATTAAATTATTTCGAAATGAATTGAAATAAAGTCTATGCTTTTTGATAGTAATGAATTCTGTGAAATCTTTCTGCTTTAGCGCAATAAAATCCTTGTTGAAATTGCATGAAAATCATGGAGGTGAAAGCTTTAAAAAAAACTAGTTTGAAATTCATTTTGAAAATCAAAATTTACAGAATACTTAGACTTGAAAGGGACAAACAAGTTATGTAGACTAAGATCAGACTGCACTTATGTGCTAACTGATCTTTGTCTATATCTCCTGCCAGAAGCAGAGTACTCTTGATTCAGCATTACAAGGGTTAAGATTGGATATTTTTCCTTGGACAAGTGACCAAAATATCTACTAGTTCACCAACGTGAGTTGGACAGGTTAGGCATTATGAATTCAGTGGATTTGTTTGAATGGGGTATTATGCCGCTTTCAACAATCTTTCAGTTATTTTGCGGCGGCTGGAGCACCTAACAATGGATTCCTGGTATTTCTCCCACCAGTACCACCATCACATCTTTTCCTAGCCTCCAGCTGCTATCCCACATAGGTCTACGATTATCGACCCATTAGTGGGAGACAAATAGTCAGAAAGGATGAGTGCCGCCATCGGGTTTTGAACCCAGGACCTCTAGAATGACAGTCCGACGCACTACCAACTGCGCTATGATGGCGGCTATGAATTCAGTGGACCCAGGAGGTCTAGATAAGGAGTAACAGCATGTTAAAATCCTTATCATTCAACGAACCCCTATGTTGTGGGTACTCATTTGAATCGTCTCGTCAAGACGATTCAAATGAGTACCTACAACATACGGTTTATGGCAGCACTGGTGAGATATTTTAATCTAAAATACGAATTACACACTCTTATCTGTAGCTCTGGTGGACCCCTTGTTCACTGAAAGTCAACTAAGGTCAAATTATATCTATAAACACAGTTAATCAAATAGCTATTAGCCCACTGCTCTCACCAAGCTGTGACCTTAGAAGAGTTCAAAATGAAATACCAAAAGATAAATCTGGTAGCATTAATTCCTCATTTATAAGAGATTCTATTCATTGACCGTATTTGGATTTATCCTTTATTTGTCAAAGTTAGAGGATCTATGGCTCTGATTGAGACAAAATTTCTCACCACAAGGATTGAATCCTGTAATCTTCGTTAGAATTGTAATTGTTACAGACCACTCTATAAATAATTTCAGAATAAGTCACATTAGCTCAGCATGAAAAGTATTGTTGAACAATAAACAAAATTTTTTTTTAAAATGTTTCATGTTGGCAACAAAATAATTTTGAACTTTATTTTTGTTATCTAATCAGGTTTGTGACCTATTCTGAAATTATAGGGAGAGGGTCTGTAAACAATTTTAACGAAGATTTAAGGATTCCCTTTGGTGAGACATTTTGCTTGTAGAGAGCCATCAAGCCTTAACCCTTGCACTGGTCCAAATTGAAAGAGGTTGCAGAGGACAATGATAAGTGGATGTAATTCGAAATAAAACTATCCAATGTGGTAGAAAATATTGTGGGAAAAGAAGAAAATTGCTTGTTTCAAGCAATTGCATCTTTTGCCACAATGTTTTCTCAAGTATAAAATCACAGTAAAGTAAAATCCCGTGTTTAAACAGGAAAGGGTTAAAGACTGAAAAGCTGTCTATCTACCATATCTCCCTAAAAATCTCTTCTTTTTGCTGAGCTAATTTAACCCATATTTAGATGACAAAATTGTAGACTGGTCCAACTTGAAAGAAGCTGAAGAAGGCAATTTTAGATTCATGGATTTATTTTTTGTCCTTCTGGGTAGAAAACATTGTGGAAAAAAAGAAATGGTTTGTAACAATATATCCCATAAAGGGTTATTGATTGAATGGGGTTTAATGCCACTTTTAACAGTATTTCAGTCATATCAAGGCGGCTGGAGCACCTAACAATGGATTTGTGGTATTTCTCACACTAGTACTACAACTTCATCCTTTCCTAGCCTCCATCAGCAATCCGACTTTGGTTTACAATTATTCACCCATTAGTGAGAGACAAAATTAATGCCTGAAAGGATATGTGCTGCCGTCAGGGATCAACCCATGAGTCTGATGCACTATCCACTGTGCTATGATGGCGGCACATAAGGGTTGAGGTCACTCATCAATATTAACCCTTGTCATGCTGTATAAACAACCACACCGAATTGCTGTAAAATCAAAGGACTGAAAGTACTGAAAGATCTTGTTGTTCTAAAATCAATATTTCTTGTAGAAATCAATTTCATAAACAACTCTGGTAGGAAAGTACAAGCAGCAGGTGTAGACCAAGATCAGACTGCTCAGGCTGATCTTTGTCTATACCTCCTGCTCAAACCGGAATATTCTGGGTTAAGCATGACAAGGGTAAAAATGGGTGATGATACCCGTTCTCACACAATTCCCCCCTTTTAAGAACCCTACAGAAAAAAAAAAGATCTGCATTTTCAACAACACCAGTGAGTGAATGCTGAAAACCCTGTTTGGTAATGGAAAATTAAGTTATCTCTGTGTGGTCTTTTTATTCATAGTGTCACAGTAACCTTAGAGCATTTCATTTTGAAAGATTCAGTCCTTAAACTGAAATTTGAGACTTAATTTTGTCCAGAGACAAACTACGTTGGGCCAGAGAATAACTCTGTCTATTTATTAGCATGAGAATGTGATCTAAAATGGGTACCTATTTGTCATCATGTGTCTTCTAACACTTTTACCTGACACCCTCTAATTTGGAATGATTTTGATATTGAATATTTATGATGAAAAATCATGTCCACTCAAGAGTACCGGTAATCTCTTCAACTACTGAATGGACTGACTCAAATTCATCATGTGCAATATCAGAATCAACAAAAGATGTGCATGTTCAATTTTGGTTAAAGGAGCTGCTGTCATAGCGCAGTCAGTAGCGCATCAGACTCCCACTTTTCAATCATGGGTTTTCATGGGTTTGATCCCCGGCGGCAGCACATATCCTTTCTGACATTTGTCTCTCACTAATGGGTGGATAATCATAAACTTAAGTGTAATAGCAGCTGGTGGCTAGGAAAGGATGTAGTGGTAGTGCTGGTGTGAGAAATATCAGGAATCCATTGTTAGGTGCTCCAGGCACTGCAATATAACTGAAATACTGTTAAAAGTGGTATTAAACCCCATTCAATCAATCCATTTTAGTTATGGTCCATTGACTTTTCTTAGAGTTATGGCTCTATTCCAGTGACAAAATGTTTTCTGGGCAACTTGGGGGGGAGGGGTATTAATGCCATTTAGTAATAGTTTAGTTTCTTTGGAGGCATATAAAAGTAGAATTGTGTGGGATTGGGTTAAGCATTTGTCATACTGAACCCGAAATAATTCTGGTTTGTGAGGAGTATAGTCTGAGATCAGTGTGCACATAATATTAAGTGCAGACTGACCTTAGTGTTCACCACCTGTTTGAAGTTTCAAGCTAGAGTTTTTTATAAGACTAATTTACAAAAAAAGTATTGATCCACAGTTGGCTTTTACTTGTGCCCTTTTATTTGAAAGCATTTTATTCATCATTACAAACGTTAACCCATTCCCATAAAATTAGGCTTTTGGATGCCCCACTAGAAAAACAATTTAGAAAACATTGTGTAAAATGAAGAATTTGCTTGTCACAAGCAATTTTTTCATTTTACACTATATTTTCTATCCTCAATGTTGAAAAAATCTAAAATTTCATAAACTATTATTTGTCATCTGCAACTCCTTTCAATTTAGACCTGTCTGGTATTGGGTTAATAGTAAATCCAATCGTCATAGTCCAGCATGGATCTCTTGATCTCTCTGATACCCTCATTTGTGATACCCTATCTCGGGGCTACCAGTTAAGTTTGTTACCTTGGCTATTTTGTAACTGTCAAAAGAATTCCAGATGAATAGTTTCATCTGATTGATATGTGGTGTCACCTGCCAAAAAACTCATAGCCTTTTCATAATATAAATCAAGATATCTACCTAATCTAAATATAAATTTATTTTGCATGTAAAGTAGTCTATTAGTGGGTCAGATAGAGTAGCAAAATTGGAAATAAATGATATTTTATACAGGATAAACATAAACCCTATGTACAAAACTTTGTTTTTATCATTTACAAATTGCTTTACTTATTAAAGGGAGATAATTTTGTTCCAACTCTTGTTGCAGGGAGAGAATTATTGTTAAGACTGCATTGATGTGCAAATAGTGTGTTGTCAAACCATGAATAATTCAAAGATTTTTTGTCTAATGCAATATGAGCTTAATGAATGATGCAAGATGAATGTATTTGTGCAATTACCGTGCCATTCTGTGATGTGTTTGTCATTGAGCTTAATGATCCAATTTAGATTAAACAAGTAAAATATAAACTGATAAATCCAATTTTTCAAAATCAATTGAAAATTTTTCAAATGCAGGAATGATGACGTAGGAGAGAACACTAGGAAGTACCGAAGTTGATCAACCCATTCCCACACAGTACATCTTTTTGAAGCCCTAGAAGAAAAGTTTCAGAAAACATTGGGGTTTAATTGAGGGAAAATGAAGAAATTGCTTTTTAGAAAGAATTTCTTCATTACCCACAAAGTTTTCTCCTGAAAAAAGAAAGATTTTTGAAATTTCATAAACAATAAATTGTTGTTTGCAACTCCTTTGAATTCGGACCGATTTTAGTATACTAGTAATATGTTAATGAATAGAAATGTTGAAAAAGTGAATACATAGTACAAGTGTTTTTGGGGGTATACTGGAATCAGCCTGTCTGTCTGTGTGTCCATCTGTATGTGTACAAAATACTACCGATTTTGTGTCCCGAACTCCTCCTTCAGTTTGCTTCAATACCATTCAAACTTTATACAAAGATTAACCACATGTTGAAGTTTTGCAAGACACAATTTTGAAGTCTTATTTTCCCCTTGAACTTAGACACTATTTATGCTTTGTAGACATATACAGCTAATTATGCTACCAATTTTGTGTCATGAACTCCTCCTTTCTAGAAAAGCAAAGTCAGTAGCTATGTCCTTGTATTGTTAAAGCTCTCATTACACTGAAAGCACTTGCGGGGTATTAAGTCACATACTTACAAGTTCCAGTTTCATCTTTCTGACTAGAAAGCATTGTGGAATATGAAGAAATTGCTTGTGACAAGCGATTTCTTCATTTTCAACAATGCTTTCCCAAGTGATGTCCTTGATGGGCATCAAAAAGCGCCAATGTGTGGGAATGGGTTAATGGTTAAACTGAGTATAGAAAGATATGAAGTAAATTCTATTTATGCCTGTTTTTGGCAGTATCATAGCCATTGAAATTCCCATTTTAGTCCCCTGCTGCACATAAAATATCTCGATATTGACTTTATATTTCCAGACTGTAGTGTTTTCGAATATGTAGGCTTATTCTGCTTATTTTGCAATGTGATGTCTAGAATATTAAGCTCAAGGCAAAAGTCATAAAGACCTTCTAGGTATTTTGTGTAAAAAATTCTTGAAAAAGAACTACTGAAAGAGATTATCTAGCAGAGGTCAATTAGAGAAAGTGTCTAAGAAATAAATCCTTCAGCAAGGTATAATGACCATTATATGTTCAAGAAATCTGCAAAGAACAAAGAGTTTCTTGTCATCCCTTACAGAACAGGTTTGAAATAAGTAAATTGTAACAAAAGTCTAGTACCTACGGAACCCCTTAAGTGACATTCTAGACTTTTTTTTTGATATACAAATGTTCCAAATTATTTTGTTTTTACAAAATACTCTTCAAATATTCTAAGAATTATTCCGTAATTACAAAATACTGTTTCGTAATTATGAAATAATCTTCTAAGTGTTCTCAAACCAATCAACCAGGTAACCACTTTATGACTGCAATACTGGTAAAAAAGGCATTAAATCCATTCAAAAAACCCAACCAACCTGTAATTCAGTAGCTGGACATAAAGAGTTGTGTTCAATCACATATATATTTATACAGTCGAATACCTATACCTCGAAGTTCAGGGGACTTACGAGAAAACTTCGACGTAGAGAAAGTTCGACATGTAGATAGTCGAAGATTTTCCGTGTACGACCAAAATATAGGCGAAATACCGTAGGCCACAACTGATTTGTACTAGTATGATTATCTAATCGAACGAAAGATAAAACGACGTTGTATTTATCGTATTCTTTTATTAGTATTCTTATTATTGCCACTCGTAGCTAAACTTTTGTTTAGACTTCGCTTTTTGTGTTGTTGTTTTGTTTATTTGTTTTTCTCCTTCTTCTATTATTGCTTTTTCTTCGTGTCGATTGCGTGGTTTGGCTATTTGCTCTTTCCTTTCGAGATATCTAAGTATCCACCTGGATTGGTTACTGGGTCCTTCCTTTAGCGCGTCCCGTCGGTCGAAGTTGTTGGCTATCTCCTTGGTAGACCGGGTCCGTAACCAAACAAGTCCTGTCTCTTCATTCATTGTTAAATTCCTCTCTGACATCGTCTGCACTTCACTCAATCTTTCAAATTATTAGATCGTAGAATAACAAGCAAACAAAATCATGTTAGCAATCGATATCCAATACTGTAACGCACCTATCTCTTAACTGTGTTGACACGTCGAAATGTGTAAAAAACTTAGTTGATTGCAAATATCGACCTCTATGATTAAGGTTCGTCTTAAAGAGGTGTGAATATGTGCAAACAATAGTGATGGGACTTTGCAGTTGATTCGAGGTAGGGATAGTTTACGAGATAAGGAGAACGACGTACGGAGGTTCAAATACATAGAAGTAAAGAGTAATAAGATCGGGACTTTAGAATAACTTCGACGTAGAGGGAACTTCGGCTAAAGGTCGTTCGAGGTAAAGGTATTTGACTGTATACATTATTAAAAAATATGCTTTTTACAATAAATCCAATTTAAAGATTTTCTTTAAAAAAAAATGAAATAAAAACAAAATATGGTGACAACATTAAAATCTAAAAGAAAATAAACTATATTTGTGTTGAAAATATGTCTTTTGTCCTCATATCAATGATGATATCTGATGGGCTAATGCAAAAACATCAAAAGTGTCTACACAATGTATTGACAATGACAATGTTTTTGCACTAAACCCATCAATATAATCGTTGACAGCATTAATCTAACAAAATGAATGCTAAGTCAGATTTACAAATTCAGATCAGACATTCTGCATGTAATTAATCCATATTTTTGTAAGGGAGCAACAATATTATTGTATGAGCTTTATAAGCTGTATGAACTTCTATAAGCTCAAACACTTTCATTAACCCATTCACACAAAATGACACTTTTTGATGCCTCTCAAGTAAAACAATTGGGTAGGAAAAATTTCTTCATTTTCCACAATGTTTCCTACCCAGTAGGTTAAAAATCCAAAATTTAGTTAACTTTGAACTGTAATGTCTGCATGTTCTATCAATTTAGACCAGTCTATAATTTTGCCAGCTAGTAATAGGGTAACAATTTCCCACTTTCCTACTCTTTTATCACAAAATTCTGCTTTTATGCCATTAAGAAAGAAAATGGAGTGGAAAAAAGAAGGAATTACTTGGAGCTAGCGATTCCTTCATTATCCATAGTTTTCTTCCCCACTTAACTCATTCAAAAAAACCCAAATTTTTTACTTGTCCAAATTAAAAGAAGTTGCAGACTCCAATTTCAAGTTTATAAAATTATAATAAATCTTTTCTTTTAGATTAGAAAACATTGTGGACAATGAAAAATTTGCTTGTTACAAGCAATTTCTTCAATATCCATGATGTTTTCCAAAGCATTTTTCTTATTCTTGCCATAAATTTTTCAAAATATTTCAGCCATTTAACCCATTCCCAAACTGGAAAAGGTTAGACTGGTCCAAATTGAAAGGCATTGCAGACGACAATTCAAAGTTGATGAAATTATGGATTTTTTCAACTTTCTAGAAAGAAAACATTGTGTAAAATGAAGAAATTGCTTGTTACAAGCAATTTCTTCATTTTGTACAATGTTTTCCTAAATGCCTTTTCTTGAGGGGTGTCCAAAATCGTCACTGTGTAGTAATGGATTAATATCAATTTGTTTGTTTGTTTGAATGCGCTCTTAGGCCGCTTTCAACAATCTTTCAGTTATATCGCGGCGCAGTTGGAGCACCTAACAATGGCATCCTGGTATTTCTCACACCAGTACTACCATTACATCGTTTCCTAGCCTCCAGCTGCTATCCCACATAGGTGTACGTTTATCGACCAATTGGTGAGAGACAAATAGTAGGAAAGGACGAGTGCCGCTGTCGGGTTAATTTTGAAGTGGAATTTCCTGTCGGAGTCAATGGTCATGGCCATCAGACATGCTTTAGCAGATATCGTGTAGACATGCTTTATCTTTGTAACATGGCAGAAGCTGCTATATGTTCTTTGGCAAGTTTGACCACATGCCGCCAGAATGGTTTGCTGAATCATTAGGATGATATTGTATAGTAGAAGTCTGCTCAAGCCACCAGTCTTTGTTATTGGTGGGGAATATTGGTAAATAATAAATGTTTGTAAAAAAGTTCTATTATTGTGGCAGATTGACCTTATTATAAATAGTGCAAATTGTGTATAGATTATCAATAAATTGTTAATTGGATATAGGTTTTACTGTTATGTTAAAGGTATTTCAGAGGTACTAGGATTTTAGGGTATTGTGGTATTATTTTGGTCGGTATAACTTGCAGGGATTTTAGACAGCTTTGTTCAGGTATAATTTTCTTACCTTTCTTTGGATAACCTGTTCACAACATGCTCGTTGCAAGCTTCAGTATTTGTTGAATGTCTTGATACAGTCTTGTCAAACCAGACAACTATTTCACATATCTTGGTGTTATTCTTAAATTTTGTAACTAAAGCTTTATTAAACCATTCCGACACAGTGATGCTTTTCAACATTCTAAAGAAAAAAACATAGTAGAAGTCAACATTTTATACCCAGTTTAGATAAATGATGTGATTGGTATCAGGCCTCTTTTAATCAGAATAATTTTGAAAAATAAGAAAAATCAAAGTAAATGGCCATTTTCAACATTTTACTCATTCAGATTTATATAAAATTGAATGCTTGGTAAATTAATTTAAGATTACTAAGAATTATCTTAAATGATATGAGTAGAGTAAGTTTTGAAATATAAATGTATTTCCAATGATAAAAAAAATCAAGGAAAGAAAATACTCAAATTTAGAAAATTGTATAAAACAAAATATTTACAAATTTTATCCCTTGTCAAGTTGAACCAAGAATATTCCGGTTTTGGCAGCAGGTGTAGACCAAGATCAGCCAGCACATAAGTGCAGTGACTGATCTTGGTCTACTCAGTCCTGCTTGTACTTTTCCTGCCTGAGTAACTTATGAAATTGATTTCTATAAGAAATATTGATTTTTGAACCACTAGTTTTTTCAGTGCTTTCAGCAATTTGATTTCACTGCAATTCAGTAAGGTAATTTTATAAAGCGTGACATGGGTTAACCCATTCCCACACATTCCCTCCTTTTTATGCCCCTCAAGAAAAAAGGCTTTGGAAAACATTGTGGAAAATGAAGAAATTGCTTGGCTCAAGCAATTTCTTCATTATCCACAATGTTTTCCATCCAAAAAGGCGGAAAAAGTTAAAAGTCTATCAACTTGAAATTGTGGTCTGCAGCTTGTTTCAATTTGGACCAGTCTAAAATTTTGATGAGTTAGAACGTTTTAAGTAGTTTTCTCAAAAAAAATTGAGGAGTGGATGTATTGATTGCTGCAATAAGCCGTACAAAATGTCAAGCTGTTCCAGCCAATGGTTATTTGTTCCGTAAATTACTAGATAATTACGTTACCTAAACTGAATATCAGTGTAATGGAATCCTGTAATAGCCAATCAAGGCAAGTGGTCAGTCATATTGACCACCAAAATGACCACAAGACTGACCGATAAATGACTCTTGCTTGATATTGTATATTGATATAAAAGAGACAGTAAGAGCTAAGGTGAAGGGGAATTGCATCATGCTCAATCGCTTATTTATTACACAAACCCAATGTTGTTGGTACTCATTAGAATTGTCTCATTGAGACGATTTTAATGAGTACCAACAACCTAGTGTTTGTTAATGAATTCTTTATTTATTTTGTTTTTGGAATGTGATAATTCCCTGATATCACGAGCTCTGCAATAAGTGATACTGTCTAGTCCTGTTTGATAAATTGTCAGAAGTGCATATCCTTGCAGACTTCAAGGTCATAGTGCTGTGTATTGGGTGTCTATCTTAATCTGGTGCTTTTGGGAATTGTTATCTGGAATTCAAATGGAATGGAATATGTGTCCAAATTGAGCGAATATATTCGTAGAAGGTAATAAAGATTAAGAGCGGTTGAAATGCTTGAACAGGATTTGAAACAAAATTTAATATGAAAAACATTGAATCTATCATCCCATCACCTCTCAATAATACTATGAGAACATTATGGGAAAAGAAGAAATGGCTTACAACAACAAGCCATTTCTCCTTCTCCCATAATGCTTTCTACCATATTCGGTCTTTATTTCTACAATAATTACAGAAACTTTTAAATATCGTCTGCAGCTTCTTTCAGTTTTAAGCAGACCAATAAGTTGTCATTTGGCAGTGGGTATGCCAGTACAGCCCAGCCTGATTATTCTAGGTTAATTCTTTCCTTTTTTTGAAATTTTGGACTGGTCCAAATTGAAGGAGGTTGTAGAGGACAATGAAAATTGGATGAAATTCGAAATGAAATCATCCTATATGGTAGAAATATGGTGGGAAAAGAAGAAATTGCTTGATACATGCAATTTCTTCTTTTTCCACGATGTTTTCTCCAGTATAAAATCACAGCAATGTAAAATCCCCGGTTAAATTGTTACAACATAAGTCCACTCTTTTTGAGGAACTATAAGGTCCGTATCTATATTATGTTTTCTATCCCAGATGGCAAAATTTTAGACTGGTCCAATTTGAAAGGTGTTGCAGACGCGATTTAAAGTTTATGAAATATTAGATTTTTTCAACTTTTGAGTCCGAAAACATTATAACAAGTGAAGAAATTGCTTGTTACATGCAATTCCTTCATTTACACAATGTTTTCCCAATTGGTTTTCTTGAGGGGTGTCAAAAAGTGACACTGCATGCGTGGGAATGGGTTAAGCAAAGCATTTTGTATAGAGCCCCAATCTTGTAGAGCACAGGGACATATTGCAATTGAATTTTTAGCTTGGCTGTTTTCAGAGAAAATCCGAGGTATTGCAATAGCTTTGGTGTTGTTGTCCGCAGTGTGCGAAAACTGACATTTTGTGATAGCTCTGGTTCTACTAAAGGCATTCACTTGAAACTTGGCACACTTGTTCGTATATCAAAAGAGCAAGCTATACTGTCAAGGGGGGTAACTCTAGATGCATTTTTTCACTATCCAGCACCCAACAGCCGAGCGTAGGCTCCAGTAGGCGGTGCTCTTGTTCATACTATGTAACTATAAATTATATAAACCATAATTAGTTATATATTATAAAACTTTAAATTGTGACAAGTCTTTGCGTCATGTAGCCCTAATAGCACATTAATATGTGTACAAAACTGAGAAATAACTGGAACACTGTTCAAATTATCTTGGTCAACTATTATGTACAACTTTTCTTTTTCTTTAGTTCTCCAAACAAACAAACAAATAGATAAACAAAAAAGAAAAGAAAAAAGGTTCATCAATCATGTCTATCTAATATGCAGAAACTAAGAATTCAACCCTGGTTACAAATGTTGTATAAAAACTTTTTAAGACTTGCATCAACCCATTCCCACACAATAATGCTTTTAAAGGCCCCTCATATAAAAGCTTTGGAAAACTTTGTGGATAATAAAGAAATTGTTTGTTACAAGCAATTTCTTTATTATCTACAATGTTTTCTACCCTAAATGACAAAGATTTTGAAAATTTCATCAACTTGAAATTGTTGTAAGGAGCTTCGTTCAATTTAGACCGGTCTAAACTTTTGTCGTTTGGGAATGGGTTAAATTCAATCAATAAGGACTGAAGGTACTGGAAACATCAGTTTTAGGTCATTCCCCCCCCCCATTTGATTTTATAGTCAACTCTTTCTAGAGAGGGACAAGCAGGTGATGAAGATCAGACTACTGATCTTTTCTATGTCCTATGTGCAGACTGATCTTTTCTATGTCCTATGTGCAGACTGATCTTTGTCAATGTCCTATGTGCAGACTGATCTTTGTCAATGTCCTATGTGCAGACTGATCTTTGTCAATGTCCTATGTGCAGACTGATCTTTGTCAATGTCCTATGTGCAGACTGATCTTTGTCAATGTCCTATGTGCAGACTGATCTTTTCTATGTCCTATGTGCAGACTGATCTTTTCTATGTGCAGACTGATCTTTGTCTATGTCATATGTGCAGACTGATCTTTGTCAATGTCATATGTGCAGACTGATCTCTGTCTATGTCATATGTGCAGACTGATCTTTGTCTATTTCCTATGTGCAGTCTGATCTTTGTCTATGTCTCCTATCAAAGCAGAAATATTCCTGTTTCAACATGGAAATTGTTAATCCCACTATAATGTAATACAAAACATATCAATGAATAATTTAAGACAAAAACATCAATGATTTTCCCCACATAAATCAAGATAAATCTTGTGTTGACAAGATTTATTTTAAGATACTTGGCTAATCGGAACAATTGATCTATAGTTCGTAACTTCTCGTCAGGTTTTATTGTCGTTAAAATATCAAGATTTTATTGCAGTAATTAGACTGAAATACCCATGAAAATAAATGTTAATGGCTTAGAACATGTCCTTGTTATAGTAAAAAAAAAAAAAACTACCTCATTTATATGCCAGACAAAATCTGAATATAAATTTTGTCTTATTCCCCCCCAGTTTTTAGGTCACCTGACCGAATGGTCATGGTGACCTATTGCAATCATCGTTTGTCCGTCGTCGTGCGTCGTCCGTCGTGCGTCGTCCGTCGTCCGTCGTCCGTTAACTTTTATACATTTTCATCTTCTTCTCAAGAACTACTGGGCGGATTTCAACCAAACTTGGTAGAAAGCATCATTGGGGGATGCCAATTCAAGTTTGTGAAAATAGGGGTTCTGGGGGTCATAGGGGCCCAAATAGGGGCCAAAAAGGGGTAATTTTTGGTACTTCTTTAAAAATCTTCTTCTAATAAACCGTTAATGCCAGAGCTTAAATATTTTGTGTGCATGACAACTAGGACAGGTATATTATAAATTGTGAAATTCATCCCCCTGGGGTCATGTATGGGGCCACACCCAGAGGTCAAAGTTCATCATGTTAAAAAATTCACATTTTCATCTTCTTCTGATGAAGTACAAAGTCAATTTCAAACAAACTTGGTGAAAAGCATCATTTGGTAATGGTTAATTGGATTTGTAAAAATAAAAAGTCTAGGGGATCCGGGGGCCCTACAATGGGGACCAAAAGGGGGTAATTTTGGTAACTTTAAAATATTTCATCTTCTTCTCAAGGACTACTGGGCGGATTTCAACCAAACTGGGTAGAAAGCATCATTGGGGGATGCCAATTCAAGTTTGTGAAAATAGGGGTTCTGGGGGTCATAGGGGCCCAAATAGGGGCCAAAAAGGGGTAATTTTTGGTACTTCTTTAAAAATCTTCTTCTAATAAACCGTTAATGCCAGAGCTTAAATATTTTGTGTGCATGACAACTAGGACAGGTATATTATAAATTGTGAAATTCATCCCCCTGGGGTCATGAATGGGGCAACACCCAGAGGTCAAAGTTCATCATGTTAAAAAATTCACATTTTCATCTTCTTCTGATGAAGTACAAAGCCAATTTCAAACTAACTTGGTGAAAAGCATCATTTGATAATGGTTATTTGGATTTGTGAAAATAAAAAGTCTAGGGGGTCAGGGGGCCCTAAAATGGGGACAAAAAGGGGTTAATTTTTGGTAACTTTTAAATATTTCATCTTCTTCTCAAGAACTATTGGGTGGATTTCAACCAAACTTGGTAGAAAGCATCATTGGGGGTGACAATTCAAGTTTGTGAAAATAGGGGTTCTGGGGGTCAAAGGGGCCCAAATAGGGGCCAAAAAGGGGTAATTTTTGGTACTTCTTTAAAAATCTTCTTCTAATAAACCGTTAATGCCAGAGCTTAAATATTTTGTGTGCATGACAACTAGGACAGGTATATTATAAATTGTGAAATTCATCCCCCTGGGGTCATGTATGGGGCCACACCCAGAGGTCAAAGTTCATCATGTTAAAAAAATCACATTTTCATCTTCTTCTGATGAAGTACAAAGCCAATTTCAAACAAACTTGGTGAAAAGCATCATTTGGTAATGGTTAATTGGATTTGTGAAAATAAAAAGGCTAGGGGGTCAGGGGGCCCTACAATGGGGACCAAAAGGGGGTAATTTTTGGTAACTTTTAAATATTTCATCTTCTTCTCAAGAACTACTAGGCGGATTTCAACCAAACTTGGTAGAAAGCATCATTGGGGGATGCCAATTCAAGTTTGTGAAAATAGGGGTTCTGGGGGTCAAAGGGGCCCAAATAGGGGCCAAAAAGGGGTAATTTTTAGTTTTTCTTTAAAAATCTTCTTCTAATAAACCGTTAATGCCAGAGCTTAAATATTTTGTGTGCATGACAACTAGGACAGGTATATTATAAATTGTAAAATTCATCCCCCTGGGGTCATGTATGGGGCCACACCCAGAGGTCAAAGTTCATCATGTTAAAAAAATCACATTTTCACCTTCTTCTGATGAAGTACAAAGTCAATTTCAAACAAACTTGGTGAAAAGCATCATTTGGTAATGGTTAATTGGATTTGTAAAAATAAAAAGTCTAGGGGATCCGGAGGCCCTACAATGGGGACCAAAAGGGGGTAATTTTGGTAACTTTTAAATATTTCATCTTCTTCTCAAGGACTACTGGGCGGATTTCAACCAAACTTGGTAGAAAGCATCATTGGGGGATGCCAATTCAAGTTTGTGAAAATAGGGGTTCTGGGGGTCAAAGGGGCCAAAATAGGGGCCAAAAAGGGGTAATTTTTAGTTTTTCTTTAAAAATCTTCTTCTAATAAACCGTTAATGCCAGAGCTTAAATATTTTGTGTGCATGACAACTAGGACAGGTATATTATAAATTGTGAAATTCAATCCCCTGGGGTCATGTATGGGGCCACACCCAGAGGTCAAAGTTCATCATGTTAAAAAAATCACATTTTCACCTTCTTTTGAAGAAGTTCAAAGCCAATTTCAAACTAACTTGGTGAAAAGCATCATTGGGTACTGATTATACAGATTTGTGAAAATTAAAAGGCTGGAGGTCAGGGGTGCCTAAAATGGGGACCAAAAGGGGGTCATTTTGGTAACTTTTAAACATTTTCATCTTCTTCTCAAGAACTACTGAGGGGATTTCAACCAAACCTTTTTCTAATTCTTTCAAACAAAATCACTTGTCTTGGTGCTCTTTTACTCAGGTGACCGTTAAGGCCCACTGGGCCTCTTGTTTTCTATCTTTTATTTGTGGAATAACCTTACTTCATAATGGAATAGATTCAGAGGGAATTTAACCTATAACCAATAACCAGACTATAAATTATAGACAGTGGTGGTCCTAATTGACAGAAGATGTAAAAGACAATTCAAAGTTGATTGAATTGTAGAATTCTTTATCTTTTTTTATAGAAAACATTGTGGACAATGAAGAAATTGCTTGAACAAGCAATCTCTTCATTGTCAACTATGTTTTCCAAATTTTCAAGAGGGGCATAAAAGGTGGGTTAGTGTTACAAGCAATTTCTTCCTTTCCCACAATGTTTTCTCAAGTATAAAATCACAAGGACGTAAAAACCAGTGATTGTACAGGAAAGGGTTAAAGAAGATTAAATTCATTGTCTCATTTTCAAGTTGACTTTATACCCCTTTTATGCATGACCAAGAGTTCTTGATAATGACCTTTCATTTGGTCAGTTTTATATGGTGTTAGAGTATTTGTGGCATGTGCTAACAATTGAAACCATGTTCCAAAAGTAGCCATTTGACATTTTGATCGCCTACTAATTGACAGGGATGGTTGCCCACCATTAATATTGAGCAGTCTAAACTTTTTGTTCGGATAACAGCTAGCAACCTTTTGTCTGTTGGAACTTGGGCTTAATACTTCTACCTATTCCCACATAATTCCACGTTTTAAGGCCCCTTAATCCTTTACTGCACAAACCCGGGACTTTATGCCACTTTATGCCACTGTGATTTTAGTCTTGAGAAAACATATTGGAAAAAGGAGAAATTGATTATAATTAGCAATTTTTCCTTTTCCCACAATATTCTCTTCCATATAGAATGGTTTCATTTTAAATTGCATCCAGTTTTTATTGTTGTATGCAACCTCTTTCAAATTGGACTAGTCTAAAATATCAAAAAAACAGGAAAGGGATAATGAAAAGCTCTGTTGAATACATTGTGAAAATTGAAGAAATTACTTGTAATAAGCTATTCCATCATTTCATATGAAGTTTCCTCCCCAGTCAGAGACAAAATAAAAAAATAATAGAATTAAATGAATAGATGAAATTTCACAGACTTTAAAATTGTCATCTACTACTTCTTTCCAACAGAAATTAGGATGGTTCAAATATGGGGTATAATGCAAATCAGAATTGATTTTTTTTTTTTTTTTTTGAATGGTGTTTTACGCTGCTTTTAACAATCTTTCAGTCATATCGTGGCGGCTGGAGCACCTAACAATGGATTCCTGGTATTTCTAACACCAGTACTACCATTACATCCTTTCCTAGCCTCCAGCTGCTATCCTACATAGGTCTACGATTATTGACCCATTGGTGAGAGACAAATAGTCAGAAAGGATGAGTGCCACCGTCGGAGCATTATTGTCAAAATTCTTATGTCCACAAGCACTCCTACATTTATTTTCAGGTTTAGGCAATGCCATTGAAAATCTTGTTTTTGTGACAATTTTCCCCTTGTTACAATCTGCTTTTTGTTAGAAAATCAAAATAAATTAGTTCAATAAGCGTTGCTGACCATCAAATGTATAAAATGAGAAGTGTTGGGATTATCAGGAAGCTGATGCCATCCCAGGATAATCCTAACAGATTGGCGTGTCAAAAATGGATGTCTTTAATTACAAGTAATTATAATGTAATTTGCAAATAATTATAAGGTTACATTGCTTGGGAATCATTCTTTTCTAAAAAATTATTCATCTGTTTTAACCAACTTTTCAGCAAAAATGTATGTTTGTAAGAACTACATCCTTTTTTTATTAGCTCACCTGAGCACAACGTGCTGAAGGTGAGCTCTTGTGACTGGTAATTGTCCCTCAACAGTCTGCCATCGGTCTGTCTGTAAACAAGTATTAAAAAATCTTCTACTCCTAAATCATAAGGCCTATGGCTTAGATATTTGGTACATATCAACAGCTATTGACCCTCTACCAAAATACTTCAAAGAAAATCCGTATTCTGAAAATTAACCCTTTTCTGTGCGATCCCGGAATAAAGAAGGAAATCTTTGAAAACTTTCTTCTCCTAAACGATAAGGCCTAGAGCTTTGATATTTGGTACATATCATCAGCTATTGACCCTCAAACCAACATATTTCAAAGAATTACTATATTCTGAACATTAGCCCTTTTCTTTGCCACCCTGATTTTACAAAGGAATTAAGAAGGAAATCTTTGAAAATATTCTTCTCAAAAACAATAAGACCTAGAGCTTTGATATTTGGTACATATCCTCAAACCAAATACTTCAAAGAATAACCCTATTCTGAGCAAAAGCTCTTTTCTTTGCGACCCTGATTTTACAAAGTAATAAAGAAGAAAATCTTTGAAAATCTTCTTCTCCCAAAGGATAAGGCCTATAGCTTTTATATTTGATACATATCATCAGCTATTGACCCTTTACCAAAATACTTCAAAAAATTACCGTATTCTAAAAAAAATTGCTCTTTTCTGTGCGATCACTGATTTTAGATAGGAATAAAGAAAGATATTTTTGAAAATCTTCTCCTCCTAAACTATTAGGCCTAGAGCTTTGATATTTGGTATGTATTGATGTCTATACTTCAAAGCATTACCATATTCAGGAAATTAGTGCTATATGGTGGGGTCATCATATACCTAGGATTAAAAGAGAAATCCTTAAACATCTTCTCCAAAATAATTAGACAGAGGGCTTTGTTATTTTGTATATTTCATAAAGCCATGAACCATCATACTCAGGGGAGTGATTTAGGACCACCATGGTCCTCTTGTTTGTCATTTTATACCCTCTGATAGTCCTCTGGACTACAAACTTTATTGTTGTGAGAAAACTAATGATGAAAATTTTCAAAGCAATGTAAATAAAACAAATATTACTGAGATGCTCATTTTTTTTCGTTTTATCGAAAATGTAGCCTAAAATTAATTTTGTAAAAATCAAATATGGTCCTTTCTTTTACTATAAATAATCACAAGTTAACCCTCTTCCAGACAATCCAACAATTTTAACAATCCGCAAGAAAAAATAAGACAACATTGTGGAAAATGAAAAGAATTGCTTCATTGCCCATTATGTTTTCTGCCCAGGAAGACCAGGATTTTTAGAATTCATCAATTTGAAATGTCATCTGTCAATTATTTCAACTTGAACCAGTCTTAAATTTTGTCATCTAGTAACACCCACAGCTGACAGATGATACTCCATTGCAGTGCATTTTTTCTAAGACAATTTGTAAAAATATATGAAGGAAAGTTGGTAAAGTATTAAAATTTACAAGCTAAACTTGAGTTTACTTAGAAAATAATGCATGCTTTATGTTGTTATCTGATTGCGAGTTTAAAAACAGCTGTTAGTAAACATCTGTGGAACACATCACAAATTTTAATACCGTTTTTTTTCCCAAAACAAAATCTGAAAAGTCTATCGATTATGCAGATGATTTTTGAAGCTTGCCTGCAGCTGATAATAGTAGAAAATTAGAATTTTATTACCATGGTGAAAAATGAGTAATTGCATGCCAAACCATCTATTTTCTCACAAGTTAGATCAGGAAAAGAGCTTAACTCCATTACCAGACGACAAAATTATAGACTGGTCCAAATTGAAAGGAGTTGCAGACAATAATTTGAAGTTTATGAAATTTTAGATTTTTTCATCTTTCTGGAAAGAAAACATTGTGTAAAATGAGGAAATAGCTTGTAACAAGCAATTTTTTTATTTTACACAATGTTTTCCTGAATGTTTTTCTTGGGGGTGAGGGCGGCATCTAAGTGTGTGGGAATGGGTTAAAGCTATGCTCAGTTGTGATTTTCTTGAAATTGCAGGTCTATCAATGAAAGTCAGTTTTGTCAAAATTAATGTTGCTGCATATATTTAGTGTTGAAAATGGAAGAAATTGCTTACTTGTTACTGTACATATCATTCCTACAGTATGGAGGTCATGAAAGTTTAGTTTATCCCATTCCCACACAATCACACTTTTTGATGCCCCTCCAGAAAACCAGTAGGAGAAACATTGTGGAAAATGAAGAAATTTCTTGCATCAAGCAATTTCTTCATTTTCCAAAATGTTTTCTACCCAGAAAACTGGAAGAATCTTAAATTTCATAAACTTTGAATTATCATCTGCAACTTCTTCCAATTTGGAACAGTATAACATTTTGCCTTCTGGTAATGGGTTATTAATTTTTTATAGTGTCACCCTATATAGTGAGGGCAGGCCAGTTTTGGCTTACAAGGCACTTTTATATGCTTTGGTCTTTTGAGTTCACAGTGTCTTCCAAATCCCTTCAATTTATTGCCAGGTACCAGACAGAGATGGGCCTATAGTAGTAACCGTGTTAAGTTAGCTGGCAGTTGACTTTTCAATGAGCTAAATTTGTTTCCAATAGGATTCAAATCTTAGACCTCATGCTTTCATTGGTGATGCCAATAGTTTATTATGAAACAAAAGAATTTTGGCTGGTCAAAATTAAAAGAATTAGCAGACAACATTTCAAAGTGCATTTAATTAAAAAATATGAGGGGTTGGAAAATATTGTGAGAAAAGGGGAAATTCAACATGTTAAAAGCAACAGCCAGTTACACTGTGTTCAAATTCTTTATTTCTTTAGGGCATAGAAATTCGTTATTAAGTGGTAATGAGTCAACCCATTTCCACACAATAACACTTTGAAACGCCCCTCAATATATTAGTAAGCTTTGGAAAACATTGTGGAAAAAGAAGAAAATGCTTGTTACAAGCAATTTCTTCATTATCCACAATGTTTTCTACTCTTTTAAGACAGATTGCTGCAACTTCTTTGAATGTAGACTGGTCTAAAATTTTACCATCTGGAAATGAGCTAAAATGAGCTAAACAACTTTGTCTTGAAAACAATGTGATTATTTTGATATAAAAAATATGATAATTAAACGTATTATGATGCAAAGTTATTTAGGCTTTTGCCTTGGTTGTAAATCAGTCAAGAGCCATAGATTTCTCCATATATGGTAAAATAAGGGTTATCATAATCATTTCATCATAGTTGAATGCTCATAGAAACAGCAGCATTAGCCATGAAATTATTGCCTGGAATGTTTCCTCCTCCCTAGTTTTATCCTTTATTTCAAACAGACAGATGATTGTTGTGAGAATTTTGAATTCTTGTATGATTAATAAATGATATTGAATCTCTTTCCATGCAAGTTGAGCATTGAGTTTTGTGGGCCTTAGATTTTGTTATTTATAAGAGTCAGTAGCTCTGTTGATTGAATTGGGTTTAACTCCTCTTTTAACAGTATTTCAGTCATATTGCGGCTGCTGCTGCGCACCTAACTGGATTCCTAGTATTTCTTGCACCAGTACTACCACTAAATTCTTTCCCAGCTTCCAGCTGCTCAT
Source organism: Fragum fragum (assembly GCA_946902895.1). Classification (NCBI taxonomy): domain Eukaryota; kingdom Metazoa; phylum Mollusca; class Bivalvia; order Cardiida; family Cardiidae; genus Fragum; species Fragum fragum. The sequence continues at coordinate 4,477,335 of OX336367.1, forward strand.
CCTACTTAGGTTTATCCACTGGTGGGAGACAAATGTCAGATTGGATATTCGCCGCGACCGGGGATTGAACCTGGGACCCTTTATTACTAAGTGTTACCATTGTGCTATGGCTGTGGCCTCTAACTATGTATTATATCACAATCAATTTCTCTTTTTCCCACAAAGTTCCCCTCAACTATATTTCTTCAGGGCATCAAAAAGCAGGATTGTGTGTGTAAACAGGTGATAACTGAGATGGTGCAATGATTCACTTTGATTGAAAGATGCAATTAATGCAAGCTGAATTGATTAGCTATCAAAGGGGTCTTAACCTATTCCCACACAATGACACTTTAACCTTTTCCAGTTCAAATACGGGATTTTATGTTCCTGTGATTTTATACTTGAGAAAAAAATTGTGGTAAAAGAAGAAATTGCTTGTAACAAGCAATTTCTTCTTTTTCCACAAAGATTTCTACCCTACTGAATGGCTATTAAATCCACTTTAAAATATCGTCTGCAAAACCTTTGGATTTGGACAGGTCTAAAATTTCCAAAAACAGGAAAGTGTTAAACACCTTGCAATATGAAAACATTGTGGAAAATGAAGAAATTGCTTATTACAAGCAATTTCTTCCTTATCCACAATTTTTTCTACCCCAAAAGACAAAGATTTTTAAAGGTTACATCAACTGAAATTTGTCTTCTGGGACTTCTTTGAATTTGGACTGGTCTAAAATTTTGTCAAGTGGGAATGGGTTAATTGAAAGGTCAACCTTTTTTTTCAACAACAGACATAGTCATTTCACATGATTTGTCTCACAGAAAAGGGCAAATAATCGGCCAAAAGGGACGAGCAGCCAGAGACTTGGATTGGATGCTGCTCAGACACTACTTGTTTGTTGAAAGTTCCAATTAACCCTTTCCTGTTTCAAAATTTTAGACCTGTCCAAATTCAAAGGTTTTGCAGATGGAAATTTAAAGTGGATTTAATAACCATTCAGTAGGGTAGAAAATACTATGGGAAAAGAAGAAATTGCTTTTTCTTCAATGTTTTCCCAATCATTAATTTACAGAGATGTAAAAACCAGGGATAAAACGGGAAAGGGTTAACCCCAATCAAACAAAATTTATTGAAATAATAGTTACATGTCTCTAAACTAAACCCAAACTGATTTTTTAAACCCATTAAAAGATGATGAAATTTTAGACTGTTCCTAATTGAAAGAAGTTGAAAGTTGAAGTTTATTGTTTTATCTTACTGGGTAGAAATCTCTGTGGAAATGAAGAAATTGCTTAGTTCAAGCAATGTCTTCCTTTTTCCACCATGTTTTTTCAATTGTGAACTCATGAGGGGTGTCAAAAAGCGTCATTGTGAGGGAAAGGGTTAAGCAGATTATCCTTTGCCAATAGTGGCTATATTGTAAAGAAGTATGGAACTTGAAAAAATTAGATGGCAAATCATTATCAGATAAGATCATATGCAGCTATGATATAACTGTCATTCAATTTGCATATTGCTTTTATCTCACAATTATTCTGGTACTTTTTTCAAACAGATACAAAAAAGAGAAGCATTCAAGTGCTCTCTTGAGAAATTAGAGCATTAATTATTCTTTCAGAAATAATTTGTTTGAAATAGAAATAATTGAGTAATTTGTAGACATAACATCAGGTGTGGTCTGGTTCCCTTAAATGAGCATTAGCTTGAAAATGGTTCCCGAGTATGAATATAGAGGATAACTGTTTATATCAGTGTATTACGTTTATTCATCAGGCTTGTGGTGAATGCATGAAAAAAATCTATTTCTTTATTGCAAAAACTGAGAGACGAAAATTGAAAAATTACATACAGAATTACTAAAAGTTTGTAATTTTGCAAAAAGATTACTTTGAAATTATATCCTAACTATCTTGCAATGGTCTCGTAAAGAATTGACACCCCATTCCAAATCAATGTGACGCCCCTCAAGAAAAGCATTGTGGAAAATGAAGAAATTTCTTGAAACAAGCAATTTCTTCAACTCACAACATTTTCTACCCAGAAAGGCCAAAAAATCTAAAATTTCAAACTTTAAATTGTTAACTGCAACTCCTTTGAATTTGGACCTGTCCAAAATTTACCATCTGGTATTGGGTTAAAGGGGTAAAGCTTCACATATAATTTTGGTACTTGCACTTTTAAACTTTGTGCTATTGCAGTTTCACTTATGTTTGTGTGTTTCGACAGGTCAACATGAAAATATAAACACATGTCATGCTGTATGAATTACCTTATTGCTGTAAAATTAAAGGGCTGAAAGCACTGATAGAACTTGTTAAAATCAGTACTTCTTCTAGAGATCAATTTCATAAACAACTCTGGCAGGAAAAGTACAAGCAGGAGGTGTAGACCAAGATCAGACTGCACTTATGTGCAAACTGATCTTGGTCAACAACTCCTGCCATAACTGGAATATTCCAGGTTTAGCATGACAAGGGTTTAACACATGATCACACAAACCCAAATCCTGAAGATATATTGCAGGTGAAAAAAGTGTTAACCCATTTCCAGATGACATACTGTTAGACTGGTCCAAATGGAAAGGTGTTCCAGACCACAATTTAAAGTTTGTGATATTTTTCATGTTTTCAACTTTCTGGAAAGGAAACATTGAATGAATTGAAGAAATTGCTTGTGACAAGCAATTTCTTCATTTAACACCGTGTTTTCCCCATTGTTTTTCTTGAGGGGCGTCCAAAAGCGTCACTGCGTGGGGATGGGTTAATGCATTTCCACACAAGCCCACTTTTTGACACCCCCCCAAAAAAACTGATTTAGAAAACATCCGCAATGATATTTATCCTAAAATACAAGGATTTTTAAAATTTGATGAACTAATTGTCATTTCTATTCTTTGATTTTAGAACAGTCAAATATTTTTTTAATTGGCAAAGTGTTAAGCCATTACAACTCCATCTCTTATTTTTACGTGCTGACCACAAGCTTAAGGAAATATTGTGAGAAAAGGAGAAACTGCTTGTAACAAGCAATCACAATGTCAAGCATCACAAGATAAACAAAACTTGTAAACTCACAATAAATGGTGACAGTTAGCTAACAGATACTAGACAGATGGGGAGCCCTAACAATACTAAGTAACTAAAGGTCCAGATACGAGGGGTGGGTAACAGCTCTCTAAAATCCTTATTTCTCAACAAAACCCTATGTTGTGGGTACTCATTTTAGTTGTCTCATCGAGGCAATTCAAATAAGCACCTACAACATAGGGATTAAGGCAGTATTAGTGAAATATTTAAATCTAAAATACAACTAACGCCCCCTATCTGTAGCTCTAGGTAACCCTTTGAAAAAGCACATCAACCAAAGCCATTAAGGTTACTACAGGTGCTTAAAGTTCATCTATGCTAATTATATATACAGTCTGCAAAATCTCATTACTGCCATAGAGATTATGTGACACATTTAAAAATTATTTGTCAGTTGATGACATCAAACAAAAATATTACAGGATTGTGGGAAAATTACACCGCCAGAATACATAAACTGTCAAGTGTAGGAGTGAAAAGGTTCTGTCACAAGTAACCCCGTAATTTGACAAGATGTTTCCTGTCAAATCGGTAAACTTTTGACTCCCCGTACATTAATCTTTAATCAAAAACTAATATAATATCAATAATACCTGTCATTCAATCATAACGATAGTTCTTTACCTACCACCGCACTCTTTCTGCACGTGTGTGGATTTTTTCTAACCCATTCTCACTCATTGTAACTTTTGACATGTCCAAATTTAACCCTTTCCTGTTCAAACACGGGATTTTACGTTCCTATGATTCTATACTTGAGAAAACATTGTGCAAAAAGAAGAAATTGCATGTAACAAGCAATTTCTTCTTTTTCCACAATACTTTCTACCACATAGGATGGTTTTAATTCAAATGGCATCCGGTTTTCATTATCGTCTGCAACCTTTCTCAATTTGGAGAAGTCTAAAATTCCCAAAACAGGAAACGGTTAAAGAAAGAGACTTGTCCAAGTTTAAAGAAAATGCAGACGACATCTTCAAGTTAATGAAATTTTAAAAACCTTTTTCTTTTTTGGAAAGAAAGCATTGTGGGAAATGAAGGAATTACACATAGCAATTTCTTAATTTTCTAAGCTCTTTAGGGGTGTGAAAAAGTGACATTGTGTGGGAATGAGTTAAACCCATTCCCACTCAAGCCCTCCTTTTTACAATCCACAATTATAGAGCGTTGGAAAACATTGTGGAAAATGAAGAAATTGCTTGTGTCAAGCAATTTCTTCATTATCCACAATGTTTTCTACCTTAAAAGATGAAAAAAATTAAAATTCCATCAACTTGAAATTGTCGTCTGCAACTTCTTTCAATTTGGACCAGTCTAAAAATTTGTTGTGTGGGAATGGGTTAAAGCCTTGTCTTGTAAATCCTCTTTAGTATGCATTGAAACCAAAGCACTGCAAGTACTGGAAACTCTAGACTGAGTCAATCCTGGTTCAGCATGACAAGGGTTGATTGATTTTGTTTTCTCCTAATTATCCACAATGTTTTCCAAAGCTTTTTTTTCTTCTGGGATGTCAAAAAGTGTCACTGTGTGGGAATGGACTAATATATTATCCTGAACACCAATTTTACAGGCAACTGCTTTCATGGTTACACAAAAATATTATCATGGAACTTATTGTTTTATTCTCTGATCTTTACATACCAAAAAGCACTTAGGGTTATAATTTAATACTAAAATTTTTATATATAAATCATAGGGAAAGAAATTGAATGCTTACAAACTCTTGTAGATCATCAAAATGAAGAGTGCATTATCACACCTTATATTCAATGGGTCAGAGTGAAACAGTTGTAACTGCCTAAAAGTTTGTAGGCAGTTACAATTGTATTGCACTGACCCATCAATTTGACATCAAATAATTGTTGACATAGGAGAATGTGAAATAGAATTAGGTACATATGCACTCAGGGCATGGATGTAATAGTTCATACAACTTTTCCAAATTTTATAAAAACATTTCAAAACAGTGAATATACATTTATTTAAGAGTACAGGTAATGATTATAGAACAAGACATTTTCTTAACCCCTGTCATGCTGAATAAATTCTTCTTCAGAATTGCATTAAAATCAAAGCACTGAAAGACCGTAATTGTGGGTCAATATTTCGTAAATGTTCACTCATTTTACAAAAAGAAATGTGACATTAAATTCAATAAGATGGTGTAGACTAAGATCAGATTACATATATGTGTAGGCTGATCTTAGTCTAAACCTTCCGTAAAAGCAAAAAAAAAAGAAAACACTCGAATTCAGTATGATAAGAGTTTATAGTGGGTTTCAAGGGGAGAGTACTCCCAAATGACAGTAACCAGTTTTAACTTCTTTCTGAAAATATAATATAACTTTTATCATTAATATATCATTCCCACAGAACAAAGGTTAAGACTTGTCTAAAATTGAAAGAAACAGCAGAAGACAATTTCAAGTTGATGGAATTTTATTTATTTTTATGTCTTTTAGGATAGAAAACATTGATGGATACAAGCAATTTCTTCATTGTCCATAATGCTTTCCAAAGCTTTTTTCTTTGACGGGCATGATAAGGATTGATTGTGTGGGAATGGGTTAACCCTTTCCTGTTAAAAACTGGGATTTTACGTCACTGTGCTTTTATCATTAAGAAAACATAACAGAAAAAGAAGAAATTGCTTGTTACAAGCAATTTCTTCTTTTCCAACAATTTTTTCTACCCTACTGATTGATTATTGTTCAAAATCAATTCCCTTTGAATTTTTGTCTTCAAAACCTTTGAATTTGGACCAGTCTAAAATTTTAAACAAACAGGACAGGGTTAAGGCAATTGGTAGTATGTGGCTTAGAAACACATTTACTGTTCTGTATTTCTGTTGGAGTGGTCTAGAGTATACTAAGATATATTGTATTCTCTTTTCAGATACCTTGATGTATCTATAGAAGTGCTGCTGTAATCATGGGGAAGTGGGAAACAAAATTCATCAAACAATGTGCGCATTTGACGATCGTGATCAGTGTTATTTTATTAGAATACGTGTGGACGCAGGAATCTAAATCGTGGACATTCACCGTTCCAGGCATTTCATTTGTATCATTCTCTCCCATCTATTCAAGTTCACAAAATCAGCGTATTTCTTTACGTTTTCGAACGCGCAGTCATAACGGGTTAATATTCTGTCATTATTTAAAAGATTTGGATATCGAGGAATTAGAACGGATAAATTACAAAATGTGTGGTGAATTACAACAAGGAATATTTGTGTTAAATTACCGACTGATGCAGTTTCAGGAAGATGGATTAACACTAGGAAAAGGTGAGACATATTTTCCTTTTACCTTAATAATCATAAACCCATTCCCACAAATATTTAAAGACGCTTTAGACTCCCCTATATAAAAAGCTTTAGGAAAACATTGTGGACTATGATGAAATTGCTTGTTACAAGCAATTTTTCATTATCTACAATGTAACAATGTTTTCTATCTCAAAAGACAAAGATATAAAAAAAAATCATCAGCTTAAAATTGTTATCAGCAACTTCTTTGAATTTGGAGTAGTCTAAAACTTTATCTTGCGGTAATGGGTAAAAACGTTTTTTTGAAAATGATTGATATGAATAAAGCCCATAGAAAAATGCTTTCTGAATAATATTGGGGGTTGAAAAAACAGAGCTTTGCCCATTTTAACCCATTCCCTAACAACAAAATTTTAGACTGGTCTGAATTCAAAGATGTTGCCTAATGACTAATTTGAATTGATAAAGTTTTTATTTCATGGTGTCATTGTGTTGGTGCTTCACTCTGTACCTCAATTTTTATCCTATGGTTGTCAAATTATCTGAATGAGAAGTAAAACACTTTCTATAGGCTGCACAGCTTCTTAGAGTATAATAACACTATAAAATTTTAGACGGGTCCAAATTTCGAAGAAGTTGCAGACATCAGTTTCAAGTTCAAATGTGCTAGTGCTAAAAAATTGTGGGAAATGAGGAAATTGTTTATTATAAGAAGTTTCTTCATTTTCCATAATGTTTTCCCAATCTGTTTCCTTGAGGTGCATCAAAAAGCATGATTGTAATTGGTTAATTATCATAATTGAGCTTTGCATGATGTAAATTGAACCAGACCAAAAGTTGTCACTGGCACAATGGGTTGGTAGTAAGTAGGCCTTAGTACCAATGTATAATTATATGTCATTAAAATATGTCCATTGTGTAATAATGCAAAGAAAGTCTAGTTCAATAATAATGACAATTTGAAACTGTACATATTTTCAGGATTTGATAAAGACAGGGTCTCATTAACTTTCGTCTTAATCTAGGGCCGAAATTCGGTTCCATTCTCAATGGCAAAAAGTATCTTTTTTTCCCAATACATAACGAAAATTCCCATTGCACAAAATTCCAAATTTTCTTTTATTAGAAATTTAAGCTAACCAAAGATATGAAGTAGAGAAGAAAGTTTTATAAAGCCATTCTCAGAGGTGATTTGTGTATTCGAATTAATGAAATACTTATTCAAAATCTCCTTTATTTTCCTAAAATTACACTAATTGCATGAATTTTCTCACTGTTGAAAATGTAGACCTGTGAAAGGATAAAAAAATCTTGGTAACAAATTGTTCTTCTCGATCCATAGTATTTATCATTTTCTGCACAGCAAATGAAAACTATTGTCAGGAAAAGGTTTGAAGTGTCACTGAGAACACAAGCAAGACAAGACATTTTCTCATTAACACGTTGTTGCATTCTGCAGAATCACCTATGGTATTTTAGACGGATTGTTCTGACGAGAGTGCTTTTTCACTTACCGAGTAATTGAAGTCTCCTTCAAGCAGAGAAATATGTATTGCAGTTTTTTTCTTCCCAAGAAGTTTTCTTAAATTTGTGGCATAGGAATATTTGCAAAAAAATTCTTTTCGGACAGAAAATATTTTGAGAAATTAAAGGAATTATGCTTGTTTCTGCTTTTCCGATTCCACAATAGTTTCTGTCTACATTATATCACTTGGACAATTATTATTGGATATTTAGACTGACTACTCTCAAAGTGGTTTTGAATTAACCCATTCCTCCACTAGCCTTCCTTTTTACCAGAAAAACTTTGGAAAACATGGTGGAAAATGAAGAAATTGCTTGTATCAAGCGATTTCTTCATTTTCCACTATGTTTTCTATCCAAAAAAGACAAAAAAATTCAAAATTCCATCAACTTTAAATTGTCTCTTGAGATTCTCTCAATTTGGACAAGTCTAATATTTTGTTGAGTGGGAATGGGTTAAACAGTAGCGAATTGGTCCTGATAAGCCCCTATAACCCATTACAAAACAATTATGCTCATTTGGCCCTCCCCCCCCCCCCCCAGAAAAAAGTTCATTGAAACAATGTGGAAAATGAGTTTTATTGATTTCCACCCTTTAAATACAGGGGCATTCAAAACTTTATCAATTGAAATTGGTATCTGCATTTTTTTTTAAATTTGGACCAGTCTATAATTTTTTGTCATGGTAATTAAGTTTAAAGGTCAGACAGTTAAACAACAACTTTTGCTGGTTAAATTATTCACACTTCCAGTGAAAAAAAAATATGATTGAACAACCAGTATTGAGGGAATACCAATTCTGGTAAAAACTGGTTTTCCATGGTTCCATTTTTTTTTTTTACACAAGCTCAAAGAATATATTACTATTCACAAAGACCATTATGTTCGATCATTAGGACATTTTTGTCTGCAGTATGCAGAGTCACCTCGTGGTATTTCAGATAGCTTATATTTATTTGGATGATTGAAGTTTCCCAAAAGCAATTAAGAGAGTACATATTTTGTTGGTGCATTAACAATTTTAGCATTTAGTTAAATATCAAGTAGGCAAACTCTGTTTATTTCAGTTGTAGAAACAAATGTTTTAACATTAACCCTTGTCATGCTGTATAAATTACCTTACTGGATTGCTGTCAGAACAAAGGACTGAAAGCACTGATAGATCTTGTGGTTCAAAATTCAATATTTTTTTTAGAAATCAACTTCATAAACAACTCTGGCGGGAAAAGTACAAGCAGGAGGTGTAGACTAAGATCAGCCTGCACATAAGTGCAGTCTGATCTTAGTCTACACCTCCTGCCAAAACCGGAATATTCCGGGTTCAGCATGACAAGGGTTAAGAACTAATAGTAAACGACTACTCATTGCACCATGAAAAAGCAATCACTTGCCCCATCACCAGACAACAAAATTTAAGATTGGTCCAAATTCAAAGGAGTTGCAGACGAAAATTTTATAGTTGATAAAATATTGAATTTTTCAACATTTTGGGTAGAAAACAATGTGGAAAATGAAGAAATTGCTTGTAACATGCAATTTCTTCATTTTACAGAATGTTTCCCCAGTTGGTTTTCTTGAGAGGTGTCCAAAATTCACATTTATGTAAAATACAAAAATCGCATTTTTGTAAATTATAAAAATAATCAATCTATATGCAGATATAAAATATTATACCAACTTAACCCATTCTCACATAACAAATTTTAAGACTGGTCCAAATTGAAGGAAATGGCAGATGACAACTTCAAGTTCATGAAAATTCTAAAATGTCTTTGAGAGGAAACATAGCTGAAAATGAAGAAATTGCTTGTTAAACACATTATTTATAATCCTCAATGTTTTCCAAAACTTTTTTCTTGAGGGATGTTAAAAAGTAGGATAGTGTGGGAATGGGATAACTCAATGACTTTGTTATTTCAAATGTCTCATGACAGACTGCATAGGATTTAGTTACAATAATTTTTAGAGCAAATCCAAGTTCACTTTTTAAGAGCTTGTTGTAATGTTGATTGCCTTTGGAATGGAAAGAATTCTGATTATTGTCCTTTTGAAAAAATTCACTTAACCCATTCCCAAATGATAAAATTTTAGACTGGTCCAAATTGAAAGAAGTTACAGCCAACAATAAGCTAAAGAAATTCTGAATTTCTTTGTCCATTGGGATAAAAAACATAGCAGATAATGAGGAAATTAATTGTTATCCACAATCTTTTCCAGGGGCGTAGAAAAGGGGGGTTGTACGAGAATGGGATATAAAATGAGGTTCTCCCTCGAGCAACATCAACTGTTAATTATAGTGAATCAATAGAGTAGGGTCCACACAGGTTCCTGACTTATGTCAAAGTAGATGGGATTCAATAGATACACTCTTTGAGATTTGGAGGGTCTTCATGGCAGTCAACCCTTTCCTGTTTTGCAAAATTTTAGACCTGTCCAAATTCAAAGGTTTTTAGACAAAAGTTTAATGTTGATTTTATTTGAAAAATAACTATTTGCTACAAGCAATTTTTTTCTTTTTCCACAATGTTTTCTCAAATATAAAATCACAGGGATGTATCAACCAGGGATTGAACAGGAAAGGGTTAAACTGATCCTTGAGAAGCAAAAATATCCAGTAAAATGCTAAAAGAACGGAAAAGACATGCCCTTGAATGTATTAACACATTCCCACACAGTGAAATTTTAGAATGGTCCAAATTGAAAGAAGCTGCAGACGACAATTTCAAGTTGATGGAATTTTACATTTCTCTGTCTTTTTGGATAGAAAACATTGTGGATAATGAAGAAATTGCTTGTATCAAGCAACTTCTTCATTTTCCACAATGTTGTCCCAATCGTTTTTCTTAAGGGGCTTCCAAAAGTGTCATTGTGTGGGAATGGGTTGATAAAATTTATTCACGTTGCATATTTTTGGCGGTCATCTGGCATAATTAATATCCATTGATGCGTCCAGATGGGATTCTTCTTTTTCGTTTGCCCTTTATAGTTATAATGTCAAAATTCAAATGCACAATTCTTTGAAAATGATTCACCTCATAAAAAAAAATCAACAACCAAGGACTTAAAACTCTTAAAGAAACCCCAAGAAGCCCAAAAGACACCAATTAGAAAACCTAAAAATACCCCAAGAAAACAAAAGGACTTTCCAAGAAGCCCAAAAGACAACACAAAAGCCACTTGAAAATAACCAAAGAAAAGAAAGAATCAATTCAAACATTGTAGAAGCATTTGAGCTGATGTGCAAATTGTGTGGTAAAATCTTGACAATAGGCAGAAATGCAGTCATGTGTTATTGTAGTATTGTTGCGAAAAAATTGTGTTATTTTAGCAACATTGTGTGCACATTACTGTTGGTATAGTAACAAAACATTGTTTTCAGTATTTTTGTCATTGTTATGGAAAATGATAGGAACATAGCTCGGCATTGTGTAGAACAATTACAGCTACATTAAGATTAAGCCATTACAAAACACAGATTTAGACAGATTGAAAATCTGTGCCAAATAGAGTTGATATTATTGTGAGAAAACAGGAATTTTCTTATAACTAACAATTTCTTCTTGCTTCTGTGATGATTGCTTTCTTGATCTATTTTCACCTTGAAAGGTCAGAGGGGCTACTGCATAATATTGCTCTGCCAGACACCTGTAGACCCTTTCTCAAAATTGAGTGGCCTATAATTATTGCTATAGCTCTTGTTAACTTTACTTTCTTTTTCTTCTACCAATGGGTGGGTAATCGTAAACCTAAGTGGGATGAGCAGCTGGAGGCTCAGAAAGGATGTTACAGTGGAAGTACTTGTGTAAGAAATACCAGGAATCTATGGTTAGGTGCTCAAGTGGCCACAGTATGACTGAAATACAGTTAAAAGTGGCCTTAATCTCCATTCAAACAAACAACAAACTTTAATTTCTATTGATGATGTCTTCTATCAATTTACTTTGCCAATTTTGACAAAACTTTGCAGAATATTGTCCTTGAATGACAGTTTACATGCCAGTGGAACCATACAAGCCCTCTTGGGATTCTAATTCTATTGATGATATCTTATAATCAATTTCCTTGGCCAATTTTGACAAAACTTTGCAGAATATAGTCCTTGAATGACAGTTTTCAAGCCAGTGGAACCTGGTACAGGCCTTCTTGGGCTTCATATCCTATTGGTGATATCTTCTATCAATTTCCTTGGCCAATTTTGACAAAACTTTGCAGAATATAGTCATTGACTGACAGTTTTCAAGCCAGTGGAACCTGGTACAGGCCTTCTTGGGCTTCTTATTCTATTGGTGATATCTTCTAGCAATTTCCTTGGCCAATTTTGACAAAACTTTGCAGAATATTGTCCTTGAATAACAGTTTTCAAGCCAGTGGAACCTGGTACAGGCCTTCTTGGGCTTCTTATTCTATTGGTGATATTTTATATCAATTTCCTTGGCCAATTTTAGCAAAACTTTGCAGAATATAGTCCTTGACTGACAGTTTTCAAGCCAGTGGAACCTGGTACAGGCCTTCTTGGGCTTCATATCCTATTGGTGATATCTTCTATCAATTTCCTTGGCCAATTTTGACAAAACTTTGCAGAATATAGTCCTTGACTGACAGTTTTCAAGCCAGTGGAACCTGGTACAGGCCTTCTTGGGCTTCTTATTCTATTGGTGATATCTTCTAGCAATTTCCTTGGCCAATTTTGACAAAACTTTGCAGAATATTGTCCTTGAATAACAGTTTTCAAGCCAGTGGAACCTGGTACAGGCCTTCTTGGGCTTCTTATTCTATTGGTGATATTTTATATCAATTTCCTTGGCCAATTTTAGCAAAACTTTGCAGAATATAGTCCTTGACTGACAGTTTTCAAGCCAGTGGAACCTGGTACAGGCCTTCTTGGGCTTCATATCCTATTGGTGATATCTTCTATCAACTTCCTTGGCCAATTTTGACAAAACTTTGCAGAATTTAGTTCTTGAATGACAGTTTTCAAGCCAGTGGAACCTGGTACAGGCCTTCTTGGGCTTCATATTCTATTGGTGATATCTTCTATCAATTTTCTTGGCCAATTTGACCCAACTTTGCAGAATATAGTCCTTGACTGATAGTTTTCAAGCCAGTGGAACACATGCCCTCTTGGGCTTCTTATTCTATTGGTGATATCTTCTATCAATTTACTTGGCAAATTTTGACAAAACTTTGCAGAATATTGTCCTTGAAAGACAGTTTTCAAGCCAGTGGAACCTGGTACAGGCCTTCTTGGGCTTCTAAATTGTCAGTATGTTCAACAGTCTGACAAAATAAGTGATTGGATATTAAAGAACAATTAGAGTGTTTCTAATAATAAGTTAATTACACCCACAACTTGACACCATAGAGAATTTGGTCTTTTAATAGAAACTAGTAGGGGTTACAAACACAAGAAATTGGCTGTGAAAACAAATGGATGGATGATCAATGCTTTCAAGTGATATGACTTTTTAAGCAAAAAGGAATGTTGTTGTTGTGTTAGGTGTTAATATGAAGTATAAAGACATCATTATACGGTTCCTGTTGCAGGAGTGTGGAATTCCAATGCCTGACTTGTCCATCATCAGCTTTTTGACTTACAGACAAGTACATTTTGTCAAGGTCTCTTGTCTGTTATAGAGTTTAAAACCAGAGTAAATCTTAGAATGGTACAAATATATCTCAAAGAATAATTATCCTATTGTTTATATTGAAGTATTAAAGGGTAGAAAATATTATTGTTAATAAAGAAAATGATGCTGGTTTCCAGCATTTTCTTCATTAACAACATTTTATTTTTCAAAATTTATTCATGTAAAAAATCATCCCATACTTGTCCGCAGATAATTAAGTGCATATCTAACAAGGGAATATCTAACAAGAGTTTTTGATGAAGACTGAATGCAATATTGCACGGCTTTTAGAGAAATTTTAGAAGCATCAGATTCTCTTTCTCACAGAAAGGTGTAATTACAATGCCTGTGTGTAAGGGTAGATAATGGTTCGCATTCATCAAATATACTTGATTTATATGTATTGTTAATGTCTTGGATAGAAGAAGGGAAAAACAAACCTCATCAAAGTAAAAAATCCATAGAATAGAGGCATAAAAACGATGTACCATTGTAATTAAGTTGTCTTGGGATTCAAGTACACATCTCTCTCGGTCCAAAATTGATTAAAGTCAGAAACTGTAATATCCTTGATATGTGTTTCATTCAGGAAATGAAAGTTGCCAGCAAAATTTTTGTTGCATCGGGAAATTTAATTGTTTCAGAAGAAAAAATAGAATGGATTGGGGCTAACCCTTTTTTGCTGAATTTTGAATCCATGACAGATTTGCATCAGAATCAAAGGGCTGAAAGCACTGGAAGTACCAAATTATTGGCCAATTTGCATATTGAATATTTATCTTGTAACAAATTTTGGTATAAACTGATTAGCAGGTGGTATAGACTAAGATCAGACTGCACATATGTGCAGGCTAAACTTAGCCTATAACTCCTGCCAAAGCAGGAATGTTCCGGGTTCAGCATAACAGGGGTTTAGATTACAGATATGAAATTGCTGGTACTGCAAAAGTTGTATTGCAGCTTATACCAAAATACCACCTTGCATTTAACACATTCCAACTCAGTGACGCTTTCAGAAAAGGAAAAAGCTTTGGAAAACATTGTGGAAAATGAAGAAATCACTTGTTACAAGCAATTTCTTCATTATCCTCAATGTTTTCTTCCCCTAGAGTAAAAAAAAAATCCAAAGTTTCATAAACTTTAAATTGTCGTCTGCAACTCCTTTCAATTTGGACCTGTCTAAATTTTTGCCAATTGGTAATTGGTTAGACCTGGTTGACCGGCCACCTTCTGTCTCCATCTGTCTCATATTTGGGACATAACTTCCTTGCATTTATTAATGGCATTAGCTTGTTGAAAAGTCTAGGTTGTGCATCATGGTAAAGGTCACTTATCAAGGTCAATGTAATGCCAAAAATTAAGATTTTGCTGTTACATGTATTCAAATACTGTTGAAGATATATGGCTCATGTTTGGGGCATTTTGACTCCACATAAGTGGATCATTGACAGGCATAAGTAAGTCATAAAGTTTTAGGTATAATCCATCAAGGTCTTAACCCTTGTCATGCTGTATTACCTTACTGAGTTGTTGTCTAATCAAAGGACTGAAAGCACTGATAGAAATTGTTCAAAAATCAATATTTCTTTTAGAAATCAACCTCATAAACAACTCAGGAAAGAAAATTATGAGCAGGAGGTATAGACTAAGATCAGCCTGCACAAATATTCCGGGTTCAGCATGACAAGGGATAAGAAGAAGGTCACTTATCTAGGTCACATTTCCATAAAAGGCTGTTGGCAGGTATGGGTTTTAAGAAACACATTGTTTGTGATGAAATAACATAAAAAATGCTTCGAGGAAGATTTACAGTAGATTTGAAATGAATGAATGTAAATCAGTGATATAGCAGTCTTGTTTGTCAGAGCTACAGATAGAGGGCGTGATTCGTATTTAACCCTTGTCATGCTGAGCCCGGAATATTCCGGTTTTGGCAGGAGCTGAAGACTAAGATCAGACTGCACTTATGTGCAGACTGCACTTATGTGCAGACTGATCTTAGTCTACACCTCCTGCTTGTACTTTTCCTGGCAGAGTTGTTTATGAAGTTGAATTTTTAAAAGAAATATTGATTTTTGAACTACAAGTCCTATCAGTGCTTTCAGCCCTTTGATTTGACAGCAGTTCAGTATGGTAATTTATACAGCATGACAAGGGTTAAGATTTAGATATTTCACCAATACTGCCATAAACCTTATATTGTAGCTACTCATTTGAATCATCTGAGTACCCACAACATAGGGTTTCATTGAAAATAAGATTTTCAGAATGCTGTTACCCCCTCTTATCTATACCTCTGGTATGTATTACAAAGATATATTCATTGATCTGATAACAACATAGGGGTCTATAATTAGACTTACCACCCCATAGACCTTTCAATTTTATAATATTGGTCTATGAGGTGATCGGGCGTTGAATCACAGACCCCTATCTGATAAATGAGCATTGATAAAATAAGTTGCCTATGTAAGAGAGCCACTTCCAATAAGCCCCAGGAGTGGCTATCTTTTAATTAATTTTATTAAACAACATGCACACAGCCATACCCCTCAAACAACACTAGCTTTGGAAATCATTGTGGAAATATGAAGAAATTCTTCATTTCCTAACATGCTTTCTATCAAGAAAGATAAAGATCTTGTCATCTACAACTTGTTTTAATTTGGTCCAGTCTAACATTTCGTCATCTGGTAATGAGTCAAAGCTATTTTTCAAGCTTTGCACGTTTGCTCGATATACTCAAGGTGTTTAAAGGGAGGTATCGATGTTTCTGAAACCTAGATAAGAAAAATTACCAAGTGCCGAAAAATAGACTCAAACGAACATTTAATACTTTAAGTTAGGTCAGGTATGGTCTTGTTGGTTATCTAATAGACCTAAAGTGGCTTTTTCTGGTTATATCGGAAAGATTCAGCGGAATTCCAGGTTATTTTTAGATATCACGGAATTCGGCTGTCGACATCGGATGACCTCATTTGCATTTGACCCAGTCAAATGAAGGTAAAAATTTACTAGCGAAACAGCCAACGTCATAAATCATGTCACATGAAAGGACTGATCTTTACAGACCGGCTAGCGAACATTACTCCTGATGACGTAACGATGACGTTGGTTTGATGTAATTTTAACTAGATGCAAGGTTCTAACGGTTATTGGCGCCACGTGAATGCCCTATAATCTTCGTAGCTGTCTCGGATTAATCTAAAAATAGATTAATAGCCTACGTAGGCTATTAGGGAAATACCCTGCTTTTCTCTGATAAGCGATCTCATATTTATGCAAAACTACTTTTCGGCATATTGTTTTCAAATACTTTATTAGAGGAAATAAAAGTAATTAAAATCTGTGACATGAAAAAAACATCGATACCTACCTTTAATTCTTGAAAATACTAATATCTGGATAGGTAGGTTACACAGATACCCAATATATCTTGTTTTTTTGTTTTATTCATGGAAATTTTATTCAGTTTACCTAAAAACTACAAATAAATTAACCTTCAAGTGTAATGTAGCTTTTTACAAATTTTATATTCATGTAAACATTTATTACTTAATCCTGTAATTTAATATTTTATGAAGAAAGTTAATTGTGGAAAACATTATGAGAACAGTAGAAATTTCCTTATTTTGCAACAATGATTTCTACTTGTATGACACAATTTTTTTCAATTTTAGAACACTTGATATTATTGTCTACTCTTTATCTATTACCAGTCAATCCACAGCTTTTACATTGAATGTAATAAGTAATTTTTTTTTTCTTACAATCTTTCCTAACTTATTTGGCACTAACTTTCTTATTTGAGTATACTTTGAACTGTCATCTGCCTTTTAACCCTTGTCATGCTGAACCCGGAATAATCCGGTTTTGGCAGGAGGTGTAGACCAAGATCAGCCTGCACATAAGTGCAGTCTGATTTTGGTCTACACTCTCTGTTTGTACTTTTCCTGCCAGAGTTAATCATGAAATTGATTCTTAAAAGAAATATTGATTTTTGAACAACAAGTTCTATCAGTGCTTTCAGCCCTTTGATTTTACAGCAATTCGGTAAGGTAATTTATACAGCATGACTAGGGTTAATTTAATAAAATTCTTATCCTCTGGTAATGGGTTATATGAATCTTAACCCTTATCATGCTGATTTAAAAATCCAGAATTGCTTCAAAATCAAAGGACTGACAGTACTTGAAGGACCTTATAAAGGTTAATATTTCTTGTGAAAATTGATAATTCAAACAACTGTGGCTGAAAGGGGACAAGCAGGAGGTGTAGACCAAGATCAGACTGCACTTATGTGCAGGCTGATCTTTGTCTTTACCTTCTTCCAAAACAGGAATATTCCCGGCATGACAAGGGTTAAAAATATGTAATAGGACATAAGAATAATAGCCAACATTCACGAAAAGTAAGTCTGCACAATATTTTTGTCAGCCTCTTGAACACATTTCTTTACTCCTCTAATTATGTTTAATGACGGGTTGTCAAACCGTAAATGCCGAGATTCTCAGTTGTTATTGGCAGACGTCATAACAGCACTGGTTACAGAAGAATGATCACAAAAACCGAATATCAACGTAACGCTCGCATGACATGAGCTATGCCATCATGTTTGGTAGAATCATTATAGGAGGAAGAATTCTGCCGTTGCTCAAAATAAATATTTGGTTGTTGTTTCCGCTACATATATATGTCTGCTTTTATTCCCCTACAATTCACCTTCTTGAGATTCCTGGTGGTTCTGGTAATATTAACCCTTGTCATGCTGAACCAGTAATTTTCCTGTTTTAGTAGGAGGTATAGACAAAGATCAGCCTGCACATAAGTGCAGTCTGATCTTAGTCTACACCTCCTGTTAAACCCTTTCCTGTTTTGCAAAATTTTAGATCTGTCCAAATTCAAAGGTTTTGCAGATGGAAATTTAAAGTGGAATAACCATTCAGTAGGGTAGAAAATGTGTTTTGTGGAAAAAGAAGAAATTGCTTGTGACAAGCAATTTCTTCTTTTTCTAAAATGTTTTCTCAACTATAAAATCACAGGAACCTAAAAACTAGGGATTGAACAGGAAAGATTTAACCCAGAATGATTTTTGACCCTTGACCAGTGTTTCTAGTGCTTTCAGGCCTTTGATTTTAATGCAAATTCAGATAAGGATTTTATTCAGCATGACAAGGTTTAAGGTTGGAACAATGGATTGTTTCCCTCTCTGATTATTGTTTCAATTCAGTCTTAATTCTCCATGATGTATGGTAAAAACTTAATGATGATTTTTAGCTGGTTCTATAAGAGGAAAAAACAGTTACAAATTAATAGCTCAAATTTTTGTATCCACAGTAAATGGTTGTTTGAATCAGGGGTTAAATGCTGCTTTTAACAATTTTTCAGTCATATTGTGGCAAAATGGCTGAAAGCACTAAAAATACTGATTGTGGATTAATGTTTCTTTTGAAAATTAATTTTGTGAGCAATTCTGACTCAAAAAGGACAATCAAGTTGTGTAGAATATGATCAGACTGCTCATTATGTGCAGTCTAATCTTTGTCCATATAGATCCTGCCAGAACAGGAATATTAGCAATTATAGGTGTAAAAGAATAATTCTCTCACAAAAAAGTGATAATACAGAGAAGAAGCAACTATCAATTAAGAGATAATTTCTATTAATTATCCAGCAATAGAAAGCCTTGTTGATACTAATGGTTCCATTACTTAAGTAAATATGCCTCTAATTTATTGGTGCATCCTCTCGTTTGTGTCTTATTGTAGGAATTAATTGATTTAAACCATGCATTCTCACATAAATTTATTCAAAGCTTTGAACTTTTTTGTTTAAAACTACTCCCCAAATATCAAAGGACACTATTGTACCCCCTTCCCCTAGGAACTATGTTACAACAAGGGTTTTTTTGCTCTTCCTTCCCCAACCCATTAACTGATGGAAACAATTTAGACTGGAGTTGCAGTTGATAATTGATTTGCTTATGAAATTTTAGATTTTTTTAACTTAATGGGTAGAAAACATTGTGAAAAATGAAGAAATTGATTTTTACAAATTTCTTCATTTTCCACAATGTTTCCCGATTATTTTTCTTGAGAGGCATCCAAAAGCATCATTGTGTTTAAGAGTGCCACAATGGATAAGTCCATGAGTTGGCTGTCTACTACAAGGTTAACGCTTGTCATGCTGTATACAATCCTTTACGGAATTGCATTAAAATCAAAGGGCTGAGAGCACTGAAACTACTTATTGTTCAATAATCAATATTTCTTTTGAAAATTAACCCTTGTCATACTGAATAAAATCCTCTTCAGAATTGTATAAGAATCAAAGGGCTGAAAGCTCTGGTAATTCTTGTTGTTCAGTTGTCAATACTTCTTTTTAATTTCATAAACAACTCTGGTTTCAAAAGGACAGACAGGAGGTGTAGACTAAGATCAGACTGCACTTATGTGCAGTCTGATCCATGTCTATACCTCCTGCTAAAACTGGAATATTCCGGGTTTAGCATGACAAGGGGTACTGTTGTAACTTCTCTGGCAGGAATTGCACAAGCAGGAGGTATAGACCAGGCTTATGTGCAGGCTGATCTTTGTCTATACCTCCTGCCAAAACCGGAATATTCCTGGTTCATTACAAGGGTTAACTATACTGCCTTTGAGGTTGATAACCTTATTCATTTTCTGTAAATGCATAACTATTTTTCATGTTTAATGAAAAGATATTAATTGGGTTTTTTTATGTATAGATAATTAATGATGTTTTTGTTAACATCTGGAGTACATCTGTCATAGTAAGATGATTCATTCATTCATAATTATTAACCACTGAAGCCTCACCTCATTAACCCATTACCAGACAGCAAAATTTTGAACTTGTCCAAATTGAAAGGAGTCATAGATGACTATTTGAAGTTCATGAAAATTTATATTTTTTCAACTTTCTGGGTAGAAAATATTGTGTAAAATGAAGAAATTGCTTGTTACAAGCAATTTCTTCATTTTACACAATGTTTTCTTAATTATTTTTTTCTTGAGGAGCGTCCAGAAGCGTCATTGTGTGGGAATGGGGTAACTTTTTTTTTTTCAAATGGATGTACATGTATTTTTCCCACTCACTTACATAATTTTTATAGTAATTACAGTAAGATTAAGTGCAAGCTGTAATTACGACATTTTAGTTGCAAAACCAACCAAAATACTGCACATAAATGTTGGCCACTGAGTCAGAGTTCAAAGTTCACTTACAGTCTAAATGAATGATTTTATTGGTTGATTTATTCTTTGATTGATGCAGCCACTACTAGTCAGTTTGGTACAAGTCAAGCCAAATGTCTATTTTATTACACTTAACTCATTCCAACTAAATCCCTCCTTTTTATGCCCCTCGAGAAAAAAGCTTTGGAAAACATTGTGGAAAATGAAGAAATTGCTTGTATCAAGCAATTTCTTCATTATCCACAATGTTTTCTATCCAAAAAGACGAAAAAATTCAAAATTCCATCAACTTGAAATTGTCGTCTGCAGCTTCTTTCAATTTGGACCAGTCTAAAATTTTGCTGTGTTGGAATGGGTTAAGATCAAATGCATGGTGGGTAATCAAGGGGCAAAGATTACTTTGTTAAGAGGTCATAATTAAGGTCAAATATAAAAACTGACATTGCAGTATTATCTTAACCCATTCCAACACTGTGAGGCTTTTTCAGCTCCTCAAAAATAAATGGAAAGACGACATTGTGTAAAATGAGGAAATTTCTTGTATGTTTTCTATCCAGAAAGTTAAAAAGTCTAGAAATCTTTAAGTTGTCAGCTTCAACTACTTTGAATTTGGACTAGTATTAAATTTGGCTGTTCAGTAATGTGTTAACTTGGCTTTGTCTTGCTAAAGCTAAACCTGGACAGTCGGACTATCAATCTAGAGGTCCAGGGTTCGATCCCCGACGGCGGCACTCATCCTTTCCGACTATTTGTCTCTCACCAATGGGTCGATAATCATAGACCTATGTGGGATAGCAGCTGGAGGCTAGGAAAGGATGTAATGGTAGTACTGGTGTGAGAAATACCAGGATTCCATTGTTAGGTGCTCCAGCCGCCGCGATATAACTGAAAGATTGTTGAAAGCGGCGTAAAACCCCATTCAAACAAACAAACTAAACCTGGACATAACTGTTTTGATATTATCATTTGCAGTCTGGTCTTAGTCTTCACCACCTGTTTGTCTATTTTAAGCCCAAATTGTTGATGAAACCTACTATTAAGTCTTCAAGTACTTTCAGTTCTTTGATTTAAATGTAATTTGAAGGCAAAAAATTGTATTCAGCATGAGGGTGAAGTTTAATTTCACTTTACATCAAATAATTCAAACAAAATGCAATACATGTATTTGCTGGGACTTCATGTCTGGTTTGTTTATTATTTTTTGTTCACTACACTCGAGCAAGCAGCAGCTGTGCAGTGGGTATCTCTGTAAACAGATGCCATTGTTCTTTCAAGTCCCTTTCAAAAGCTGACAGTCTATTATGTTACTGCACTTGCTCACACTTGCTCACACTTTCATGATTTATTTACTAGCTTTCATTGTTTTCTACGGGGAGAATGTTTTATGACAAGAATTATGATGTGGAATGTTGGTATTAATCCTTCCAGGAAACACAAAGCAGAGCTCGGTGGTCAATAAAGATATATGTTTTGATGGATAATATCCTAGTATTTATTTTGGCATAAATACCCTAAAGAAAACTCTACTGTTGCCAATTGTTCATGTCAGTGTACATCTAATATGAATTTCCTTTTTCTTTTATGTAAGTGAAATTTATTATATCCCCCAACATCCTGAATAAGGCAAGGTATATTGGTTTCACTATGTCTGTCCATTTGTCTGTCCATCCATATACTTTTTAGCTCACCTAAGCACAAAGTGCTCTGGGTGAACTATTGTGATGGGTCATCGTCCAGCGTCTGTCTGTCCGTCTGTTCACAATTACAAAAAAGTCTTCTCCTCCTAAACTAACCATGGAACTTCACAGAAATGATCCTTAGGTCATGCTCTTTCCAAATACTTCAAAGAACTGAAATCCATGAAGACCTTTGGTTGCCATGGCAACAAAGTTAAAAAACTTAAGAAATTTTCTCCTCCCACACCATTAGTCCAAGAGCCTTGATATTTGGTATAAATCATCATCTATTGACCCTCTACCAAACATTTTCAAAGAATTACCGTATCTTGAAAATTAGCCCTTTTCTGTGCTATCCCTGATTATACATAGAAATAAAGAAGGAAATTTATAAATCTTCTACTCCCAAACCATAAGGCTTAGACTTTCGATATTTGGTATATATCATCATCTTTTGACTCTCTCCAAAAATACTTCAAAGAATTACCATATTCTGAAAATTAGCCCTTTTCTGTGCGAAATAAAGAAGGAAAACTTTAGAAAAAATTTCTTCTCCCTAAACCATAGGGCCTAGAGCTTTGATATTTTGTATAAATCATCATTTATTAATCCTTTACCAAAACACTTCTGAGAATTACCATACTCTGAGAATTAGCCCTTTTCTGTGGGATCCCTGATCTTACATAGAAATAAAGAAGGAAAACTTTTAAAAAAATTCTCCTCCCTAAATCATAGGGCCTAGAGCTTTGATATTTTGTATAAATCAACATCTATTGACCCTCTACCAAATACCTCTAAGAATTACTGTATTCTGAAAACTAGCCCTTTTCTGTGCGATTCACTAATTTTACATAGAATTTAAAAAGGAAATCTTTAAAAATCTTCTCCCAAACCATAAGGCCTAGAGCTTTGATATTTTGTATAAATCAACATCTATTGACCCTCTACTAAAACACTTTGTTGGTTTTACCATACTCTTAGAATTAGCCCTTTTCTGTGTGATCCCTGATTTTACATAGAAATAAAGAAGGAAATCTTTTAAAATCTTCTTCTCCCAAACCTCAAAGCCAAGGGCTTTAATATTTGGTTGTTATAATAGCTATTGTCCTTCTACTAAAATACTTCATAGAATTACTGTATTCTGAATATAAGCCCTTTTATGTGCAATTACAGAAAGGAATAAAGAAGGATATCATAGAAAATAGTCACCCTCTACTAATATACACTGCAACTCCTCTACAACGCTACCCGGCACAGCGCTGACTCCATTATAACGCGGGGTCCGCTTGGCTCCCAAAATTTTGGAGGGGGGGGGGGCATTTGGGTTTGCAGATTCTGAGATACGACGTTAATCCTGATTTGGCCGCGATTTTTTCATCCCGTCTTCGGCCCGTCCGAAGAAAAAGGGTTGCACATAAAAATCGATAATTAACCGAAGCCAGGTAAGTTTTTAACACCTAATGTGGACAGTCCTGGCCATTAATGCATTTGTTCAGAGGTAATTGCTTTGTTTGATTGATGACACGCATAGTTTTTGAATTTACAAAATCGGTTTGATTGTTTGGTCTTACTGTTTGACATTGGGATGATCAATGCCTTACCTCATTGATATTTTTTAAAACATTAGTGAATAGGCACGCTCCTCGGTATCCTTCTGTTACAAACCTTGAAGGTGGTGCGATTGAAATATCACACTGTTTCTCTCTCGGCGTTCTTAAATTTCGGTAGGACGTGTTCTTAAAGTAATGCGCGACCGTGAAATTAGACAAATTGACTTGAGCCTAATTTTTATTTCACTTCATAGTTTGCTGGTATCCGGAGCTCGTAGAGGATAGTGGCTTCAAGATAAAAACGCAACAATGTGCTTAGAAAACAATCAGTCGTAGTTGTGACGTTTTCGCTAAATACAGAAAATACGTGAATTTTTATTATAAATGTCACAGTATCGGAAGATTTTCATCTGAAACGGGATAGATAATATAAGTAGATTAAAATAAAATACTGTTATTTTTCCGAATTTCTTTCAATAATCCGAAAATTTAATGCCATTCTGTATGATCAAACACACGGCAAAAAGCTCGTCGACAGGTTTTGAAGTAAAGGTTTTTCGGGTACAGTTTATTTTATTCTGAGGGAGGAAAGGTGATCAAAGGCGCCGCCGCCAGATGTTCAGCTATTTATGGGAGAGTTTCCGAAGTTGACACGTGCCAGACGCATACCCCGTGTAACTCTTGCTGACCGAATTTTTTACTCTTGTCGTTATGAAACCAGACATTCCACCACCTCGGATATTTTCCGATTATTATGACCTTCATTTTTACGATTAAAAATTAGCCGCTACATGTACACTGCAACGGGTCGGTTTAAATTCCCGATTTGTAAATGACTAGGTTCAGATAGAGTTCTTTGTCGATTTTTCACACAGTGTTTCTTAAATACAATATCTAAGATCCATAAGACAGTCAGGTATAGAGTCATACAATCAAAATTCTGATGCAATAAAGAAATTTAGCTATGCAAAAGTTTATGAGACTTACGAGAAATACCTTTCATATCCCATTTGAATGATATATATGATGAACATTTTAGACTAATGCTTCTTAAAGCTATACTGAACTGGTGATAAAATATCACTTGTTTACCAACAAAAATCTTGAATATCACAACATAGGCAACTGTGTTGGCGATAGCCATTTATAATTTTATTCAGTGTTGTCAGCTGTAAAACCAATGTTTTGCCCTGCACTATGTGAGCATAGAGTCTAGACATAAGTTCGGCTTTGTCAAGTCACACATTATTGCTGTCAAATTATACTCAAAATTTGTCTCAGATTTTTTGATAGTGTTGATAAATCTGCTACAACATGCTGCTGAAATGCACACACTTCAAGCACTTGGTAGACGAAAAACCTGACGTTATGACACCTGTGTTTTCTTGCTTATTTATCCATATTCACTTGACAAAATTTAAACTGGTCCAAAATCAAAGAACTTGCAGACCACAATTTTAAGTTGGTGAAATACTAAAAATCTTTGTCTGTTCGGGGGTTGAAATCATTGTGGATAATAAAGAAATTGCTTGTAACAAGCAATTTCTTCATTATCTACAATGCTTTCCAAAGCTTTTTTTGCTCATGGGGTATAAGAAAGTTGGATTGGTAATCGGTTAAAGTAGAGACCATTGCATACAGCATATTTTTCAGAAAACTGTAGGAGGTAAAACTTTTTTGACAGGCATTTGTAATGGACCATCTGTGCAGTCTTACATCTTATTAGAAAACCGTTAATAAGTGCCCATCCCAGATATCTTTACCATATGGTTGAATAGTTGGTCAGTTACAGTTCATGACAAAATACAACATTATAATATTAATTTAGAAAACACTACTACCTTCATCAAAGAAAATAGCCTTAGGGTGTCTTCCTGCCAACTCAGGAGTCATTTAGTACAGTGACCTTAGATAACCCTGTCATGTGGTCAAACCACTGCCAACAAGGTTTTAGACCAACATCTCAAGAGTCTTGACACCTGGTGCGGTTGAAGGTTTAGGAGCCCCTGATTTAAACATTGACTATTTTTTAAAAGAATAGTTATATGAAGCTTGTTGACCTCTTCAAGGAAAAGGGGCTTTGGAAAACATGGTGGAAGATAAAGAAATTACTTGTTATCAGCAATTTCTTCATTATCCACAATGTTTTCTACACAAAAAGGGAAAGACTCTTAAAATTTCATCAACTTAAAATTTGACATCTGCAGCTCCTTTTAATTTGGACCAGTCTAAAATTTTGTCACCTGGTAATAGGTCAAGCAGTAGCCAAATTTATGATCTTGCAGAAACACTTTACTGGTGTTGTATGGCAGAATCTGTAGCATAGTGCTAAGGATGTTGTATCAATAACGAATTTTGAAAATTGACATGTTGAACCTGGGATATACCTGTTTTGGCAGGAGGTATAGACAAAGCTCAGCCTGAACATAAATGCAGTCTGATCTTTTTCTACATCTCCTGTTTCACTTACTATAACCCAGAGTTGTTCAGAAAATTAATTTTCAAAATAAATTTTGACCCTTGACTAAGTGCTTCTTGTGGTTTCAGGCCTTTGATTTTAATGAAATTCAAATAATGGTTTTATTGAGCAGGAGAGGGGTTCAACTCAGTAAATCATTGAAAGAAAGAGATTAAAGATACTACATGACGGTCAATATAATTCTGACCTGTCAAGCAGATAATGATCTTTCCGGAACTCTGTGAAACAAACATTTGAAAAAGGAATCAGATCCTGTGGAGTTTTTTTTAGCTAGCAAAGCGTCAGCTTTGATAGCTTAAGCTAACAGACAAAATTTTGATGTCTTCTCAAAGTTCAGAGTCTTCAGAAAGTTGCAGACAATAATTTCAAATTGTTGAAAATTCTGCAATATTTATCTCTCTAGGTAGAAAACATTGCGGAAAATTTTACATATTGTTTTCTAAAACTGTTTTCTTCAGGGGCATAAAAAGGAGTGGTTGTGTGGGAAATGGTTAACTCCTTGATTACTTTAGCCGCATTTCTTTATGAAAACGTTTTTCAAAGAAGATAATTGAACATAACAATGCTTTGCTAGCTTACAGTACTTTTCAGTACTTTGATTTGAAAGAAATAATCTTATAATATGTTATAAGGTGATCACTTTAAACCACTCTCCATTCAAACCATTTGCAAGGAGCAAACACTTTTGATATGATCATACTGCGCAATCTGCTCAGTCTGACTATAGTCTTTATTTTCTATATGATCCCGTTACGGATGGCATAAAGGCCATATTTTTAAAAAAGGCTGTTTTTCAAGAGAGAAAGACCTTTACCATTATAAAAGGATTTGACTTGGATAAATATGCCTGTACATTCCAGTCAGAACTTATTTGCTTCTTTTCTGAAATAAAGATTAGCTTATTTTCTTAATTCTGTCAGAATAGTCTTATGGAAAATTCACCTTGTCAACTGTGTTTAACCCATTACCAGACGGAAAATTTTAGAGTTAACCAAATTTGAAAGAAGTGTAGACAATATTTCTAATTACATGTAAAGATGAAAATAAGTATAAGATAAGTAGGAAAACATATGGAGAAAAGGAGAAACTGATTGTTTCATTGAATTTTGCCTTTTCCCACAATGTTTTCCTTAATATATTCATTTAGGAATGAAAAAGTTGCAGGATTTAGTGGTAATTGATGTTAATGCTTTCCTGTTCAATCTCTGGTTTTTACATCCCCGTGATTTCATTGTTTAGAAAACATGTAGAAAAAGTAGCAAAACCTTTGAATTTGGACAGGTCTAAATTTCCAAATTTAAAGATTTTGCATATACAGGAAAAGGTTAAAATACAAAGGATCCTCTTAGGTTTATCATCTATTTGCTAGAATTAATCCAATTAATTCAATTTTGTTTTATCTATTTTCAGCCTTGCACAACAACCAGTGGCATGATCTCGATGTACGGTTGAATTCCACCTCAGGGGAGCTCAGTGTTTCTTTAGATAAGGACAGAAGAGTTACTTCCCTTAATGCGTATACTCGTCAAAACATCACCTCATTGCTTGAATGGTCCAATTATTCATCTGCTATTTATTTTGGAGGTAGGTTATGATCCATAACATAATTCATTTTGGCCCACATAATGACACTTCTTGAAGCCGCCCAAGCAAAAAGGCTTTTGAAACAATTGTGAAAATTCACACAATGTTTGCTGCTCAGAAAGACAAAGAATTTTATAATTTCATTAACTGAAAAGTGTCGTCTGCAACTTTTTTCAATTAGGACCAGTCTAACATTTCCTTATTAGATGTCTAAAGGTCTGAAGTATGTTATGGCCCTGTCAGTCCGTCTGTTGGTCTGTCTGTTTGTTAGCAATTTTTGTTTTTGCAACTCCTCCTACTGTATCAATAGGAATGAATTGAAACTTGCTAAAATGTTTTTCTAGTTGTGCATGAGACTTTTGAAATTCAAATCGCTCTTGTTGTTCTTGAATTATCTTCCCTTGCATAGAAAAGAAAATCACTATTATTCATGTGTGCACAACTTCTACTACTATGTCAATGGGAATGAACTGAAACTTGTTACAATGTATCTATGATGTCTAGTTGTGCATAAGACTTTTGACTCTAGACATTCTTGAATTATCTGCCCTTGAATTGAATTTTTTTTTTTATATTTCATGTATGTGCAACTCCTCCTACAGTATCAGTGGAAGCGAACAGAAACTGGTTACATTGTATCACTATGATGTCTTGTTGTGTATAAGACGTTTGACATTCAAATTGCTCTTGTTATACCCCCCAAACATAGTTTTGGTAGGAGTCTGCTTGTCAGTCGGTCCGTAGGTCTGTAGCTTTTTCGTGTCGGCTCAATTTCTGGGCAACCATTGGACGGATTTGATTCAAACTTCACTGATATAATCAGTATCAAGCAGAGATGTGCATATTCCATTATGGTCCATTGATTTTTGACGGAGTTATGGCCCTAGGTGAAAAATTGTGTCCGCTCAATTTCTCAGCAACCATTGGACTGGTTTGATTCAAATTTCAAATAAAGGCTTAGTATAAGTCAGACATGTGCATATCCCATTTATTTTTGACTGATTTATGGCCCTTTGAATAAAAAGTCCATTTTTTGTTATGGCCCTTTGGCGGATAGCACTTGTATATGGACAAGCACTGATGGGGGTTATTAGTCCCCTTTGCAACATCTAGTTGTTCTTGAATTAGAATTAAAAAAGAAATCACTATATTTCATGTATGTGCAACTCCTCCTACAGTATCAATGGGAAAGAACTGAAACTGGCTACATTGTATCACTATGATGTCTAATTGTGCATGAGACCTTTGACATTTAAATCACTCTAGTTTTTCGAGAATAATCTACCCATGAATTGAAAAAAATCTTTATTTTTCATATGTGCACAACTCCTCCTACAGTATCAATTAGAAAGAACTGAAACTTGCTACAATGTATCTCTATGATGTCTAATAGTGCATAAGACCTCTGAAATTCATATCACTCCAGTCATTGTTGAATTATCTACCCATGAATTGAAATGAATCATCATATTTCTTGTGTGCCCAACTCCTCCTACAGTTTCAATCAAAAGAAGTTGTTACTTTGTATAATGAATCTGCATAATCTCTAGTGGCGCATTAAACCTTTGAAATTAAGATAACTCCAATCCTTTGTCAATTATCTGCCCCTGAATTGAAAAATTGCCCAATTTCTAGTGTAAGCAACTTTTGGAATGCTTTTAACTTGTGCCTAATGTTGATTGAAATGATTGAAATTTACTACAATGATTCTCCATAATGTGTACTTGTGCTTGAGATCTTTCAAGTGATTAATGAATTGTCTCTCCTTTGTTTAGGGAATTGCTTAATATTATTGTGACGAATCTTAGTGGTGAATAGGTCATAGGTCAATCACAACACCCATTACAAAAATTGTTATATTGTAAGGTAGAATAATCATTCTAGATACAAAAGATATTCCAAAAGTGAAAGTTCCAACCCTGCTCAGCCTGCACAATTTGTGCAGTCTAACTAGGTTGAAACTTTTTAGACTTTCGAGATTTTCCTCTTGTAAGATCAGTCACAATTGTATTCTTTTGGGTACTGCCATTTTGTTGATATCAAGTTTAATCTTATCTGTCATTAGGTCAGTTTGCAATGTCATTTTAAAGGTAGGTATCGATGTTTTTTTCATGTCACAGATTTTTATTAGTTTTATTTCCTCTCGTATACTATTTGAATACAATATGCCACAAAGGAGTTTTGCAAAAATCTGAGGTCGATTATCAGAAAAAAGCAGGGTATTTCCCTAATAGCCTACATAGGCTATTAATCTATTTTTAGATTAATCCGAGACAGTTGCGAAGATTATAGGGCATTCAGGTGGCACGAATAACGTTAGAACCTTGCATTTAGTTTAAATTACATCAAACCAACGTCATTGTTACGTCGACAGGAGTTATGTTTGCTAGCCAGTCTGTAAAGATAAGTTCAAAACTATCGTAAGCGTTATTACGAATATAATCACTTACCGTAGTTTTGCGCTTATCCTTTCACGTGACATGATTTAGGACGTTCGCTGTTTTGCTTGTAAATTTGTTACCTTCTTTTGACTTTGGGTCATATGCAAATGAGGTCATTCGATGTCGACAACCGAATTCCGTGATATCTAAAAATAACCTTGAATTTCGCTGAACCTTTCTGATATAACCACAAAAAACCATTTTATGTCTATTAGATTACCACCAAGACTATAATAACTGACCTAACTTAAAGTATTACATGTTCGTTTGAGTCTATTTTTTGGCACTTTGAAATTTTTTCTTATCTAGGTTTCAGAAACATCGATACCTCCCTTTAATCATTGAGACTTATGGTAAAATATTATATTCCATTGAAAAGCTCCTTTTGGCATATATGCACCGCTCTGCAAAGCTCTTGTTTTGGAATGGTTTAAGGGGTCACCTCATGGACAATGCCAATTTTGGTTGGAAATCTCAATCTAACCTATTCCCACATAGCAAAATTTTAGACTGGTCCAAATTGAAAGAAGTTGCAGATGACAAAACAAAGTTGTTTTATGTAAACAAATAAATGCCAAATGAAGCAGAAAACATTGTGAGAAAAGAAGAAATTGCTTAAAACAAGCAATTTCTTCTTTTCTTACGGTGTTTTCAAAATCTCTATTTCTTTGATGCTAGAAATGTGGACTTGTGTGGTAATGGGCTAACTATGCAACTTATGTTTCTTATAGGAACAGATCCAGATACATCATTCTCTGATATGTATCCACATTTCATTGGTTGTATGAGTGATATTAAGTTTGAGAACAAGTACGGGAACTTCGTGCCAATCACCGTCACCATGAAGAAGGGCGTGGTTGACGGGTGCGTAGACAAGTGCTCCAGTAATCCATGTCATCATGGAGGGACCTGCATCAACGGGTACTCGGACAGCATCTGTGATTGTTTCAGTACAGACTATCAGGGCAAGTTTTGTGCTGAATTAGGTGAGATACATTTTAACCCTTGTCATGCTGAATCAGGAATATTCCTGTGTTGGAAGGAGACATAGACAAAGATCAGCCTGCACATGTCTGATCTAAGTCTACACCTCCTATTTTTGTCTTTTAAGCCAGAGATCTGAGAAAATTTGTGTATAGAAACCTGTTATCATTATCTTGGTATTTACAATATTAATAATTGCAATACTTCAAAATAGAGTATTTTCATTGGCCCAAATCGTATCACTTTATACCTCGATAAAAGGCAGAACTATTTTCGACAAATAAGAAACAAACAAGGTCAGGGATTTCCGATATTGGGAATTCACTTCCAAGAAATACCAAACTTGTTTTGTTACTATTTATAGTCATCACCTTTTGAATTTCGATTTCCTCGAATTCCTTTATACTTCCATGGATTTTCAATAAATAGATAAGCAAATAGTGTCCTTACAACAATTATAATGTTCGTTTTAAACATGAAGATTTCGAAAAACTCACATTTATTAGCCGTAAATCCGAGATTTCGAATCGGCTTCGCCACATCAGCATGCATCGTGTCCATTTGGTAGGTTTATATTTCTTGTCTATTACAAAGCATCTATTCATAATTCTAACTGTTATCGACCCAGATATCATAATTTACAGAGTTTAAAGTTAGTATTTCCTCATAATAATTCCAAATAAATCCAAGGAATGTTCGAATTTCCATTTCAAAAACCCAAGCGACGAAATAAAATGTCCGCCGTTACAACGACTCGAGCGATAAACTGTGTCAATGTATCCATACGCCTGTCAAAGAAAAGTAACTCCGCCCACAGTTCGTTTATTTGTTTTTATTTTCATCTCTCTATCCGTTTTGGATTTGAAAATAGACGTATTGCAATTATATGGGCCGAGTGTATTTTTCACTGCGTTTATTGGAGTATAAAGTGCAATTGCCTTAGCACATGGCTTAAACATAACGCCCTACGGGCGTTATTTGCCATGTGCTAAGGCAATTGCACTTTATACTCCAATAAACGCAGTGAAAAATACACTCATCCCTATATTGACAGTTTGTGGATGATTGATCTTTATAGTGACTAACTTTACATGGTCAATAATGTTGAAAGTAAATGGACCCCTTGAGGTAAAAGCTCAAAAACATATTGTTACAGAGTATTAAGTTTTATTCTCAAAAAAATTTTAAAAATTGATAGACTAGTCTAAACATTTATTTAGAACAGAAGTGAACTGAGAACTCTGACATTTATATTCAGAAATATTTTTGGTTTGGCAACTTAAACATTGTAACTATAGTTTATTCAGCTTACAGCAGTATATTACCTAAGTTAAACTGTGTTATTGAGAGTCAGTTGGTATGACCCGCAATTCATCAACTGTGTGACCTCTCAAGCAACAAGGGAGCTCTGAGCTAAGACAATGTCAAAAATGTTAAAAATGTTTGTTACATCAAAATAAACTTGTCTGTAAAAGAGTTAAAAGATAAATTTTGAGAAAACATAATGTCAATAGAGAAATTGCTGGATCTCAGCATTGTCTTCTTTAACATGTTCTACCCTTCAATATAAACATATGATAATGAATAATTGAGATCTTTTAGATCTATTTTGTACCATTCCAAGATTTGCATGGTATTAACTTGTCCCTGGAGGGGGGCCTTTAACCCTTTATCAGGCGAAAAAAATTTTAGAAAGAATTTGTAGACGTCAATTTAAAGTCTAAGAAATTTTAGATCATTTCCACTTTCTAGGTAGAAAACATTGTGTAAAATAAAGAAATTGCTTGTTACAAGCAATTTCTTTATTTTACACAATGTTTTCCTGATTGTTCTTTTTAGGGGTGTTAAAAAGTGTCACTGTGTGGGAATGGGTTAATAATGTACTTATTCGCAAGTAGAAAAGCCCATTACCCCTGCCTTCTAATATTTGAGCTTTTCCTGCTAATATTTGAGCTTTTCTCCCAACAGGACCAACAACGGTTACATTACGAGGTTACGAATGGCTTGAGTATTTTATGTACACTGATGACGAGACCATTCTCACACAAACCACAAGATTTAGTCTTGAATTTAAGGTAAGGAAGTTTCATCTTTGGGATATTCCATCTTGACATAGTTGTAGAGGTATAAAGGATTTAACTCTGTTCACTTGTCTGTCAGTTAGTTTGATGTTAACTTTGAAATGTTTTTAGTAGAAGACCACTGGGGCTATTGTCATCGGCTTGTGTCTTTGAACCTCTGTATGTCTACATTTTTTTTTTACCTATTATCAGATAGCAAAATTTAGACTCAAGTCCTAATGGAATTTAGTTGCAGGCAACAATTAAAGTTTATTAAAGTTTAGATTTTCACAACTTTCTAGGCAGAAAACATTGTGTAAAATTAACAAATTGCTTTTTGCAAACAATTTCCTTATTTTAAAACATGTTTTCCCAATTGCTTTCTCGAGTGACATCGAATGATGTCATTGTGTGGGAATGAGCTAAAAATCCTCTCAGAAATTACTTAATGAATTTCAAGCAAATTTTACAGGAATGACACTTACATGTGGCTTAACCCATTAACAGATCGCAAAATTTTAGACCAGTCCAAATTGAAAGGTGTTGCAGACGACAATTCAAAAGTTATGAAAGTTTGGAATTTTTTCACTTTTTGGAAAAAAAAAACCCATTGTGGACAATGAAGAAATTGCTTTTAACAAGCATTTTCTTCATTATATACAATGTTTTTCAAAGCTTTTTTTCTTAGGGGCGTCTAAAATCATCATCAAGTAGGAATGGGTTAAGCAGATATTACCAATTAGAAATTTTGACCTCAAGGGAAAAAATCATATAATTGATTTGACTATATTCCATATGTAGCACATAGTGAAAACTTTGAACATCTTCTTGAAAAAAATTTGCCCAGGTTTCAACAAATCTTACAGGCATGTCTCTGTAGGGCCCTTACCCAAATGCCTGCTTTCAAGGGCAGAGTTCTTTTCCAAATATGGTATTCAGTGCAAGTTTGATAATCTTGCCCTCCATACTAGCAAACTCAGACCTGTAGAGTAATACAGAGACTCAAATGCTTCTGGTTTAATGACAAGATACCTGAATAAGAACGTAGCAGATCAGAATTTACTCAAAGCAACTTGGCCTAGACCTTCCCTTTGGAATGATTGGATTAATTGATTGTTTGAACACCTATTTCAATGTTTGAACTACATAGTTGCAACCCAGGTGCCCCTAACCCACTGGTTGAAGATATTATTCCAGTACTACCTTAACCCATTCCCACTCAAAGATGCTTTCAGACGTCCCCATTAAAAAAGCTTGGGGAAAACATTGTGGTAAATGAAGAAATTGCTTGTAACAAGCAATTTCATCATTTTCCACAATGTTTTCTACCCAAAAAATTGAAAAAATCCAAAATTTCATGATCTTTTAATTGTCGTCTGCAACTCCTTTCAATTTAGACCAGTCAAAAATTTTGCTGTGTTGGAACGGGTTAAACATTTAAGTTTAGCCTTCAGCTTCCCAGCCATACACAGTGTCTGATTGTACCAATTGGTGAGAGACAAATGAATTCGTCAAAATTGGAAAACATTTAAGCTGTGGGTGTAAAAAAATGTTTTTCAGTCAGTTGCACTTTCAGAAAGTAAATAATTCAGAAATAATCATAATATTATAGATAACCATTGACAAACTCTCTAAATACAATTTTATTTTGTATTGGCAGACAAGCCGAGGATCAGGTGTTTTATTCTACGCAGCTGGTGGAACGCCATATCATAGTCACCTGACAGCCTCGGTGCATGATGGGACCATTAAAGTATCATTTGGATTTGGTGACGAGGACATTGCAATCACCGTAGGAATGGATGTGGATAACTACAGGTACATATCTTAATGGTTGATTGGCTATAAGGATGCTTCGTAAGACAAAATCATCATTGATTTCTTGACACATAACACAGTACAAAATTTTAGACTGGACCAAATTGAAAGATTTTGCGAAGACATTTCAAATTGCATTAAAATTGGAAATTAAGTGGCAAATAGGGTAGTGGACTTTGTGAGAAAAGCAATTTCTCCTTTTTCCACAAAGTTTTCAATGACTATATTTTCTCAGAAGTAAAAAATGTAGATTTGTCTAGGTCGACACATTACCAGAGCACAAAATTGTCCACACATCAAATTTCAGAGATATTGTGGACAATATTTCAATGTGTGTTGAAGATAAAAATTACAAGTGGAAGCCTGGACTTGTTACAAGCTATTTCTACTTTCCTACATTGATTTCTAAGTGTATAATTTAGTAATCTTGTAATGGATTTAACTAACTTAAGCAACAATCATAAAACCATTGGAATCATCTGCCCTTGACTCAATAAAACAGTGTTTTTCACTGAAATGCCCCTTTAAGAGTTTGAGCATCATTGTGCAAAACTCTTGTTTTGTTATTCACCCTTTCCCATTCAATCCCTTGTTTTATGTCCCTGTGTTTTTACACTTAGGAAAACATTGTGGGAAAAGAAGAAATTACTTGTAACAAGCAATTTCTTTTCTTCCCACAATATTTTCTAACCTGTTGGTAGGTTTCTTTTCAAATTGCATCTAATTTTAATTGTTGTCTGCAACTTCTTTCAAATTGGAGCAGTCTAATATTTCAAGAAACGGGAAAGGGTTAAATCAAGTCTTAGCAAGCAATCAAAATTGGTTATCATAAGCTCACTTAGTAAAAAAAAGCCCAAGGGCAAATATGAACTGCTTAAAAGAAGTCGCTACTGCTATTATTACTGTTTCGAATTATTTGTATTTTCTTTTGTAAGGCTCCCTATATCTGGTAGGTCAATTAAACCCATTAACAAATACAAATTTTTTAGAATGGTCCATATGGAAAGAAATTGCAATGAACAAATTAAAGCATGCTGGAATTGATAAATATGTAAAAACAGGGTAGTTAACACTGTTAAAAGGAAAATTGCTTGTGACAAACAATTTTTCCTTTTCACACAATGTTTACTGCAATAAAAGACGGCAGATTTTTTAAATTTCAGCATGAATTCCTTGTCTGCAACTTCTTTCAATTTGGACCAGTCTAAAGTTTTGTTGTTTGGGAATGGATTAACTGATCAAATTACCTATTTTAGACCAGAAGTGAAATTTTGACCTTCAAGGTTGAGGTCAAACATTTTCATTGGTAGGTCACTCAGACAATGTATCACCTGTGTATTCAAGCTGCAGTTATGATTTAAGGTGTTGCCCGACAATATAGTAGCTATGATTCTGAAACTTCAGGTATAGATAGATCAGTGCACAACAACAATAACTAATGTGGTTTGTTTTTGAGTTATTGCCCTTTATTTTGGGGCCCTCTACAAAATTATAGTATGAATTGGCGTATCTTGCGACAATTTACTCCTTTTGTTGTTTTATATCCCTGATCATATTATTGCAAAGATAATTTAATTTGACATCTCGGTATCTTACCTTTTAACCCCATTACCACATGACAAAAATTTAGACTGTTCTAAAGATAATGAAGTTGCAGATGACTATTTCAAGATTATGGAATTTTAAAAAACTCTTTCTTTCTATGTGGAAAACATAGTGGATAATGGAGAAATTGCTTGTTATAAGCGATTTCTTCATTTTCCACAATGTTTTCCCAAGCTTTTTCATGAGGGGAAACAAAGGGAAAAGCATTACTATGTAGGAATGGGTTAAAAGGTTAGTTGGCCTTAGCCCAGCAACCAGTCAATATACTTATCATATATTTTCATGCAAAATTAGTTTCATTAATTTTCTCATTGTCTCACTTATTCTATGATTTTATCATTAAAGTTTTCATTGTTTTGTATTGCTTGCAATCATCTAGCCCTCATCGGTAAGATTCAGTCACTTTTATCACTTTTTGTCATCTTCTTTTTTATGTTTATTTGGTTAAATTAATCAGTGTACCCTATTTCATAACATAAAGAAGGGAAAATAATGATGTCAATTATATAAAGTTTTTGTACAGAAATTATCGTTTTAACCCTTGCAATGCTGAATAAAATACTCTTTAACTCATTCCCTCACAACAAAATTTTAGACTGGTCCAAATTAACCCTTGTCATGCTGAACCCAGAATATTCCGGTTTTGGCAGGAGGTGTAGACTAAGATCAGACTGCACTTATGTGCAGGCTGATCTTAGTCTACACCTCCTGCTTGTACTTTTCCTGCCAGAGTTGTTTATGAAGCTGATTTCTCAAAGAAATATTGACGTTTGAACAAGTTCTATCAGTGCTTTCAGCCCTTTGATTTGACAGCATTTCAGTAAGGTAATTTATACAGCATGACAAGGGTTAAAACAAGCTGCAGACTTCAATTTTAAGTTGATGGAATTTTAGGGTTTTTTTCCCTTTCTGGATAGAAAACATTGTGTAAAATGACCCCACATCCAAGCCTTGGTGATGGATGGAGGGCATTATTGGAGTAAAGCCGGAGGCTGAGCATGTAGAAACAGCATATCGTTCTAAACGTTATTCGATCAACGTGCTTTAGAGATAAATCAAGTCCACCTAGCAACAACCGGAAGTTCGGCCCATGCTTTCTCATGATTTAAAGGAAGATAAGATTGCTTAGTTGCTTAAGACAACCGGGAGGGAGCGTGTCCAGATGAATCTATAAGGTAACATGACACAATTACATTTGAGCCTGTGCGTGACATTTCCAACAATTTCGCATGTGAGTGACTCGCACACATTGAGCACCCTGGACAGCCATTCGGGACAATTAGAATATTTGCTGATTGTTTAAAGATGCTTTAGGTCAGTATCTATCTATAGAGCGCAGAGTGAAGACTCTGATCAGACTGTGCGGATGCACAGGCTGATCTGAGTCTTTACTTGGTGCACATGTGTAATGGTTGGAAATGTCACGCACGCGCTCATTTATAAATAGCAATGAAGCTAGGGTAGGGTTCCTACATGCTCAGCCTCCGGATTTACTCCAATAATGCCCTCCAACCATCAACAAGGCATGGGGGGTCATTATTTCCCGTAAAGCCTTTGGCTTTTCACATGTAGAAACAGCACGTTTAAAGAGCAACTAAACAAACTGAAAACAAAAGAAAAATGTAACTGAACTTAGATGTACTGCTTAAGAGCGAACTGAACATACCTA
This sequence comes from Fragum fragum, assembly GCA_946902895.1. Taxonomy (NCBI): domain Eukaryota; kingdom Metazoa; phylum Mollusca; class Bivalvia; order Cardiida; family Cardiidae; genus Fragum; species Fragum fragum. Next base: position 4,515,909 of record OX336367.1, read on the forward strand.
ACAAGAAATATTTGTTATGAACAAAATAAAGCAACCCTCATTTGAAAGGGCACAAACAAGTTTAATTCATGAACTCAGCACTGACTTAGCAAAACTAAGACCCTTATTAGTTAATACCTGTCTATGGTAGAACTTCTTAAAGTTCTTGTCAGAGGACCAGTCAGCTGTTGACAAGATATTATGAAGTGAACAACCCTTCTTATAAGCAGCAGAAACTGCAGCTACTCTAAAGGAGTGAGCTTTAAACAGGGATATATCAATACCAGACATCTCCAAAACACATCTGAGCCACCTAGCAATAGTGCTAGTAGATACACTCTTATAAGTTTGGTAAGATACTAGTAGCAGGTTACTTAATCTATGACATTAAGTCTATATAGAACAGGAGGGTATGATATACACACAAACACTCTTTATTGAAATGTTCAACTTTAAACACGTAAGTGTGTCCATGCCTTGAAGTTTTCAACGCCTCTGGGAAAGTAAAAGTCACATCAGCATCCTCTTTACACATGTAGTCTAGGTTTAGGTTTGCCAGAGTTTGAGCTCTAGGAGCTGAGGAAAGCGCCAGAAGGGCAACCAGCTTAAAAGTTAATCACTTTAATGTAAGCTTATCCAAGGGAAAAAGGCCAGACAAAAATTTTAAGACCACCGAAACATCCCAAGTGAACTGATATCTAGGTAAAGGAGGTTTCTGGTAAAAAATGTCCTTCATAAACCTATTTATGAGATTACAGTTTTTGCACCAGTCATTACCCAAAAAGGGTCGAGTCTGCAATAACATGGCCTTATGAGTATTAATGCAGGAATAAGATTTCCCAGTTTTAAATAAAAAGTACATAAACTGAATTACTTTAACTTCAGTTGAGTGAAAAGGATCGTCTGACCTGATACTGTTCCAAATACACCATTTTCTCAATGCGAAGTTATATTGTTTTCTGGTACCTGTACTCCAGGACTCTGTGATAATTCTTGCAACATCTTCTTGAAGGCCAGTTTTACGTAATTCTTCCCTGATACAGAAACAGCGATCATTTGAATAGTTCGATGAAGAGGGTGGTTTTGGTTGTTGTGTGGCAATGTAAGAAGGTCCTTGTGTCGAGGGAGTCTAACTGGAAAGGAAGACAAATTCTCTAAAATCAAAGGAAACCATGATTGAGATTTCCAGAAGGGAAAAACCAAAATAGCTTTTTCCACCTGATCTATCAAAATCTTATTCATAACTTTCCCAACTAAGCTAAAAGGTGGGAAAATATATGGTTTAAGATTTCTCCAGCTAAAACCAAATGCATTGTGATGCATGGCTCCAGGCTCAGGATACCATGAGACAAAATGTTGCATACGAGCATTCATTTTTGATGCAAACAGGTCAACATCAGGTTCAAAGAACTGTACACAAATTCTCTTGAAAATATCATACTTTAACATCCACTCTGTGGAGTCTGAAAAGTTCCTTGAGAAAAAATCTGCAGTATTCTCCTTACCCGGTATATAGACTGCTGAAATCATGATATTCCTTTTTAAACACCATTCCCAAACTAGTTTAGCTAAGGAATCAAGACTATAAGAGCACATACCCCCCATGTCATTAACATATGTGACTGCAGTTACATTATCACACTGAATTTGAATATGCACATTTCTGTACTCTGCATAGAAGGCTTGTAATGAATTGAATATGGCCAAAAGCTCTAGGTAATTAATGCTATTTTCAAGCTCTTGTGAGCTCCATCTACCTTGGGCAATCTTACTAGATTCTAGTTCAATTCCTCCCCACCCAGTAAAGCTAGCATCTGTTCTACACGAAAAAGCCACTTTGTCAAAACGTATCTGTTTCCCATTTTTGAGAGCTATATTGCTTTTCCACCATGAGAGGTCATTAATGCACTCTTTTGACAGGCACACCTTATTATCAAAATTATTTTCACTCCCTAGTCCTTTGACCTTCAATCTTTCCTGACACCTAAGCCAATAAAAGAAGCTAGTTCTCGTACTATAATTTGTTCTTTTGCAAGCAAGGTAGTGGCCTTTAAAACTATTTTGAGAACCTTATCTTCTAGTAGGAAAATCATAAAAGCTATAGAGTCTATCACAAAGCCAAAAAAGACAATTCTCTGAGTGGGTATAAGAACGGACTTTTTGAAATTAATACCATAACCCAAACTCTGTAATGTATCGACCATTGTACTAGTATTATGTTGACAGACATCTTTCAAACTGTTCATATTTATCGAGTCATCAATATAGTAACTGCAGCGTATGTTTTGCTGTCTGAACCACGCATAAACAGGCTTAAGAATCTTGGTGAAAACAAACGGCATATGATCCCAAAGGGTAAAACCACAAATTTTAGCAATCAGCCTTTCCATGAAAATTTAAGGTATTTCTGAAAGTCATCATGAATTGGTACAGAGAAATAGGCATCACTGAGATCAATTGAAGTAAAATAATCATCTTTCTGTATTAGGTCTAACACCACTCTAAATGTTTCCTGCTTGAAATGATCGTAATGAACAAAATGATTCAAGTAACGCAAATTGATAACAGGGCGGAACTTGCCGTTCTTTTTAGGTACAATGAATAAGGTAGAAATATATTCCCCTGGCTCATTTTGACATGGCACGACTGCCCCTTTTCTTATTAGTTCAGTGACCTCATTATCTACAATCTGCCATTGTTCACCCTGAAACGGTATCTCATTGGGTACAGTTATTTGATATGGAAGACTATCAATAGAATTTTATAACCTGAAATTGCTTCAAGTACCCAAGGATCATTAGTCAGCTGATGCCATTTCTCAATATTGAGTTTCAATTTTCCAACTGTACTATGAGTACTAGTAGGGTCATAAGAATTTTTACTTACATTCATTTGTTTTGTGATGTTGCAGTTGCTGAGGGCGACTTTTTTGGAATACGGTAGTTTTTTGAACCCCTGTTACCATAGTTGCCTCTGTTTGTTTGGTATGGCTGGTATCTCTGGCTACCATAACCAGAAGTGTTGTAGTTACTATAGTTTCCCCTTCTTTGATTGTAGCGGGAATTTCCTCTCCCACGATAGTACGAATTTCTGTTATACTGGTCTTTACCAATAGCCACAAGAGAGTCACAAGCCTTAATGTCTTTGCTAACTTCATCCCCGAATAAATTACTGGTAATGGGCATGGAAATATTACAAAGTGAGTGATACTTTTTCCTCAGTGTAGGTCTTATCATATAACGTCTCCTCACAGATACATTAAATTGAACTTGTCCCATTAACGTAATGGCATCAGCAAGAAGAACTTTAGCTTCAGGATTACTAGATATCTGTGGCTTCAATATATCTGCCACCTGGAGAATAGGTATCATGCTAGAAACAACCAAATTTTGAATTTCAGCAAAACTCCTGTCTAATGTCTGAGCTTGTTTATCCATAACTTTCCAGATTTCATTATTTACTAAGGGGCTGCAAGCTTTGTCACAGTTCTCAGGAACCTTATATTTGCTAGTAATACACTCAGTCTCGCATTGACTGGTACAAGCTAAGTTTATCATGTTGGCTAGTGATTGAGCAACGGCCTTCCCTTTGACAGGAGTCTTGAGGCGGGGCAAGTCCCATTCTGAGTCATGTTCTACAATTTCTCCTTCTTCAAAAAGAGCATTAGACATATCTGACAAAGCATTCCTCTTCCTGCTATGTTCTTCATATTGGGAATCCCCATCTGAAATGTCAGCTGAATCTACTTCAACAGTCAATCTGGGCAGACTCGATAGGGGTCTTCCAGACATTTCATGAAGACCAGAGTCATCAAAATCACCACTGTCATTGTTTTGTGGAAACTGAATGCCCAAAATAGTCCTCAAATGAGTAATGTCAGCCTCTGATGAATGAGTAAGATCGAGTCCACTTGTACCACGTGGAACTGTATGGCCACCATTAGCCGTGGGGTTCTTAGTCCCTTTTTTGCTCATTTTTTTCTTAGTCGGAACTTTCTCCTTCGGAGTGTCCTTATTCTCCTTACCTTTGTTTTTCTTAACAGTCTTTACTGTCTTCTTAGAAACCGGAGCGACTTCGTCTTCCCCATGTTCTGACTCGGGAAGTGAGCTAAATCCCGAAAACGATGCATCCGACCCGTCAACGCTAACTACTCCATCCTGGTCATTTGAGGCCATAATTAATGGATACTGCGCTAAAGAACTGGGACTGCGTCCGCAGTTAAATTCTCCAAGACAGGTCAAGCACCAGAACGTCCAAAACAAAAGTTTAAAATGAAGGAAGCGCATTTATAATTCGTTTTGCGTCTGTATAGATTGAACGCCAGAACGATTATGAGAATGCATGGGCCAAACTTCCGGTTGTTGCTTGGTGGACTTGATTTATCTTTAAAGCGCGTTGATTGAATAACGTTTAGAACGATATGCTGTTTCTACATGTGAAAGCCAAAGGCTTTACGGGAAATAATGAAAAAAAAGCATGTTACAAGCAATTTCTTCATTCTACACAATTGTTTTTCTTAAGAGGCGTCGAAAAGTGTCGTTGTGAGGGAATGGGTTAAACCTACATTAAAAATCAAAGGGGTTTAAAAGCTCAGGTAGTGCAATAAAGACACATAATGATTTTGAAATTTTATCTCAAAAACAATTTTTTCTTCAAAGGTTCAAGCAGTAGGTCTAGACAAAGATTAGACTGTACATATGTGCAGGCTGATCTTTGTCTATACCACCTGCCAAAACAGGGGTTAAGTATGACAGGGATTAACCTAGACTTAGTAGATTCAAATGCAAGCCTATGTTTTACAATGAAAAATAAGGTGAAAAAAGTAACAATTACTTGCTACAAAGTTTGTTACAAGCAATTTCTTCTTTTTTCCTCCTTATTTTCTAGCAAAAATGATGGAGGTAATTAAATTCAATCCACTTGAAATTGTTGTCTTCTCTGAATTTAGCCCAGCCTAAAAAGTTGTTGTCATGTAATAGGTGGACATGAAAAATGACGCAAGAATGTATATTTTTTTACATTGAAATATTCTACCGTCGGATTTTTTTTTAATTATCATCAAGCCCACTTGTAGTGAGGAAAGATAGTTGTACCAATGATGTTTGGCATATATGCATTAATACGCCCTTGCATGTTTGTGTTATTCATATTTGTGCCGACCTTAGGTCAAGGTCACAACTCAAGATCAAACATTAAGAATGATCTTGTCAAGATCATAAGTTCTGGATGGATATCAAAATAACTTTGCAAAACATTAATTTTTGTTCATCATTGAAGATATTGAATGAAAAAAAAAAATAAAAGAAATGTAATTATTAATAAAACTTGTTCATGACAAATTGAGCATGTACAGACGAGTATCTTATAAATTCTTGTCATGCTGAAAATAAAATCATTTTCAAAATTGCATGAATATCAAATTTTAATTTTAAAGCAATTCCAACTTAAAAGGCTTAAACAGGCGGTGAAGACCAAGATCAGACTGCACTTATGTGCAGGCTGATCTTTCTCAAAACTTCCTGCTAAAACAGGAATATTGTGGGTTCAGCATGACAGGTTAATTACATATAGTGTGAATGGTAAAGTGGTATAGGTTTTTTCATTTCTTTATCAAAATCTTTAATGTCTCTATTTTGATCAATGTAAACATATACTGAGGGAAAAAAGTTTAGCAATTTCATACGTTACAGCCAATTTCTCCAGTGTCTAGCTTTGGATTCAAACCATATTTACACATCGATCTTTTATGTGTTAGCCACAGTATTTAAAAAAATCAGCTGATTTCAAGATCATACGTGTTTGATGTACAGGGTCAAACATGGTATGGGTAGGGAAGTAAAAGTAATACAAAGATTTAATATCTTGTGCGTCCACCACTTGCGCCAATAACGGCATAACAGCTTCTCATGCTGGAAATGAGCCTACGATTAATGGCCATAGGGATACAACCCCATTCCTGACGCAGAACACATTCCAGTTCTTTAAAGTTATTAACGTCATTCCTGTCTCTTACTCTCCTACCCAGATGGTCCTAAAGGTGTTCAATCGAAGACAGATCCGGTGATTTGGCTGGCCAATCCAACACATCAACATTATTAGTCTGTAAAAGGTCCAACGTGTGCCAAGCGACATGTGGGCGGGCATTATCTTGCTGAAAAATTGTAGCAAGCCCTTGACGCAAGAACAGCAATACCACTGGCTGGACAATTTCGGTGCAGTATCGAACGGCATTTAAGTTTCCCTGAATAGCTACCAAGTCAGTCTTGCCACGGTATGATATACCACTCCAGACCATGACGCTGCCGCCTCAAAAACGGTCATGTTGAGTGACGTTGGCGGGATCCATCCTTTCGCCATCACGCCTCCTAACACGTACCCTGCCATCCGCAAACATCAAATTAAAACAGGATTCGTCTGTGAAAAGGAAATGATTCCACATTCGTCTTGGCCATCGATGGTGTACCCTTGTCCAATTCAATCTTGCATGTCTATGTGCACATGTCAAAGGAATGCCAACGTAAGGTCGACGTGTGTGTAAACATGCCGAACGAAGTCTGTTTCTTACAGTACGAGCACAGACCCGTGTTCCTGTTGCATTTCGGACCAAAACGGCTATACGAGTGCTATTGAGGAAGCGATTACGCCGTGAACACGTCACGATGTAATTGTTCTCACGTTGGGTAGTCTTACATGGCCTGCCTGAACGTGGCCTGTCTTTGATGGTTCCTAATTGACGATACTTTGTTCTAAGTCTTGAAATGGAACTTTGGCTCTCGCTAAAATGTTGAGCCACATCTTTTACCATCATACCACCAGCCAGCATACAGATGGCTACGTTCCGTTGGTCTAAGTTAAGCCCTGGGCAACGTCCTATCCGCATCCATAAGATTAGGGGCATATTGTTTTACCGTGTCTGTCTGTCTGTCTGTCCATCAGTCTGCAAAACTTAACCTGCCAACTAATAATTTTCCTACAACTTCAACACTGATTAAGTTACAATGCTAATATTTGGTATCTAGATAGGTCTCAACAAGGCGCAACTGGGGAAGGTCATTTCATCAAGTTCAAGGTCAAAATTTTAACCCTTTACCCTTTTCTAAAGAATTCCCATTTCGGGGGCATAGTGTTTCACCAACACATCTTGTTTTAAATGTTTTAATGAGTTATCTTCTTATTGATGCTAATCAATAAACTGGGATAGATATTGTGGACATGTGGACACACGTGCAGAACGTGTTTCAGCAAAATTGCGTCAGACAGCCTTTAGAAGCAAGGAAAACGTGCTCTTAATGCATAATTAGTTAGTTAGCTTTTAAAAATTGCAAACGAGACTGATTTTACAAGGTTTATACATTTACGTTGAAAAATAATGGTCGAAAAAAAATTGCTAAACTTTTTTCCCTTAGTATATATGTCTTTTATTTCTTACTGTCTTGTCTCTTTTGCTGATCTGTGTCTGTATTAAACTTTACAATGCTAAAATAAATTAACTTAGGGTTTTTTATATCCAGCCATGTAATATAGAGTTATCTCTGCAAGGACAAGGTCACAACTGAAGGTCAAGTGACAAGAAGGGGCATCCATGTCTGTGTCACATTTCCTGTTTCTTTCTTGCAATCGTCAAAATTTTGATAAAGTACTGAAGTAAAGCAACTTCAGAAATTTCCTCCATCACTGTAAGGCCTAGAAAAATCATATTTGGAATGCAGCTTTACCATTTGATTCTCTGTCATGTTTGTTAAATTATTCCCATTTGATGAGAAATGGCCTGCCTCTTAATCTTAGGTGAGTAGTACAAATTTGGGTGTTTTGGCCACTGATCATTCCGCCAGCTAAAGTACAAAATAGGACTTTTCAGACAAATCTTATTTTCAAGTTTCACCTCATCTGTGTTTGGATAAAGTCTTGCATAATTGTAAAATGTATTATACAGGCAGTTGGTACGTCAATGGGATTCCATATTAATAAAATTTGAATTTTTCATAAAAAGAAAAGAAACATTAACAAAAAGCAAGGTCATAACATGCTGTCCAAAACGCTGTGGCCAAGATGTCTATGGCCAAAATGTCAGCCTTGCCGAGTGGTACAGAGCCAACAGCCTTATTAATTTTTCCTTACTTTTCTTTCCTCCTAAGACTCTGTCTTTCTATAGAGGAGGAGATGGGATTTTAGGTAGACATACAAATTATGAGCCATGGTGTATTATATTTGTTTTGTTTTATTGATATCCTTCAACCCATTCCTTCAACATAAAGATATCTGACATCCTCGAGAAAAAAGGTTTGGAAAACATGGATAATAGAGAAATTGTTTCTTACAAGCAATTTCTTCAATATTCACAATCTCTTTTACCTCCGAGACATTAAAATTTAACATTTCATCAGCTAAAAATGGTTGTTTATAACTTCTTTGAATTTGGACTAGTCTAAAATTTTGTCGTCAGGTAATGGGTTAATATGAGAAAAGATGGTTTATTAACAATAGATGCACAATAGCAAAAATCCTTAATTTATTACGTTATAGATTTAGATTGTGATCAGTCTACTGATTTGATCTTCTTTTGTTTATTTTTCAGATACGTACCGTATGTTATTCAAGCAAGCAATATGCACTGTTACATTTTTTTTCTTTTTACATGTAATCAAAATCCCCTTTTACATGATACCCTGAGCTTTTGGCATTGTAAAGTTTATGCATTTTAATGTGTTACTCTATGTTCTTATATGTAGATGTTATTATGTTTTTAGCTTGGCTAATATCAGAAGGCTCGAAGAATTGCGATAGCCTTGATGTCCTTTTCTGTGTATCCGATTCCACTCAATCACGCTTTTTGACGCCTATCAAGACAAAAAACTTTTGGAAAACATTGTGGAAAGTGAAGAAATTGCTTGTTAAAAAACTTGTTACAAGCAATTTCTTCACTATCCACAATGTTTTCTACCCCAAAAGACAGATTTTTAATATTTCGTCAACAAATAATTGTTCTTTGAATCTGGATCAGTTTAAAATTTTGTTTTATGGGAATGGAACGATGAATCATAATGTTCGCTCATCTTGTGACTTAAACTTTTTCCTACTGCATTAAAATTCTGAGTCAAAGTCACATCTGCATTAAAATCAAAGGAATGAAGGCACTTGAAGAGAACTAGTTGATTGTCAATATTTCTTGTTAAATTTATATTCTAAACCCTTTCCCACTTGATCCTGCTGTTTTACACCTCTCAAGAAAAAAGCTTTGGAAAACTTTGTGGAAATAATGTCTATATATAATGTTTTCTACTCCTAAAGACAAATGATCAGAAAATGTCATCAACTAAAAATTGTTGTTTGCATCTTCTTAGAATTAAATGGACCAGTCAACTTTTACAATACCAGTCAACTTTGGCTGTAGGTAAATTAACCCTTGTCATGCTGATTAGAATCCTCAACAGAATGGCATTAAAATCAAAAGGCTGACAACACTGGATGGTTGAATGTCGGTCAATTTTTTATTGAACATATATATTTCAAAAACAAATCTTGATTGAAGTCGAGCAAAAATTATGTTGACTAAAGGCCCAGTCACGCAGCCGATTATGCTAGAATTACCCTCAAAATCTCTCACAGATTGGATTTGTGCGTGCTTGTGTGTCAAAAAACTGACAAGCTTTTCAGGGGTGTCGTGAGTAAACGAATCACGCATGAACTGTGCATATATCACTGACAAGTCACTGACATATCTTGCACACCAGCAAATGTGGTGCAGTATTCCACAAAAATTCAACGCTAGCTGAAACACGAATCACTATCGAGTATGTCCAAACGCTTGGTATATGTTCCATATAACAATGACTTTCGTACCATGCATGTCAATGCATGCCACATGCGTGAATCAGGGATCAAGTGCTGAACTTGCATCCTCGGAAACTTTTTCATGCATATAAAAAGCATTCTGATGCTGCAGCAGGAACACCATAATATTAAGAGTTCATAGTGACATGGATCCCATGGCAGGAATAGAATTGCAAAAGTACCCAAAATAACTGCTTTTATAAGTCAAAAATCATACAGGAGTTGTTAGTGATTCATCAGTTTTCTGTCAGTCAGTTGTCTGTGTGTGGAAATGCGTCACATATCAGTGGATATGCATCGAAATGTGTTTTCTATCAGTGATATGTCGATAATTTTTCAGTTTTGTAAGTGATTGTCAGTGAAATGCCTGTTTCATGCGGGATATAAATGCAGGGGGTTTGTGGACAGACATAGATGTGTTCTGTTTCAAACAATTTCTGATGCATAAGCACTGATGGCCAAAGCGTGTTTTGTGCATAGTATCACGTATCAGAAGCATAAACAACTCAAGCAGAATCATGAATTAGGTACACTAAAACATTGGGAAAATTTTGAACAGTTCAAAACTCAAAATCAGGCACCAACTGCCTTTGACTTACATCCACTTACAATCAACGACTGTCAATGATCGTTCCACAGATTAATTGTGCATACATCCCACACTCAGAAACAAAAATCTGTGCGTAATTTGTGTGTAATTCATGTGCTTTTGCTGTGTGACTGGGCCTGAGGATTATACGCTACACACATGACAAGGGTTAAATTTAAATTTATTATCAAGCACCAAAAGCCAAGCATCATGCATCAATTATGATGCTCGTATTATACATAGAAATTTACTGAAGAGCTTTTGTTAATTTGTATCGTAGATCTATATGTTGTCTGTCATTGTAGAATTCCAAAATATGTATAATGAATTTAAAAAAGCAAAGGCGTAAGCCGGGTTTTATTTCAAATCAAATGATGTGTGGTTATTATGCGGTTTAGCTAATCGAAGATCAAGAGAGTCTCACATATATTTTGGGTCAAGGGTTCAATTCCTAATCATGGCAAATATCCCTTCTGACAATTGTGTGCCACCAATGGATCATAAACCTGAGAGGGGTAAGCAGGTGGATGTTCAAAAAAGATGAAGTGGATACTGGTGTGAGAAATACCAGGAATCCATGGCTAGCAGCTTCAGTTCCAATGATAGGACAAATGATGTAACTTTTAGAAATGGTGTTAAATCCTATTCAAACAAACAAATAACCTATATTTTAAAAAAGTCTCTAAAGCTTGATGATTAGGCCATCTTTCATAGGAAGGTGGTTGAGATTTTCAATTTACCAACGATATACTTGGAATTGGATTTATTTTGTAATTATTTGACTGAAAATACTCTTTAACCCATTCCCACAGAGTAAAATTTTAGACTGGTCCAAATTGAAAGAAGTTGCAGATGACGATTTTAAGTTTATGAAATTTTAGATTTGTTCAAATTTCTCTATAAAACACATTGTGTAAAATGAAGAAATTGCTTGTCACTTTGTCACAAGCAATTTCTTCATTTTACACAATGTTTTTCCACTTGTTTTTCTTGAGGTGCATCCAAAAGCATCACTGTGTGGGAATGGGTTAATACAGTTTTAACAACACTATGTGTGTTAAATTTAAGAAAGATTTGGCTTTCTTGAATTTGTCATTTCTCTCTTAGCTAAAATTAGTATACACCCACACCCTCTAATTTGAATAAACAGTTAAGGTTTTGTAGGCTGATACATGCACAAAGAGATTTCATATTGATTTCAGTTGAATTTTAACAGTTTTTGTTGTGTTCAAAATATAAAACAAAGTTCTACCTTTTGGGTACAGGATAGGTAGTTAAATAAAATGTATTAGCCAAATAACGCAAGCTGTACATTTCAAAGCCATGAATAAGTGGACTTCTTTTGACATAAGGACTTGTACAGTAGGGAACATCAATAATATCATAATCCTTTCAATCACAATCCAGACAATCAAGATCAATCACCATTCACTGTTCAATACGGAAGCAGTCAATCAATCCTTAAATGAAAGTGTTCAATCAACAACTCGCAATCATTCCCATAAATAAAATTGCAAAATGACCATATTATTTTCGGCATTTGGTGATTCAAATAAATAATGATATTTTCGTTTCAGTTGACTCCCGATGTTGTAGTGATTGAATAAAACAATATTACTTGAACGGTCGAGTCTTGCCTATCAAGGGTTCAATCCATTCAGAATGGAAAAGCAATCAGCATTCAATCAAAATCATTCAGTTATGAAAGTGTAATGTTCATTGTCCAATTGCATTCCAATCTAATTGTCAAATTCACGATGTTCCGCACTGCACTAAGCCATTAATTGTATTGCTTCATTGATGTTTGCGTGATCTAGAAAATGTTTGCAGCTGTTATTTACATAAATCAAGAAAGTTTATATTTAGAACTTCTAGCTTTAGTTTTATTATCCTGTAAAAAATAAAATGCTCTTACGATAATACTTAATACTGCTTTTGTGTATCAACTTGTATTATTCATTTACAAAGAGGTGGAATAATTTTTATAGGTTATTTTTTGAAAATTTTCAAAAGTAGATGGCAGAATGTAACCAAATTTCATAGATATAATCCTTAAGTCATCCTTCTGCAAAATACACTGCAGCTCCACTATAACGCTGTTGGTGGGGTCCAAGAAATGAAACAGCGGAAGAAGTGGAGTTATTATGGTATAACGCTGTCCCCCCCCCCCCCCTCCCGCCGTAACTGATATTTTCAACCGTCGGAATCGGAACTAAACACCCACTAATTCGTGATAAAATTCCTGTAACAAGTTTAATTCTATACAAGTTACTAGTCGGGAAATGAAAAACAACAACTGTAGTTACGATATTTTAGCAGAAACCGACGAAATTCAGCGTGCAGAGAATTAATTTCTACCCTTACATTCCCGGTCTATCAGGGTTGAATAATCTGAAATTTCTACGGATCTATAAATTGAGGTTCTCTTTCTCCCAATATTAAGAAGCTAGAACTTTTACCCGAGACAGATTTTATTATTATGATAGTCGTCGGCATTAATCTAATTGAATTTAGTTTTACACGGACGTAAATATTTCCATCCTTAGACAAAAGCGATAAAATCTAAGTATTCCGCATAGCGACGTCTCCTTGGAGACAGACGAGTTGTTGAACACCTGGGATTACTGAAGCGTTGAGAAAATGTCACGTGGATCGACCTTCGAACCTCTTTCGCGGTAATGGACTTGGTCTAATTTTTTTACCATTGTTAAAAATACGGTAACAATAAACCGACAAAAACTCTATCGGAACCTAGTCATTTACGAATCGGGAATTAAACCGAGCAGTTGCACGTATACAAAACTGGATTGAACTTTGTAGCGGCTAACTTTAAATCGTAAAAATGAAGGAAATAATAATCGAAAAATATCTGAGATGGCGGAATGTCTGGTTTCATAATGACAAGAGTAAAAAATTCGGTCAGCAAGAATTTTCACGGGGTACGCGTCTGGCACGTGTCAACTCCGGAAACTCTCCCATAAATAGCTGAACATCTGGCGGCGGCACCTTTGATCACCTTTCCTCCCTAAGAATAAAATAAACTGTACCCAAAAAATCTTGACTTCAAATTTGTCGACGAGCTTTATGCCGTGTGGTTGATCATACAGAATGGCATTAAATTTTCGGATTATTGAAAGAAATGCGGAAAAATAACGGTATTTTATTTTCATCTAGTTATATTATCTATCCCGTTTCGGATGAGAGTCTTCCGATATTGTGACATTTACAAGTCAAATTCACGTATTTTCTGTAATTAGCGAAAACGTCGCAACTACGACTGATTGTTTTCAAAGCACATTGTTGCGTTTTTATCTTGAAGCCACTATCCTCTACGAGCTCCAGATACCAGCAAACTATGAAGTGAATAAATAGTAGGCTCAAGTCCATTTGTCTAATTTCACGCTCGAGCATTACTCTAAGAACACGACCTACCGGGGACTGAAGAAAATTAAGAACGCCGAGAGTGAAACAGTCTGATATTTTAATCGCACCACCTTCAAGGTTTGTAACTGAAGGATACCGAGGTGCGTGCCTATTCTCTATTGATTTAAAAAATATAAAAGACCTAAGGCATTGATCATCTCAATGTCAAACAGTTAGACCAAACAATCAAACTGATTTTGTAAATTGGAACACTACGCGTGTCATCAATCAAAAAAAGCAATTACCCCTGAAGTAATGCATTAATGACCAGGACCGTCCACGTAAGGTGTTAAAAACCTACCTGGCTTCGGGTAATTATCAATTTTTATGTGCAACCCTTTTCTTCGAGTGGGCCGAAGACGGGATGAAAAAATCGCGGCCAAATCAGCATAAACATCGTATCTCAGCATCTGCAACCTGAAATGCCCCCCCCCCTCCAAAATTTTGGGAGCCAAGCGGACCCCGCGTTTTAATGGAGTCAGCGCTGTGCCCGGTAGCGTTATAGAGGAGTTGCAGGGTACTACAATAAATAGAATTGTGGTCAGAATACTGTAAAAAAGTAGGTCACTAGGTAAAATCTTGTTTTGCGCAATCATCATCAAAATTGTTCAGAATGTTATCTTTATGATATCTAGGTTATGTATAAAATTTGTCATTGTATTAACCCATTCCAACTCAAGCCCTCCTTTTTACGCCCCACAAGAAAAAAGCTTTGGAAAACAATGTGGACAATGAAGAAATTGCTTGTAACAAGCAATTTCTTCATTATCCACAATGTTTTCTATCCTAAAAGACTAAAAAAAAATAAATTCCATCGATTTGAAATTGTCGTCTGCAGCTTGTTTCAATTTGGACCGGTCTAAAATTTTCTTGTGTTGGAATGGGTTAAGAATAAAAGGTCACTAGGGCAAATTTAACCAAAACCTTGTTTTTTGTCTTGAAGTATTGTCAAAATTATACAGAATATTTATCTGGATGATATCAAGGTCAGGTAAAGAAATGGGAAAGTCTCTTGCTCAAACCTCTAAGAAAAGTCTTTTATTTGTTCTGGATGTCACACAGTTTTTGCTTAGTCTCAAAAGAAGGAAATCTTAAGATTTTTTTTTCCGATACAAGAGGGCATTGAGCATTGATATTTGTATGTAGCATTTTTACCAATTTTTCCATGTGACCTTTAGATGAGCGATACAGGACCATCATGGTCAGCTTGTTCATTTTGTCATTGTCTTATCGGATTTTATTTTGTGACAGTTTCGATTAGTAAAGCAACGCTTTATAAGGTCTTGACAAGAATGAATATTTTGATTGAATATAAAGTCCATTTTGATTTGGGAACTTTTATTTTGTTTCGAAGAGGGCTATTTTATGCCGATCACTTCATGAAAGTTGTCTTCTAATTAACCCATTATCAGATGGCAAAATTTTAGAATTATGAGTTTAAGATTTTTCAACTTCCTGGGTAGAAAAAATTGTGTAACATGAAGATATTGCTTGTTTCTAGCTATTTCTTCATTTTACACAATGTTTGCCGAATAGCTCTTCTCCAGGGGTGTCTAAATTGTCATTGGTTAACCCTTTCCTGTACAAGCTTGTAACCAGTAATTCATCTTTTCACGCAATATTGTCTATCCTGTATTTTGGTTACTTTTCGAAATTGCACTCATTTTTCATTGTTGTCTGCAACTTCTTCAAATTTGACATGGCTAAATTTTTGAAAAAAACGGAAAAGGTTAAGATTGTTGTATGATTCTGTATTTGTAGATGGCACAACTTGACAATTCTCCATGACAACCACACGGTTTTTGTATATCTTGACGGTGGCGTTGAACACAGACATATCCTTGGAAACATACATCATTTAGGACTACATCCTCGAGTTTTTATTGGCGGTGGAAATAACTTTGTCATCACTAGAGGTAATCAATCGACCAATCATGACTGTCAATCAAAGAAAACAAAGGCCAATCAAATTGTTTATTTTGACTGAAAGTGAAATTCAAACTCCGACATTGGCCAACACTTTTATTTCAACCATTTTATTTTTTTGTTCGATGAGTACAAAATAACGCCGTTGAATATTGAAGCAGGACTCTCTGTCGGTGTCAGTAATTGTCGCCAGCTAAGTCAGAAGTTGGGACCAGTGATTTGGCTATTGATTTTATACATTGATGCTATAGAGCTACTAAATATTAGAGTTGTAATGTTAAAGCTGGATAAATTCCCTCTGACAACAGTATATAGGGGATAAACATTTGTTTCAGTATAAGATCGATTCATTTTTTATTTCGTGAACATCAAAAGCTTTATTTTCACGAATAAAACTTTTGTTGTTCACGAAATGAAATAACGATCTTACTCGAAAAACAAACGATTGTTCTATTTCTTTAAATGCAAAAAATAGACATAATGCGAAAATTATATGACAAATTTTCTTAAAGCGCGTCATTTGCATGTGACTGCTATGCAACGCTTATTAGACAATGTCACTTATTTGGCTCTGCTTAGATAACGTCAGATAGGGTGAAATGAACGAAAGCGGGGCATAAGTTTTTGATAATTTCACAGGATAAGCGATGAGTTTATCAAATGATAATCTACCGTTATTTCTCCTCCTGAAAGCATTAAAGAAAATCTTTTAACCCTTTTCTGCTCAGTAAAATCCTTTTCAGAACTGCATTGAAATGTAAGGGCTGAAAACACTCTTGAAGTTTTTTTTGTTGGTCATTATTCTTTCCTGAAAATATTTCTGTAAAAACTCTTGCCTGGCAATGGAAAATATGGCATGTCTTAAATAGAATAAGTATAACTAGAAGCAGGCAGTTTTTCATCAACTAGATAGGTTGGGTTTATAGTCTGTTTTTCAACCAACTTTACACATCAACAACCCCCCCATCCCACCAAATCTGGATCCTCCTATCCAAAGGTCCATGTCTTACCACTAGACCATCTAAAAGAATGTACTTAAAGCTTCAACTAAAGGCCTTTTAAGACCTTGTAATTCATCATTATATTTTGCTGTCAACAACACATTTAGTGCTCACTATGACAAATTGGTTGAAATAAGTTGGTGTAATTTTCTACGTCATGAGTAGATGTACAATTTGAAACAAATTATCAGATATGTCACAGTCAAGGTCAAATATTCAAATTGAGCTTGTCAGGAAAATATCTCCTTCATTTCTAGATGAATTCCAAAATAATATGGAACAATTATTCTCCATCATGAGTAGATGTACCATTTGAATTACATTTTCTAATAGCTATAAGGTCAAGGTTACAGCTCAAGGTAAAATAAAAGGTCTGCTCAAAATGTTGTTCCCGTAGGACTTTCTAGTAAGAAGTTTTTGTCCTAACCCTTTCCTGTATGATCCCTGATTTTTACGTCTCTGTGATATCATACATGAGAATAATTGTGGAAAAGAAGAAATTACTAATAACAAGCAATTTATTCTTTTTCCACAATTTATTCTATCACATAGTATGGCTACTTTTTGCATTGTACTTAACTGTCTAATGTCAACTGCTACCCCTTTGAATTTAGACAAGTCTAAAATTTTGAATAACAGTAAAGGGTTAAAGGAATGACAAAAAGAATTTTGAAGTAAAGAAAACTGTATGTTATACTTGGTTAACTATTTTGTCATTTGTCTTCCATTACAGGTTTACAAGTCACACAAAATTTTGTTGGATGCATAAAAAATGTCTACATCAACGAAATGTCTGTGTTGTATGAGCTAGCCAATCAAAATCCAGCAGTGCGATATCATGGAGGCGGGTCATCTGTCCCAGAATACATCTGTGAGGAAGTCGTCAACATTCCACTCTCCTTTCCTTCTTCACGTGCCAAGATCATGATAGATCCAACAACAGAAATGAAAGAATATTTTGAAATTGAGTTTGATTTTAAGACAGTGAGAAACGATGGTGTACTTCTATATGTTGGCTTAATGGAAGTGGACACTTTTGAATTCAATTTTGGATATTTTGAGGTAAGGCGCTAGCTGAGATCATCAATCCTGTATCTAAATACAGTACGGAACATCGTTAATTTGACAATCATTTCAATCACATTCTGGGCAATCGTTTTCAATCAGGGTTCAGCGTTCAATCAGATAACAATTGTGGTTTCAAATCTGCGATCAATCAATCCTTAAACGATAGCGTTCAATCAACAGCGTTCAATCATTCCGATAATTTACATAGCCATATGAGATTTGGTGATAAATATTTTCGTTAAAATTAAATTCAGTAATTCGAATAATAAAAATAATGATTTTATTTTTGTTTAAGGATGATTTCCGACATTGTAGGGATTGAAAGAAATTTTGCAATGATTGAGCGATCGCATCTAAACAAGAATGCGTTCAATCCGCTCAGAGTGAAAAAGTGATCAGGGTTCAATCACTATCATTCAATCATGATCGTGTACCGTATAGCATTCAATCCGGTTACAATCAGATTGTCAAATTAACAATGTTCTGTACTGTATCAATTTGATCAATGTTTGTTCTATGTTGTCAGTAACTAAAGCTTTGCAAACTATTTGAATAATTGAAACTTTGCAGAGACATTACTTTGATGGAGGCATTATATAGTTTAACCAATTACTGCACAATCCAGCATTTTACATGCTAAGAATATGAAGTTTTAGAAAGCTTAGTTCGAAAAGGAAATATAGCTGGTTACAAGAAATTTCTTCTTTTTATGCCCGACGTTACTATGAAAGATCAGGGGCATATTGTTTTATTGTTGTCCGTCTGTCTGTCTGTCATTGAGTCTGTTGGTCTGTCTGTCTGCAAAACTTAACCAAAAAACTTAATGTTGCCAATTACTATCAGCCTATTCAAGATACAATGCTCATATTTGGTATGATTATAATTCTCCATAATACACATCTCCTCATGTCAAGGTCAAGTGATAAGATCAAGGTCACATACCAAGGTCAAATGCCAAAAAAAAAATTCTCATGTATGGCCGGGGCATTGTGTTTCACAAACACATCTTTGTTTCACATTTTTCCCCTCATCTATTTAATTCTTTAATTTATACCAGCTATGAAATTTCTTTAACCCATTCCAACACAATGACGCTTTTAAATGCCCCTCAATATAAAAGCTGTGGAAAACATTGTGGAAAATGAAGAAATTGCTTGTGACAAGCAATGACAAGCAATTTCTTCATTATCCACTATATTTTCTATCCAAAAAGATGATACAACTCAAAATTCAATAAACTTAAAATTGTCGTCTGCAACTTCTTTCAATTTGGACCAGTCTAAATTCTGTGGTAATAGGTTAAACTTGGTCAAAAAATTTGTTGTTTGGTGATATGCTATTTGACCAATTACTGACCCAACACAGTTACTTCATTCCTCCCACAATGGACAGGAAGTTCTGCTTTGATTTTAAATGGCAGCCAATGTCAGAGTTCAAAGCTCATTTCCAGACTGAATTATTTGATTGGTCGATTGATTCCTGAATTTGACAGCTGCCATTAACTTCCTTTAAGGAGCTATTTTTCATAATGCTGCATGGATCTGAATTACCTACACCATAGTTTGTTAATGAGCTTTCTTAGTCAATGTTCCTTGTTCCTTGTATTACATGACTACTAAATAGATGAATATTTGAGATACTAATTTTAAAGGTATGGATAAAAGACAGACAACCTTATCTAGAGTTTGTACCTGCCACACTACATCAAGATAGGACACAGAATTTAACCATATCTGCAACAGTGAACAATAATTTATGGAACACCATGCATTTGTCTTTCAATGACAGGTAGGTGTCTTTTTTTAACCCTTTCCTGGTTAATCCGTAGGCTTTACGTCCCTGAGTTTTTATACTTGAGAAAATATTGTGGGATAAGAAGAAATTGCTTGTAACAAGCAATTTCTTCTTATCCCACAATATTTTCTACCATATAGGGTTGGTTACTTTTCAAATTGCGCTCTGTTTTAACTGTCGTTCTTTGAAATTGGACAGGTCTAAAATGTTGAAAAACAGGAAAGGGTTAAGCCCTGTCATGAAAAGGTACTGGGCATAAAAAGCTTCTGTCTATGTCTTTGTGTGGGTGCGTGTGTTTGTGAGTGTGTCCAGTTCTTGGCCAGAGCGATCTTCTATATGAACCCATTCCCACAAAATGGCGCCCCTCAATAAAAAATAAAAAGAAAACAGTTGGGAAAACATTGAGTAAAATGAAGATATTGCTTGCAGCAAGCAATGTCTTCATTTTTCACAATTTTTTCTACAAAATTGAAAAAAATCTAAAATTTCATAAACTTTAATTTGTTGTCCACAACTCCTTCCAATTTAGATTACTTAAAATTTTGTTGTTTGGTAATGGGAAATGGATAAATTTTATAATAACTTTGCTCAATTATTTCCCTTGAAGACTTCTTAGTAAGTGTCATACATTAGGGTAGTGTTTGATATTCCCAAGTTCAAGGTCACAACTGAAGGTCTTATGACAAGCAATGGCATCCATGTCTGAGAAACATTTCTAGTCTTTCATGGGTTATCCCATTCCCATACACTCTTGCTTTATCCTCAAAAGCTTGGGGAAACATTGTTACAAACAACTCCTTCATTTTTATGCCCCAACAACTTAATGTGGGGGGTGGGCATATAGATTTGCCTTTGTCCGTCCGTCCATACATATCTCTGAAAGTATTATAGCTATCAACTTGAAACTTCATAGATGGTGAACTTCATTGAGGAGAAGTGCAGTGCACAAGAACCACAACTCTTGCTTGAATAATTTTGGAGTTATTGCCCTTTGTTATTTTAAAGACTAACATTTTGTACGGGGTAAGACTTACATTTTGTCTGGGGCATATCTCTGAAAGTATAATAGCTATCAACTTGAATCTTCATAGGTGGATAGACCTCATTGAGGAGAAGTGCAGTGCACAAGAACCATAACTCTTGCTTGCATAATTTTGGAGTTATTGCCCTTTGTTATTTTAAAGACTTACATTTTGTCAAGAGCATATCTCTGAAAGTATAATAGCTATCAACTTGAAACTTCATAGATGGATAGACCTCATTGAGGAGAAGTGCAGTGCACAAGAACCACAACTCTTGCTTGCATAATTTTGGAGTTATTGCCTTTTGTTATTTTAAAGACTTACATTTTGTCCGGAGCATATCTCTGAAAGTATAATAGCTATTAACTTGAAACTTCATAGGTGGATAGACCTAATTGAGGAGAAGTGCAGTGCACAAGAACTCCAACTCTTGCTTGCATAAATTTGGAGTTATTGCCCTTTGCCATTATCAAAGCTACCGGTAGGGCATCTGTGTCCTGTGGACAAAGCTCTTGTTTACAACTGTTTTTATGGTGGAAAGATTTTTCCCAATTTCCCCAACTTGAAATTGTTTTCTTCATCTTCAGACCTGTCTGAAATATTGTTGTCATTCCCAAATGACCCTGCTTTTTTACGCCCCTTAACCCATTACTAGACGGCAAATTTTTAGACTGGTCCAAATTGAAAGTAGTTGCAGATGACAATTTAAAGTTTATGAAATTTTAGATTTTTCGACTTTTTTGTTATAAAACATTGTGTAAATGAAGAAATTGCTTGTTACAAGCAATTTCTTCATTTTACATGATGTTTTCCAAATTGGTTTTTCTTGGGGGGCGTCCAAAAGCGTCACTGAGTGGGAATGGGTTAAAGAAAGAAGCTTTAGAAAACGTTGTAGAAAATTAAGAAATTGATTGTCACAAGCAATTACTTCATTATCCACAATGTTTCCTACCAAAAGGGACAAAGATTTTTAAAATTACATTAACTTTAAATTGTAGTCTGCCAAATATTTCAATTTAGACCAGTCTAAACTTTTGTTCTGGTAATGGGTTTACAGGTAACCAATAGTTTGTTTGTAGCTGTAGATTTTTGTAAGGAAAAATTTGATGGAATGGTCAACCTATATTATTGGTTTTAACAATGGCTTAACCCGTTACCAGACGACAAAATTTTAGAATACATTACTTATTTTTTCATAGTTAAAGATTTCTTCGGTATATTCTTCAGCCAAGCCAGATTAAAAGTGAATGGGATATCAGTGGCCACAGAACCTGTTGACCAAACCTTGAAAATCAACAATAAAATTGTCTTAGGATATGGATTCAACATCAAATCTTACAAAGGTATTTATTTATGAGTTTGAGATTTTACTCTAAGAATTGGTGCCACATTTATATGAAGCTAAATTGAACAACCATCTTTGAAAATGGTGTTGTTGTGTTGTTATCAAATGGGTTGACATATTCCGATAGCAAGACTCAGGTCTTTACGTCAACTTTGAGATTAGACAGCATGGAATGGTCCTATTAATGCATCTATATGAAATATTGTTTATTTTAACACTTGTCATGCTAACCCGGAAAATTCCTGCTTTAGCAGGAGATATAGACAAAGATCAGCCTGCACATATGTGCAGTCTGATCTTAGTTTACACCACCTGCTTGATTCTTTTAAACCAGAATTGTTTATAATATAAATTTTTCAAAGAAATTTTAACCTACAATTGGTACTTCCAGCCCTTTGGTTTTAAAGAAAATCTGTGTAGGATTTATAGCTCAGCATGACAAGGATTAACAATTTTCTGTTATTGAATATCTCGTTAACCCTTCTCATGCTGAACCCGGAATATTCCGGTTTTGGCAGGAGGTGCAGGCCAAGATCAGCCTGCACATAAGTGCAGTCTGATCTTAGTCTACATCTCCTGCCTGTACTTTTCTTGTCAGAGTTGTTTATGAAATTGATTTCTAAAAGAAATATTGATTTTTGAACATGTTATACCAGTGCTTTCAGCCCTTTGATTTTACAGAAATGGAGTAAGGTATTTTATACAGCATGACAAGGATTAATATACACTTCAGATTCCGATGGTTTTGTTGGTTGTATTAGGAATTTGAAAATTCAAAGTGAAATTTTGGATGCCCTTGATCTCATGGAGACAGACCTGGTTTATGACATCATCATTGATGGATGTAATATCACAAACTATTGCCATGACAACAGGATGTGTCAACATGGAGGAAGATGCTTGTCTGAATGGAAGGGTGTCACATGTGATTGTAGCAATACTTTCTATACAGGGAACGCTTGCCATTTTCGTGAGTATAAAACGGTACTGTATTTAACTGAAAGAAAAGTTTACTTTGCTAAAAGGTTAATTTTATTCTAGACATTCTGAATTGAGGTTTCTTTATGAACAACAATTTTTTAGGCAAATTTTTTAGGCGAATTTTTTCAAGGATTTAGCAACTGTCAATCATTAACCCATTCTCACACAAATATGACACCCTTCTTTGGAAAACATCTTAGAACAAGCAATTTCCTCATCATCCACAATGTTTTCTACCCCATGACACAAAGATTTTTAGAATTTCATGAACTAAAATTTATCATCTGCAATTTGTTTCAAATTGGACCAATCTAAAATTTTGTTGTGCAATAATGGGTTAAATTGATTGACCAATCATATTATTCATTGATACCAGAAGAGAACTTTCAACTTCAACATATATGTTCAGTATTTTTGTTGGTTTAGTTACTTAAACATTGTAACTACAGCTTAGTATGACATTTACCTCACCAACCAACAATTTGCCTTTTATTAGATGTCCGATACTACATACCGTATTTATTCGAAAAATCTCACGGGCGATTATTAGAATAGTGACCATCAGCAAAGTAGGGGGTGGGCCATTATTAGAGTTTTTTTGGTACGGAGGTAGGCGATTAGAGAGGTGTGTGGTATGAAAGATGACCGGTGAATACATATAGTACAAAAATCATAATGACATTTTATTTAGGATGTATTAACGACTTTTTAAAAGCCAACGGTATATTTAGTTCTGCATTTGCATCGGAAATTAAACAGCTAAAAGTTTGGAAATCCCACAACACTGCATCATAGTCACAATGAATTTTAAAATGTCTAATAATTTGACCCTCGCAACTTGACATTGCGTATCATCGTTATTCCTGTATTTGTAGGACAATAAAGATGTACCTGTTTAAAGTATAATCCATTTTTGAAAGACCTGAAAAAATTCGACGTAAAGCTAAGACTTGTACCCCTGTCGTCTTAGTCCCGGTTTTGTTTAATGCATTTAATCAAAACGGAAACAAAAATCAAGGTTTGGTCCATTACGACGAATTAGTTATGGTAGGGTCGTGTAATAATCTTAACGCATGAGTTATCATGCCAGGTGTTCAACGCGACAATGTAGAGACGCGTTGGTCACCAAGGAGATATGGCCGCGCTGGAACTTTCCCGACTCTTTTCATTTCCTTTATTATTGAAAATAGCAATCTCATTTCAATTAAATAAAATTACAATAATAAGTGTTTTGTTATGGATATTTAAATCATTTACTTATATTCTAGCGTTTCACCGAATATAACCGGATATTTAAACGTATAAGCGTTGAAAAATTTGATATACATCCTGTCCACGGCCCTAGACAGGGACGTCCACGGTAAAGGTCTTTCTCTTTCGTGTCTTTTTTTCTTTTACCCGTATCTCCTTATCCTAACTGATCGGATTTAATATAAATGATTTCTTGGCTCATTACTGAGGTAATTTTTTGAGAATTGTCAAGACTAGAAATAAGTTGATGCTTGCAAATGATTTCATTGTTATTGGTAGTTCTCGGTAGTTTTTACCTAAAAACGTAGACTCTTTGGATTCAGCCATTTAATATTGGATAATAAACATTAAACTTTTTTCAATATTGATATGTTTATTTCAATTTAAAATAACAGTCCATCTAAGAATTTCACGCCCGCAGACACCGAGACAATGGGAGCCTCATAACAAAGTTTAAAATCACTCCTATGTCAAGATGATACGGAAATAGATTGTTTTAATTTTTTTTAGATCAAGTGACAAACTCCATTTTTTCTTTCCGTTCACAGTCAGTCTTTAACTGACCTTGGCAAGTTGAAACAACTAAGTTAAATGACGTATCAAAAGTTAAGTCTTGGCAGTTCAAGTTGAATAATGGATAATTATGGAGTAGTGCTGACGATCTCTTTACGTTATTATAGGATTAAATGACTTACCTTATAGATTCAAATCAAATATTATTTCATTTCATTCAAATACGCCAATTAATCATCACTTGATTTTTCGATCGTAGAATGGGGATGGGCGTTTATTAGAATCACCTATTGTTACTGAAAATCGGCGAAAAAAGGCCGCATTTTATGCAGTATTTTAGGGGATGGGCGTTTATTAGAATATGGGCGATTATTAGAATAAATACGGTATTTTACATTTATTACTAAGTTTAGCTACTATGTATTGGTGTCACAAATTTCAATACTTATCTTTAACCTTTTCCTGTTTCTTAAAATTTTAGACTGGTTAAAATTGAAAGAGGATGCAGACTACAATGAAAATTGTGTGCAATTCCAAATAAAAACATCGTAAGTGGTAGTAAACATTGTGGAAAAAGAAGAAATTGCTTGTAACAGGCAATTTTTTCTTTTTCACAATGTTTTCTCAAGTATAAAATCACAGCGAAGTAAAACCCCAGGTATGTACAGGAAAGGGTTAAGTTAAAGAAAGAAAAATTATTGTCAATTTTATTTCTCATTAAACCCTTGTCCTGCCCGGCTCTGTGGCTAGGATGGCAGACTCTAAGAGGAGTCGAGGGTTGCAGGTTCAAATCCAAGTCATGCCAATGGTCATGTTGGTGTGTGCTTGTGCAAGACATTTCAGAGCACCAGCCTGATAATGGTGAAATCAAGGAAGCATGTGAATAAGTTGACTTTATGGTGATATAATTATAAGATTATTCAAACAGTGTCAAACCCCTTTTAACAAACCTGGAAACAAAATTTTAGACTGGAAACAATTGAAAAAAGGTTGCAGAGGACTATTCAAAAGGTCTTTATATGTACATGTTGGAGGTGTATTGGTTATTAAACTTATTGATAAAATGATGAATTGGTTAAACAAGAAATTTCTCCTTTTCCCACTTATGATGATTTAGTTTTAAATGAGTTTCCACAGTGTATCAAATTCAGAGCCAGTCACATTCACCTCAGTTGGTAACCCACTGTGCTCTCAATCCTCGGGTCGGAAGTTCGAATGAGCGTACATTCTGTATGACTACTGACAAGTCATCTTGATGTGGCTCTTCTCTATCACTAATTGGTGAATGATGAATAATGGACCATACTTGGATGAGCAATTAAATATCCTTGTGTTTTGGGGTATATAAAACATGGATTATCATTTTCTACAGTATTTACAAAGCTTTTTAGGTCACCTGACCAAATGGCCATGGTGACCTATTGCAATCATCGTGTGTCGTCCGTCGTCCGTTAACTTTTAAACATTTTCATCTTCTTCTCAAGAACTACTGGGGGGATTTCAACCAAACTTGGTAGAAAGCATCATTGGGGGATGCCAATTCAAGTTTGTGAAAATAGGGGTTCTGGGGGTCATAGGGGCCCCAATCGGGGGCAAAAAGGGGTAAATTTGGGTACTTCTTTAAAAATCTTCTTCTAATAAACTGTTAATGCCTGAGCTTAAATATTTTGTGTGCATGACAACTAGGACAGGTATATTATAAATTGTGAAATTCATGCCCCTGGGGTCATGTATGGGGCCACACTCAGAGGTCAAAGTTCATCATGTTAAAAAATTCACATTTTCATCTTCTTCTGATGAAGTACAAAGCCAATTTCAAACAAACTTGGTGAAAAGCATCATTGGGTAATGGTTATTCGGATTTGTGAAAATTAAAAGGCTGGGGGGTCAGGGGGCCCTAAAATGGGGACCAAAAGGGGGTAATTTTTGGTAACTTTTAAATATTTCATCTTCTTCTCAAGAACTACTGGGGGGATTTCAACCAAACTTGGTAGAAAGCATCATTGGGGGATGCCAATTCAAGTTTGTGAAAATAGGGGTTCTGGGGGTCAAAGGGGCCCAAATAGGGGGCAAAAAGGGGTAATTTTGGGTACTTCTTTAAAAATCTTCTTCTAATAAACCGTTAATGCCAGAGCTTAAATATTCGGTGTGCATGACAACTAGGACAGGTATATTATAAATTGTGAAATTCATGCCCCTGGGGTCATGTATGGGGCCACACCCAGAGGTCAAAGTTCATCATGTTAAAAAATTCACATTTTCATCTTCTTCTGATGAAGTACAAAGCCAATTTCAAACAAACTTGGTGAAAAGCATCATTGGGTAATGGTTATTTGGATTTGTGAAAATTAAAAGGCTGGGGGGTCAGGGGGCCCTAAAATGGGGACCAAAAGGGGGTAATTTTTGGTAACTTTTAAATATTTCATCTTCTTCTCAAGAACTACTGGGGGGATTTCAACCAAACTTGGTAGAAAGCATCATTGGGGGATGCCAATTCAAGTTTGTGAAAATAGGGGTTCTGGGGGTCAAAGGGGCCCAAATAGGGGGCAAAAAGGGTAATTTTTGGTACTTCTTTAAAAATCTTCTTCTAATAAACCGTTAATGCCAGAGCTTAAATATTCGGTGTGCATGACAAATAGGACAGGTATATTATAAATTGTGAAATTCATGTCCCTAGGGTCATGTATGGGGCCACACCCAGAGGTAAAAGTTCATCATGTTAAAAAACTCACATTTTCATCTTCTTCTGATGAAGTACTAAGCTAATTTCAAACTAACTTGGTGAAAAGCATCATTGGGTACTGATTATAAAGATTTGTGAAAATTAAAAGGCTGGAGGTCAGGGGGGCCTAAAATGGGGACCAAAGGGGGTCATTTTTGGTAACTTTTAAACATTTTCATCTTCTTTTCAAGAACTACTGAGGGGATTTCAACCAAACTTGGTCGGAAGCATCATTGGGGGATGCCAATTCCAGTTTGTGAAAAGAGGTTGGGGGGGCTTGGGGTAAAAGGGGCCCCAGTCGGGGGCAGAAAGGGGTAAATTTTTGTACTTCTTAAAAAATCTTTTTCTAATAAACCCTAAATGCAAGAGCTTAAATATTTTATGTGCATGACTGGTAGGACAGGTATACTAAAGTTTGTGAAATTTATGTACCTGGGGTCACGTATCGGGCTACGCCCAGGGTTCAATGTTCATCATGTTAAGAAATTCATATTTTTAGGTCACCTTGGAATGGTCATGGTGACCTATTGCAATCATCATTTGTCTGTCATCCGTTAACTTTTAAACATTTTTTATCGTTCTCTCAAGAACCACTGGGCAGCTTGGCTTAGAGTTTTTATATTTTGTCCATAGCAACCATCATCTAGAAGACTTCTAGCAAGATTTTTTAAATTATGGTACAGGGCTTTGATATTTCGTATGTAGTATCATCACATGGATGTCTTTCTAGACTTTTCAACTCATTGCCCATGAGTCAAATATGCTCATATCTCAGGAGCAAAAGCTTTACATGGGTCATATGGTGAGAAATTTAAGATTTTCTTGTCAAATCTTAAAGGTTCACAGCTTTTTATGTTTGCTTTGCTTTTAAATGTCTAATAATGTTTATGTGATTAATTTTTGTTACTTGGGAAAACATCAAATTCTTTTCATCCTGACTAATAGACCTTTTCACGGTCTCACAGCGCATGCGTCAAATCGAATCTCGTTAAAGGCGATATTTACCCGAGACTTTGTCACGTGATCGATTGCGGGGAGTCGATAATTTATCACTATATAATCCTATATATATTGACTATTTTGAACGAGAAAAAATAAAGGTTAAAAATCAAAATTTTGATGCAAAAAGGGTTTCAATATGTGGGCAGATATATGAAGATTAGTTGTAGTGAGTAATATTGATGATATTATCGTGTATTAGTAACACAATTAAGTTTAAAGCGACCTGGTGTCTAGGCCATATGAAACATTACGTACCTAGAGTTTTGCGAAAATTACCCTTTCATACAATAATATCTCCTACGAAATAAGATATTTTGGACATATTTTTAACTCCCCCCCCCCTCACACACATACAAGGAAGGAAAAGTAAATAGTTATAGTTTGACACCCGACGCAAACACTTAATGATTACGTTGATGAATGGAAAATCCCGCCTTGCAGTATACGGACAAGTGTCAAACATCTTGACAGAAATAACATTGACTAAAATAACATTCCAATTTTAATTCCCAATGAATGAATTTTTTGACTTGTCCAAAAGAAGCTGCAGACGACATTTTAGAGCTAATGGAATTTAATTGTTTATTTATTTTCTTTTTTTCCTTATGGGACAGGAAAAATATTGTGGTTACAGAAGAAATTACTTATGGGACAGGAAAAATATTGTGTTTACAGAAGAAATTTCTTTATCCAAGCAATTTCTTCATTTTCCACAATGTTTTCATATGCTTCTTCACAAATTAACATTCGCAGTGTTCTGGTAATAGAAGTGTTGGAGGAAAGGAAAAAATATATTGTTTGATTTATGTAATCTGCTTTTCGTCTAGATATGCCATATACCGATTAAAAAGTGTATATGGAAATTCAAAATTGAGAGCACTATTAACGAAAAAAGGATTACTACAGATATCATAATAGTATGATGACGATTTTAATAGTGCGAAGAAAAGAATGAAATATAGAAATAATCAAATGTAATGATTATAATGGAGTGTTGTTCGGTAAACTGTCTTGATGTAAAGGGTTCCCTTTGGTATATCACATATCTATATGGTGTTATGTGTAGACGGAAACATGTCACCAAGCATCCAATAAACAACACCGCACACTCTTTGTGTATATTAGTAAAATTTAGGAATTGATGAAACAAATTTGTCTTTTTATGTTTCACCCGATATGCCGCCAAGTACTGGGCCCTGATCGACGAATCAAAGAATCCGACCAGACGTCGTTTTCAATCGGCACGGGAATATTATTGCATGGTGTTTATTAATTTATCATTATCATTTCAATCTTTTACCAAAATAAAAATAAATTGAATGCGCTTAACATTTTTGAGTGGATACTTTTTGCTGTTGGATATATATTATCCTAAAAAGATGGGTGGAAATGACAATTGTTGCATGGCAGATTGTAGATCGACAAGGCATAACTCTCATATATATCCATCCATAGAATTCCGAAGAAACCGGAGTCTAGAAGAAAATTATGGATAAAGGCAACTGGAAGAGTCCTCCATGGAAGAAATAAATTTACACCAACGAATAATTCTTTATTTTGTGGTCGACATTTTGTGAATGGGAAGAGAAGTGATGATCCAACGACTTTATACCGACAATGAATCTTCCGGTGACTTTGCCAGTAACATTGAGGCAAAGGAGAGCTACTGTTTCCAGTATGAAATCGTCCGAATATGACGGAGCAGTGGAATCCCCTGTGAAAGAAAACTGTAGCGTGTGTTACACCAAGAAACGCGTTTTGTTGCCAGAAATTGATCTTAGAAATGTGCAGAACGAAGTTCAGATTTCACATGAGCGGTCAGATGAAATGACAGAATGCGAAATGCTGCATTGCCAAATCCCCTGCGAGGTACGATTTCAATAAAAATCTAACGTAAGTTTGGTAGAAATTTCCCTGGTATGAAGCAAGGACACGGGAACTGATTAAATAAAAGCTGGTATTTTCCACAGTTTTTTCAATGTGACTGAGTCTCTGGACAAATCCCTCTTCAGAGTATTTAAACGCCTTCAACGACTTGTAGGCCCGGACACTTTCTTTGTCAAACGATTTGTCCCGTGATTCCACTAATTATTTTTTTAATTTTTATATGTCAAAGGCCGGAACATTTTTCAAACCATTTTCCCATCCATTGTTCGGATTTGTAAACACTGACTTCACAAAAAGAAACTTGTTGTCTGACATTTTAACACTGTTGAGGTTCGGGGTCATATCGAGCCTTCTTATTTTCTATTGAGTTTTTCAAACCGGAAGTAAAAACTCCCCGCAACGGGAAAATGTTGTTGTTGTTATTTTTTGAAAGCGTCTAACGGATGTAGACTTTTTAGTCATCTGGCGCTTTGCGTGAAAAGGTCTATTACATGAAAGTTTTTAGTCCATCATTAACAGTTAATGGTGCATATCTTTTGTTTTAGGTGAAGGAAGAATATAAACTGGCAGAAATTAGTGCTTATCATATCTACTGACAAAACATGGATGTAGAACAATCAAT
Organism: Fragum fragum; assembly: GCA_946902895.1. Lineage (NCBI taxonomy): Eukaryota > Metazoa > Mollusca > Bivalvia > Cardiida > Cardiidae > Fragum > Fragum fragum. Next base: position 4,546,865 of record OX336367.1, read on the forward strand.
CATTTCAATTACTGTACCCAAAATTTTAAAGATTTTGATTTCTAACAAGCAAATAACAACAGTAATTTCACTTGATGACGTTCTTTTTGAAATGTGAAATTCCAAATAAATATAAGGCATTGCCTTACTGTTCTATCGCAGGTGTCAGCTCTGTACCGGGTAGGTGCCACTGGTGAAGGATAATTAAATTTCATGCATTTTATCTTCTAATCAAATTTCACATGAATGTTCCTTTGGTGGACCTTTTTCTAATTCTTTCAAACAAAATCACTTGTCTTGATGCTCTATTACCCAGGTGACCGTTAAGGCCCACTGGGCCTCTTGTTCTTGCATGTAAACAGGGTGATTGGATGGGAAGGGGTTAAACTGTCCACTTTTATTTTAGCCAAGTACAAGCGTACATGTGACGAGTATTACCAAGCTGGGGTGACGGAGAGTCAGATCATGTTGATAGACATTGACGGAAGTGGTCCTGACGACCCAGTGCTTGTTCAGTGTGAAATGGGATATCAGTCGGGTTTCGAGTTCTTTGGTCGTACAGTTGTAGAACATAATCTAGTACCTAACACTACAGTTCGGGGACCCAGGATGAGGAATCTACAACTTTTACTTACATACAGGTAGGATAGAAACCTTGTAGAAAACATTGTAAAAAATGAGGAAATTACTTGCAATTTCTTCATTATCCACAATGTTTTTTAGCCAGTCTAAAATTTTATCGTCTGGTAATACGTTATGTGAGACAAATATAAATGACAATGATTTTTTCTGTTAAACCCATTCCCAAATAATCCCATCTTTTATAACCCGAAAGAAAAAAAATTGGCAACAAGTTATAGACAATGAAGAAACTGCTTGTTACAAGCAATTTCTTCATTATCCACAATGTTTTTTACTCCAAAATAATAGGAGATTGATAATTTCAAGAACCTTAAATTGTTGTTTGCAACTTTTTTCAATCTGGACCAGTCTAAAATGTTGTCATCTGGTAATGGGTTTAATTCTATTCCTCTTTTATTGCAAGAACAGCAAAAGATTCATTTTCACAAATAAGAGACTAACTGATAAAAATCTAGCTTTTTAGTGCTCTTCATGAAATGAAAGATTGAAAAATTAATAAAATCAGCTGTTTTTGTCAAGAGTAGTTAACATTCAATCAAGCCACATGAAAGAAAACATGGATTTCTCATGATTTCTTTGAATTAACAATGTCTTTTGCATAATATTATGTTAAATTTCTATTCCATTGAAAGACTGTTACGGTAATTTCACAGGTAAAAGAAATTTATCTGCTTTTTACATAATGCAGTCAAATGTTTTTAAGTTCATTGAAATATATTGACTGAAACAGAAATATTGGAAAGTTTTAAAAAGATGAAATTCAGTTCTTAACCTATTACCATGAATCCTGAATTTCATCACTCAGATGAAACTCTGGGTAAAGAAAAATTCAATTAATTTCTCTTTTCTCACTATGTTTTTACCTGATTTTTCAAATTACTCACCTAGCCGCCGTCATAGCGCAGTGGTTAGTGCTTCAAACTCGTAATCTTCAATCAGGAGTTGTCATGGGTTTGATTCCCAGCGGCGGCATGTATCCTTTTGGACATTTGTCTCTCACCAATGGGTGGATAATCGTAAACCTAAGTGGGATAGCAGCTAGAGGCTAGGAAAGGATGTAGTGGTAAAACTGGTGTGAGAAATACCACAAATCCATTGTTAGGTGCTCCAGCTGCAGCGATTTGACTTGAAATACCATTAAAAGTGGTGTTCAATCAATCAATCAATTTACTCACTCTTGGAATTCTTCTTTCCAAGTTCCAAATTTTGTCTTCTTTTTGAACCATATCATGCTGAATAAAATCCTGTTTAGAATTGCACTATAATCAAAGGACTGAAATCACTGGAAGCACTAATATCAGGTCAATATTTCATTTGAAAACTGGTTGTATAAATAATTTTGGCTTGAGAGGGACAAGCAGGTAGTGTAGACTAAGATCAGACTGCACATATGTGCAGGCTGATCTTTGTCTATACCTCTTACCTAGACAGGAATATTCTTGGTTCAGAATGACATGGGTTAATCTAATTTTCAGAGAGCTAGATAAGCACCAGTTAAAGCAGCTGACGAGCCAATCAGGATATTGTGAACAGTATATCAGATATGACTGTAAAGGGGCCCCTTTAAGGCTGGGAAATATCACTTGGTTTAGGGCTGCCAGTGGGGAAATGGTGGATTATTTGGGTACCAACAAACCAGGGTTCTGTCCATGCATTCCACCAGACACGAAAGAAACTTGTTCAGACAGACAATGTAACTGTGATAAAGGTAAGTCAGTCTGGTAATGGAGAAAGTGGTCCTGAGTCTCTGATCTAGGAGGCCAAATATCAAACTAGTCCTTAACCCATTCCCACACAATGACACTTTTAGACACCTCTCAAGGAAAACAATTGGGAAAACATTGTATAAAATGAAGAAATTGCTTGTAACAAGCAATTTATTCATTTTCTATAATTTTTTCTATCCAATAAAATGAAAAAATCTTAAACTTCATAAACTTTAAATTTTCATCTGCACCTTCTTTCAATTTGGACCAGTCTAAGAATTTGTTGTGTTGGAATGAGTTAACTCATTCCAAAAGAACAAAATTTTAGACTGGTCCAAATTGAAAGATATTGCAGACGAAAAATTTGACTTAATTGCATTTGCCATTGATCCAATGGTTCTACAAAATGCAAACGTAGTCTTATGCAATTTCCTTTTATCTTCAACAAATATTGCTAACCAGTATTTATTTTTATCAATTCGGATTTTATTTGAACTGAAAATCCTTTAATGTTTTTAGCTCACTAAATGACCTCAGCTGTCCATGCACCATGAAACCTCATTTATTAATTCTTAATTTAATTCAAAAAATCGGGGTAGAAATGATTGTGGATAATGAAAAAAAAAATGTAATAAGCAATTTCTTCATTTTTCATATTTTTTTCAAATCATTTTTTTTGGGGGGGGGGGGGGGGGAGGAATTCAGATATGGGCTGGTTTGGAAACTGGGTAAATCTGAAACAGTTTCAAGCAGAATTCTTTTGCACTATAAGCCTTTCCTGTTTTTTGAACATTTTGACTGGTGCAAATTGAAAGAGGTTGCAGACAACAATGAAAATTGGATGCAATTTTATATTGAGCCATCCTATGTGGTAGAAAATAATATGGGAAATTAGAATTGCTTGTTACAAGCAATTTCTCCTTTTTCCACAATACTTTCTCGTGTACATAATCACAGCACTTAGAATCTCAGGTTTGTACTGGAGAGGGTTAAATGATACATTTTTAAGTCACCTGAGCACTCTTGTTTTTGTCATTGAATCTGGAAGTTAGGGACAAGGTAATTTGCCCTTCACTAGTATTTTGTTTTTGCTCTAAGTAGGCACAAAGTGCTCATTTGAGCTATTGTGATCACAGTAGGGTGGTATTCACCTGTTGTGTGTTGTTATGCATTGGTCAACATTTTTTTCAAAGAACTTCTCCCAAACTACTGGTCCAATTTCAAACAAATTCAGTAGGATTATGTTCCTTAGATGGTCCCCCTTTGAATATTGCTCAAAGTATTGAAACCAATTAAAAACTGCTTGTCATGGCAAAAAAATTGAAATTAATCTTCAAACATTCCTGACACAGTAAGCATTGAACCTTGGCATTTGGCATGGTTCATTATCTAATGGGCCTCTATGAAAATTTATTACCCTTGGGTCCCCAAGGGCAGAGAGTCTGAGGGGTTAGGCCTGAAAAGAAATAAAGAAAGATTTATTTACACCACATCTCCTAAACTGCTTGGCAAATTTCAACGATGTTGAATTTAAGCATGTGGGGGAATGCTCTTAAAATTATGGATGGATTACGAAATGACTTTGCACAATTGTTCTCTATCATGGGTAGATGTGCAGTTTGGAAAAGAAATCAGATGGCTCCAAGGTCAAGGTCATAGCTCAAGGATTGACAATTAAAATTAAGCATGTCTGGGGAAGAGAGAACATATAGCTGCCACTTCATCTGTCTGTCTGTCCAAACCCATTTCCTTGTTTATTTTATACTTTTTGTGACAGGACTATATTTGAATATAGCATAATCTGTCTCAAATGGCTCTTTTTACAAGCAATTTCTTCATTTTCCACAATGTTTTCTACCACTTGGGTAGGCTACATTTCAAATTGCCTCTATTGTCTACAACTTCTTTCAAAAAGGACAAGACCCAAACTTTAAAAAAAGGAAAGGGTTAAGAAAAATCAAATATGCTAAGATTCTACAAGTTTGAGAAAGTTTTTTATTTGGAACTGATTTTTAGCCTGAGATCGCGTGGATTTGCGAAGCTGTCGGTTTTACGCACAGTTGGAATGTTTTGTTTAACAAATGAATTGGTCATTCATAGGATCATATTCGCACTGTCTGCAAACAGTTTACATGGACTTTGTATCTATATGGATTTACCTCCGAATTCTAACCATAGGATGCAGCGTCTACATTTTGATTTGGAGAGGTGTACATAATCATGTAAACCTGGTAAACGACTGACCGCCCTCTCTTGCTCTCTTTACCTAGAGATTATATAGCGCATATTTACATAACATGGTCTGTGTGATAGAATACTCGCATGGCACGCGAGAGCCTCCTAGTTCTAACATGGCTACACACTCCATACCCTCTCTTCCCCTCTCTAGCTCTCTCTCTCTCTCACTCCACTGGCTGAAAGCCAACAGGCTTTTGTCTTGATATGGTGTCGTCGTTCGTCCGTCATCTTTTATTTAAAAATCTTATTCCCAGAAAGTACTGAACATGATTCAACCAAAATTCACAGGAAGGATCCTTGGATGGCCTTTATCAGATTTCTTCAAAGCATTTTGATCGCGTGAAAAATATGTAACGATATATACATGTAAATATATCGTTACAATACCTCAAAAGCTGGAAGAAAATTATTGTTGGAAGATTGTGTCCCCTAGAGCACAAATTGGCAGATCTGTGCCTAATTGACAGTAGATTTTGGAAGAAAGTGACACCTCTGATAATCTGACCATCAAATTTTTTTCTGTCCAGGTTATATATCTCATGTATACATATCTCAGGCTTTCAGGGCTTTCAGCGCTTTGATTGAAAGTGTACATAATAGTTGAGAACTTAAAAATTGTTTTCATGAAGATATATAATGAAATTTTCATCAAATCAGCAGGCTAAGGAACTTTGATGGACACTACTGAAATGAAATTATTTGCTTATGAAGAGCATTTTATCTATTTTTAGAGGGAACAGATCACAAATTTGATGCTGGATATAACAGTAAAACTAGTCAGTTACCTCTAACTGAGGTCAATATCAGACAAGATTCCAATCCTAGCGATCATAGTTCTGCTAACCTCACAATTGGACCACTGGCTTGTTGGGGAAACAGTAAGTATTATGATGGGTAAAACTATTTAGTTATTGCTATCTGAGGTCAATGCCAGCCAATCCTCTATATTCAAGTTAGGCTTCAATGTACATTGCATATTCTTTCAATACTCACTAGTCGTTTTTTATATCCCCAAAATTATATTTGGGGGGTTACTAGGAGTCAGCCGGTCGGTCCGTCTATATGTAGCTTTTTCGTGTCCACTCAATTTCTCGGCAACCATTGGACGTTTCTTATTCAAACTCTACGGATATAATCAGTATCAAGCAGAGATGTGCATATTCTATTTTGGTTACGTCCATTAATTTTTGACGGAGCTATGGCCCTTTGGTGAAAAATCATGTCTGCTCAATTTCTCAGCAACCATTGGACTGCTTTGATTCAAATTTCACAGAAAGACTCGGTAGTAGTCAGACATGTGCATATCCTATTTTCGTTAACATCCATTTATTTTTGACTGAATTATGGCCCTTTAATTAAAATGTCCATTTTGGGTTACGGCCCTTTGGCGGATAGCATTTGTATATGGACAAGCGCTGTTGGGGAGTATTAGTCCGCTTTGCGACAATGTCTTGTTTTTTCTTGTAGTACAGTAGTACTGTATAGTCTACAAAAAGTATGCAATGATTTTAGCTGTTGAACATGTTTAACAGCATTTAATACTGTACAAAATTAATGTGTAATTAAGTGTAATGTAACTATAACTTTGAAAACATTTTCTGAAACCCCAAAATAATTTTGACTCTAATCACAGAATTTCAACATTGTTTGTTTCAGGGTTTCAGATGCCAGACACGGCAGTCACATTTGGAAACTCATCTGGGTTTTTACTCAATCATCCATGGAAGTCTGGCGAGATACGAGTCAGTTTTAGAACACATTTCAGTCAGGCCATTATACTGTATCAGACGGGAACTAAAGAAAACATCAATATATTCCTGGTTGCTGTCACATCAGGTAGGTTTGACGAATTTTAGTTGTACAACACCCTATAAGTGTTACTCATGTTCTACAAACTGATTTCTGGCTGTTACCATAGTACAGAGGTAGTGCATAGGATTCCTAGTCAAGTGTCATGGGTTTGTTCCCCGGCTGCGGGGAATATTCTTTCTGACATAAGTCTCCTGCCATTGGGTAGATAATCCTAAACCTAAGTGGGATGAGTGGCTGTAAGCTCAGAAAGGATGTAGTTGTAGTACTGGTGTGGGAAATACCAGGATTCTATGGTTAGGTGCTCCAGCCGCTGCGATATAACTTAAATACTGTCGAAAGAGGGGTTAAACCCTATTCAATCTATAAAAAACAAACTGGTTTCTGGTCATCTGTCCTTGGACAACTTTTGTGTGTATGAAAACTACAATCGGCTTTAATGTCAATCAATTTCTCCTTATATAGTTCCATGTGAATTAAAACCCTTAGTTCTAGAGAATTTATATATGCCTAAAGGGTTGTTTTATGTTAACGTCCCTGGTTCTCCGTCTGTATGTCCATCTGTCTGTCCTTTGGTAGTTTTGGTGTGCACAACTCTTGCTAGCTTCAATTGGAATGAACCAAAACTAGCCACAATAAATCTCTAGTTATGCATGAGACCAAAATTATTTTGATCTGTAAATTGATTTTGGAATTATATTCCTTTGACCTCCAAAATAGCATATAATTATGTTTGGGTTTTTTTGTGTGAGTGGGTAACTCCACATTATCCAATGGAATAAACTGAAACTTGAAACAATGAATCTCTATGATGTCTTGTTGTGTATGAGACAGTCTGGAATAAAATATTGAAAGATACATAATCCATTGATATATCATATGCGGCTCTGAGAAGCTCTCATTTTCCTTGTTAAAGACACATAATATTTTATGATGTATCAAATTGCTATTATTAGTCTGCTGTATCTGATGGTTGACCATAATCATTCACTGTGATGACAAGTTTTATTTTACTGTGATACTTTACCACCTCTAGCTATTGATCTTTGTTTGTTTTTTCTCTTCATATTTTAATTTGAATTTCAAGGAAATCTGACATGGTATTGAACTTTGAAAAATCATGAAAATCATGTGATACATATTAAATTCCTTTTTCACAGAGTACAATGTCAAATTTTATTTCCGTTGGGGAATGAAATGGCTGGATGTGGATGTCACGACACCCACGCAAATAAGTAATGGACAGTGGCATGCAGTTAGTATCGAGACGGACCAGTTTAATGTTCGTTGTATGGTGGACATGACAGAAAAGATCATGGCAATCCCACAAGATATACCCAATGTAAAGCTGTTCTCTGGTATCTTGTATATTGGTGGAGTTCCCGACACGTGAGTGACGGATGTTCTAGCTTTTGAGAAATTTATTCGAAATGCGGACTTGGGCTTAGTTGCATCAAAACAACTGTTCACTCTCTGATAATTGACCAACCGCTGGCCCTACCCACTTACTCCTTTAGCCACTCCCACTGACTCGGACAGGAAATCCCACTTCGATTTTTAACAGCATTATTCTAAAACATTTATGACCAGTAGCATGCATTAAAAGTAGAACAGTTGGTTGGGGTCTTAAACGTCGTAACTACAGCTTGAATAATCTGTAGTTATGACATTTAAGTCACCAAACAAACAGAGGAGGTAAACAAAAATGACGTCAATGTCGGAGTTCAAAACTCATTTCTGGTCTAAATGAATGATTTCATGGGTCGACTGGTAATTTGATTGACAGCCCTGATTGGTCAATTACAAATACACAAGCATAGTCAATTTATAGGATGAAATTTGTTAAATTATGTTTATTACAAACACTTGACTTGTTGAAAACATTTTCATATCTAAATAACATCACTTTTTGACTTGAGAAGTTGCTTAACCCATTCCCACATAATGAAGCCATTGGGGGGGAGGGAATCGTACAGCCCTCATACATAACATTTCAAAGCAGTTTACTAAAAATGTGGGTTACCTTTATCCCCTTCCCACACTCCAATTTTTTGATGCTCCTTGAGAAAAAGTCTGAAAACATAGTTGAAAATGAAGAAATTGCTGGTAACAAGCAATTTCTTCATTGTCCTCATTATTCTTATCCCGGCCAATGAAATCATTGGGAGGGATACTTTTTTTGCCTCGTCTTTCTTTCCGTCTGATATTAGTTTCCACGCTATTTCCTGGAAACCATTGACTGGATTTCAATGAAAATTTGTGGAAAGCTTCACTAAAAAGAGTAGATGAGCATATCGTTGGTGTTATCCGGTTCAACCATTACATTCAGAGTTACAGCCCTTGATTGGTGAAGCCATATACATACAGAGTAATATTTGTTTCTGCGCTATTTCTTGGAAACCATTGACTGGATTTCTATGAAACTTTGTGGAAAGCTTCACTACAAAGAGGAGATGCGCATATTGTTGGGGTTACCCGTTTGACTATTTAATTTAGAGTAATTGCCCCTGATTGATTAAGCCATATACATACAGAGTAATATTGGCTTCTGCGCTATTTCTTGGAAACCATTGGCTGGATTTCAATGAAAGTTTATAGAAGCTTCACCACAAAGAGGAGATATCAATTCAACAAATTTACTTGTTAACCCTTAATAAAAAATTTTCAATATTCACCAACTTTAAATTGTCATTTGCAGCTTCATTCAGATAGGACTAGTTTAGAATTTTGTTGGATGGTAATGTGATATTGTTTACAGGGTGTATAAAGATGCTGTAGTGTGGGATATTGATGGTATAGTGGGTTGTATGAGAGGGCTCTATTATAATGGCAGATCATACTCCTTGACAAGGCTCATCGACTCAACGTAAGTCTCTCTATATCTAGAAGAAGGTATTAATACCTTGTTATTCTAAATATTGCATCATAATTGGCGTTTCAAAAGCTTGCTAGAGCCCTTCACTTTCAACTCATTCTGACACGATCCTATTTTTGGACACTCCCAAGAAAAAGATTTTGAAAATATAGAACATTGTTAAAAATGAAAAAAAAAATTGCTTGTTAAAAATAATTCCTTTTTTCAACAATATATTTTCAACTAAAATATCACAGGGATTTAAAAGTCCGGGATTGTATGGGAAACAGTTAACCTTTGTTATGCTGAACATAAAACCAATATTGGTGCATCAAGTGTTTGCAGCCCTTTGATTTTAAATAACTCCCAAACAATCCTGTTTTTGGACACCCCTCAATAAAAAAAGCTTTTGAAAACATTGTGGAAAATGAAAATGAAAACAATTTTGCTTGTTAAAAATAATTTCTTCTTTTTCTGCAATGTATTTGTAAGTATGATGTCACGGGTACTTATAAATCAGGGAACATATGGGGAAGGGTTAACCCTTGTTATGCCAAATATTAAACCACAATTGGTGTTTCAACTGTTTGCAAACCTTTGTCTTTCGTGCAGTTCTGTAATGGATTTTATCCAAGTTGACAAGGGTTAGAACAAACATAATGCTTTGGATCTGTTAACCCTTTCCCGTTTTTGGAAATTTTAGACTAGTCCAAATTGAAAGAGGTTGCAGACGACAGTGAAAACTGGATGCCATTTGAAATGAAACCAACCTATGTGGTAGAACTATTGTGGAAAAAGAAGAAATTGCTTGTTACAAGCAATTTCTTCTTTTTCCACAATGTTTTCTTGAGTATGAAATCACAGGAACGTAAAATCCTGTATTTGAACGGGAAAGGGTTAATGTGTAGAAAGTTAGGCACATTCAATTAATCGCTGTCATACTGAATAAAATGTTTGTCAGAAGTACATTAAAATCAAAGTGCTGAAAGCTCTGAGAGTACTTATTATTTGATCATCAATACTTCTTCTGAAAATATATTCCATCAACAATTCTGGTTATGTGCAGTCTGATCTTTGTCTATACCTCCTGCCAAAACTGGAATATTCTGGGTTCAGCATGACAAGGTTTAAAATGTTTATCCTCTGTTTAAAATTTCAATAACATAAATTATATATGTGCAGTTATTGGAATATGCATAGTTGTTAACCCTTTCCAATTATTTGAAATTTAGACTTGTCAATATTGGAAGAGGTTGTAGACACAATGAATATTGGAATCAAAACCATCCTATGTGGTAGAAAATTTTGTTGAAACGGGAGAAATTGCTTGTCACATGCAATTTTTTCTTTTTTCACAATCTTTTCTTAAGTATAAAATTACGAAACATGAAATTCAGTGCTTGTACAGGAAAGGGTTAATATATCTCTGTTGTTTAACGATTCAGAACATTTGGAGTGACAGAAGAATGTATGGCGTCTTGTTGGCCTAACCCGTGTCAAAATGGAGCGACCTGTATCGAGCAGTGGGAGACGCATGAATGTATCTGTGCCAATTCATGGGCACACTCAGGACATAACTGTGAAATAGGTGAGTAGATTTTAAGATAAGATTTTTTTTTATTTTAGCCTTCCTGAGTATGAAGTACCAGGCTTGCTTTTACAATCATTTGCAATGAAAGTCTTACATCTGTTGTAAATATCTTTTCCTAAATCAGTGAGTCAATCAGGCTGAAACTTGGATTGGATGTTTTTTTGGCGAAACTTTACAAAAGTTGTTTAAGAAGTTGAATCCAATCTGGAACTGCTTACCATTGCAATGAAATATAAAAAGAAAAATCTGAAATTAACTCATTACCAGACAATAAAATTTTAGATTGGTCAAATTTTTAGGAGTTCAAGACAACAATTAGAAGTTTATGTAATTTTAGATTTTTTCAACTCTTTGGGTAGAAAATATTGTGGAAAATGAAGAAATTGCTTTTTACTACCAATATAGAGATTTTACACAGTTTTTAGCTCCACTGGCTGAAGCCAGAGAGCTATTGTCAGGGCTTTGTGTCCGTCGTGCATGTGTGCGTCCGTCCCCTCGTCTGTCCGTAAACTTTTCCTTTAAAAATCTTCTCAGAAAGTACTGAACAGATTTCAACCAAATTCACAGAAATGATCCTTGGGTGACCCTCTATCTGATTGGATAAAAAACATGGCTTTTATGGGTAGGGCTAATTTCTATATATGGTAAAAGCTTTAAAAAATCTTCTCCCGAGAAACCAATGGATGGATTTCAACAAAATTTCACAGAAATGATCTTTTGGTGACCCTCTATCAGATTCCTTCAAGGAATTTGATCGGTTGAAAAACATGGCTTTAATGGGAGGCGCTAATTTGAATATATATGGTAATAGCTATGAAAAATCTTCTTCTAATAAATCAGTTGATGGATCTCAACCAAATTTCACAGAAATGATCTTTGGTTAACCCTTTATCCGATTCCTTCAAAGAATTTTGATTGTTAGAAAAACATGGTTTTAATGGGCAGGGCTAATTTCCATATATGGTAAAAGCTTTGAAAATTTTCTTCGCATACACCAGCCGATGGATTTCAACCAAATTTCACAGAAATTATCTTTGGGTGACCCTCTATCAGATTCCTTTCAAAAAATCTCAATCGGATGAAAAACATGGCTTTAATTGGTAGGGCTAATTTCTATATATGGTAAAAGCTTTAAAAATCTTCTTCCGAGAAATCAATGGATGGATTTCAACAAAATTTCACAGAAATGATCCTTATATGAACCTCTACCAGATTCCTTCAAGGAATTTTGATTGGGTGAAAAACATGGCTTTAATGGGCCAGGCTAATTTCCATATATGGTGAAAGCTTTGAAAATCATCTTCCCGGAAACCAATTGATGGATTTCAACCAAATTTCACAGAAATGGTCCTTGGTTGAACATTAATTGAATTTCTTCAAATTATTTTGATCATATGAAAAATGAGGCTTTAATGGGCAGTGCTAATTTCCATATATGGTAAAACCTTTGAAATTCTTCTTCTCAGAAAACAATGGATGGATTTCAACCGAATTTGACCAGATCGATCCTTGGGTGACCTTTTATCAGATTATATAAAAGAATTTTGATTGGATGAAAAATATGGCTTTAATGGTCGGGGCTAATTTCCATATATGGTATATACTGAAAAATTTATCAGAAACCTGTTGATGGATTTCAACCAAATTTCACAGGAATGAATCTCAGATGACTGTTTGTCAGATTCCTTCACATAATTTTGATGGGTTGAAAAACATACCTATTACGGGGTAGGGTTATGTCCATATATGGTATACAGTAAAAATTTTACATAATGAATTTTACATAACTTTACTTTTGTAAAAAACAATGAAAAATTTGAAATGGTTCTCTAAAATTTGCTTAATCAGTACATTCATGCCCATGGAGCGATACAGGCACTGAAGCGCCTCTAGTTCAAGATGTTTTTCTTGTAGGGCATCAAAGAAGTGTCATTGTGTGGGAATAGGTTAAGGAAATTGTAAGATGTTTTTGTTTGGAAACCAATGTATCTTGCATGGAGCATGGCCACTCTAGAAAAGTAGTTAAAATGCTTTCATATGGATCAATTGATAGATTGCCAGTCCCTGCCCACTGACCCAGATAGCAAAATTTATGATCTGAAATATGTTACAAAATAAAAAAATGGTTGGTTTGTTGCCTGAAGGTTGTAACTGCAGCTCAAATAAGCTTTAGTCATGACATAAATTAGTTGCAAAACAAATAATAATGCTCATTATATATGTCTGATTTCAAAGTTCATTCCTAGTCTAAATAAAATGCTTTAATTTGTCAATAAATTTTTTTATTTGATCCATCAATTTAGCCTCTACTCAGGCACTTACAATTACTCCAGCCTTGCTGTCCACTGACAGCTGTTTATTTTAGCCCCCCCCCCTTTAATAGAATAGGGCAGAGTTTTTCCCCTGTGTCCATCGGTCTGCTAAAACTTAACCTGTGAACATAATGTTTTCCTATAGCTTCCATACTATTCAAGTAACAAAACTCAAACCTGACAAAGTCATGAGGATAACTCTCATTGATATACATCTGCTGATATCAAGGTCATCCATCTATCAAGATTCACAGTAATTCCAATTGCTGATAAATATATTACATACCTCCGTATAAGATAATTTCGTGCACAATTTTGTATGCTTTCCCACAAAGTAATTTCCAAATCTGTCTGTCAAACCGTTCATCCATGCATCTGTCCATCCATAGACTTTTTCTATTTTCAGATATAAACACTGATGCAGTGACATTCCTGGGAAGACCAGACTCATATCTGTACTCCAGACAAAATTACGATCTAAACCTTCTTGACAAGAGTATCATTTTCAGCTTTCGGACATTTTTACGCAGCGCTCTTATATTTTACATGCATGACCATTTAAACAACTTCATTCAAGTCGAGCTGAAGGAAGGCAAGAGGATTGTAGCCAAGTTTAACAGATACAGTGTGATCATGAACCAAACAAAACTGGTGAAAGGTAGGTCAGGGTCACCCATTACCAAACAACAAATTTTAGACTGCACAAAAAAAAAAGTAGTCGCAGATGAAAAATACAAATTACATGTTAACCCATTCCCACATAATAGAATTTTAGACCAGTCTAAATTCAAAGAAGTTGCAGACGTCAATTTTAAGATGATGAAATCTTCAAAATCATTGTGGTTTGGGGAAGAAGATATTGTGGATAATGAAGAAATTGCTTGTAACAAGCAATTTCTTCATTCACCACAATATCTTCTTCCCTAAACCACGGTGATTTTGAAGATTTCCAAAGCTTTCATATTGAGGGGCATTTAAAAGCGTTATTGTATGGGAATGGGTTAATTGAAAGATAAATGCCACTAAGATAGAAAGATATAAAAGAAAAGGAGATATTTCTCTTCCCTATTTGACCACATGATTTTTATGCCCCTACCATATAATGGCAACAGGTTTATAGAGAGACCTCTGTCAGTGTGGGTGTTAGCGGGCGTGTGTCCAATTCCTAGCGATTGTATATCTTATACAAAAATAGATGGATTTCAAATTAATTTAGCACAGTTATTGCCCTGGATGAGTACTAGTAAAATATTCTGTTGGATGCTCCAGAATTCAAGGTCAGGACTGAAGGTTATGAGACAAGTACTTGAGCAGGCCCATCTGTGTCTGACACATTCTAGTCTTGCACTAAAATGTGTGGTTTTAAATTGATTGTACTATAGAGAGAGAAATCCTTTTTTTAAAAGAACCGGGTATTTGACCTGATGAGGATACACTGCCTAAGCATCTATCAATATTTTGTAATTTTTTGGTAAACTGAGAATCCGAGCTTTGATACACATTGGTGGGAAAAGAAGGTATGTGCTGTTCTCAAATATTTTAACTATTCCAAAAATATTTTCCCCCTATTTAATAGGCTTACCTTACAAAATGAATTTTAACCCATTCCCACATGACAAAATTTTAGACTGGTCCAATATGAAAGAAGCTGCAGACGACAATTTGAAGTTGGTGGAATTTTAATTTTTTCCATCTTTTGGGATAGAAAACATTGTGGATAATGACGAAATTGCTTGTAACAAGCAATTTCTTCATTTTCCACAATGTTTTCTAAAACTGTTTTATTGAGGGGGGTAAAAAGGAGGGATTGAGTTGGAATGGGTTAAACAATTACCAGACCACAAAACTTTCTGCAGATCTAACTTGAAAAAAAGCAATTCAAAGTACCCTTAAATTAGAAAGTTAGTGCAAAATAAGGAAGAAACATTGCGGGTAAAGGAAAAATTGCGTGCCACTAGTAATTTCTTCTTGTCTCAAAAGAATTCCCGTAAAATTACTGTTACAAACTATCAAAAAACAAAATTTTGTGGTAATGAGTTAAGGAGATCTACTGTGATCAACCTGTCTGTGACTCTTGCCATCAATCTTTGTACAAAATGCTGGCTGACTTTTTGGCTGAGTCAGGTAAGAGTGCTTGACTGATTATCTGTAGGTCTTGTGTTTGAGCCCCATCCTTACTGGGATGTGTTTATATGCAAGGCACTTATTAGCCAGCCCTTGTCTTCCCAGCTGTTGGATAGCAGGTGTAAGCAACAACTTCTCTCTTGGGAACTTGATTGTGTGTTTAGGGATCATTCTGGTTCATCAGCACTTTTATGAGAGAAAATGTTCCATTTGTTAAGAAATTATGAGAGATTTTAAATTCTAATGAGATTTTTCAGAATGTTACTTTTTCAAACAACAAATGCAGAACCTCTTGAACTATGGCTTACGTCATATTTTATAGAACTATATAATTTTTATTAAACAGGGCATGATGGATTCTCTTTCACTGGAAAGGATTCATTCTTCTTGTGAACAAAAAAAGTGCATAAATTGACTTAAGAATTATTTACTATAACAATAAAGGTATTGATATACAATGCTTTTCCGCATTGCCAAATAAAATTTCATGAACCTGAAAATTTATGAATTGAAGCGCCAAAACATTATCCTAAATCTGTTGAAAGCCACTTCTCAACATACTGATTCAATTACTATTTTCTATTCAATAAGAGAAAACAATGTTGGAAAGGTATAATAAATTGGCATTTTGTAGTTGTATCAAGGCTTTTGGGTGCAGATAGGGCTGCTATTGCTGTTTTGTGACCAAAGGATGAAATGTGACATTGAAGTGTGGGTGTACGAAAATTTCCAATTACGATAGTTATGTCATTTGACATCTTTAAATCTTGACAATAATGACAGTGCATTTCAATTTTTTTAACTTTGTGCAGTATCAAAGTGCAAACACCCTAGCTGCGATATTCTTAAAAAGGGCTACTACATTGCAGCTACAACCTCCAATGTACCTGAAGACACTATTCATTAAACTTGACTAGTTTCATCTATTTGGGGGCTCCCAGGAATAGAAATTAGGGGTATTGTCATTATTGGTCTTGACAACGACTAAGATATTCCGAGTCCTTACTTTCAGCTACAGACAATGTGTCCATTTGCAGCAACACAGTCCCTTCTAATCATAAGGAAAAACTCTGAACAGGCCAAATCTTAAAAAATGGTTGTCTGCTTCCCTTTAGATGCGACATGGGGACAGGTGTATAAAGTAGTTTATCATGTGGATTTTTTGTTATTTTAAAAAAATGAACTGACCACAAGAAAAAATTGTCTGCAGAAAAATGTTATGCAAAAATTTGTTTCAATTGAAATATAGCATTGTGATTTCAGGAATTTAAATGAGAGAATCTCGCTATTTTGCGGCCCAAAATGACCCCTGTGTGTTTGAGAGCAACTCTAAAAGCTTAAAGCTTTCATCGCAATCTATCTAAAGCAAATTAGGGTAATCTTTGGGTCACATAGGCCGTTAAGTTAGAGTTAAAACATCATATGTGTATATACACCATACACACTTACGGTGTCTTTACGCTAAGCCTACAAGGTGCTCTACCTCATAAGCCAATTGACCTAGGACCTTAACATTTTATAAAAATGTTAGAAGCAGTTTTTGTATTTTCCTTAACCCTTTCCCGTTCAAATACTGGATTTTACGTTCCTGTGATTTCATACTCAAGAAAACATTGTGGAAAAAGAAGAAATTGCTTGTAACAAGCAATTTCTTCTTTTTCCACAATATTTTTAACCACATTGGTTGGTTTCATTTCAATTGGCATCCAGTTTTCATTGTCGTCTGCAACCTCTTTCAATTTGGACCAGTCTAAAATTTCCAAAAACGGGAAAGGGTTAATGTTTTCAATAGATATCCTGTTTGATGTGGAATGGTCTGGGAATTGGTTAAAAGAAATGAGAAAAATGGATTTCTACTTTTCTTTGTTTCCTTTCAGGTTATTTGAATGATGGGGGATGGCACCAAGTGATAATAGATAATCTAGATGGTTATATCAAGGTTATTGTCGATGTTGACGATGATCTCACACGGAACTCTTTTAGAAAGAAAAACAGGGAGAGATATTCTACGAGGCCGTACCTTACTGGTAAGTTACTAACCATTGTAAAGAATATTAAATATATTGCAGCTCAAAAATATATTTAACCCATTCCAACTCAATGACACTTTTTGACACTCCTCAAGAAAACCACAATTGGGAAAAACATTGTGTAAAATGAAAAAAAATGCTTTTAACAAGCAATTTCTTCTTTTTCCTAAATGTTTTCTATCCAGAAAGGTTGAAAAAAACCTAAAATTTCATAAATTTTAAATCATTGCCTGCTTTTCCTTTTGGACCAGTCTAAAATTTTGCCTCCTGGCAAAAGGTTCATTTGATAGATTTCTCTGTGTAAAATGCTTATACTTCTATCACATCTTTTAAGTGATAACTACTTAGTGCCTTCAAATTTAACCCATTCCCACAAAATTATGCTTTTTCTTACCCTTATGATAAGAGAACGTTGTAGAAAATGATTACAGTGCCTGTAACAAGTAATTTATTCATTTTAAGCTCACCTGACCACATAGTGGTCAAAGTGAGCTATTGTGATCTAGCTGTGTCCATCGTGTGTCAACAACTTGTGTGCACTCTAGAGGCCACAATTTTTGCTCAAATGTCTTTAAACTTTGTCACAATGTTTGTCTCCATGAAACCCCGAACAAGATTAATAATGGGTTATATTGGGTCAAAAACTAGGTCACTAGGTCAAATATTAGAATACCTTGTGAGCACTCTAGAGGCCACATTTTGGGCCCAAATCAAGTGATTTTTGATCAGAATGTATGGTTCATGTTACCTCAGCCAAGTTCAGATTTGAGCAAAATTGGGTCAAAAGCTAGGTCACTAGGTCAAATATTAGAAATGCCTTGTGTGCACTCTAGAGGTCACATTTTTGCCTTTAAGGTCTAGATATTTGTCTGTGTAAAATCTAGGTAAAGTTTGATATCAGGTTAGGTAGGGTCAAATACTAGGTCACTAGGTCAAATTCTAGAAATACCTTGTGTGCATTCTGAGGGTTCACATTTTTTGCCTCAAATCAAATAATAATCGTTGAGAATGTTTGTTTCCATGTTATCTCAGGAGTCACATGGAATAAAAAACTAGGTCACTAGTTCAAATGTTAGAAAAACCTTGTGTCTACTCCAGATCTTAGTCATGTTTATGGCTTAAATGTATTGATATTTGGTCAGAATGTTTGTCTGCATAATATCTAGGCCAAGATTGATATTGGGTTATCAGGGGTCAAAAATAAGGTCACTAGACCAAATCCTTGAAATAATCTTGTGTACACTCTAGAGGCACAAAAACATGGCTTCAATGGGTGGGGCTTATGTGAATATTTATTATACAGTGAATGTTTAGAAAAATTAAACCTGTTTCATCTGATTCAGGAAATGAATTGACTTTTTTAAAACAATGGAACATTCTAAATATTAAAGTATCTCATTGACAAGATTTATTTTTGCCACACATAGTGAATATGATTCAGTTTATATGAAAACACTATTTGCTGAATCAGTACAATCAGGCCTGTGGAGTGCTACAGGCGTTCAAGCACCCCTAGTTAATCTATTTGTTTGAACCTTTAGTCAAATTGATTGAGAAAGTCTCTATAAAAAATTGGACAAAACATCTTTCATAGTTTAATCCTACCAGTAGTCATTATTTAGTTGGGTGTATTTTAATTTTTAATGATTCAATGAATTAATTAATGTGCTTATACATTTTCTTATTTCTGTTTATATAGGTGAGACAGTAATTCCACCACGCCCAGCCCTGGCTCCAAGCCCTGGTATACATATTTATCTAGGAGGGGTACCAGTTGATATGTCATCACTTCCTACTCTATATGGTTGTGTACGAGGCCTTAAAATTGGAGATACCATATTAGGTCTCCAGGAAACTGCTGTCTTTACTGAGAGTAGGTTAACATTTCATACATCTTGCCCAAATATAGATATGGTTGTACACATGGCCTGAAAAATTGGAGATACCATGTTTCTACAGCTAGTAGCTTAACATTCTATAAACTTTACCCACAAGCAGAATTTGCTGATTTTGAATTCTATGTGTACTCTCTACAATTTTTGTCTATCTATATCAAAGTCAGAGATAGTTCCAGCTTTATTTAGCCCCTCAAAAAAAGCTTTAGAGATTTTGTAGAAAATGAAGAATTTGCTTGTTTTCTACAACATTTTCAAAAGCTTTTTTTCTTGCGGGCTTATAAAAGCATCATTGAGTGAGAATGGGTTAAATTTGTAATTTATTTTTGGGGACATTGGGGGGGGGGGGGAAATTTGTCTGGTCAATAGATGAAAGTGGCTTAGACTGAATGTTGTGATAATACTTGTGTTTAGAATAACAGACGGCCTGGGAAAAAGACTACAGTCTTCTGGTTGTTGATAAAAGAAGTATTCAAAAAAGTATTAACCTATCCTCACAATTCCTCTTTTTTACGCCTCTGGAGAAAATAACTTTGTTACATGCAATTTCTTCTTTATCCATAATATTTTCTAGCCTAAAGCACTAAAACTATTTAAGATTTCATCAAATTTTTACTATCACCTGCATCTTCTCTGAATTTGAAACAGTCTAAAAAATCCTTACATACATCCAACGAAACTGTACCATATGATTATACCCCAAAACCTATGTTTGGGGGGGTATATAGGAGTCAGCTTGTCGGTCGGTCCGCCTGTCTAGCTTTTTCTTGTCTGTTCAATTTCTAGGCAACTATTGGGCGGATCTTATCAAAACTTCACTGATATAACCAGTATCAAGCAGAGATGTGCATATTCTATTTGGTTATGGTCCATTGATTTTTGATGGAGTTATGGCCCTTTGGTGAAAAATCGTGTCCGCTCAATTTCTCAGCAACCATTGGACAGATTTGATTCAAATAAGGTTTAAGTCAGACATGTGCATATCCTATTTTGTTTATTTTTGACTGATTTATGGCACTTTAATTAAAAAGACCATTTTTTGTTATGGCTCTTTTGCGGATAACACTTATCTATGGAAAAGTGCTGTTGGGGGGTATTAGTCTGCTGTGCGACAATTTCTAGTTAAATTTGTTGCACTTACTAACTGTTGAGTCCTTGTAGATGTGCAACTTTGATTCGAACAAAATTCTAAAAATGTAATAAAACATATTATTTGTTTCAGATGTGTCTCCATTATGTGAAGATGGATGTGCTGATAAGCCCTGTAAACATGGAGGTCTGTGTCAGGAACAATGGCAAGATAAACAGTATCAATGTGACTGTAGATTTAGTGAATACGCTGGCCCTACATGTAATACAGGTATGTAGGGTAGAAGACATTGCAGACAAGCAGTTTCTTCATTTTCCTAAATGCTTTATAATAGGTACACTTTCCGACTAGCTATGCTGAGAAAACTGTGAACATCTAAACTAAGTCTTAAAACTGGTTTTGATGCATAATATATGATAATGGTTTTTGTTTTGCTCTTTTGTGGCATCATGGTTTAAGGTCAAATATTCTGCAGGCTTAACATGCTGTCCATGAAAACATTTTAATATTGATGAATAATTTTCAGAATCAGCAGGACTATTTAAAGGAGACTCTATCCTACAGTACAAGTATATGCCACCAAGTGGTGCCGAGGAAACCGTCACTGAACGTCTTGAACTTATTTTCAAAGTTAGTCCAGATGCCACTGATAGGATGATATTAGTATTTATATATAGTGAGAGGTAACTATTGCCTAAATTCTTTTATCTTTTACTTTGAAGATTTTAATGATTGTTCAGCAAATAACCTCCTCTACTGCCTTAGTAATGAAATAGCATGTCAACACATATACACATTTAATGGTCAACCGAAAGTCAAGGGTTGGTTGTATTTTATAGTTAAACTATGAATTTCAGTTTAATCTAAACAGCAAGATTTTAATAACAGAGTTTATAATACTGTTGTTGATAAAAAAACATGTGCTTGAAGCTTTTTTTTCTTCAAAAATGACTATGAATGTTTTTGAATATATGAGATATATTGAAGAAATTAGGTGTTGTGTCATTAAAATCTATGGTATAAATAAATGTTTCATTTAAACCCTTGTCATACTGAATGAAACAGCATGAAAATCAAGGCGCTGGAAGCACCGAAAGTACTAGTTGCATGACTATATATATTTTGAATATTAGATTTCATACACAAGCCTGATTTAATGAGGACAAGGTGGTGGTGAAGAAAGAGATCAGACTGCACTTATGTGCAGGCTGATCTTTATTTATACCTCTTGCCAAAACAGGAATATTTGGTTTCAGCATGACCAGGGTTAATAGAAATGTTTGGTACCCTTTTTACATGTATTATATTGTCATTGATAGTTCATGGCACATTCGTCAGGTACCTGTATTTGACCTCGCACATGTTTTGGTCTCATGTAAAGTGACATTGTATGGTGAAATTTGTCCCCTCAAGTGTATGTGTGGAATGTAAGGATATACCCATATTTGGCATGAACCCCAATATCTGCTTTTATATAATAGAAATCATTAGCATTATTCATCATTTGAAAATACAATAAGATTGGTATAAAATTCTGTCTCGTATAAACCCTTCCTGTTAGTAATCTTTGGAAATGAGAAACTGATGCACAGTTAAGGCTTCAACACGTAACACAGAATCTGTATGTAGGCAACCAGAATGTTGTAACCTCAGTTTATTCAAACTATAATTACAAAGTTTTGGTCACCCACCAGAGATAGATAGGTCATCCCTGATCAGGCTCACTTAACTTTATTTCACCATCATGTAACTAAAATAGATAATAAAGCATTTTCAGAATTGCTTTGATAGTATTTATAAATAACTAATAGTCAAGGAAAACCTGCCTAAATGATGAAAAAAAACCCCACATTTTTTCTCATTTTATATTGAACTATTTTTCCAATGTACAAAAATGGAAGAAAAACAATCTCTTCAAAACAGACAGAGTGACAATTGTTTTTGTACAGTTACTCATGACCAAACAACAAAACTTTACCCTGGTCTAAATCTAAAGTAGGAGCAGACAACAAGTTTTAGTGTAGAAGACTGTGTGGATAATAAAGGAAGTGATTGAAACACACAATTTCTTCATTTTCCACAGTGTTTTCAAAGATTTTTGATTAGAGGGGTGTAGCAATAACCAGACAATCAGCATGTCATTGAATTTTTCCAATGTCATAAAATTACCCCATTTAGGCAAATTTCCAGGATTACAGATCAAATTCATCTCTTTTCACAGATACTGACAAGATTTTAACCCTTTACCTCCCCTATCAAAAGGTTTTGGAAAAAAACTGTGTTACAAGCAATTTCTTCATTTTATCTCATAGTTTTCTGCCCAAACACAAAGGTCTTTGAAATTTCTTGTCTGAAATAGTCATTTGCAACTTCTTTCACTTTAAACTAGTCTAAAAATTTTCGTCTGGTAATGGGTTTACTGTCACATATCAACAAGCTATTAAACTTCAGACTTGTAACTGTATTGAGTTTTATAAGCAACATTCAAAGTTGTTTTAAGACAGTTTGTAATTTGACATTGTAATCATTTTCCACAGATCTTTACAAACTTTCAGAAGGTATCATATTCATTGTTCTTTGATATATTGCCTGCCATGCTAATTGGATGACTTTTTATGTTAGAAGATAAGCTAGTTGGTCTTGTACTGTTGTGACTGTTTGGTTGTTTGCTAGGATAGCATTTACAGAGAAAAACTGAAAATCGCCAAAATGCTAAATAAATTATATCTTTTGGTTTTACATCATGGCCTTGTAGGAACAAAGTTAGGCTCTTTTTTAACCAATTCCCACACAAGTCTGCCTTTTTACAATTGTCAATAAGAAAGCTTTGTAGTTAGCTGTTTCTTTATTTTAAATGATGTTTTCTTCCCTGAAGACCAAAAAATGAAAAATAAAGTAAGTACAAATGTATGACTCTAAAAACTCAGATTATATGCATGTGAATCTTGATATTGAAATTTGTTTGAAGAAATACAATGTATTGACAGTTTTCTACAATTGGGTACAATATCCATTTAGCATGGCAGTTTTCATCTATCAATGTGCTGTAACAAATTACACCAACACTCATATGTGTGTACTTAGTGTTGTTTGTAGTTTATTGTTTGTATATCACCGTCTGAGGGAGAAAAACTCACCAGGCCCAACATATACTAGCTCTCCTTTTCAAAAGACATTAAACTTCATGAAAGAGTGATTTTTTTGCTATGATTATTATTTTTTAAATTATCATTTTTAACAAAGGTACCATCAATTTCCATGGAAAACAACAATTAAACATATCCTTGTCTTAGGCTTGTGAAGAATATACCTTTGATTAAGCATATCTGGGGTAATTATTTATTATTGCATTTATTAGTACAAAACTGATGTTTGGGGAGAAAAACAGTGGTATTTATTTATTTTTTCTTCGGTTTATAAGTACAAAACTCATGTTTAGGGACAAACATAGCAGAAATAATTATACCCCCCACAACGAAGTTAGGGGGGGGGGGTTTCTGGAATCAGGTCGTCCATCTGTCTTTCCGTCTGTCCTTCCGTCTGTCCGTGGACATAATTTTGTTCTCATCTCCTACCACGTTTCCAGACCAATTTTGCTGAAACTTTACAGAAATCGTCCTTGCAATGGGAACTTGTGCACCTGCAATTTCCATAATGATTAATCAACTGTTTCAGGAGTTATGCCCCTTTGATTTATTTTCTTATATACAATATATAAAGAATAAATCATAACTCCTGAACAGGTTGACAGATTAAAAAAAATCAAAGTGGTTCACATGTTTATTCCAGAACATAAACGTAATGTTCGATGTTGCACGAAATCCATAATTTCCATCTTCAATGTTGAACAAAGTCCCTACTTTTTTACACAGTCATTGCCCCTCATTGACTTAAAATTTGTAAGTCAAGTAAAATTTGTACGCTTGATAAATCAATGGTTACAACTTGGCCTCGTTTAAAAAGAGGCGGCAGTGAAGGGTATTCGTCAGTTTTTACAGGCAACAGTTCTAGTTTTCTTGAGTCTATAATTATAAAACTGATGTTTTGGGAGAAACACAGCTGTAATTATTTGGTGGGGCAATAACTGATGTTTGTGTGAGAAAAAGAATATGTTCTCAAATATTAACAGTCTAAATTTTTGTTTTTCTGTTACGGGCATAATGAAAACATAATTAATATGATCTTCATTTTTCCAGACATTCAAGAGAAGCATCAAAGCATTCCAAGTGAGCAATCATGTTGAAACTGTAAAATAATTGCTATACTCATTCCCATTAGCTTATTAACCTTTCAAAAGAAGTAAATATTCATAATAAGTAGTGGAAGTATTACACATATTACTGCATATATTCTATTGAACCCTCATACTCTATTTACTGACCATCAGTTACTTTAGACATCAAAATTTACCAATATGTGTAGATTTTGATATCCAAGTGCCTTTAACAAATGCTTGATCAGCCAAATGAATATTTCAGTGAAACAGGAAGTCCTAAACATTTGTACAGCCCTGAAAAGCTTTCACCCATTACCAATCAAGGCAAAATTATGGACTGGCCCAAATTGAAAAAAGATACAGACGAGAATTTTTAGTTTAAGAAATTTCAAATATTTGTGTATTTTTGTTGCACAATGTATCAGATTTTCCAATATTCGCAGTTAGTTTCCAACATTTGTCTCTCGCCAATGGGTGGATAATCGTAAACCTAAG
This sequence comes from Fragum fragum, assembly GCA_946902895.1. NCBI lineage: Eukaryota > Metazoa > Mollusca > Bivalvia > Cardiida > Cardiidae > Fragum > Fragum fragum. Next base: position 4,571,846 of record OX336367.1, read on the forward strand.
TGGGATAGCTGCTGGAGGCTAGGAAAGGATGTAGTGGTAGTACTGGTGTGAGAAACACGTGTACCAGGAATCCATTGTTAGGTGCTCCAGCCTCCGCATTATTACTGAAATACTGTTAAAAGTGGTGTTAAACCCTCTTCAATCAATCTTCTTGGATGAAGATGACAATTTTAATCAAGACCTAGGCTTTGAATGGAATCTATATGGTACTTTTTGTCTAGTTACAAGAACATCATTTTTCATCAAAGTAACTACCTAATAGAGAATTGAAGCAAATGATCATGGTCGTAAGTTTCATTTGTTAATCAAGTTTTACTCCTTTGTAAACTTCCAATTGATTGTGCAGAATTTGGGTTAGTATCATTAATAGATCAAACTCAGAACCCTTAACCCATTACCAAACAGCAAAATTTTAGACTGGTACAAATTGAAAGGGGTTGCAGATAACAATATAAAGTTGATGAACTTTTAGATTTTTTCAACTTTCTAGCTAGAAACATTGTAGAAAATGAAGAAATTGTTTGTTTTAAAAACATTTCTTCATTTTTTCACAATATTATCCCAAATGGATTTTCTTGAGGGATATTCCAAAAGCGTTGTTGTGTGGGAATGGGTTAAGCACTAAGAGAAAAATCATAAAACTTTATAAAGTATATCTTGATAAAGTTCGTAAGCATTTTATAAAGAAAAGCAGGCATTAGTAATTATGGGAATGATTATAAAGCAATTCAATGTTAAAGTAAGCTTTAAAATACACAAACACGCTGATGAATGCTTAGAAACACCACTGAATGTATTACTGCACAGAATACTTTAAATAGAAACATAATATAAACTTGCTAATATCCATTCTATAATTATATCAATGTCCTAAATGTAATTTCTAAATAAACTAATATTTTATCAACTAACATTAGAGCTACTTACATGTACTCTAACAAAAGATGACATTATATAATATATCTGAGTTATTGAAATTATTTCCTATTTGTAGTCCTTTCTTATATAGATATTTCTTGGAAACTAAAAAACAGATGCATTACAGTTTCTTATTATAAAACTAGCATGGTTGAGCTTTCAATCTTCTGGTCTTAGATTGGACCCTTGCATCTTGGCCACTATAAATTTTTCTACATTTTAAAACGTCTCAGTCAAGGATGTGTTCTGTTTCTAAACCAATTGGCAAATAATAGTTGGCTTACCTAAATGGGTTTAGCAGCTTGTGGCTAATACATTGAATGCTGTGATTTTACTCGGAAATGCCAAGAAGTTAGGTTAAGGTGCACTGGCTACAACGATTTTACTAAAATATTGTCATAACTACCTTTTAGCTCTCATAATATCATCATTCTTTCAATATAAGTAACAAAAGTGATAAATTAAATACCGGTAATTGCATATTAACCCTTTCCTGTATAGTCCCTGGTTTTGATATCCATCTGACTTTATACCTAAGAAAATAGTGTGCAAGAAGAAAAAATTGTTTGTAGGAAGAAGTATCTTCTTTTCTTATACTATTTTACACCAGATAGGATGGTTTCATTTCAAATTACACTCACTTTTTAGTGTCATCTGCAACAACTTTCAAATTGGACCAGTCTAAAATTTTGAAAAACAGGGTTAAAGATTCTAAAAGAATTTAAAGAGAAATTAAAATAAGTATGGTCAATATGGATTTGACAGGATACTAATATTGATAACTAGCTGAGAATGCCCCTGTGGAAAATATAGCATGGAAATATAGAGAGAAAATCAAATCCATGAACAACCATGCATATTTAATTATTTTTTTATGTTTTTGTTCACTAAAAGTGACATTACATAATGAATCCATGGATTTACAAAGCAAATTTCTTCAAAACTTTGATGTGCTGGTTATCGGAAATGTCTGCTTAGTAATTTAATCAACCATTTTATAAAAAGATCAGATCCAGTGGGACTGAAGAAAAAAAAGAAAAAAAAACTTCTTTTTCTTTTTTTTTGAATTTGTCTGTCTTTTTATTATTGTGCATTTTCTATTCTGTCTGCTTTACTAATAGGCCAAGTCCTGAATCAGGGTAAGATAACATCGCTTCAATGTAAGCTTTTCTCTCTCATGTTTATCAAATAGGTCTCGTCATACCATAATAATTTTAGTTGTTCTTCTATTTTATAAGCTTACCTGAGCACAAAGTACTGAGGGTGAGGTTTTGTAGTTGTCATGTGTCTACCTAATGGTCATAGTTATGATCAGGTTCGGTCATCAATCATGTGAAAATCTTCCCTGAACATATTAAAATTATAAAGTATAAGATTTTACAAAGATTTCTCGTACAACTATGTACAGACACCTAAAAAGGAAAGAAATCTCTGTGTCCTAAATCGTATAATAAGGCTTAGATGTTTTGCGTGTAGCTTCATAAGTTTTTTCTCGACTAAATTTATCATTAGTGCTTCTAAAGTAAAAATATATCCATACCAGGGATCATAAGATTTAACGAGACACCTTTATGGGTTCAATAGCTTGCCTTCAAGTACTGGATGGTGAAAAAAAAAATGAAAAAGGGGCAGAATTCTTAAAATGCTTCTCAGTAACCCCTAGATTGGATTGCCCTTGTGATATTGAATGCACATGGCAAGTTTCAAGTAAATATCTTTATTAAACACAGAGATATGACCAGGGTTAAAGTTTGTCATGCTCCCAATGTCAAGGTGATGACAATAGCTCTACTTTTTGTTCCAGTACAGCAAAGCTTGTCATGCTGAACCTGGAATACTTCGGTTTTGGCTGGAAGCATAGACAAAGATCAGTCTGCTTTCACTTACAGTCTGATCATAGTTTACAAGACCAGTTTATCCCTCTTAATCCTTTCCTGTACAAACCCGGGACTTTACATCACTTTTATTTTATACTTGAATAATTATTGTGTAAAAAGAAGTTGCTTGTAACAAACAATTTCTTCTTTTCCCACAATATTTTCTACCACGTACATTTCATTTCAAATTGCTCCCAAATTTCATTGTGGTCTGCAACCTCTTTCAATTTGGACCAGTCTAAATTTTCAAAAAATGGAAAAGGGTTTAAAGCCAGCGTTTTTTATACTGTTAATGTTGCACAAGAATTAATCACTCCAAATCAGCCTTCCCAGTACTTTCCCTTTGATTTCAGATACTCTGTCATGTCTATCTTTCTCACTATCTTCTCTCTATCTAACTTTCTTAAGTGAAAGAGAATTTGTTGCTAATATTGAATCCATTTCCTTACAATGATGCTTTTGGTTGATCCCCTCAGAAAGAAGCTGTGAAAAACATGTTGGAAAATGAAGAAATTGTTATAAGCAATGTAATCATTACCCCATAAAGTTTTCTACCTCAAAGGACTGTAAAATTTAGAATCTCACAAACTGAAATTTGTCGGGGTTTTTTTTTTTTTTTTTAGCTCACCTGAGCATGTAGTGCTCAAGTGAGCTATTGTGATCCCCTTTTGTCCAGCGTCCGTCCGTCGTGCGTCGTCCTTCAACAATTTCTTTAAACAACATCTCCTCCCAAAGCAGTGGGTCAATTTGCACAAAATGTTTCTTAGGTGGTCCCCTTCAAAAATAGCTAAAAGATATGAAATCCGTTAAAAACTCTGGTTGCCATTGCAACAAAAGTGAAATTTTAAAATAATCTTTAAAAATCTTCTCCTCCTGACCCAGAAGGCGTAGAGCCTTGATATTTTGCATGAAGCATCAGTATATTGACGTCTTTCAAAATAGCTAAAATCAAAATCTTCGGGTCCCCAGGGGCGGAGCCCCAGGGGGGTGGGGTTTATATAATAATAAAGAACGATTTTTTAAATGACATCTCCTCCCAAACCAGTAAGCCGATTTGAACCAAATTTGGCAGAAATGTTTCTTAGGTGGTCCCCTTCAAAAATAGCTAAAAGATATGAAATCCGTTAAAAACTCTGGTTGCCATGGCAACAAAAGTAAAATTTTAAAATAATCTTTAAAAATCTTCTCCTCTTGACCCAGAAGGCGTAGAGCCTTGATATTTGCATGAAGCATCAGTATATTGACCTCTTTCAAAATAGCTTAAATCATAATCCTCGGGTACCCAGGGGCTGAGCCCCAGGGATGGGGGGGGGGTATATAGAAATAAAGAACGATTTTTTAAATTACATCTCCTCCCAAACCAGTAAGCCGATTTGAACCAAATTTGGCAGAAATGTTTCTTAGGTGGTCCCCTTCAAAAATAGCTAAAAGATATGAAATCCGTTAAAAACTCTGGTTGCCATGGCAACAAAAGTAAAATTTTAAAATAATCTTTAAAAATCTTCTCCTCTTGACCCAGAAGGCGTAGAGCCTTGATATTTGCATGAAGCATCAGTATATTGACCTCTTTCAAAATAGCTTAAATCATAATCCTCGGGTACCCAGGGGCTGAGCCCCAGGGATGGGGGGGGGGTATATAGAAATAAAGAACGATTTTTTAAATTACATCTCCTCCCAAACCAGTGGGCCAATTTGAACCAAATTTGGCAGAGATGTTTCTTAGGTGGTCCCCCTTAAAATTAGCTTAAAGAATTGAAATCCGTTAAAAACTCATGGCAACAAAAGTGAAATTTCAAAATAATCTTTAAGAATTTTCTCCTCCAGACCCAGAAGGCTTAGAGCCTTGATTTGCATGAAGCATCAGTATATTGATCTCTTACAAAATAGCTAAAATCATGATCTCCAGGGGGGGGGGGGGGGGGGACTTTAGACTTTTGGATCCCCAGGTTCATAGTCTTTATATGTAATTGTTGCCCACTTGTTTCATAATCCTAACCTTAACATGAAATTAGACTGTTGAAAGAAAAAGAGCCTTTATCTCAGGTGAGCGCCCCAGGGCCAATGGCCCTCTTGTTTTTAATTTTGGTCCAGTATGAAATTCGGTTGATTTTTTTTAGCAAGTTTATTGTTCATTTTCATACAAATTGTTATTGGTGGTTTTTAGGTCACCTGACCGAATGGTCATGGTGACCTATTGCGATCATCGTTTGTCCGTCGTCGTCCGTCGTGCGTCGTCCGTCGTCCGTTAACTTTTATACATTTTCATCTTCTTCTCAAGAACTACTGGGCGGATTTCAACCAAACTTGGTAGAAAGCATCATTGGGGGATGCCAATTCAAGTTTGTGAAAATAGGGGTTCTGGGGGTCATAGGGGCCCAAATAGGGGCCAAAAAGGGGTAATTTTTGGTACTTCTTTAAAAATCTTCTTCTAATAAACCGTTAATGCCAGAGCTTAAATATTTTGTGTGCATGACAACTAGGACAGGTATATTATAAATTGTGAAATTCATGCCCCTGGGGTCATGTATGGGGCCACACCCAGAGGTCAAAGTTCATCATGTTAAAAAATTCACATTTTCACCTTCTTCTGATGAAGTACAAAGCCAATTTCAAACAAACTTGTTGAAAAGCATCATTTGGTAATGGTTATTTTGATTTGTGAAAATAAAAAGGCTGGGGGGGTCAGGGGGCCCTAAAATGGGGACCAAAAGGGGGTAATTTTTGGTAACTTTTAAATATTTCATCTTCTTCTCAAGAACTACTGGGCGGATTTCAACCAAACTTGGTAGAAAGCATCATTGGGGGATGCCAATTCAAGTTTGTGAAAATAGGGATTCTGGGGGTCAAAGGGGCCCAAATAGGGGGCAAAAAGGGGTAATTTTTGGTACTTCTTTAAAAAATCTTCTTCTAATAAACCGTTAATGCCAGAGCTTAAATATTTTGTGTGCATGACAACTAGGACAGGTATATTATAAATTGTGAAATTCATGCCCCTGGGGTCATGTATGGGGCCACACCCAGAGGTCAAAGTTCATCATGTTAAAAAATTCACATTTTCACCTTCTTCTGATGAAGTACTAAGCCAATTTCAAACTAACTTGGTGAAAAGCATCTTTGGGTACTGATTATACAGATTTGTGAAAATTAAAAGGCTCGAGGTCAGGGGTGCCTAAAATGGGGACCAAAAGGGGGTCATTTTTGGTAACTTTTAAACATTTTCATCTTCTTCTCAAGAACTACTGAGGGGATTTCAACCAAACCTTTTTCTAATTCTTTCAAACAAAATCACTTGTCTTGGTGCTCTTTTACTCAGGTGACCGTTAAGGCCCACTGGGCCTCTTGTTATGTTCCATGATATTTTTGGACAAATTTATTTTATTATTTGGTGTTGGAATTTTTGCAATTTATCAACTACAATTCTTTTGAATAATGCCAGCATAACACATTTTTAGTCTGGTCCAAATTGAGAGAAGTTGGGTTGAAAATTTCAAGTTAATGAAATTTTACAAATCTTTTTTGTTTTTGATAAAAAAAATTTAGTGGATAATGAAGATATTGCTTAAAACAAGCAATTTCCTCACTTTCCACAATGTTTTCCAAAGCTGTTTTTAATTAAGGGTTGTCAAAAAATGTTATTGTTTATAATGGGTTAACTAATTCCCATACAATTCTCTTTGTTTTACATCCTCAAGGAAAAAACTTGGAAAAACATTGTTGAACATGAAGAAAATGCTTGTTACAAGCAATTACTTCATTGCTCATGATGTTTTCTACCCTTAAAGATAAAGAATTTTAAAATTCTATCAATCTGAGACTGGTCTGCATTGAAGGAATTTGCAGACAATATTTTTAAGTGAAGTTGAATTGTGAAAATAAGTGTTGTATGGGTTATAAAACATTGTGAGAAAAAGAGAAATATCTTGATAGAAGTTATTTCTCTTTTCATAATGTTTTCATAATGTTTTCATATCTATTTATGAAACTCCTTGTTATAAAATGTAAGGATTGGTTGGTAATAGGTTAAAATAAAAATTTGACTTTTTCCCTGTAACTTCAGAACTAATACTGTGCAATGCTGTTTTGGAGTTTCACAGGAATTTGTAAATATTTGATAAATAAGATCAGATCCTGCAGAGGTCAATAAGAGAAAGCAGTTAGAAAGTAAACTTAAAGTGAGGCAGAATGGTTTTTAGATTCAGGAAATTTACCAAGGAAAAAAAACAGTTCTTGTCAGAGTATGCAGTTTTGCAGGGGTTGATACTTTTTGTATCACCTAGAAGGTCTTTACAGTCAGACAGGTCACATGTATTTCTTTCAATATAAAACATCTGCAGACAATAGGATGAACATGATCTTTTACAGGGCTAAGATCATCTATTGAAGCTGTTTTCATGAAATTTGTACATAAAAAGAAAATTTTGTTATATGTTTAGCATTATATCCCCCTCCACCCCCCACCCCCTAACCCCCCAAAAAAACTGTTTGCTGGGGGTCAGCATGTCGATAAGTATGTTGGTTGCTCTGTTGGTCTGTAGCCTTTTCCTTAACCCTTTTTTATTTAACATGATTTTGGACATGTCCAAATTCAAATGTTTTGCAGATGAGAATTTCAAGTGGATTTAATTTGAAAAATGACTATTCAGTTAGGTGTGGGTGTGGAATTCCCATGCCCGACTTGTCGGACACTGGCTTTTCTACCTGCGGACAAGTATATTTTTCAAGGCCTCTTGTCCATGGACAATTAAATACCAGAGCAAGTCTTGGAATGGTACTTTATATATAGAAGATATTAGTTAGTGTTATACTTATACCTAAGAAAAGGAAACATTATTTTTAGAGAAGAAATTAAGAGTTGTGGCATTTTCTTCTTTAAAAACAATGTTTTCCGAAAATTTATCTATTCTCTTTTTTTTGCGGACAAGTCCATTTTGATCCCGGACAAGTAGAAAATCACATTTTACTTGTCCAGGGACAAGTGGAGAAAATCAGTATTTCCACATCCCTGAGTAAAGTACAAGCAATTTCTTCTTTGGCTACCATGTTTTCTGAATTATGAAATCACAGGGACTTAAAAAGTAGGGATAGAACAGGAAAGGCTTATTGCTCAATTTCTCAGTAACTACTGCATGGATTTGATACAGACTTTACAGATAGACTCGGTATCAAGAAGATGTATGCATAATGTCATTTGGTTGTGATCCATATATCTTATACAGAGTTATGGCCCTTTGATGAAAAACTCTTCTCCTCTCTTTTTCCCTAAAACAATTCAATGGGTTTGATTTAAACTTCACAGGTAGATTCAGTTTATAGCTTTACTATATCAAATTAATCTGATTCAATAGTACTTGCTTTCCTCTTTCACCTTGTCCAGCCAGTTTATTTAATGCATCATTCAAGTAACAAATTTTCATTCCTGCAACATGGAGCACTTTGTGGGGTGGGTATTCAACACGTTCAGTGACAAGTCTAGTTAGAATTGAAGGAAACATATGGACAGCTTGCATGATACCTGTAGCTAGTTCTGTGCAAACCGATCTTCCATAGCGACTTAGACTTGTCACTTACTGTTTACTTGCTGTTCAGAAGTGGCAGGTCCTTGCTTCTTAGATTGATCTCCAGAAAGCATTGACAGAAATTGTTTGGGTGGTGGCGCCAATATTTTTCAGATGTCTAACACTGTGCATATTTATAAGCTGCTAGAATAATGAACTTAGATTGATGTAGTATATTGAAACATTTCTGTCCGTGAAAATCGATCAATGTCTTTTGTTGTATTCATTTATTTCAGAAGCAATGTTTTTCTTTTGCTGGAGTTAAGCCATAGGTAAATCAGAAGGTCCAGCTGTAGACAAAAAATGTATTTCTTTCTCTATGTGGTCTTGTATTTTGCTGAATTTGATATATATCGGCCATAACAGACATGCAGTTATAATGAGCCCTTAGTGTAAAATATTCTAGACACTTGAATTAATTACTCAGACATTCAAATGAACTTATGGAATAAGTTTGTGATATAATTCTATTAAGCAAGGAAACATTAAATTAAGTTAAACAATAATCTGATCCACTGAATGGGTGTCTCTTGAGAACTATTCTTGAAAGTAGTGCATAATATCAAAAAACGGCAAATTTCAAAATAATTCTTATGACTGAAAAATATATATTTAGCATTTTTGGAAACTAACAATCTGGAGGTATTGCTCCTAAATTGTGAATTTGTAAAAGCATTTGAAACCTTTTCAGTTGAAAACTGGCATGAGTTGCAGTTTATTTTTAGGTGTTCACAATATCAAATCAATAAGTATACTTTTGATTAACATTGACAAGGAGGTTTTTGACTAGCTTTCTCATTCAATATTAAGTTAACAAGGCGAAATGTTATATTCATTTTCTTTTTCAAAGTATTAAATGCAATATGGTAAACTCAACTTTAAATTAACCCTTGTCATGCTGAAGGAAATCCTTACTCAGAAATGCATTAAAATCAAATGGCTGAAAGCCCTTTATTGAGGTTAATTATTTTTTGTTAATCAATTCTATTTACAACTCTGAAATTAAAATGACAAGTAGGTGATTTAGTCTAAGATCAGACTGCACATATGTACAGGCTTATCTTAGTCTATACTGCCTGCCAAAGCAGGAATATTTGAGGTTCAACATGAAAAGGATTAACAAGCAGAAATAGTAAGCAGCTCCTACCTGTGTCCCCAATTTAATTCATTTAACTGCTCTTAAAGTAAAGGGTTAAAGCAAAACTAGTGCCTTTCTATATGTAAAGTAAAGGTACTTGCTATGCTTCTGCAAGACCCTTCAGTCATTTTGACTAGGACTTCACAAACATCTGATATTGGTATTTGTTTGTTACAGGTACGTGACCCATGACTTTCTGATTGTCTATTTGGATCCCAAACAAGGTGTCTACGTCAACACAAACCATGGATATGCAATTCGTAAGTAGATAAGAGTTTAGCTTGTAATAATGAAATTCTTTATTATCCCTCACAGAAAAGGGATTGTGAATGATATGGCAATTACAGTCCCTCCTTCCATCTCAAATTTTGTCATGAGCATGATCTCTTAAAGTGTAGCAGCTGTTAACATGAAGCTCCATGGGTGGGTAGAAGTGCAGAGCACAAGAAATATAATCCTGGTTAGTGTAATTCTTGAGTCGGGCAGTCGTCCATTCATCTGTCCACAGGTTGTTAACACATCTCCTCAGACATTCATGGACAAATTTGAATGAAATTTTCACAGAATATTCTCAGTCACCTCACCATGTGCATATTGTTGGTGTTCTGCCGTTTTAGGCTGGATCACAGAAAAAGAGGATTTAATACAAAATTTCTTGTTAACAAAATTCCTCCTCCATCTCTGGACAGTTTTTATAGAAAGTTCATAGTAACCTGATTTTTAGCTCGGCTGTTTTTGCAGCAAAACCCCAGGTATTGTGATCACCTGAGCGTCGTTGGCGTTGGTGTGACAAACTTTAACCTTGGTCATATCTCTGTTGAAATTGAAGATATCCTCATGAAACTTGGCATGTGTATTCCCCATCATAAGAACTATCTAGACTATCAAGGGGGATAACTTTAAAAGCATTTTGTAAGAGTTATGCCCCTTTTTCAACTTAGAATTTTTGCATTATTCAGCACCTGCAGCCAAGCGTTGGCGACTGTGGGTGGTGCTCTTGTTTAGCATATTATTAGATTTTACCATTTTAGGCTCGGTGATAGAAAAAAGGGGGCCTTAATGTGGCGGCTTATATTGTGACTGGCAACTTTTTTTCAGATGGGTTTGGTAAATATGGTAATTTTGCTGATGGCAGACCCCATCAACTTGTCTACGAAAGAAAGAAGAGTGAAATGCTTCTCACAGTAAGTTAGCTTAGGCTTTCAAAGACTTGATGGTTTAACCATTCATAGATTCCACTAAAATGAAGGGGACTTGCACAGCCCTTTTGATGTTAATAACTCAGCATTTTAATGAAATTAGTATGTAGTTAATTAACTATTAGAACTTTTAGAAAGCATGCAAAGGGCTACTATTAAAGTTTGAATACATTGTTAGTGTAACCTAACAATTTGAATGATTATTTGCTATAACAGTTTTAGCTGTCTTTAAAATATTGCAAACATAATCTTGATAAAAGAAGAAGTTTTATAAAACGTTCTAGGAAGGATTCTTAGTAACATAATATTCAACCAATTCCAACACTGTGATGCTTTTAGGCACCCCTAAAAAGCTTTCAAAAACATCCTGGAAAACAAAGAAATTGCTTTTAACAAACAATTTCTTCATTACCCAAAATGTTTCTACACAAAAAGACAAATATTTTTAGAGTTCTATCATCTAGAAATTGTCATATGCAACTTCTTTCAATTTGCACCAATCTAAAATGTTGTTATCTGGTAATTCATCAACCCATTCCCACACAATCCCTCCTTTTTACGCCCCTCAAGAAAAAGCTTTGGAAAACATTCTGGAAAATGAAGAAATTGCTTTTATCAAGCAATTTCTTCATTATCCACAATATTTTCTATCCAAAAAGACAAAAACATTTAAAATTACATCAGCTTGAAATTGTCGTCTGCAGCTTCTTTCAATTTGGACTGGTATAAAATTTCACCGTATGGGAATGGGTTAAGACAAGGATATTATGATGTCTGTTCACTATATAATACTTATGTTAAATATAAGTACACTCTACACTGATATGATGAAGGCAAATTATGTATTTTTAGCTAAGCTTAAAGGTATATACCTAGGTCAGGTCAGCATCTTTGTCAGTGTCTGCGTCGTATAAAATCTAACATTTTGTAATACCTCTGGCATTACTGAACTTGAAACTAATGGAATATATGTTCAGTATCAAAAAAGCAATCTATCCAACAAGAGAGATAACTATAACTCTAAATGCATTTTTGAACTAATTTTGCCCTTTTATCAAGGTAGAAATTTTACACACTATCAAGTACTTGTTCAGTCGAGTGTCGAGCATCTGCACCAGTTATCATTTCAGTAGTTTCAGTTAATCAGCTTAGAAAATTTTTACTAATCAAGGTATGAAAAAAGAAATACATGAAGAGTCTTAGTGTTAATTCTTGTTATGCTGTATAAATTACCTTACTGAATTGCTGTCAAATCAAAGGGCTAAAAGAACTGATAGAACTTGTTCAAAAAACAATACAGTCAAAACTGTGTTAGGGGTCACCTGAGAATAGCGGGCAATCTGTGTATAACGGCCATCCCAGGTCCACCCGTGCAATTTGCTCTTTAAATTACTGTGATTAGCGGTAATCTGTCGTATGTGGCCAGCGGTCACCTTTAATTATCCGATTTGCACTTCATGTATATCGCTTTAAACAGTCACGCAACCCGACTAACTGCTGACAGGTGTCGTTTAAAAAATCAATAATGCGTCTGGCTAATCTTGTGCATTAACTTTTCAACACGTGAGATAAACATGAACACGCCACTTAAAGGTGTACTCTATCAACGTGTGTTTGGTTGAATGCAACAAGTGCCGAGTTATGTTGATTATAATTAATCGAATTTGATGGATTTGATATGAAGTCTAATTACGTATAAAGTTTGTAAGTTTACCACACAGCAAAATTTTAGACTGTTCCAAATTCAAAGAAGTTGTAGACGTTTTAACTTAATAAAAATTGTCCTTTGTGGTAGAAATATTATGGATAATGCTACTTCTTCATTTCCGACAATTTTTTCCAAAGCTCTTTTTAAGGGGCGTAAAAAAGCGGGATTGCGTTGGAATGGGTGCGAGTCTGGATCAGAATATTCTTTCCAAGGGGTTCATAGACATTGTATACCGGTATTTAGGAAACACATGGTCATAACAAGGTATCTAAAATATATTTTTTGGCGAACTTTCGAAGAAAAAAATTCAACGGAACGTCAGTCTCGATCATAAGTCTTTCGACGTTTTATCATACAACGAATTATCGTACACCGACGGTAATGCCCCTAACTCTAGACGAACATGTCAATGTTCTTCAGTTTCTTGATCGCGGTCATCGTCGCTTCGGAGTTTGGGTTGTGCAAAAAATGGATGGAAATATTTTATTAAGAATACATAAATATTGGTATGTTTACTATTTTTTGTTAATTAAAACAATAGTCTTTCTTTATTTTGTACATTTTATGTGGCCATCTGATAAGGAGACAAATCATTGTACCATGACTACCTTATGTCAACAGGGTTGTACCACCCCCACCCACCCCAAAAAAACCCTGATCTGTGTTAAGGAGCCAACTGTCTTATGTGGCCAGTTTTGATCTGTCCCTTGGCTGGCTGCATATGACAGGTTCGACTGTATTTCTTTTAGAAATCAATTTCATAAACAACTCTTGCAGGAAAAGCACTTATGTGCAGGCTTATCTTGGTCTTCACCTCCTGCCAAAACCGGAATATTCCGGATTAAGCATGACAAGGCTTAAGAAGCAAAGTCCTTTGTCAATTGTTTTCTTCCAATTCATAATGTTAATTATTTGCATGTGAGGGGTATCTGTGTATTGCATGCTTGAATTGCATGTTACTATTAACAAGTATGCCTAGTATTGAAAATAAAATTTATTTTTCGAGTTGATTGAATAAATTTGATAGGCAAAAGGAATGTTACTTTTGTTTTGCACCTGCAATATCAATTCATGCATGCTTCTATTAACCCAAACCTACTTAGTTTTAATGTGATAAATAATAACTCAGAACAACATTGTGACTTAAAGAGAAATGACTCGTAGTACCAAGCAATTTTTTCTTATGTCACATTTTTCTAACTCATTTATGACACTTTTTAGCTCACTTGAGCACATAGGACTCATGTGAACTTTAAGGATTGATTGATTTCCGTTGTCTGTTGTCCATTGCATGTCAATTTTTGCTTCAAACAGCATCTCCTCCTAAACGGCTCACCAATTTTGAAGTTAATTTATGTAAATATTCCTTGAGTAAACCTTTACCAAAATTGCCCGTATATTTCCAGTTCAATTCACTCTTTGCTTGTGAGGCCCAAAAAAGGGTTTAGAATTTGCAAATTGAAAAAATCTTCTTGTCTAAAACTCCAAGGCCCAGAGCTTTCATATTTGGTATGTAGCATCAGCTAGAGGACCACTCCCAAGTTTGCTCAAATCATGGCCCTCGGGGTCAAATTGGCCCACCCTAGGGGTCACTAGATTTTACATAGAATCTATGGAGGAAAACTTCAAAAGACATCTCCTCCAGAACAACAAAGCCTAGAGCTTTGATATTTTACATGAAGTATAACCTAGTAGACCTTTACCAAGTCTGCTCAAATCATGACCCCTGGAGTCTATTTGGCCCCTGCCCCAGTGGTCACATGAACCACATAGAATCTGCATACAAAAACTTCAAAAATCATCTTCTCCAGAACAGCAAAACCTAGATATTGTGCATGGATCAGTGCCTAGTAGACAACTAAAAAGTTGGTTGCAAGCAGGACTCTTGGGTTCATACTGGCCCCTGCCAAGGGGTCACTAGTGCCGCCCTAGGGCTCATTTGACTCCGTTCCTTTTACTTCAAATTAAATTAGCTTAATTTCTTGTTTCAAACTGACGGCCATTTACTGATAATATATTAACCCAAATATATGATAGAATGAGTCAGTTATTATCCCCCACCGTTCCAGCGAACAGGAAATAGTAATGGTCTAAGTCTGTCCTTCCTTCATTCCGATCTTGTGTAATTCAGTCCTTCCATCACTAAACTTGTCCTGAGCATATCTCTGAAAGTATAATAGCTATTAACTTGAAACTTCATAGGTGGAGAAACCTCGTTAAAGAGCAGTGCAGTGCACAAGAACCACAACTCTTGCTTGCATAATTTTGGACTTATTGCCCTTTGTTGTTTTAAAGACTAAGATTTTGTCCGAGGCATATCTCTGAAAGTATAATAGCTATTAACTTGAAACTTCATAGGTGGATAGATCTTGTTGAGGAGAAGTGCAGTGCACAAGAACCACAACTCTTGCTTGCATAGTTTGGGAGTTATTGCCCTTTGTTGTTTTAAAGACTAAGATTTTGTCCGGGGCATAACTCTGAAAGTATAATAGCTATTAACTTTAAACTTCATAGGTGGATAGATCTCGTTGAGGAGAAGTGCAGTGCACAAAAACCACATAGCAAAGTTTATTTCACCTGTCCCAAATGAGTTTTAATAGTTGCCCTATATTTTCAGCAATATTTCTTCTCAACAGTTTTTTTGGTATGGTGATTCAAATAAAGAAGTTTTAAATAGACTCAACAAATATAAAAGCCATTCCCATACAATCCAACTTTTGACATTCCTCTAAGAAAAAATAGTTAGGTAAAACTTGATGGAAAATTGCTTCATTTTCCACAATGTTTTCTACACACACACACACACCACCCCCCCCCCACCCCCCTAAAAAAAGGGAAAAAATTGTAATACAAAATTGAATTTCACCTACTCTAAATTTCAGTCAGCAACTCCATTCAATTTTGACCAGTTTAAATTTTTGTTGTCTTTTAATGATTATTGAGCCTAGAATGGAGAGCCTTTGCAAGCTACATAAGCTTTCCAGTTCTAGACGAGGCTAACATCGGCATGTCTCAAAGAAAAATCAAGTGACAGGTTCTCTTCCAAAAGCATTCTTTAAATCACATGAAAAATCAATAAGCAGTGAAATATTATGCATTTAGATGTAAGTTTTTAGAAAAGATGTGTGTTTACTTTATGCTGTGTTTACATTGCCGATCACATCAACTTGACAAAACATGATCGAGCGCTTAGAAACAGGTCTTCTTCCGTCTACATGGGAGGTGGGTTGATCTACCTGTATTGGGATTGGTATGACTTGTGTTCCAACCAGAAATCATTACTTCAAAAATATTTGGGTTGAGTAGAAATGGCATTGAGGATATTCAGAGGAAGGTTTAGTGTATCTGGAAATGATTTGGTAGAGATTTAGTCTGGTCGTAGTGAATTTAGTATTTAGAGGTTTCTTGAGTGTTGGCTCAACCTCCACTTAATCACTTACCCGAACTGTGGTTACGTGACAAGATTAGGATTGGGTCAAGAAGAACTTATGTTGATTGGACGGAGATATGATAATCACATACGCATTGAGATAATCAACCTTTGATGAGATTATTTGAAGAGCTGGCACCATGAATAGGAGCCGCCGTCATAGCGCAGTTGGTAGCGAGTCGTACTGTCAATCTACAGGTCCCGGGTTCGATCCCCGACAGCGGTACTCATCCTTTGTCTCTCACCAATGGGTCGATAATCGTAGACCTATGTGGGATAGCAGCTGGAGGCTAGGAAAGGATGTAATAGTAGTACTGGTGTGAGAAATACCAGGATTCCATTGTTAGGTGCTCCAGCCGCCGCGATATAACTGAAAGATTGTTGAAAGCGGCATAAAACCCCATTCAAACAAACAAACCATGAATAGGTTTAGGTTGAAACCTATTTAAAACCTTTTAATTTTACATTGAAACTTGGATTAACCCTTCTTGATTCTCCTTCCTGGGGAATACACCACTACTCGTGCCAAACGTGGGCCAGTGAAAGTACAAAGATCGATATCCACTCCTAGGAATCGAACATGGGATCTCTTGATTTGGAAGCCAGCTTTTACACTCAAATGCAGACACCACACCATAGATAAGTCATCATTGGTCAAATGGAAGTTTCTTATGAATCCCCCCATGCTCAAACTAGTTGCACAAATGTTGCAGTATGATTGGTTGAGTTGATCTTATCAGCAATTCTAGGGGAAAAAAGAGCCAGATGGTGTTGCATACTAATTATCTTGCATTTTGCAATTTAGGAATCCATGTTCAATATTTGAATATAAATTGATATCCATTTAAAAGCAATCCTGAGTTTTCTAGGCTGCATGGATTTGTACAAAACGGATTTTGAAAAAAAAAATTCATACATTATGTCTTTGATGATTATAATACCTTTTGGGGCTCTTTATTTTTTTTGCATGAAAGTAATATTTGTGTATATTCTTGTTTTTAATACTTTTTCAGAAAAATAAAAATAGTACATTTTTGTGTTCTATGTTTAAGGAGTCATTTTATTCTATGTTTAAGCTCTGTTTGAGACAATTTTCTTCATACAATGCTCAATTTTCAATGATTTATAGGAAAAAATTATAAAATTAGAAGCATTAGTTAGTGTTTATGTTCATACAAGCTTGCCTTTATTATTTTATCATTTATGACCTATTGTATGCAGGTACGGAAAGACAGCCATCCTAAATTTAGAAACAAAACAATTAGTGTAAGTAGCTAATCACAGGACCTGCATTATCGTAATGATCTTGCCTACTAGATGCTTTTTAATTTATAATAGCTCTGTTTGCTTTTGATGTCTGATGCTTTCTCACATAAATCTCTTGTCACACTTAATTCTCCATCAAAATTATTCTATTTCGTCTTTCTTCTTTTTACATACTTTGCATCAAGCATTTTTAACCAGGTTTTCCTTGGAAAAATCTGTTAACCCAGATGACAAAAATGAAGTCATATCCAAATTCAAAGCAGTTGCAGACAACACCTTTAATTTGAGAACATTTTAAAAATCCTTTTCTTTGGGATAGAAATCATTGTGATAATGAAGAAATTACTTGCACTGCAATGTTTTTCAAGATTTTTATTTGGGGTGCATCAAAAAGTAGGATTGTGTGGGAATGGGTTAACTATATTGGTGAATGGTCAGGTGGCTCTGGGAGGGAATAAAGTAGCTTTTGTGCCCAACTCCTACATATTTTGATGACATTCAGCAAAATTTTTGCAGAATGATTATGACCATATGACACATATTGTGCCATAGAATAAGGGGGCTTAATGTCATAATCATGTGTGTAGTTACTCCTACTGAATTCGATAGAAATTTTTAAAGAATAGTTGTTACCGTGTGGCCTAGCCCATATTATTAAGTTTTGATGAATTACGGTTGCGTTAAGGGGGCTTAATGTCATTTCATATTGTGTGCACAACTTCTTCATGTTGGAAATTGGATGAAATTTTCAGAGTGATTGTTACCATGCGAACTAACCGTGATTGTCATGGTTTGGTGAATTTCTTTAAATCTTGTGTAAGCCACTGGTCATATATTTTCTAAATTTTCTTCACAAAGGGCAATCAAATCATGTTTGACAAGTGCACTCATTCAGTATTAGACTTTCATTTTACAGTAATGGACCATGAACCTGTTACCTTGACTTTTGGGATACAGGGAGGGAGACTTTAAAAAATTATGAACACATCTCAGCTAGTTTTCTTTCTTCATCTTCTATTTCATTATTTTTCTGCTAAAGCATAATGATATTATTTTAGATGAAGATTTTTTCCCTAATCTTATGTCTTTCTATTATTAGTTTTGACTTATCTGTTGTTTTGTTTGAAATGTACTGTCAATGTCTAGAACTCAAATATCATGTTGTTATAATTTATGTTGTCTGTCTCTTTTTCCAATTTCTCAAATCCATTTAAGAAATGAGGAATATTTGTCTCGGTACAACATGTCGAGTCCACTGATTTGCACAGAGAATGTGGTGTACAGATTTTTTTTTTTTTTAACTTTGACTGTGACCTAGGATGTATCTTAATAAAAGATTTGCATGACACTAGCAATCACCAAGTAGAACAACTCTGCACAGTTATTTTCAAATCCACCATAAATTTCACCTTCAACAGTGACCTTGACTTTGCACATATAATTTGACCTTTGCTCTCATCAAGAAGAACAACTCGGCTACATTATTTTCAAATCCATCCATAAATGAAGAAGTTATGCTGCTGACAAGGTCAATTTTGTCCTTTCACCTTCAGCTTTGACCTTGATCTTAAAAGGATCACAGCAAACATTTCGCATGACACTAGCTCTCATCAAGAAGAACAAAAGTGCCAAGTTATTTTTAAATCCATCTATAATGTAGAAGGTATGTTCTTGACACCATGGATTTTATTGTTTCACATTCAACTGTGAACTTGGCCTTGGTGGTATCACAACAAACATTTTGTGTGACACGAGCACTCATCAGGAAGAACAACTGCACCAAGTTACTTTCAAATCCATCCATTAATGTAGAAGTTATGCTACAAAAAGGTCAATTTTGTCCTTTGACCTTCAACTATGACCTTGACCTTTGTGGTATCACAACAAACATTTGCATGACACTAGCACTCATCAAGAAGAACAACTGTTCCAAGTTATTTTCAAACTCATCCATAAATGTAGAAGTTATGGTCCAGACAAAAAACCTGGACATACGCAAGCACTTGCACCAAAGCGAAATTGTGACAAATATGTCCCACCGCAAGTGGGCCCAATTGCAGTGGGCTCAACGAAATTTAAGCCTTGTCATGCTGAACCCAGAATTTTGTAGGAAGTATTGACAATGCACATATGTTCAGTCGGAGCTTTTGTTACACCTCCTGTTCGTCTCTTTCCAGCCAGAGAAGTTTTAAATGATTTTTTCAGAAGACTTAATTTTGACCGAGAACAGCGCTTTGAATTAAATGTAATTTTATAAAGAATTTTAATTAGTTTGACAAGGATTGAAACAATTCAGCTCCAGGGACTTAGCAGCTGGGTGAAAGCCAGACGCCAATTTTAGACAATTCCAAGTTCAAAGAAGCTGCAGATGACATTTTTTATTCAATAGAATTTTAAGAATTTTCTAGATTAGCCACAATGTTTTTCCAAGGTGGCAAAAAGTGGTTATTGCGTGGGAATTGGTTAAATTTTACTTTACAAGTTGAATGGTTTTACGCAGCATAGGCAAGTTGAGTAAAGTCCCAAAAAGGTTATTTACTTAAAAGTAGATTTTGGGGGGGAACCCCACAATAGACCATTTTGAGTATATTTTATATTGTTGTTCTGTGTAATTTTGTAACCAATGTGTGTGTATTAATGTGTGTGTTCTAACTATGTACTTCTAGATCAAAGGAAATCTACATATTCCTTGTTTGAATTTCTGTTTCTCCATTCAAACATGGAAAGTGTAAAATACTGGACACAAGAGATGTGATAGTGATATGTCATTCAATGACTTTAGTTGATATACATATTGTTATCACAGTTCATATCACCAACCAGACTTTTTAGACCTCCTAATCAATAAGATCAGAGACCGGATCGTTCTACCGACGTTTGCCCGTCTTTCCATCATTCTGACTGCAAGCATTAAGCTTAATACAAAAACTTAACATTTTGAGATACATTTCTGGAAGAAAGGTTACTTGTATTGATAGGCATCAGTTGGTTTTAAGGTTAAGGTCATCTTTCAAGGTCATAGTCAGCTTAATTCAAAAACTTAACAATTTGCTGTTACTGTTGAAAATACATGGCTCATATTTTGGACATAGAATGCTTGCATTGATAGGCATTAGTGGGAAGATCATCTAGAGAGGTCAAGGTCACATATCAAGGACATATCAAACACACCTTGCAAATCACATTACACAGGCTTTGATTGGCCAAGACATTTGTCTCCCAAATTATGAAATCTTTAATTTGACAAGTATTTTTGATTGCTTCTTTTAATTCAGAGCCTTATGGATCTAGATAAATTCCGAGGTTAAAAAAAGATGAGAAAGAAACATACATTTGTTAAATATTCAGATGAAAAGAAATTAGAGCTGTCACAGTAAAAGGAACCTTAATTACTCTAGCATGATGTCTGTTATAAAAATAGAAATATTTGAGAAAGCAATATAATCCATAAGAGGTCAATCAGAGATAACATTAAGGTTGATAATGTACTAATTGCTAGCTCAAGTAAAAAAAAAGTGACAGTATTTCAAAAAGTTATTATAATTTTGTTCCACAAATTTTTGATCACCTGATGAAGTTGTACTTGGGATAGTTTTGAGATTTTGATTGAATTGCCCTTTTAACTTATTTAAGTATTTTGTCATTTTTACCCATTCCCGAGCATCAATTTATTTAGACTGGTTAATATTGAAAGAAGCAAAGGACAATTTATTGTTGATAGAATTTGAAAAAAAAATATTGTCTTTTAGAAAGAAAAGATAATGAAATGAAGAAATTGCTTATGATAAGCAATTTCTTAGTTTTCGATAAATTTTTTCTAAATGCTTCTTTTTAAGAAGTGTCAAAATGCGCCATTGTGTGGGAATGAGTATATTTAGCTACATACTGAGTATATATTTAGCCACATACTATTCTAATTACGCCACATCCTTTAGAATTACTATATATAAGCATCAAGAATAAATTGTGCTTTGTCTGCATCAACCATATCAAATTATGTTGTCTATAAATGATCATAGATCAATATCAATAAACAGGACAGGATTAAAAATACAGCTTAACTTGTATTTACCCTTTCCTGTTTTTTTGAAATTTTAGACTGGCCCAATTTTAAAGATGTTGCAGACTACAATGAAAAGTGAGTGCAATTTGAAACGAAACCATTCTATGTGGTAGAAAATATTTCGATAAAAGAAGAAATTGCTTTATACAAGCAATCTCTTCTTTTTCACAATTGTTTCTTAAGTATAAAATTGCATGGACGTAAAAACCAGGGATTGTACAGGAAAGGGTTAATTGACCACACAACGAATGGTCACTAAATACCCCTTTTTTGACATGTATGATGGGTCAGTTTGACTGCATACATAACATATTGCAGGATTCTTACTTTATCCTACCGCCGTCATAGTGCAGTTGGTAGCGCATCGGACTGTCATTCTAGAGGTACCGGGTTCGATCCCCTACAGTTGCCCTCATCCTTTCCGACTATTTGTCTCTCATCAATGGGTCGATAATCATAGACCTATGTGGGATAGCAGCCGGAGGCTAGGAAAGGATGTAATGGTAGTACTGGTGTGAGAAATACCAGGATTCCATTGTTAGGTGCTCCAGCCACCGCAATATAACTGAAAGATTATTGAAAGCGGCGTAAAACCCCATTCAAACAAACAAACTTACTTTATCCTATATTTATGGATCTCATTATAATTGTCTCTTTGAGATGATTCCAATGGGATCCAGCAATATAGGATTTAGTTTTGCTAATTTTATAAGCAAAAAGGTTCATTTATGAAGATCCTTTGTTTTTGAAAAGGGATTTTAGATTATTGTTAATCCATCCGTGGATGCTTAATAGAGGTGGTGGCTTAAGCAAGGATAACCATATACAATATGGAGAAAGATGATAGGGATTATCTTTGATGTTTTCAGTTGGATGAAGAGGGTGTTGGACGTGTAACGGTTCCCAGTAATTCTCTGGATGAGCTGGATACCATCATGGTTGGTGGAATATTAGAGAGCCAATTTAACACAATCAGGGACACAGCAGATTATAGAAGATACTCGAACTTTACAGGATGTTTGTCAGGTAACTCTTCAGTTTAACACAATCAGGCTGAGGATAGAACACTTTCAAACTTTACAGGATGTTTATCAGTTAACTGATATTCAGTATAACACATTCAGGGAAACAACAGACTATAGAAGATAGGATGTTCTTCAGGTACGCCTTCAGTTTGGACAATGCAGGTTTTATACAGAAGACAGTCAAACTTTACTTGGTGTTTATCAGATAACCCTTCTGTTTAACCCAAGCAGGTCACTGACATTCAATCAAACTTAACTAGATGTTTTTAGGTAACTCTACTCTTAACCTCAGTAAGGGACGCAGTTTAGTGCAGCTTTTAGAAGACTCTCAAACTTTATCAGGTGTTAATAGTGTAACAACTAACCCTAACTGGATGTTTGTCAGTTAACTCTTCACTTACACTCAAAAAGGCACTCTGAGTTTAGTACTTCTTTAAGAAACAACTTACACTTATCTTGATGTTTATCAGGTTACTCTCCAGTTTACATAAGCCGGGTCACTGCAGACTATAGAAAATATTCTAACTTTGCAGGATGTTTTCAGGTTACTCTCTAGTTTACATAATCAGGGAAAATGCAGACTATAGAAATTATCAAACTTTACTGGATGTTTATCAGGTAACTTTCCAGTTTACATAATCTGGGTCACTGCAGACTGTAGAAAGTATTCAAACTTAACAAGATGTTTTCAGGTAACTCTCTAGTTAACATAATCAGGGTCACTGCATACTATAGAAATTATCAAACTTTACTTGATGTTTATCATATGTATGTCATAATTATGTTTATCTGGATGGTTCTATAGAAAATATTCAAACTTAACCTGATGTCTATCAGGTAACGCTCAAGTTAACATAAACAGGGACAGTGCGGACTATAGAAAATATTCAAATTTTACTGGATGTTTATCAGGTAACTGTCCAGTTTACTTGCAGACTATAGTAAATATACAAACTAACAGGATGTTTATCAGGTAACTCTCCAGTTTAGATAAATAGGGACACTGCAGACTAGAAATTAGTCACATTTTACTTGATGCTAAATTGGTAACCCTCTAGTTTACCTTTGAATGTAAAGAAAAATTCTAACCAAATAAATGTGTGGCGTGCTGCAAACAAAATAGAATTCTATGTAAGGTTAACCCTTTCCTATTTTTCAAAATTTGAGACCTGTCCAAATTCAAAGGTTTCACTGACGACAATCGTTACAATCTATTATTTTTTTTTTCCACAATGTATTCTCAAGTTTGAAAACACAGGTATGTGAAAAAACAGGTAATGAACAGGGCAGGGTTAACCAGAAAAAGTACATTTTTAGCTCGGTTTGATTTGACTATGGCCAGGTCCTCCTCAGTGTCTGTAACTTTGATATTTTATAATAATCTAATTTTTTGCTTTGCCTACAAAAATCGAGCATTCTAAATGGTCGAAAAAATTATTCATACCTCCATGAACAAAACTTTTGACCATGCAGCTATTTTGTAGGGTTCCGCACAAAAAAGTTCAATACAAAAAAAGTATCGGAATTTGTAAAATATTTGCTTTTTTTGCTCAATGTTATTAAATCATAGGAAATGAAGAGAATATTTTTTTGTTTTCATGGAGGTATGAACCGATAAAACTTATCACACTGTATGAATACGCGAAGCGTTATTAGTTTTCTTGGGTTCATACAGTGTGATTAGTTTTTCGGTTCATACCTCAAGGAAATCAAAAAATATTCTATTCATCTCTTGAATATCTCTTGTATTACTGAACACATGCACAAATTTGAATATATATTTATTATCAACAAGGGGGATAACTGAATGCGTTTTTTTAATGAATAATCCACTTTTGTCATCATAGAAATTTTTCCCCCAATCAAGCACTTGAATAAGCCAAGGGTTGGAATCTGCATGCCATGCTCTTGTTTAAACCATGCACAATATTTGACTTATTCTCACACTATCCCATTTTTCAAGTAAATGCTGTAGAAAACATTGTGTATAATGAACAATCATAAGTAACAAGTAATTTCTTGGTTATCCACTGCTTTCTACCCTAAAGGACATAAACTTTAAATTGTGGTAATCCAATAACAGTGTGAATCAGTATTGAATTTTGTCGTCTGGAGATGTGACGATAGTGTTGCTACATAGAACAATTCCTTAATCAACCCTCTCTTTGTCTATTTATAGAGGTGATCTTTAAGCCTAACAGTGAGATTCCATTTGCCTTGCGACCTCTGAAAGATGTCCGTGACAGTGTTAACACAACTGGTACTGCAGTCGTGTATGGATCATCACTAGAGAAGTGTACAACCAGAGAAGAGGTGTTGACGTCAACAACAACCAGTCCACCACCAACCTTCAAGCCTCTTAACAAGGAATATGTAAGGAATTTTGTTAAACCCTTTCCGACACATCAAGATTTTATACTGGTCCAAATTGAAAGGAGTTGTAGACAATGATTTCAAGTTGGTGAAATTTTTAGACTGTTCTACTTTAGGATAGAAACATGGTGGACATTGAAAAAATTGCTTGTTACAATCAATTTCTTCATTGTCCAAAATCTTTTCTAAAGCTTTTCTCTTGAGGGTGTAAAAAAGCTTGATTGCATGGGAATGGATTAACCCATCATTACAAAACAAAAAGTTAGATTATTATCCCCCACCGATGAAATCATAGGGAGGGGAGTTATTGTTTTGCCTTGTCCGTCCTAGTTTTGTTTCCACGCTACTTCTTGGAAACCATTGGCTGGATTTCAATGAAACTTTGAGGAAAGCTTTACTACAAAGAGGAGATGCACTTATAGTTGGGGTTATCCAGTTTGACTATTAAATTTAGAGTTACTGCGCCTGATTGGTGAAGTTATATACTTACGGAGTAATATTCGTTTCCACACTATTTCTTGGAAACCATTGACTGGATTTCAATGAAACTTTGTGGAAAGCTTCACTTCGAAGAGGTGATGAGCATATCGTCAGGGTTATCCGGTTCTACTATTAAATTTAGAGTTACTGTCCCTAATTGGTAAAGCCATATACATACAAAATCAATATTCTAAGATTGATATACAGTGTGGAACATTGTTAATTTAACAATAGTTTCAATCACATTCCGGGCAATCACTTTCAATCATGTTCAATCAGCGTTCAGCGTTCAATCAGGTAACAATCGCAGTTTTTCAATCTGCGATCAATCAATCCATAAACAAAAGGGTTCAATCAACAGCGTTCAATCATTTTGATAATTTACATAGCCATATTAGTTTTGGTGATAGATATTTTCGTTAGAGTTAAATTCGGTAATTGGAATGATAAAACTAACGCTAATATTTTCTTTTAAGATGATTTCCAACATTGTAGGGATTGAAAGAAATTTTACAATGATTGAGCGATCGCATCGAAACAGGAAAGCGTTCAATCAGCTCAGATTGAAAAAGCGATCAGCGTTCATTCACAATCATTCAATCACATCATGTATCAATTCAACGAATTTGCTTGCTGAAATTTGAAAGATGTTGCAGATGACAATTTCAGTTTTTTCATCTATTTGGGAAGAAAACATGGGTAATGACGGGTTTTCTTGTCACATTTAGCTTGCCTGTTTTGGGAGAAAACCTAAGGTATTCCTATAGCCTTGTAGTTGTTGTTGTCATCCTGCGAAAACTATGATATTTTGTGATATCTCTGGTTCTACTAAAGGCATTCACTTGAAACTTGGCACACTTGTTCACTATCAAAGAGCTACCTAGACTATCATGGGGATAACACTAGATGCATTTAATCCACTATCCAGCACCCAAAAGTCGAGCGTAGGCACCCGTAGGCGGTGCTCTTGTCATCATTGCTCTCGAAAGCTTTTTTCTTTAGGAGTGTAAAAAAGCGGGATTGTCTGGGAACTGGTTAAACCTCATTGATGAATTGATCTTAACTTGGTACTACTTTTCCTACACCATCGTAGTGGTAATACTGGTGGACTTGAGACATCCTCCAAAAAGCTATGTTTCTTGTAAACGTTACATGATTAACTATTTCAGTTGACTCTACCCCCATGGAACCCTGGCCCTGCAAAAGTTGTTTATTTTGGAGATCCTCCTGTTATCCAAACTCCTCCTCCAACAACCAAACAGACCACCCCCACAGCATCCACTGCCATGGAAACAGAAATGATCTATGAAACTAGAGAAACAGAAAAACATGACAATAAAATAGCATGTAAGTAAAATTTAGAAAAAAAAATAGTAAACATATTCTAACCATTCCCAAATAATCCCACTTTTTACACACCTCAAGGAAAAGGCTTGGGAAGACGTTGTGGAAAATGGAGAAATTTCTTGTAACAAGGAGTTTCTACAATATCCACAATGCTTTTACCACGAATGACTAATAAATTTTGATATCCACCAACTTAACTCACTACCACCTGAGAATTTTAGACTGATCCAAATTCAAGTTTTTGAAGGTGGCAATTTTTCTTTGATAAAATTTCCATTTTATTTGTCTTTTTGGCTAGAAAACAACAAGGAAATTTGTAGCAGACATTGCTTGCAATAATAAATCTTTTTAATTTTGCACAATATTTTCTACTCAGAAAGTTGAAAAAATCAAAAATTTCATAAACTATAAATTTTCATCTGCAACTTGTTTCAGTTTGGACCAGTCTAAAAATTTTCCGTCTAGTAATGGGATATAACTGATAAAATAATGGCTTCTCTTGTAAAACAAATGTCACATGTCGAGCTAATGAGATCTGCAAAGTACGAAAAATATTGGACCCTGGTTAGACTGCACAGACTGATTGAAAGTTTTTTATCCCCCGCAATTTCGGCGAAGGGGATATAGTAATGGTCTCCGTCCGTCATTCAGTCACTAAGCTTGTCCGGACCCTATCTCCTAAAGTATGAATGCTATCAATTTGAAACTTCATAGGTGGATAGATCTCATGGAGGAGGAGTGCAGTGCACAAGAACCACAACTCTTGCTTGCATATTTTGGAGTTATTGCCCTTTGTTATTTTAAAGACTTATACTTTGTCCGGGGCATATCTTTGAAAGTATAATAGCTATCAACTTGAAACTTCATAGGTGGATAGATCTCATGTAGGTGAAGTGCAGTACACAAGAACAATAACTGTTGCTTGCTTACTTTTGGAGTTATGGCCCTTTGTTGTTTTAAAGACTATGATTTTATCCAGGGCAAATCTCTGAAAGTTTATCCAGGGCATAATCTCTGAATGTTTAACAGCTATCAACTTGAAACTTCATAGGTGGATAGATCCCAAAGTGAAGAAGTGAAGTGCACAAGAACCACAACTCTTGTTTGCATAATTTTGGAGTTATTCCCTTTGTTATTCTAAACACTTATATTTTGTCTGGGGCATATCTCTGAAAGTATGATAGTTATCAACTTGCAACTTCATAGGTTGATAGATCTCATTGAGGAGAAGTGCAAAGTACAAGAATCACATCAATTACTATCAAGCTTTTACGATGGGGGATGGCCATGTCTGACATTGCTTTTATCGCTCTTTGTAGATTTCTGGTATCTAGAATGGTCATTCTCCCTTATCTTTAAGAAATTGCACTTTTTCTGGCGGGATTGGACATCATCGTCATTTTATAAGATCTCCTGTAACATCTATGGTCTAATTTGATTGAAATTTTCATAGAATGTTTCTTAATCACCTGACCTTGCACATGTTGATTGGGTATTGCAAATATTAGCCTGCATCAAAAATTGTTGGGCTAATTGGTGGCGTTTATTATCCCCCGCTTTTTCGGCGAAGGGTATATAGTAATGGTCTTCGTCAGTCATTCTGTCCTTCCGTCACTAAACTTGTCAAGAGCATATCTCTGAAAGTATAATTGCTATCAACTTGAAACTTCATAGGTTGATAGATCTCATTGAGGAGAAATGCAGTGCTCAAGAACCACAACTCTTGCTTACATACTTTTGGAGTTATGGCCCTTTGTTGTTTTAAAGACTATGATTTTATCCAGGGCATAATCTCTGAAAGTTTAATAGCTATCAACTTGAAACTTCATAGGTGGATAGATCTCAAAGGGGAGAAGTGAAGTGCACAAGAACCACAACTCTTGTTTGCATAATTTTGGAGTTATTCCCTTTGTTATTCTAAACACTTATATTTTGTCTGGGGCATATCTCTGAAAGTATGATAGTTATCAACTTGCAACTTCATAGGTTGATAGATCTCATTGAGGAGAAGTGCAAAGTACAAGAATCACATCAATTACTATCAAGCTTTTACGACGGGGGATGGCCATGTCTGACATGGCTTTTATCGCTCTTTGTAGATTTCTGGTATCAAGAATGGTCATTCTCCCTTATCTTTAAGAAATTGCACTTTTTCTGGCGGGAATGGCCATCATTGTCATTTTATAAGATCTCCTCCAACATCTATGGTCTAATTTGATTGAAATTTTCACAGAATGTTTCTTTATCACCTGACCTTGCACATGTTGATTGGGTTTTGCAAATTTTAGCCAGCATCAAAAATTGTTGGGCTAATTGGTGGCAATTATTATCCCCCGCTGTTTCATCGGGGGTATAGTAATGGTCTTTGTCTGTCATTCCGTCCTTTCGTCTCTAAACTTGTCCAGAGCATATCTCTGAAAGTATAATTGCTATCAACTTGAAACTTCATAGGTCGATAGATCTCATTGAGGAGAAGTGTAGTGCTCAAGAACCACAACTCTTGCTTGCAGAATTTTGAGTTATTGCCCTTTGTTTTTTTAAACACTTACATTTTGTCCGGGGCATATCTCTGAGAGTATAATTGCTATTAACTTGAAACTTCATAGGTGGATAGATCTCGTTAAGGAGAAGTGCAGTGCACAAGAATCACAACTCTTACTTGCATAATTTTAGAGTTATTGCCCTTTGTTGTTTTAATGACAAAGATTTTGTCCAAGGCATATCTCTGAAAGTATAATTGCTATTAACTTCAAACTTCATAGGTGAATAGATCTCATTAAGGAGAAGTGCAGTGGACAAGAACCACAACTCTGGCTTGCATAATTTTGGAGTTATTGCCCTTTGTTGTTTTAAAGACTCAGATTTTGTCTGGGTTATATCTATGAAAGTATAATAGTTATTAACTTCAAACTTCATAGGTGAATAGATCTCATTGTTGAGAAGTGAAGTGCACAAGAATCACAACTCTTGCTTGCATAATTTTGGAGTTATTGCCCATTATTTTAAAGACTCAGATTTTGTCCTTAGCATATCTTTGAAAGTGTAATAACTACATTGAGAAGAAATGCAGTGCACAAGAAGCCTTAATCTAACTGGCTTCAGTTTACTATCAAGTTTTTACGACGGGGGGATGGCCCTGTCCGACATTGCTCTTGTTTTGAATGGCTTTTTTGTTCTACCTTTAACCCTTTCCTGTTCAGTCCCTGGTTTTAACATCCCTGTCTTTTTAAGCCCCTGCATCGAAAGATTGGGGGCGCATTGTTTTACCATTGTCCGTCTGTGTCTGTCCGTCATTCAGTCTTTAAGTCTGTCTGTCTGTCTGCAAAACTAAACCAAAAACTTACTCCAAATTACTACAAGCCTATTCAAGATACAATGCTCATATTTGGCATGATGATACATCTCCATAATACGCATCTCCTCATGTCAAGGTCATGTGATAAGGTCAAGGTCACATACCAAGGTCAAACATTTAGTCCTGTTGCGGGGGCATTGTGTTTCACAAACACATCTTGTTTATAATTGGGAATACAATGTAGAAAAAGAAGAAATTTCTTGTAACATGTGATTTCTTCTTTTTACACAATATTTTCTACCTTACTGAATGGTCATTTTTCAAATTAAATTCAATTTAAACACTCATCTGCAAAATCTCTGAATTTGGACAGGTCTAAAATTTTGCAAAACAGAAAGGTTTAACTCATGCCCATATTCCTGTTATTTATGAATTCTGTGAAAAAAGAATACATTTTATATATAGAAGAAATTTCTCAAAAATTCCATTTTTTTTTTTTTTTGAATGATTCAATGAAAAAGAATGAAATCTTATCAACTTGAAACTGTCATCTTTACATCTTCTTAAATTTTGACAAGTCAAAAATTGTGTTATTTGATGATGGGTTGAGTTCTGGGACGTTGATATAATCTGAAACATTATTCAGTAGGGTAAGGGTAAAATGACCGTCTTATTGTATTTCAGATATATCTTTGGCTTTAGTTGCTTTTCTTGTACTTCTGGCCATACTTATTGCTGCAATACTGGTGCGGATTAGGAAACGGGAAAAGGAAGAAGAAAAGAAAAAGAAACAACCAGATGTAGAAATGAAGCAACCGTTAAATGATATTGATGGACCAATACGGGACAACCAACACAACCAAAATTATCTAGCTAGGCTAGATGAGTTCAGCATGGTGTCAGCATCTTTAGGAGGTATGGTGAAAATGTTTGGAATAAAACTCTAGAAATTTATCAATTTTCGAACAGTCTTTTTTTTGTTTTGTGGAATTAAAAAAGGTATGAAAATGATTTTTTGTGGACATACTGTTCTCTCTATTTCCTTATTATTTGCACTTGGTAATTGTGGATTACTGATTAATTCTCTGTTCTTAATCCTTTTAGAAGATATCAAGGATTGTTTCACCCATAACATTAAGAAACATTTTCCTTTTATCAGAAGGATTAACCTTTGTCATGGAGAATAAAATCTCTGAAATGCATTAAAATTAAAGAATCAAAGAACTGAAAGCAGTCGGGAAGCTTAAGCTATAGGTCAGGCTTAAATTTGACAAACAGGTGTTACAGACTAAGACAAGCTTTCTATCGATATGAAACTAATTTATCAAAAAGCATCGTTTTCATGACTGCTGTCTTGGGATAATCAAAAAAGCTTTATTGTGTGGGAATCTGGATCCACAATTACTTTAACCAATTTGAAAAACATATCTTTTTTTCAGCTCGTCCAATCAAAACTGATGGCACTTCCACATTTAAACCACAGGCCAGTGACTCATCTTATGCATATTCAAGTGTTGTAAGTACAGATGTAGATTAACACTTTCCTGTTTTGCAAAATTTTAGACCTATCCAAATTCAAAGGTTTTGCAGACAAAAATTGAAAGTGGATTTAAATTGAAAAATAACCATTCAGTGGGGAAGAAATTATTTATGGAAAAGAAGAAATTGCTTGTTTCAAGCGATTTCTTCTTTTTCTATAATGTTTCTCAAATACATTAAGAAAACAAAGGGACGTAATGGGATTACATGGATTGAACAGGAATTTTGGTGGGCTCATGATAAGTTGCTCTGGAAAATTGTTTAAGAAAAAAGGAGCAATTTCTTCTTTTTACAATATCTATACCCCACAAAACGATTGTTTTCTGGGGTATACTGGAATCAGTCTGTCTGTCCGTGTGTTCATCTGTTGGTGTACAAAATACTTCCAATTTTGTGTCGCGAACGCCTCCTTCAGTTTTGCTTCAATACCATTGAAACTTTATGCAAAGATTAACCAAATGTTGGAGTTTTGCAAGAGGGAAATTTTTTGAAGTCTTAATTCCCCCTGGTTCAAGAATTATCTCCCCTTGAACTTGGACATTATATATGCTTTGTAGACATATACAGCTTATAATACTACCAAAATGTGTCGCTAACTCCTCCTTTCTAGAAAAGCAAAGTTAGTAGCTTAGAATGTCCTTGTATATTTAAAGCTCTCATTACACTGAAAGCACTGGCGGGGGTATTAAGTCATATACTGTGACAAGTTCTAGTTTCTCCCGAATTGGTTACCTACTTTTAACTTGTCTGTTGTCAGAGAATACTAGAAGTATTGCTATTGCCTATTTATTTTCTGCACCAGCTATGCAGTCCAAAAAACTTAGGCATTTGGTAATTTCTCTTAAGTATTATTGGACACATTCACTTGAAACTCTGAATATATGTTCACTCTCAAAAAAGTAATCTATACCAACAAAGGGGATAAACTCTAAATGCATTTCCAAATGAAATATGCCCATTTTTGACCTAGAAGTTTCTATCAAGCATTTGAACAGTCGAGTGTCGGCATCTGTATGAAATGTTCTTTTATCAATTTAATTGTAGTATGAATAGTTGACAGCAATGTCTTTCAATTTTGACTAGTCTGAAATTTTGTCTTTCAAAAACCATTAATAAACTATGCATTAATGACAACAATCCATATCTACTGTTCAAAACTCTCCTTATAATCTAATTCACTGAGTTACCATTAGGAAATTGATAGATTTCTACTCTTAGTCTAAAAAATTGCAATAGGAATCAAAATATTCGTTTAAACTAGATGTGTAATTTTTTCTCCAACATTTATATCTGTTAATATATATGTTGACATAAATGTGAACAAACATATTAATTAATTAAACTTTTCCAACTATGAAGTAGAGAGGGGTATATTGGTTTCACAATATCTGTCCAATTGTCCAACATTCGGTCCTCTTCTTGTCTGTAGAATGTTCGTTTCTATGCGCTAACTCTAGAGCAATGATTCAAAAAGGTGCCCTATTGTTTTGGTGTCACATAGGCCAACGGTAAAGGTCACAGTTTAACTTTGATCAAAAATCATTTCCCAGCTCACAAGCCACTTGACCAAGGACTTTGAAAATTTACTGTTGCCAATGATCAAGAGGTGTCCTATTGTTTTGGGTAATTTAGGTCAAAATTCAACTGTGCTACTTGAGAGACAAAATGCTTGTCAGGGTATAGAGGGAATATTACAACAGTGTGTTTTTCTATTTGTTGTTATTGTGTTCTCGAATTGTGTGTAGGTATTTTTTATTGGATAAGACCGAATGAGACAGAAGGTTGAATCCAATAAAAATACCTACACACGATTTGAGAACACGATAACAACAAAATGAAAAACACTGTTGTAATATTCCTTTTATTATATACCTTTTCAGACATGACATAAAGAAAATTCTTTTAAATGATTGAAAAATAACCAACTTTCCGAAAAACCCGAACGTCAGTGCACAAAAAAGAAGTCTGTGTTAAACTGTACTCGAAGAATATGTTTTTTTGGTACACGCCGAATATTGATTTTTTTTCTGTCGAGTTGTATTAGATAGCCAGATTTTAATCCATACCTTTTATAGGTATATAATAAAAATCCAAATTGCCACAATTCCAGTTTATAATCGAAACGCTTCCATTATATCATTTTTCAGCCCCAATCTGATGATGATGTATCTTCAACGGCGGAAAGACGTTTTTACAACAGGAAGAAGAATAGACCCGCCTCATCTATATCCGAGGTCCTTGAAGAGATGGAAAGACAGAGAGGTGCTAAAGGTAACTAAACTGACATCTTTACGTCAGAAAATGATAAATTTAACCCATTCCCATACAATCACACTTTTTGACGCCCTGCAAGAAAAATAACAAGCAATTTCTTCATATTACACAATGCTTTCTATCCAGAAAGTTGAAAAATCTAAACTTACATTAACTTTAAATTATCATCTGCAACTACTTTCTAATAGGACCAGTCTAAAATTTTGCCATTTGGTAATGGGTTAATAGGTTAGGCTTTTAACCCATTACCACACAATGATGCTTTCTCACACCCTTAGGAAATGAGATTGTGGAAAATTTTGTGGGATAGGAGAAAATTCTTGTGATAAGCACTATCTCTTTTTCTCACAAATGTTTTCTAGTGTATTTGGTACCTATTTTCCAACTGTGGACCAGTCCTTAAACATTGTTTTCTGGTAATGAGTTAAGAAATTAGCTCAACAAATAGTTCTCAATTTTGGCTCACTACTTTATTTACAGTTTGAGCTATTACAATCTGTCTGTCTGTCTGTCTCTCAAGCCTTTCAGAATTATTTCTCTCTTATACCAGCCAAAAGATTGCAATCAAAATTCTCAGAAATGATCCTTAGATCCCTATAGGCCATTATAAACCCTCTTAGCACTGACAGGAAGTTCCTTTTAGAAATTAAACTGCATTACTTTACAAACTTTATTACCAGTATTACATTACAAATAAGTACAATGGTTAGTTAGGAACCTATTCTTTGTAACTACAGCTTGAATAAGTTCTAGCTACAATGTTTAAGTTGCCAAACCAATAAAAGAAGCTTTACAAAACCAATATCAAAGTTTAAAGTTCACTTCCAGTCTAAATGTATGACATGATTAGTCTATCTATTTTTTTATTCACAGCCTGGGTTAATCAAGTTCCTTTTTTAACCCTTGTCATGCTGAACCTGGAATATTACGGTTTTGGCAGGAGGTATAGACCAAGATCAGCCTGCACGTAAGTGCAGTCTGATCTTAGTCTACACCTCCTGTTTGTCTCCTTTAATCCAGAGTTGTTTATGAAACTAATTTCTAAAATTGATTTTGACCATTAACTAGTGCTCCCAATGCTTTCAGGCCTTTGATTTTAATGCAAATTCAGATAAGGATTATATTCAGCAGGAGAAGAGTTAAATTGATTTGACAAAAGGGGAATTTAAAAGAAAAATTATAGTTGCCTTTTTTCAGGGCAATGTTCCTATTTGAAACTATTAACTAAATTTTTTTTCTATTCTAGACCATTGACAAATCAAATGATGTGAGTTTTTACCATAGGAATATTTTGTTCTCAAATCAATGCTTTGTTATAAAACTTTAAATTTTTGCTTTTAACACATAAAAGGCACTCCACTCAAACCTTATCATTCTGAATATATTTGCTTTTGCAGGAGGTGTAGACTAAGATTGGCTTACACATGCACGCATTCTGATCTTAGTCTACACCATCTGTTTGACTTTTTAAGCTATGGTTATATAAAAAATTAATGATATTGACCCACTATTATGTAGGGTCATGCAATTCTTATAGCCCTTTGAATTAATACAATTTGTTCAGCATGTCAAGGCTTAACATTAACACATTCTCACACTATAGCGCTTTCTGTCGCCCCTCAAAAACAATTTGGAAAACATTGTGTAAAATGAAGAAATAGTTTGAACAAAGATATTTCTTCATTTTGCACAATTTTTTCAATTCAGAATGTTGAAAAATTCTAAAATTTCATAAATGTTGAATTGTCATCTGCAACTCCTTTCAATTTGGACCAGTCTAAGATTTTGCCATCTGGTAATGGGTTGATATCAATATAGCCAACAAAGAGGTGTCTATTTCTGTAAATTAGATATGAGAATCACAATGTCTATTTTTGCAGATTAGCCATTTAGTATTAGTTAGTGGCTGAAAGCTGTTAGAGGCCTTTGCTCAGGGATGTAATGAACAATTTTAGGTGATACATGTTAGGCTGTTGCTTAGTAACAAATTTGGTTTTGCTTTTCCCCTATGTGTGATGGCATTATTTTATCTTACCAGCATTATTAATTGTCTTTTTTGGCATTTGTTGACATTATTGTTATGCTTGTAATCAATCAAAAGAAAAGGATTTTAATTCATGTTGGTTAATTATTCTTCCATACTAACAGTACTGTGGATCTAGCAATTATAAATATCATCATTGCACAACCAAAATGTTCTAATTACAGCTTTACTTGAGCTTGTAACAATATTTTCATAGAGCAATGACAATAACCTCGAAATCTTCAAACCACCATCTTGGGCTGTGCAAGCCTCAGCAGCTAGTAATGTTGACTTGTAACCAGAGATGAATTCAAAGCCATGATTGATTCCTTGGTGTTCTATTGTTTATGTAAGAATTTTTTTTGCATGACATTTCATGGCTCAAGACTAAATCTGTATAAAAACAAACAAACAATTGTCTTGGTTTGGAAAATCTAATAGGATATTACTAGAGAAGAAGTGCCCAATTAGGTTCGTTTTTTATTTTTCAAGACATGTCTCAATTGTACAATTTGACAATGGCGTAATACATAGAAAGTGTAAAGACTCCACTTAAATACAAAAACACCTACCAATATCCCGTAAAGCGTAGATCTGGCCACTGTTTTAATAACATGTAGTCTTTGAATTATTTTTACATGAAGTAACCTTCATGTTGTTTGTACATACCTTGTTTGATTTTAATATCTATCAAACCTCTGAACAATTTTGGGAACAAAAAGTTGCAAAATTGTCTATACTTCCTTCTGTCTGAAGGATGCCTCACTTCTCTTGTTTTGGTTTGTATATGCCAACAATTTAGGTGGATGTATATTGGTGATATCTTCTCCATCCATCTGTCTGTCTACATATTGTTAACACACCTCCATTACACATTAATAGACAAGTTCAAATGAAATTTCACAGTATGTTTTCAGGCAACTGACCTAAGGAGCATTTTGTTGAGGGTTGGCTATTTTAGACTGTAAAACCCCAATACCAGACAGCGAAACTTTAGACAGGTCCAAATTGAAAGAGGTTGCAGACCACAATTTAAACTTATGAAATTTTAGATTTTTTCCTCTTTCTGGATAGAAAACATTTTGGAAAAGCAATTTATTCACTTTCCACAATGTTTTCTGAAGCTTTTTCTAGAGGACGTCTAAAAGCATCACTGAGTGGGAATGGAAATTTGCAGAAGTTCTTGTTAATACAGAGTTTCATGGATTTTTCTAATTGTCTGACCTTACCCATATTTCGAGAGTGTTGCCATTTTAGGCTCTGTCACAGAAAAAGGGGACTTAATGCAAAAATTATGGTCTTGGCTAGTTGGTGGCATATATTGTAACTATAGCACTCCTGCTGTGCATTAGTGTGTGTGAGTTTTTATAGTTTATCAGTTTGAATTATTACCAGATGGCTTTATGGCTGCTTTGAGCCCTAATTTGCTTCTTCAGACCTCATGATAAGCAGCATTTGCAGTGTAAATCTAGATATTTCGGAATCTGTCCGAAGACTTTCTTTGAAATGAGCTAATCTTTAAACCTTTGTCTGTATTTCAAAATGTTTGACCTCAAAGGTTCAAAGGTCTTGCACATGACAATTTAAAAGAGATTTATTTTGAAAAATAATCATTCAATAGGGTAGAAAATATAGGGTGGAAAAAGAAGATATTGCCTGTTGAAAGCAATTTCTTCTTTTTCCACAGTGTTTTCTTAAATATGTGTACTCAGGGACATAAAAAAACAGATTGAACAGGAGAGGGTGAAGCTTATCTGAACAGATCCTTTGTGAGTTTGAAAATTTTCATTTCTGAATAAGGCTAAGATCAGCAATATCTCAAAGTGCAAATTCTCTTATTCATTTAAGAGATGAAGAGAATATTTTTTTGTTTTCATGGAGGTATGAACCGAAAAACCTAATAACACTGTATGAATACGCGAAGTGGATTCATACATTGTGTGATTAGGTTTTTTGGTTCATACCTCCATGAAAGCAAAAAAAAATCTCTTCATTTCTTATAATTTAATAGCATCGAGCAAAAAAAACCAAAAACTTTACAAATTTTGATACCTTTTTGTATGGGACTATTTTGTGCGGAGGCATACAAAATCACTGCGTGCTCAAAATTTTGTTCATGGAGTTATGAATATTTTTTTTCGACCAATCAGAACGGTCGTTTTTGATAGACGAAACTAAAAATTAAATTATATAACCCTTCAAATAAAAAAATCTTTTGAACACAGGAGAAAATCAAAACACAAAAAATGCAACCAGACGCAGTCATACAAAGAGTAATTCTGTGTTAGACAAGGATATTTGTTATTGCTGCCCCGTATAGTAAAGATTAGTAGTTATGTGACAAAATATATTTCTTTAACCCTTTACCAGATGACACTTTAGACTGGTTCAAATTGAATGAAAATGCAGATCCTACAAGCGATTTCGCATATTCAAACAATTTTTTCTATAGCTGTAAGGGCGTCAAATGGTAGGATTATGTGGTAATTAGTTAAGCAATTGTCACTTGAACTTTAAGCTTGCAGTGCTATTTATGAAAGTTATCCCCCCTAGCAACTTACTTGATTTTCATTCCTCGA
The DNA here is from genome assembly GCA_946902895.1 of Fragum fragum. Taxonomy (NCBI): domain Eukaryota; kingdom Metazoa; phylum Mollusca; class Bivalvia; order Cardiida; family Cardiidae; genus Fragum; species Fragum fragum. Next base: position 4,609,935 of record OX336367.1, read on the forward strand.
AAAGAGTGTTAATGGTTATATAGGAGTCTGTGCTTGTCAGTCTATCAGTCCGGTGTTAGCAATTTATTCTCTACCCATTTTCTGTTTAGATTTGATTCAAATTACTCAGTATCAAGCACAAAATGTTTTTTCTGTGACATGGGGTAGTTAGTGGGTATTAGTCAGATTCATTGTTTGTCTAGTTTCATTTAGATTTAGCTTGCTTTTGTAAAAACACTTTATAAATTAGCTGCAAACTTTTAATTTTCCAGACGCAGATCAGGATGATTTAGATACCCTTGGAAATGGCCCTTTACAGCCTTTAGACAATAATATGTTGCCATGTGTAAGTTTTATATGTGTACATATTATCACTATATCCAATATTGTGTGTGTCACTATGTTTTCTAAATGTGTTTCATTTCTACACAAATGTTGCTTAATGACATAGTTATTTACATATCTGTGTAAAATATATTATTTATTAGTATTGCCATAGTCGTGTCATCATCTGTTTTAAGCTCAAGTGCCTGAAAGCCATAGAGCTATTAGTTTGGTGTGGTGTCTGTCGTGTGTGTTCATCTGTCTGTCTGTAAACTTTTACTTTAAAGATCTCTTCCTCAGAAAATACAAACCAACCAAAATCCAACCAAATTTCACAGAAATGATCCTTGGGTGACCCTATATCAGATTCCTTCAAAATAATTTGATGGGGTGAATAAAATGGCTTTAATGGGCAGGGCTTAGATTTTCATATATAAGCTTAGAAAATCTTTTTCTCAGAAACCAGTCGATTTACTTAAATCAAATTTCACAGAAATGATCCTTTTGTGACTTTTATTAGATTAATTAAAAGAATTTTGGTTGAATGAAAAACATGGCTTAAATAGGAGGGGTTTATTTCCATATATCATAGTATATAATGAAAATTCAGAAACCAGTAGATTGATTTCAACTAAATTTACAGGAATTATCCTTTGGAGATCTGTTATCAGAATTCAAGTGATTTTGATCTGTCGAAAAACATAGTTTTTTGGGGGGTTTGGAGGGGCTAATTTCCAAATAATGGAATATATTCTGAATCTTTGAAAATCTTCTAGGATCTTATTGATGGATTTCAAGCAAATTTCAAAGAAATAATCCTCATTTGACTCTTTATCAGAGTCCTTCATATAATTTTGACTGTTTGAAAAACATGGCTACTATTGTAGAGGCTAATATGTATGTCTATATATGGTGTACAGTGAAAATTTCATGAAAACCTTTTCATCTGACTTAGTAAATGAAGTTTACAAATGTGTGTAATTGAACTTAACTGTCTTAAATAATGAAAAGTTTGAAATGCTTTTCTAGAAGTGTTTCAAATATTTCAGTGATTAGATTCATTTGCAAGATATGGAAAAGTTGATTCAGTTTGTATGGATTCCTGAAAACATCATTTTGCTTAATCAGTACAATCAGGCCTGTGGAGCCATACAGGCGCTTGAGTGCCTCTAGTTATCAGACATTTTGAAACAAAGGTGACATTCTAAGCAGAAATATGACTTAAAATTGTAATGGTTATAATAACCTATTTTTCAAAACACTCAAGAATAGATCAATCCTGACGACACGTTTTTTGCAGGATTTTAGTTTTAGACTTAATATCTTTTCCACTATCAAACACAAGTATTTCTTAGATTCTCTTTGGTAGGTTTTATATATAATGTAACAAGATTTTGTATTTGCTTTTATGTATATAGTACTCAACAGAAAACAATATTTATGTTATAGCATAGAGAAGACTTTAGAAATCTATTTCCTATTTTTGAGGTTAGTTTAAATACAAGCATTTTGTTTCATATAATTTATCTATCTATTATAATTTTTCATTGATTGGTACTAGTAGAACTCTTGCTTTATTGATATTCTTCTCTCTTTCCTGTAAAGCATGTCTTTCCATTAACACTTTAATACAATTTCATTCTAAGTTTTTGTTTGCTTTCATGATTTATACTCCCATTCCAAAGATACAGGGCATATTGTGTTAACTCTGTCTGTCTGTCTGACTGCTGTCTGTCTGTCTGTCTGACTGCTGAAAACTATGAACTTAACCCATTCCCACTCAGTGATGCTTTAAGACACCCCCCAAAAAAGAAGCTTTGGAAAACATAGTTGAAAATGAAGAAAATTGCTTGTGACAAGCAATTCTTCATTATCCACAATGTTTTCTACCCCAAACGTAAAAAAAATCCAAAATTTCATAAGTTTTGATTTGTCTTCTGCAACGCTTTTCAATTTAGGCTGGTCCTAATTTTAGGCATGTGGTAACTGATTAATTTGAATATTTGACATAATGATGGCTCTCATAAATATGCATCTGCCCATACCAAGGTAAAGGTCATATAATAAGATCAAGGTTAAACTTCTTTTTTATACTTTCGCCATGTAATGGTAAGGGGCATATTGAGCTACATATGTCTCTGTGTGTGTGTGTGTGTGTGTGTGTGTGTGTGTGTGTGTGTGTGAGTGTGTGTGTGTGTGTGTGTGTGTTAGTTTGTCTTGTCAAAATAACTTGGCATAGAGTACTAAGTGTCATGCATAAAATTGTGTTGGAAACTCAAAGTTCTAGGTCACAAGTGAAGGTTAATCTGTGTCTGACACATTTCTAATTTTTACTTAATATGTCTTAAAAGTATTAAAATGAAGAATTATATAGGATGAAATTTTTGCCAACTCATACAACAGATAGTGACTAGTTATTAACCCTTTTCTGTTTTTCAAAATTTTAGACCTGTCCAAATTCAAAGGTTTTGCAGACGACAACCTAAAGTGAGTGCAATTTGAAAGCTAATCAACCTGCAGGGTAGAAAATATTGCGGGAAAAGAAGAAATTGCTTGTTACAAGCAATTTTTTCTTTGACCACAATATTTTCTCAAGTATAAAAACACAGGGCTGTAAAAACCAGGGATTGAACAGGAAAGGGTTAAAGGATAGTTATTTCTTAGTAATTGATGATATTTTATTATCAGCATAATAATTATATCATCATTTAGTGTGCATAACTATTAACCCATTACCAAACAGTAGGACTCCAAACAATAAAATTTTAGACTAGGCCAAATTTAAAAAAGTTGCAGTTTGTGAAATTTATTTTTTCTTGAACTTCTTGCGAAGAAAACATTGTGGGAAATGAAGAAGCAATTGTTAAAAGCAATTGCTTCATTTTTCATGATAAATGTTCCTCAAAACTTGTTCGTGCAATTATGATTCGCAAAAAATGAAAGGCTTTTCAGACTTAACATATCAGAAATACAATGAAAATCGTGTCCTCTGTAACCATTTGGCCATTTTCAACTGGACTTAGCAGGAGAATTCCTTGGGTGATCCTTCTCAAAACTTGTTTGTGGAAAAGTGATTCCCAAAATATGGGGGCGTGGCTGGGTTGGGCTAATTAAACTTAAAGAAATCATGAAACAATATTTTAAAAAAAGTTCTTCTCATAAACTACTGTGCCAATTTAAAGAAACTTGGCAAAAACAATCCTTTGGTGATCCTCCTCAAAACTTTTTTGTGGAATAGTTGGAATAGTATTTGCAATAAAATGGTGGCATAATGCAGGCTGGCCTTATCGAACTTAAGAGAAATAACAAAATAATTCTTTAAATTTCTTCTCTTAACCCTTTCCCGTTCAAATACGGGATTTTACGATTCTTGATTTTAAACTAGGGAAAAAATTGTGGAAAAAGAAGAAATTGCTTGTAACAAGCAATTTCTCCTTTTTCCACAATATTTTCTACCACATAGGATTGTTTCATTTCAAATGGCATTCAATTTTCATTGTCGTCTGCAAACTCTTTCAATTTGGACTAGTCTAAAATTTCACAAAACGGGAAAGGGTTAAATCAATAGGCCAAGTTGGACCAAACTTGGCAGGAATAATACTTGGTTGACCATTATTAAAATTATAAAATTTTGGTTTGTAAAAATTTGATTTAAAAAAAAATTGAGCCGCACAAGGGCTGGGCATTTCACAATAATTCTTTTAAAATCATCTCTGCCTTCACCACTGGGCCACTTTGTGCCAGATTTGGCAAGGATGTTACTTGGGTGAGCCTTTCCAAAAATTGTAAATGAAATTATAAAATGGGGTTGTGGCAGGACAGGCTCAAAATATCAGACATAGAGGAATCATGAAATTATTCTTTAAAAATCTTCTACTCATAAACCACTAAGCCAGTTTGTACTAAACTTAGCAGGAATGATATTTGGATGCTCCTTTCAAAGCTTGTTTTTGAAATCATTATATGTGAAAAATGTGGGTATGATAGGGCTGGGCTTATCAGTCTTACAGACATTATGAAATAACTCTCAGGTGAGCGATTAAGGACAACGTTGGCCCTCTTGTTTAAATATTGGTGCATTAGATTAGTAATATAGTGATTTAGGAATCATCTAAAGAATAATAAAATGTACATGCTGAGTAGAGTTGAAAAGACTTTCTCTTTAATGTCTTGACCTTTTGCAATATTGTTTTATTTATTTTTCATAAGATTTTAAGCTCAGCTGTTTTTGGATAAAACCCTAGATACTGCTGTGGCCAGGTTATTGTACATATTGAAGTCAGATTCATCATCCAAAAGTTTGACATTTTGTAAATTCTATGGTATTTTTGAACACATTCACTTGAAACTCAGAATATACTTCACTATCAAAAGAGCAATATATACCAACATGGGGGATTATTCTTAATGTATTTTTGTATGAATGATGCCCCCTTTTTGACTTGGCAGTTTTACTCATAATCATTAAATACTTGACTAGTTGGCGTTGGCATCTGCATGGGGTTCTCTTGTTTAGATACATATACAAATAGATATTTTGTCTGCTCATATTTAATTATACCACAGGTATTTCCCCAGTGAAAATTGAATTGAAATTTCACTGAAATTTCACCAAATTTCAGTGAAATTTCAGTGAAATGTTTAAATAACACTGAATCTCAGCAAAATGACCAAATTTCAGTGAAATATCAGTGAAATTTTGGCCGAAAATTTTGAAATTTCAGTGAAATGTTTTTTCTTTATGAGGCTAGAATTTCAGTGAAATTTCAGTGAATATGCCAACTTTAAAAATGTGTTTATAATAAAACTTAATCTTTATAAAAGCATAAAAAAGTAGGAACACAACAGATTCACAAATGTGAACATGATTGGTGACCATATGGAATAATATTATTTACTTAACCCATTCCCAAACAACAAAATTTTAGAGTGATCCACTTCAAAACCTGCCACAGATGACAAAATGGAAGTTATTAAAGATAGGATTTGTGTAAAATTAGGCATAGAAAATAATGAGACAAAAGGAGAAAATGCTGGTTACCCAGGTGAAATGTTAACCATGGCATTTCATTGTAATTGGCATCTGATCATGTTATTCATGGTCAACTGTGAAAAAGCATCACTTGCTATGGTAATACCATGGTCAGAGTTGCTACTACAACCATGTTAGAGCATGGTTCTACAGTGTTATCATGGTATGAAATGAAATACCATTGTCACCCATCTTACAAAGATCATAACCATGGTCAACCCATGATATCAAGAAATAACATGGGCATAATTCTAAACTAAACTTAAATGATAAAAGTAAACATATATTCCTCAAATGAACAGTGACCACACTGTTTACAACTGCATTTGATAGTAATTTATTTATGGTTATATTACACTATCCCCACCCGTGTCAGTTACAGAAAGTGTTAGGCTCTTACAAAAAAGCACGAACTTATGAGAAGGCACAAACTTTCAAGAGAATATATGGCCGTACCCCATCCACTCAGAGCTTCAGATTGATTTTCAGGTCAATGGGCCACATGAGCCATCAAGCATGATTTTGAGGGGTCGTTTTCTAAAACAGGGCCAAAGTTTAAATAATATAACAGTTAAACTTGAACCTAGAGAAAATGGATATTAATTATATAATTATGTTACTGTATAACTGAATTAAAACTTTCTGTGCTGTTTTAAAGGAAAAAAAAAAAAAAAAAACAGACCAAAGTCTGAATTAAAAAAAATATAGATCCCTGTCCTCATGTCATTGACAAATGCCAGCAACTGTTTTGGTTGGCAGTCGATCAAAACATTTCCTGGCCTTTTCATATTTCAACCCCAGATTTTAGAAAAAAATTTTATTTTAATCCTTGTTGATTTTTTATTTGGAAAAATAACTCATTTTCATTGACTTTTTTTTTTTAAAAAATTTTTATTCGCTTATTTTCAATGATTATCAATTTCAAATGCTCAGCTATTTACGTAGTTGAGTTGAAGCAAAAAGATGGCAACTTCAGCAAGAACATTGACTATATATATATATAAACACAAGACTTTAGTTGATGGATGGTGCAAAAAAAAAAAAAAAACTCCTAAAATTTAGTTTTGATAAGCCGACGATACTATTTTATAGTACCTAGTCTGTTAAATCAGCTGTGTTGAAAGAGCGAGTAAATATTCCGTGACGAAATATTTACGTGATACAAGGCGTCTGCTAGGCTAGCTAATTTTTACACTGACCTCTACGATTCTGGACTTATAATTGTAAGAAAATGTTTATTATTTATTTACCTTCATCATCTTCGAGTGCTTTGCGTTTAAAAAAACGTTGAAAGCTTGTAGAGCCATTTTACATTAAGCCCGGCGAAGAAACGTCGCCGGAAGTAAACAATCTCCATCGCGGCTGGTCACCGACTATCTAAACAAGAAGATTACAATGCTGAGAACCGTTACCTAATCGATTATTTTCGGTCTAACTCGACCTGCGAACTTGCTCGTAGAGCCTCCGAGAATTACCGATCATTTGTTTATAGGGATATAAGAAAAAAACTTTGTGTATCACGTGGTACACAGACTCATTTCCAGGATGACGTAATAACAGGGAAAATTCATATAACACTTCAAAACCACTCAGAACATTTCTCAATTTACCGTTAACAAGTTTCTTTTTCGAATCAAAATATAAAAAAGTACATGAGTTTGTCGGAATAACGGAAATTAACGCGCCAGAATCTGAATCTGCGTATCACGTGACGCAAAGCGCATTTCTGATGACGTCATGGCCTGGAAAAAATATTACAGAAATGGCGGTTAACCGTTCGAAAACAAATTTTCCGTTATGCGCTGGTTCAACGACAACAACAAACTTTCTATTCATGATCAGAAGTACATATTAGTACCTGAAAAGTCGGTTTACAAACCAGAGGATGGAGGAGATGCATGTTTCCCAGGATTTCCGGGTAGATCGAAATTTCGGATCTTGGCTGTTGGAGGTAAGGTGAAAGCGGGTGGGGAAGCGGATAGCATGACATTTGATATTAACCAATTCAGCTAAATGCCTGTGCAATAAACCATCATCTATATATTTGTAAGACAGATCGTGGTTTGGTCCCACATTGGTGCATTGAATTACCGAATTTTTCATGATTACCGAACTAATACCAAATTATTTACGAATTGCTCTCTATCATAATTCTCGTTTTAATTTATTTGTAATATGAATATCATAAATTGATTTTGTTATGTACATGAAAAAAAAAAGATTTTGATATTGTATAAAGTTGAATTTGTGTTTTAATCAACTTTCAACCTAATTATATCGATACCCATATGATTGACTAACTGGAAAATTGTAGGAATTTCAACATGCCCGCACCTGTTGTCTGCACTGAGGCTGGTGGCAGCCATTGCTGCATACAAACAACATTTATCATATTTCTCAGTCTAGACTCACTTTTTTGATATTGTGAGAAAAACTAATCTTCACAGGAGTAAAGTTCATATTGGGCAATTGCAGGGAAAAAAATAAAAACAATGTAGGAACAGTTGGATACCAATTTCAACATGCTAATGGTTGATGTTACTGATGGAACTTTGCCTGATTTGACTGCTGGAGATGGAGTTTAACATAATCTAAATGATGGAGCTTCACCTGATGCCACTGATGCGACTTAAAAATTACAAGATGGCCTTCAGCTCAAAGGCAATAATTGTAAAGGCAAGTTTACATACCATATGATTCATTAACACCTTTTGACATCAACAGAGTTCTGCCAAGCTTTTGACCTTAGGGGGCCACTGGCCCATCTAAACCAATACTATGGGGCCACTTTTCCAAAACATGGGGCCACTATACTATGAGGTCGGATATATGTGATTCCAATCAATGAGAAGAAATCTGGAGGGCTTTCTTCTCATTTCAAAATAAACAATATATTGAATTATAGATACAATTTTGAGCTGTTGGTGAATTATTTTCTTGTGCTTAATACAAAGAGAACTTTACTTGAATCATGACATAGCCACGAATAGTCCGAGAGCCATTAAATTCTGGAACTGTTTTTCGTAGCTCGATTTAGCTGTTTCGCGCCCGGATTCTGATTGAGATTCGGCTGATTTTGAAGTCCCGGGACCGTTTGGCCGATCATCGGCGCCAGTTCTTGCTCTCTTTGACTAAAGAAGCTTCAGATTGATTTTCTTTTTTCTGCCATTGCGGCGACACAAAACAGCGAGTTTATGATTCAGAAGGAATATTTCGTTACGTCAAACTTAAATTTGTTATTTTTTATTATAACGCTATTGATTGGCTTATATGACCGAAAACGGAATTTACAGTGCACAGTTAACCAATCAGAGCGACCTTTTCAATCAATATTAACGCTCTGAATTACCAAGGGAAACGCCGGAAGTAAATGAAACCCCAAACATCCGCTGATTCGTCCCAAGGTATCTTCGTACCTACGGTTCACGGTTCGTAATTTTAACACGCCGGTCGGCCCGCCGGACATGTTTTTTAGGGGCCATCTGTAATTTTTCTGCGCCGATCAAGCAATGGCGCGCCCTTGGCAGAACTCTGCATCAATATAAAAAGTAACCTTTTGAAAACATTGGGTTTAACGTCTCTTTAACAGTATTTCAGTTATATCACAACAGTGTCTGCACAAGACAAGTTATAGTGCTGCATCATTGGAATGCTCATGTGGCAGACACATAGCATGAACACTCTATCCAGTCACATTATCCTGACACCAGGATGACCAGTCATAGTGCTCTACAGGGTTTTCATTAGTACCCAAAAGTCAAGAGTCATTGACCCTTGGGCCAAAATTTCCAAGAGTCAAAATTGAAATCCCAAGAGTCAAAATGCGATATTTCCCCCCGCCAAGCAATTTAGAAAAAAAAACTTAAACCTTGTTAGCAATGGTGCCTTAAAAGTGATTGTATGTTTTTTTTTTCAGCAATGGTGCCTTAGAATAAACTCTGTCTCAGATTGAAACATTTCTCCAATCTGACAGTATTCTTTTTTCAATATAAGTTAAATTTTAGGGAAAGTTTAGTATTTATACATATTATTAGTTTGAATCAGTTTTAGAAAATCTTAAGAGCAGTAAGAGGATCAAATTATTTTAATTTCTTATAAAAAGAAGTGCCGATTTTATGCACGAAAACCAATGACATTTCTTGGGCAATATTTTCTTTGGTTTCACTTTACTTCTTGATTATATTCTGTGAGCTTTTTATTAAAGAAATAGCAAATAAGTAAATTTCAGTAGGATTAGAACTCTGAAAATGGGTTTCATCATTAATTTCACAGGTGTCAAGTACCTGTCAATGACGATCGCCGATGCATGTTCATCACTGGGAAGTGCTAATTGCCTATCAAGCTTGGTGTTAAACTTGATGGGGTGTAAATTTTTATAATCAATTAACCATTTTCCAATAATTTTGGCACACTTATGATGACCCTTGACGCATGGCTGATAATTTTCGAGAGTCAAAATGACGCACAGTTACAAATTTTCAAGCGTCAAAATTGCATTTTTTTGAATTTCTGTGCGTCAAAACCCGAGGTCTCGGGTCAAACGAAAACCCTGCTCTACTCTTTTTAATGCTGAGTGCTGGCAATGGAGCTACTATCAATTTCTAACGACTTTTAGTATGTTGCGGCCGGGGATCAAACCCCTGACCTACTGCTCTGGAGTTAGATGCTCTTCTAACTGAGCTAACTGTGCTGGTTCTTCTGTAATTTAGATAAAAGTATAAACTAAATTTGCATCCATCATGCACATGATGGGAGATATATTTGATGATTGAGTGCAAAATGAATGTAAGAACATCTTGTTACAATATTGTGCACAACCCATGTTTTGCTCCTCTTGAGCATTATCTTTTTATGCCCCCGCATCGATAGATCGGGGGCATATTGTTTTACCGGTGTCCGTCTGTCTGTCTGTCCGTTCGTCTGTCTGCATAAGTTAACCTGCCAATTTTCCTAAAACTCCAACCCTGATTAAGTTACAATGCTAATTATATTTGGTAGGTCTCAACAAGGCGCAACTTGGGGAAGGTCAATTCATCAAGGTCAAGGTCAAAATTTTAACCCTTTTCCCTAAAACGTTACTCAAAAACTTAACCTGCCAACTAAACATTTTCCCATAACTTCATCCCTAATTAAGTTACAATGCTAATATTTGGTATGTAGATAGGTCTCAACAAGGCGCAACTTGGAAAGGCCATTTCATCAAGGTCAAAGTTAAAATTTTAACCCTTTTCCCTAAAACGTTATTCAAAAACTTAACCTGCCAACTAAACATTTTCCTATAACTTCATCCCTAATTAATTTACAATGCTAATATTTGGTATGTAGATAGGTCTCAACAAGGTGCAACTGGGGAAGGTCATTTCATCAAGGTCAAGGTCAACATTTAACCCTTTTCCCTAAAAAAAAAACCAAACAACAAAAAACAATAAAAATCAACCGTTTCTAAAGAATTCCTGTATCGGGGGCATGGTGTTTCACAATCACATCTTGTTTGCTACAGTGTTTTCAAAAGTCGACTGCTGCTTGTAAGTTCATATATGACTTAAAATACATAAATGGGTAAAAGTAGCTTTAAAGTCTTTCCCCCAGAATACCCCTTTCTACATTTTTATACCCCCCTTAACTTCACTGATATAATCAGTATCAACAGAGATGTGCATATTCTATTTTGGTTAGAGTCTATTGATTTCTGATGGAGTTATGGCCCTTTAGTGAAAAATCCTGTCCGCTCATTTTCTCAGCAACCATTAGAGGGATTTGATTCAAATTTTACAGAAACGCTCGGTATAAGTCAGACATGTGCATATCCCATTTTGGTTATGGTCCATTGATTTTTGATGGTTTTATGGCCCTTTAATTAAAAAAGTCCATTTTTTGTTATGGCCCTTTTGCAGATAGCACTTGTATATGGACAAGCGTTGTTGGGGTGTATTAGTCTGCTTTGCGACAATGTCTAGTTTTCAAATAGTGGAGGCCTAGGCATACTGAACCTGGAATATTCCGGTTTTGGCAGGACGTGTAGACTAAGATCAGACTGCACGTTTATGCAGGCTGACTTTAGTCTACACCTTCTGCTTGTACTTTTCCTTCCCGAATTGTTTATGAGGTTGATTTCTAAAAGAAATATTGATTTTTGAACAACAAGATCTATCAATAATCTCAGCCCTTTGATTTGACAGCAATTAAGTTAGGTAATTTATACAGCATGACAAGGGTTAAAGAAGCTGTCAGATCAGGATCTCCACTGTTACATAGAGTGTCTTTAACCCTTAATATGTTTAATTTTCATCCGAAACTCCACCTACTTTGCATATATAATTGGATATATTTTTAATTTGTCACAAAAATTTTGAATATCAATGCTGTAACCAGTAAAGCAAAGTCTGGACTACAATATGCTCTGAAGCAAACTGAGTAGACCCTGATCAGGCAGCTCCTACAGGTGCTGCCTGATCTGGGTCTACTCTATTTTCAAAGGCGTTAATCATCAGGTAATGGGTTAATGGTCTAGCTATACTCTTAACTGCCTTGAAAATGTTGGCATTCATTATTTGAAATATAACAGACAGAAATTTTCCTCATAAATATTAATGGTGAAAAAGTCTATTTTTCTTTAAATCTTTACTTGGCAGATAAAAAGATTTGTAGCAGTGACCCCAACCCAGGAGTGATACAGGGTGACACAGCATCTTTTTCTACAAGAGCAGAAGAATCCATTCATTCCCACTCAACAGCTTCAGCAAGCTCTTCTTTACCATCAGGTATTCTGTACCAACATTTTATCCCATACAATAGATATACAAATTATTCATCTTTCCTGAAAAGCACCTAAAGTATCTGACTCAACTTAATCTAATACTTAATTTGAGCAAATAAGTAACTTATTTTTTTTTTTTGTGAAACAGGGGCCAGTTTTTAGCTCACCTGAGCACAATGTCAGAATGATTGTCATTTCACAAGGATGAATGTTTAAGTTTATTTTTCCATACACAGTAGGTTGAGAAAACTTAAGTTAACCCATTCAACTCTAGTGACACATATAAGCATCCTTTAAAAATAATGTACCTGTAGAGAAGATACTTGTTCTATCCAAACAGTGTAGACCCAAATCAGAGGGCTCCTACAGGAGCCCTCTGATCAGGGTCTGCACTGTTTGTCAATTTTGAAACATATTGAAAAAACAACCCTAAAATGCAAAACTGGACTAAACTTAATTGGAGACTGGACTTGTTCATTCGAAGTTTCAGAATTCAGTTGGTTGAGCAAGAGAAAGTTTTAAGACACAGTAACCAAATTGAAGATGTAGTTTGGCAGTGTGTTTGTTTGTTTTATAGAATTGCTTATTTATTAATAGGGAGATTTAGTGTAAAAGTTAATCAGGCTGCACACATAAACAGACTGATCTGAACATTAAGCGGCTGTAAAAAAAATAAAAAGGCCATTATAATTCTTTTAAAATTAAATTAATCTTTTATTTACAGCTACTTTGACTTCAAAGCAGGTGGCAGAAAAGGCACTGTTGCATACAAAGAACACCAAGTCAAGCCATTCTGAGTAAGTATTAGAATTTTCTATTTCAGAAACTTGGTAACCCTTTACTACTCAGAAATGGGTTTTCATGCCTCTGTAGGTTGATAACATTTGAAAACATTGTGGGAAATGGAACATTGGCTCGTAACAAGCAATTGCTCCATTTTCAACAATGTTTCCAAACAAATCAAAATCTGCATTTTCCTTTCACCTTCATAATTCTCCTTTATTAAGCTCACCTGAGCACAAAGTGCTCAAGGTGAGCTTAGTGTGATCAGGTTCTGTCTGCTGCCCATTGTCCGTCGTCACCTTTTACCTTGTGTGCACTCTAGAGGCCACAGTTTTGGCTCAATTGTCTTGAAACTTGGCCAGAATGTTTGTCTCATTGATATCTCGGTCAAGATTGAAATTGTGTCAAATCAGGTCATAAATTAGGTCACTAGGTCAAATCATAGAAAAACCTTGTTTGCACTCTAGAGGCCATATTTTAGGCTCAATTGTCTTGAAACTTGGTCAGAATGTTTGTCGCAATGATTTCTCGTTCAAGTTGGAAATTTGGTCAAAACATGTCATAAACTAGGTAATCTTGTGTGCACTCTAGAGGCCACATATTTTGCCCAATTGTTTTGAAGCTTTGTTAGAATGTTTGTCCCATTAATATCTCAGTTAAGTTTAAAATCGGGTCAAATCGGTTCAAAAACTAATTTGCTAGGTAAAGTCTTTGAAAAGCAAAATTGAGTGAAAATATTGATATTCTGTATTGAATTTGGAAGTTTTGAATTAGAAGTTTTGCATTCACAACCTTTATTATACATTGCTTCAGGTAAGCGCTTTAGGGCCAATGTCCCTCTTGTTTTATTACATTCCCTCACTTTGGATGGGTCTAAATAGCTTATGAGGTAAAGGGTTAAGATCCAAACAGCTCTTTAAACATAAAAGTTCTTGTATAAATCAGCAAGAAAGATGTCTTGTGAAAATCAACAATTGTTATTGGATAAATAATTTTCCAATTTTAATCTTTAACTGAAGGTTTGAACTATATTGCTAATTGAGTATCAGAATTCATCGTTTTAAAAATATTGTCAAAAATTTATGAATAAACAGTCAAATCTAAATATAATATTGAGACTGCCTATATGTGGTGAACCTATCCCTTTACCTCATTTGCTATATTTAGAATCATCCACAACAAAGGAATGTGACGTAAAGGATGAATAACCTGTTCCCAGATTAACAATTTTTCCAGCCTCATGGCCATGTGTGTTCACAAATGAAAAAAGTCAGGATCAGGCTCAAGATCAATTCTATATTTTTGATTTTCTTCAATATGCCCTTTGATTTTATTAATGATTTAACCACAAATTTAGACAGTCATAATAAGCAGGATGACACTGTAAAATATTAAATCTATCAGAAATTAGCATAAACAGAGTTGATCCTGATTCTTAACATCAGATCAAAACTGATCCTGATTTCATCAGGCTTAATCAAATAACTCTATTTTCGAAGGACTAATTTCTAAAATTAAATTCTCAGTGTTTGTCTGTATTCTTTTCAACAATCTTTACCAAATAGTACAAAACAAAAGTGTTTTAAAGCAATTTTGTGGAAGAAAATAAAGAAATATAAAATTTGTCTTCGGGCCTGATCCCGATTTTCGGTTTGTTTGTGACCACAGGGCCTGGCTACTAAGAATATACTTTTTACCAGTATTTCATTTATGAAAATTAAGTTATATTTAATAGTAAAGGCCTGGCTCACCCAGATTTTCTCAAGTATGTAGAGCAGACTTTGATCACACAGCTCAACCAGTATCAATCTGACCCAGGTCTACTATTATTTACAGTCTTGCAGAGCTGTCAAACCCATCAACTCATTAATCAGAGAATGGGCTAATGAATGGGTTTTGCATCTGAATTATTGCAGCTTTATAGTGCATTTGTTAGATATTAACCGACATATTAACCCTTTCTTCCGTAACCACCTTTCAGTGTCCATTTCAAGGAGAGTAGACCTTCCTAATAGGGTCTTCTCAGAGATTTTACTGTTTGTCTGAAGTATCACACGACACTATGTTCGTTGATCCTGATAATGTTGATACACAAATGTAACATACTTTTGCAGATGCGTAAGTAGGAAGGAATTTCGTGATCTAAAAGATGAAGTTAAGCGATTGAAGAGGCGACTAAGCCAGGAGCTAGAAGCCAGGGATTCTACATGTTCACTAACTAGGGAGTCTATACCAAAGAAACCACCATCACCAGCACAAATTTCCACAATGGAAAAATGATCACCAGTTCAAAGCTCTCCGCACAGCACTGCAGGAAACTTTCGATGGCTTCACACTGGATGAGCTGCGGGATTCAGTCGCACATCTTGATAAACTGTATGAGGCAGTTAAAGTGCTCATGTTGAAACTTTTTACCAGACAGTACATTCTTCCACATTCTGTGTCGTGAAAGGCACCTAACAGCAAGACTTTAAGCAAGCCTGCATTTGATTCAAGGCTATTTTCTGCTATGATTGCTGTTCTGAAGGAAAAGTTTTGTGCGAGCAACAAAGACACTACAGAAAAAGTGCAGTCTGTACAGAAATATGTGGCAAATCAACAATTAAACACAATTACCATGTTTATGATTTTAGTGTTCCCCACAGGACTGGATTGAAATAAATCTGGGCACTTTTATTTAAAATTTGAGCCCAATGGACATTTATGTTCTTCATTTTTTAACTTTGAAAAAGAATTTCTGACATCTGTTTACCCGTTCCCACACAGTGACGCTTTTAAACGCCCCTCAATATGACAGCTTCTGAAAACATTGTGGATAAAGAAGAAATTGCTTGTTACAAGCAATTTCTTCATTATCCACTATATTTTCTATCTGAAAAAGCAAAGGTTTTAAAGGTTTTGTCATTGATATATTTCGTCTGCACCTTCTTTGAATTTGGACCGGTATAAAATTTTATTGTGTGGGAATGGGTTAAGCAGAAAGACCAAGGGCTAAGAATAAACATGCACTTTATCAATCATTTCACCACCGTTAAATCTTTTTTTAAGAAAAAAAGGGCCCATGTTGCACTTAATCTTCTTAGGGCCAACATGGTGCACCAGAAAAGGGGCATGGTAATGCACCATGCAAAATGGCTTGGGGGAAACACTCAGTTAACCTTGGTCAGTTTTCTATGATTTAACATAACATTGATTATCGAGTTTGACCATGGCCTACCATGGCTTTTTATTATGCTGGTAACATGGTCTGTAACATGGTTTACCTTGTTTTCTTTAACATGGTCTATTATGTTTTCTTTAACAAGGTCAACCATGTTTTCTTTAATATGGTCAACCATGTTTTTACCATGGTATATCATGTTAATGTTTACCATGTTAGCGGCAATTTAACAAAACATGGTAGACCATGGGTAAACGGGGTCCCTGGCCCATCATAGTTCATGTTATTTCATGAAAAACCATGATTCATTTCACCTGGGTATAATCAGCAGTTTCTTCTTTTTTTTCAATGTTTTCCCAAGCCTTTTCTTTTAGGGACGTCAAAACCAGGTCTTGTTTGGGATAGGGTTAAAGGTGTTGCAGGTTAACAATCATATCTCTTGAAAACTTACATATTTAATTAGTTACTAAAATACTTACAAAATTAGGGGGATAAGAAATAATAGATACAATAAGCTGTGATTGTGTTTGTGTGGGTGGGGGGAGTGACGTATACATGTATTAGGGATTTTTATGCCCCTTATCAAAAGATCGAGGGCATATTGTTTTACTCGTGACTGTCTGTCCGTCTGTCTGTCCAAAATTTAACAAATTTGCCTTTTCTCAAAACGTATTGGAAATACAAAGCTGAAATTTGGTATGTAACTTCCTTTCAATGATATCTATCTGTTCCATGCAATATGACCTTCCTCAAGGTCATCTGGTAACCCTTACCAACCTTAACATGAAAACTTAACATTTAGAACAAGATGTGTTTGTGAAACACAAATGGCCGAAATGGCCATTTTTCTGAAACGAAATTTCACTGAAATTTTGATGAAATTCAGTGTTAATTCTTTGAAATTTTCTGTGTAATTCATTGAAATTTCACTGAGATTTTGGTGAAATTCACTGATATTTTGCCCCTTTCTTTCACTGAGATTTCACTGATATTTCACTATATTTCACTGATATTTCACTATATTTCACTGATATCTCACTATATTTCACTGATATTTCACTGAAATTTCAATCCATAATTTCAATTTCAACAGAACCTTGGTGAAATTTTGGTGAAATTTCACTGTAATTCACTGTTAATTCTTTGAAATTTTGGTGAAATTTCACTGAGATTTTGGTGAAACTTCAGTTTATTTTCACTGTTATATTGCCCCTTTCTTTCACTGATATTTCACTGAGATCTCAGTGAAATATCAGTGAAATTTCAATCCATATTTTCACTGGGGTTGATACCATCTATTGTATTATTCATATTTCTGTGTATTTCTTCTTTTCGTAATACTTATGCTTTTGTGTTTAACCCATTCCCACACAAGCCCTCCTTTTTATGCCCCTCAAGCAAAAAGCTTTGGAAAACATTGTGGACATAGAAGTTATTGCTTGTTTCAAGCAATTTCTTCCATGTCCACAATATTTTCTACCCAAAAGAAAAAGAATTTTAGAATTTCAACAACCTAAAATTGTCGTCTGAATCTTCTCTCAATTGGGTCCAGTCTAAAATTTTCTTGTGTGGGAATGGGTTAAGTAACATGCTTGTATATCTGTAGGATCATATATACACTAGTATAAAAGCTGACCAAGGTCTAGATGAGACCAGATTTTGTGAGATTCCCGAAGAAAAAGTCCCATCTGATAGTCTCCCAAGTACTGAGGTTTGTAAAAGTGCATATTGTAAGAATCCCACACCTGGTCTGAATCCCATGTGCAGTATGTGATAACACACTAATATCTGATATTGTCCCTAGTATTGAGGTTTTTAAAGTACATATTGTAACAATCCTTCACCTTGCCCAAATCCCATGTGTTGCATGTGTTAACAATCTAATATCTGATAATCTCAAAAGTACTCTCAGCTTTGTTAAAGTGCATATTGTAACAAACTCCTGGTTTGTAAACCAGTATTGTAAGTGATAATATACTTATGTCTGAATGTCTCGCAAGTGATGAGTTATGCAAAAATTTTATATCATAACAATCCAACACATGGTTTGAATCCAATGTATTGAATGTGATAATACACTTAATATTTCTGACTGTTTCGCATGTGGTGAAGTATGCAAAATTTCATACTGTAACAATCCCATACTTGCTCTGATTCCCATGTATGGTATCTGATAATATTTTTATGACTGACTGTCTCGCAAGTGGTGAGGTCTACTAAATTTCATATTGTAACAATCCCATACCTGGTTTGAATCCTATGTGTTATATCTGATAACAATCTAACATCTTATCATGTCATGAGTACTATTAACATGCATATTGTAACAATCCCAAACCTGGTCATAGTTTTGAGGCTGATGAAAACTTTTTGCTCCAATTTAACCTGTTCTCAAACAATCCAGCCTTTCTTTGCCCATGAAGAAAAGCACTTTATAAAAAGTAGTGGAAAATGAATGCTTGTTTCAAGCAATTACATCATTATCCAAAATGATTTATTCCAAAAAGTTAAAGAATTTAAAATTTCGTCTGCAAATTCTTAGCAATTGTATTAGTCCAAAATTCTGTGATCCAGTAATGGGAAAATGGGTTGAATAAGATCAGTTTATGAAGGTTATATTCAATTTATTTAAGTCTTAAACTCTCCTTACTCTTTTATTCATCATTCATTTAACAGAGTGATATATGTATAACTAATTCCTACCCCCCCCCCCCCCAAGAAAAAACAACAACATCTTTTTAAGACCCTCACAAAAAATTTTTTTTTAGAAAAAACTTGAAAATGAAGAATTTGCTTGCAGGAAGTAGGTTCTTCATTTATCATGATGTTTTCCATTATGAATGACTTAAACAAACAAATAAATAAAAATTGAAATCA
This sequence comes from Fragum fragum, assembly GCA_946902895.1. Lineage (NCBI taxonomy): Eukaryota > Metazoa > Mollusca > Bivalvia > Cardiida > Cardiidae > Fragum > Fragum fragum. The sequence goes on from OX336367.1 coordinate 4,628,847, forward strand.
TAATTTATGTACTTAACCAATTCCAACACATTAAAATTTTAGACAGATCCATATTGACAAAAGCTGCAGACAACAAGTTGATGGAATTTTAAGTTTTTTTGTCTTTGGATAGAAAACATTGTAGATGATTAAGAAATTGCTTGATACAAATAATTTCTTCATTTTCAACAATTTTTCCAAATTGCTGTATATAGGGGGCGTCAAAAATCATCATTATGCAGGAATGAGTTCAGAATATTGTCTGCAACTTCTTTGTATTTTGACAGTCTGTAACTTTGTCATCCGTTACTGGACTAAATCTTAGGTTTTACTATTGCATGAGCTGTAATAAGCATGAATTATTTTGTTTAGAAATGGATTGTGGAATATTTTTTACAGTTGTTTGTGGTTCAAGAAAAATTTAAATTTACGTCATTTGCTTCATAAATCCTAGTTTAAAATATGTACAGAATTTGATTCTATTCTTGCTTAACATTCTTTTGTTTTAACCTGTCCCCACACAATAATGATATTTGATGCCCCTAATAAACATGGTCTGGAAAACATTGTGGATAATTAAGGAATTCGACAATGTTTTCTGACGCAACAGAGAGAGACTTATGAAATTTATCGAATTCTAAATGAGACGTCAACTACTCTTTTGAAATTTAGCTTCTAGTAACGAGTGAGGTTATTCGCCTCATAGTCCTAGTTTAACAGCTGTACAGAAATTGATTTTATTTCTTGCACAAAATTCTCTTGTTAGCTCACCTGAGCAAGAAGTGCTCATGGTGAGGTATTTTGATCGTCCTCTGTCTGGTGTGCATCAATTTTAAAATAACATTTTCTCCAAAATTGCTGGGCCAGTTTCAACCAAATATGGTAGAAATGTTCCTTAGGTGATGCCCTTTAGAATAGCTAATAGAATTGAAATCTTTTGAAAACTCTGGTTGCCATGGCAACAAAACTTGAGTTTTTAAAAAAAAACTTTAAAAATTATCTCCTCCTGACCTAGAAATCATAAAGCCTTGATATTTTGCATGAAGCATCAATACATTGACCTCTTCAGAACTGCTAAATTCATCACCCTCTAGTCCCCAGGGGTGGAGCCCCAGATGGGGGGGGGGGCTTATATAGAAATTACTGAGGATTTTTAAAACATCTCCTCCAAAACCACTGGGCCAATTTCAACCAAATTTGGCAGAAATTTTCCTGGGGTGGTACCCCTTAAAAATGCTAAAAAGATTTAAATCTGTTGAAACCTCTGTTTTCCATGGTAAAAAAAACTGAAATATTATTTTATTTTTTTATACCCCCAAAACAAATGTTTTTGGGGTACACTCGAATAAGCCTGTCTGTCCGTGTGTCTGTCTGTCTGTGTACAAAATACTACCAACTTTGTGTCGCGAACTCCTCCTTCAGTTTTGCTTCAATACCACTGAAACTTTATACAAAGATTAACCACATGTTGATGTTTTGCAAGATGCAATTTTGACGTCTTGATTCCCCATGGTTGAAGAATTTATAATCTCCCCTTGATTAGTTAGACACTTTTTCAAAAACAAGGCTCTGACAGGGGTATTTAGTCATTTCCTATGACAAGTTCTATTTTTTTTATCAACTCCTCCTGACCCAGAAGGTGTAGAGCCGTGATATTTTGAATGTATTATCAGTACATTAACCTCTTTCATAATTGCTGAACTCAATACCGTAGGGTCGCCAGGAGCAGAGCCCCGGTAGAAGGGGGGGGGCTTATATAGAAATAAAGAAGGATTCATCCTCTCCCAAACCTATGGCTCAACGCTTTATGATATTTACAAAATATAAAAGCTATACTCCTCATTGTTTAGAAGAAGATTTTTAAAGATTTTCTCCTTAAATCCAAGATATTTATTTGATCCTAGAATATAGCCCTAATTTCCAGAGTACAGTAATTCTTTTGTTAGAGGGTCAATGGGCACTGATACACACCAAATATCAACACTCAAGGTCTAATGGTTTAGGGGAAGAAGATTTTCAAAGATTACTCCTTTTCAGTCCTACTTAAATTCAGGGATTGTTACTTAAACTCAGGGATTGCACAGAAAAGGGCTGATTTTCAAAGTATGGAAATTCTTTGAAATATTTTGATAGAGGGTTAATAGCTGATGATTTATATCAAATATCAAAGCTCTTGGCCTAATGGTTTGGGAGAAGAGGATAAATTCAAAGATTTCCTTCTCTATTTCTAAGTAAAATGAGGGATTGCACAGAAAAGGACTAAATTTCAGAGTACAGTAGTTCTTTGAACTACAGTAGAACCTCGTTAATTCGAATGTCACTGGTTTGTAGGTATGTGTTTGTTTGTATACTTTACACGGTCCCGATCTCTTTCCTTCTTTAGCTTTGTTAGAAAAGTCTGTCTAATTCTGACGTCAGTTGTTCGTAGTTCGTAGGCGATTTCAAGTCCCAAAAGTTTGATTATAGCTCAAATCCTATGTTTAATTCGTAGGTGTGATAAACCAATTGACACCAATCACCACTTACCTTGATTTTCACACCTGCTGATCTATATGACAAATAATGTGTTATCATGTACCTTTAGTTAAAATGGGCTGTTTGGTTTTTTAGCTCACCTGAGCACAAAGTGCGAGGTGAGCTATTGTGATCGGTCGTCGTCCGTCCGTCTGTCTGTCCGTCCACAATTTCTTTAAAAATCTTCTCCTCCTAAACCAGTGGGCCAATCAAGCTGAAACTTTGCAGGGATGTTTCTTGGGTGAAGTTCTTCAAAAGTTGTTAAAAGAAATTCATTCCGTCAAAAACTCTGGTTGCCGCGGCATTTGAAAATGGGAATCTTTAGTAATTCTTTAAATATCTTTAAAAATCTTCTCCACCTAAACCAGTGGGCCAATCTAGCTGAAACTTTACAGGGATGTTCCTTGGGTGAAGCTCTTCAAAATTTGTTAAAAGAATTTCATTCTGTGAAAACTATTGTAACCGCGGCATTTGAAAACGGGAATCTTAAGTAATTCTTTATATCATTAAAAATCTTCTCCTCCTAAAGCAGTAGGCCAATCAAGCTGAAACTTTGCAGGGATGTTCCTTGAGTGAAGCTTTTCAAAAGTTGTTAAAAGAATTTAATTCCATCAAAAACTCTGGTTGCAGCGGCATTTGAAAATGGGAATCTTTAGTTATATTTTAAATATCTTTAAAAATCTTCTCCTCCTAAACCAGTAGGCCAATCAAGCTGAAACTTTGCAGGGATGTTTCTTGGGTGAAGTTCTTCAAAAGTTGTCAAAAGAATTTCATTCTGTGTAAAATTGTTGTAACCGCGGCATATGAAAACGGGAATCTTTAGTAATTCTTTAAATGTCTTAAAAAATCTTCTCCTGTGACCTAAACCAGTGAGCCAATCAAGCTGAAACTTTGCAGGGATGTTTCTTTGGTGAAGCTCTTCAAAAGTTGTCAAAAGAATTTCATTCTGTGTAAAATTGTTGTAACCGCGGCATATGAAAATGGGTAATTTTAGTAAATCTTTGTTGTTGTTTTTTTCATAGACTTCAAGGCCAAAGACCTCTATATTTTGTATAGAGCTTAATCATATGGTTCTCTACCAAGTTTTAAAGTATTTAATCTCTTTGGTCAAAATGACCCCGCCCCTGAAGTCAGAAGTTTTGAAAAATGCTTAATTAGAGCAATTTCAAAAGACTTCTCCTCTTAAACTATAAAGTCTAGGATATTCATATTGGGTATGTAGCATAACTAGATAGTTTTGTACTATATCACTTAAAGTTGTCCTCCCAGGGTCAAAAACGGCCCTGCACTAGAGGTCCAAAAATTGGGAAAAAGTAAAATTTGAGTATGTTAAAAAAAAACTTCATTTTAAGGCGGAGGGCACTTATATTTTGAGTGTAGCATAGCCTGGCTGTTATCTATCAATTTTGATTAAAATTATGCCCGTAGGTTACCCTTGCCCTGGGTGTCCAAAGTTTGTAAAAATGCTCAATTAGACCATGTTCAACAGTCTTCTCCTCCCAATCTACAAAGTCTTAGGCACTCATATTTGGTATATAGCATGTACAGATGGTTCTTTACCATGTTAGCTAAAATCTTAGCCCTGGGATAAAACATGGCACTGCCCTATAGGTCCAAAAGTTTGGAAAACATCCAATTAGAGCAACTTTGAAAGACTTCTTCTTCTGAAATATATGGTGAAGGGCATTCATATTTGGTATGTAGCATGACTAAATAATTTTGTACTATGTTATACGAAAAAATGCTCTTAGGATAAAAAACGTCTCTGCTCCTGGGGTCAAAAATTGCGTAAATCGCATTGAAAGACTTCTTAAATAGAAATGGAGAAATAGCTTGTCACTCCCTTTCTCACAATGGCTTTTTAAACCTTTTTTTCCTGAGGGTGACAAATTGTGGGATAGTTTGGTAATGGATTAAACAATAAAGCAAAAGGCATTGATTTTTTTTGGAAAGCATTACTGGATTGTTTTGTACAAAGCCCAAAATCTTATATGTGTTTTATTTATTTTGCGCAATTATTATACAAAAAAGGACTGTAATTTGCGGATGCCTCAGGTGAGCGATTTAGGACCATCATGGTCCTCTTGTTAAGATGGGTAATTAATCTAATAAATATTCCGTAACTATCGTCGAAAATTTACTTAAAATTGAGGCACCCCCATTAGTATCAGTGTCATTGATCATTTAGAAATTCTAACCACTTTATTTCTTCTGCGGTTGCTTTCTTCACAATCGTCGGTCCTTAATTTTATTATTCGATGATAGAATACTCAGAGTGATTTGATCCAATGTATTGTAAAGGAAATCACTCTGATGGAGTCTACCATTAGACTGGTACCACTGTCGACTTTAATAAAGCCGACAGGTATGCACCGATTTTTGGTACATACACGGAAAGCCTGGCCCGTTAGGTTTTTTTCCTTACTAAAATCCAAAACGAGGCTTGCGCATGCGCAGCACATTTTGTTGAAAAATTTGGACACACCACGGGATTTCCATCCAATACACTAAAAATCTTACTTTTGTAGGTTTCAAGTTGTCAGTTTTAATGTTAAAACATTTCTCTCATCTACAATCGAAATTGTGTGCGAGAAAAACCTTGGAATGTCATCGTTTTTATATAAAATATATGAGGAACTCCGCGTTCGCTTCCGCCATATTGTTTACAAACAATCCACCACCCAATCAGATTAGATGTTTAGGGTTTATGTCATTAAGTGCCCATCAGCCAATATCTTGATGCAGTCTTTTGGGGTTTACCTGTCGGCTTTGTTAAAGTCGACGGCGGTACCGGTCTAGTCTACCATTTGATACAAATACTGTGTTTAAAAAATGCCAAAAATTAATACAGAGGTAAAAGCATAAAAATACAAGATGAGTAATTTTTAACTTATGTATTCCTCTATTAATATCTGCGGGTCTTGTTTAGAAAAAATGACCAATTTAGGATCAATTCCTAAATGGGGGACAGAACAGGCCATGTCAGATTCCGTGTATCTCAAACAGCCGACCTCTAGCCCTCCGTTTTGTTCGTAGTACGCTTAATTCGTATAAATTTCCCCGGTCCCTTGCGCTACGAACTACTGAGGTTTTACTGTATTTTGGAAGAGGGTCAATAGGTGATGGTGCATGTAAAATATCAAAGCTCTAGGCCTTGTAATTTGGGAGAAGTTCTTATGTGTTAATACTTATTTCAAATATTAGATTTTATAAACAATACTGACTTGAAAGGGACAAACAGGTTGTGTAGACTAAGATCAGACTATACTTACATAGCAAGCTGATCTCTGTCTATACCCTCTACCAAAACAGGAATGTTCCAGTTTCTGCATGAGAAGGGTAAATACTTCTTGCAATTTTTGAGTAAAGAATATTTAAATGAATTAATCTTTACTGTCTTAAAATCAAATCTGTAAAGGAAAAAAAGTACTGTAATTATTAAATACATGATTGAAGTGGCTCTTCAAGGCTTATGCTTACTTCTGCACAGAAAGATTTCTAGCATATCAGTTTCACATTGTTTTTGTTCATCTGTCAGTCTACACCAAACCATGAAGTTAGAAAATAATGTCACATTTATTTATCTTCTAAATGTAGGTTCACTTAACTCATTCCCTCACAGTCCCTCTTTTATACACCACTCAAAAAACAGCTTTGGAAAACATTTTTGGTAATGAAGGAATTGTTTATCATAAGCAATTTCTTACTTCCAACAATGTACGTTTACTAATCCTGAAATTAACTGACCAGTATGGGCAGGTTAACCCTTGTTATGCTGAACCCTAAATAATCCCACTTTGGCAGGACGCATAGACAAGAATCAGACTGGACATTTGTGCAGTCTGATTGTGGTCTACACCACCTGCTTGTTTCCTTTTAAGTCAAAGTTGTTTACAAGGTAAATTTTCAGACTAAATGTTAGCATGCAATCAATTTTCCTGGTACTTTTAGCCCTTTGATTTCAATGCAGTTCTGTAGATGTTTATAATTCAGTATGACAAGGGTTAAATATACTCAGAGAAGCAAGTTTTAAATTTAAGAATATTTGATAAACTTAGAATTTCTTTTTCCATCATTCTCAGACATGTTTTGAAAACGTAGCAATCTTGTTATCTTTAGTAAAATTGAAAATGTTGCTTGAATTGTTCCAGCCAATTTATTTACAGCCATTTTTACGAATTATATCATTGATAGAAAAGAAGAGAGAGGGAGTTACGTGTTTAACTGTAAACTTTATTTGTCTTTTATTAAGTTTAGAACAAAATTTTAGATATGAAGATATTATGTGACAAAGCGAGAGAAATATAACTTTTATTGCACACTAGCAAAGTCCTTCTATTTCTTTTATACTAAAAATGATATCTCCAATCAGGCATTTGTCATTATGGTAGTCCAAATTGACTGAAAGCATTGTAAATTTTGATAAGCCGATATGCTGAACAATTCCATATGCAGTCTGATCTTAGTCTACACCCCCTGCGTTTTCCTTTTAACCAGAGTTTTTCATGAAATTAATTTTCAAAAAAAGATGTATTGACCATTGGACAAGTACTACCAGTGCTCTCAGCCCTTTAATTTTAATGAAATTCTGAAAAGATTTTTTTCAGCATGACAAGGGTTAATTTGTTCTTTGTTTTACAGAACCAAGATGACGATGTAGGTAATGATGCAGATAACGAGTCAGACACACCTTCGCCATTACCCCCATTACATTTCCGACATGAGTATAACGGGGATAGCGGATACGAGGCTGAATCTAAGCCTGAGGATGAGGAAGATGATACAATTATGAACGATAGTTTTCATGACAAACTTAACTATAACGGAGACAAAACGTCTAATTCGCCTGATTCTAATACATATAATGTTTATTCAACGGGCACATCGCCCCCTTCGCTAGAATCCAGAAACTGTAATTTTTCGTCCGATGATGTGTCGGATCATGCTGGTCATGATACAGAAGATAAATTGCCACCGAACTATAAAAACGGAAAAATGGATAGATTGAAATCACCTGTGATAGAATATCAGCCAATTGTGTTGGAGCAAACATCAAATCTTCTTCAAAATGGTACAAACAATACTTGATCGTTGCCGTTACAATAACCAAATATGTAACCGTTGTGGAAAAAACGGCTGAAAATGTGAAGCGGAAAAAGGCTGGCGTTGTCTATACATTGAGATACAAATAAAGTCTTGTGTTGACTTCAAAATATCCGAAATAACAGATTGTGTCGAACTGAAAGTTGACTTAACCCATTTCCACACAATCCAACTCTGTATGATCCTCAAGCAAAGAGGTCATGAAAATAATGTGGAAAATGAAGAAATAGTTTGTTACAAGCAATTTCTTCATTCTCCCCCATTGTCTTTTTATCTGTAATGACTGAGAAAATTAAAGTTCTATCAACCTGGAATTTGAACCAGCTTAATTTTTTTAGCTCAACTGGATTAAAGCCAGCGAGCTATTGTCATGGCCTTGTGTAAGTTGAGTGTGTGTGCGTGCATGCGTCTGTTTGTCCTTAAACTTTTTCTTAAAAATCCAATCCTCAGAAAGTACTGAATTGATGTCAACCAAATTTCATAGAAATGACCCTTAATCAGATTCCTTAAAAGAATTTTGATTGAATGAAAACATGGCTTTAATTGGCGGGGCTAATTTCCATGTATGGTGAAATCTTTAAAAATCTTTTTCTCAGAAACAAGTGGCCAAATTTAAACAATTTTCACAGAAATGATCCTTGTGTGACGCTTTTTCAGATTCCTACAAAGAATTTTGAGCGGATGATAAACATGGCTTTAATCGGTGGGGTTAATTTTCATATAAGATGAAGGCTTTGAAGTTCTTCTCAGAAACCAGTGAATGGATTTCACAAATTTCACAGGAATGATCCTTGGATGACCCTTTATCAGATTCCCTCAAAGAATTTTGAATGGATGAAAACGGTGGCTTAAATGGGCGGGACAAATTTCCATATAATTATGGTGAAAGCTTTGAAAATCCTTTTCTCAGAAACCAATTGATGGATTTCAAACAATTTTCACAGGAATGATCCTCTGGCAACTCTTTTTCAGATTCCATTTATCAATTTTGATCGGTTGAAAACATAGCTTTAATGGTTGTGGCTTATGTCCATGACCAGTTAACTTTTTTATAAGATTTGTGAATACCTTTTTAATCTGACTTGGTTAATGAATTGACTTTTTTAACACAATGGAAATGATGAAATATTAAAAAATTTCATTGACAAGATTTATTTGCCACACATGGTGAATATGATTGGGTTTATATTGAATTCCTGAAGACATCATTTGTTTAATCAGTACAATCTGGCCAGTGGAGCAATACAGGCGCTCAAGGGCCTTTAGTTTTTATCTAGAAATTTGGTTCAAACAACTGATGAGATGAGATAATAAAGGAAGTAACCTCACTGAAATTACAGTAGCTGTCTCAGAATGATCCATATATAAAGAGGAATATTGATTGTTTCAGTTTAAGATTTATTTATCTTTGATTTAAACTATTACCCCAGGATGACGCTTTTTGGTGCTCTGAAGAAATTTCACTTTGGAAAACTTTGCTGGAAAAGGAGTAATTGCTTGTAACGGGCAATCTCTACTATTCCTACAATGTTTTCTATCTTAATTGGCACATATTTTTGAAATTTGATCAGTCTTACAATTTGTCATCTGGTAATGAGTTGATAAACAACATAAGCCACAGTGGAAATGATCATTCAACCAGCAGTTTTGAGCCAAAAAAATACACAGATTAACAGTAAGTAAACCCTTCCTGTACAAACCAGGGATTTTACGTCACTGTGATGTAATACTTGAGAAAACATTGTGAAAAAAGAAGGTTCCTGTAACAAGCAATTTCTCCTTTTCCCACAATATTTTCTATCACATAGGATGTTTGCATTTCAAATTACATTCATTTTTCATTGTCTTTCACAACCTCTTTCAATTTGGACTTTTTTACTTAGAAATTTCAAAAATCGGGAAAGGATTAACCAGAGAGAGAGACTGAGATTTTGATAGCATTTTGCCAATACTCTAGCCAGTAAAAAGCAAAACATAATTAGATTTCAGTCAGTCCTAAAACAAAGCATTTGTAATTACTTAGTAGAATTTTATCATATTTTTTTCTCTCACCTGAGCACAACATACTCATTGTGAGCTTTTGTGATATTAGAATGTCCGTTTTGTGATGTCCATCAACAATTCAGTGTAATCATTCTATAGATCACAATTTTGGCTCAGTTTTTCTCAAACTTGCTTAAATTGTTTGTATAGTCTTTATAAAGAACCCTATTGAATATAGTGACGTTACCATGGAAAAAAGACCTTATTGACAATTTCCCTATTATCACCTCACAGGTCACAATTTTGGCTCCATCTTTCTCTAATTTCACGAACATGTTTGTATGGTCGCGTGGAAGATTCCTATTGAATACAGGGCCATTTTGACTTGTATCTTGGGAAAAGGGACCTTGTTGAAGATTTCTGTTTCAACCCATTATCACATGTGTTGCTTCTGAAACATAAACTTTTAAATCTTTGTGAGAAAAGGAAAAATTTGCTTGTAACAAGTAACCAATCCTTTCTCACAGTGATTTCTACCCTATTTGGTACTGATTTTACCATTTCAGAGCAATTGGAAATGTTGTCTGCAACTTTTTTCAATTTGGACAAGTCTAAAATTTTGTCATGTGGTAATGGGTTAACACTGTTAAGTTCAAATTTTGGGTTCAATCTTTCTCATTGTAACTTCCTTCAAAATGTTTGTATTGTGTTGAGGGGTCTTAGTGACAATTTCTTTGTTACCACTCCAGAGGTCACAATTTCCACTCAAAATTGCTGAAAGTCTTTATATGGTTATTAGGAGGATCCCTATAGACTATGGTAACATTCTGACTCATATTAACCCATTTCCACACAATGAAATTTTAGAACAGTCCAAATTCAAAAAAGTTGCAGACAACAATTTTAAGTTGATAAAATCTTCAAAATCTTTGTCATTTTGGGTAGAAAACATTGTAATAAGAAATTTCTTCATTCTCCACAATGTTTTTTAGAGGCTTTTATATTGAGGGGGGTTTAAAAGTGTCATTGTGTGGGAATGGGTCAAGGGGGAAAGTGCCTTATTGAAAATTTCCTTGTCCCACTCTAGACATCACAAAGTTTCTCAAACTCAAGTTGTAAATACTTGTATGTCATGCAAGAAGATCCCCATTAAGTATGATGACATTCGGCACGTGCACGTCAATATCTGTTCATCCAATAACAACCTTTGGCCTTCATATCCATCCATTGACTTTGTAAAATTATCGGTATTGTATTATCTGTATTGTTATAAAATTTGAGTTGAGTAGTAAGCTTAAACTACTGTATCCCACACAATAACACTTTTAGACGCCCCTAGAGAAAAAGAATTGGAAAACTTTGTGGACAAGAAAAAAATTGCTTGTTACAAGCAATTTCTTCATTACCCACAATATTTTCAACCTGAGGAGATAAAAAATAAAAGATTTTATCAACTAAAAATTGTCATCTGCAACTTCTTTTACTTTAGACCAGTCTAAGATTTTGTCATCTGGTAATGGGTTAAGAGAGTAAATTCAGGTGAGTGATCTAGGGCCATCTTTGCCCTCTTGTTTTGTTATTGTTGTAGAAATATTTTTACATCTAATTAAACTTATGTTTTATTTATTTCAATGTTGTTTATTATAAATGTATGTTGCAAGTCACTTATAAGGATATTTGATCGCTGCATTGGTTTAATAATATACTTCGAAAGATTACCACATAACAAACAGTTCTCATATGGATAAATTGGCCAATGGCTGGCCCCACCCTCTGACTCTTTTAACAACACCCACTGACTCTATCAGGAAGTCCTGCTTTGATTTTAAACAGGGTTATTTTGAAAAGATTCATAGCTAGTAGCATTTAACAATTAATGTTGTGGTTGGTTAGTGACCTAAACATCGTAACTACAGCTTTAACAAGCTGTAGTTTCGATGTTCAAGTCACCAAACAAAAAAAGCTTAACAAGCTGTAGTTTCGATGTTCAAGTAACCAAACATAAAAAAAAGCTTAACAAAAATGGCAGCAAATGTTAGAGATCAAAGCCCAATTCCGGACTGAATGAACTATTTGATTGGTTGGTGGATTCCTTGATTGGCAGCTGTGATTGGTTATTATTAACGGATTGCTAGCCACACCCCTTGACCTCCAAGAAAGCAGTCTAGCCTATTACCACACAATCCCATATTTGATGAAAAATAGCATTAGAAAATATTGTGACCAAAGGATAAATTGCTTGTTACAAGCAATTTCCTCTTGTCTCACATTGTTTTCTACTAGATTTGGCTTTTTTTAATGAAAATGTTATTTGAATGGCCTGCAACTTCCGTCAATTTGGACCAGTCTAAAATTTTGTTGTGTGGAAATGGGTTAACTTTGTTATCAAACGATACTGGCTTGCAAAATATGTTGTCAGTGACATAAAATGAAAGATAAATCCTTGATGGGCAACCTAAATGTTGTAACTACAGCTTGAATGAGCTGCAGGTATGACATTGAAGTCGTCCACAAGTGGAATTATTTAACTTTATTCATAACCAGACTACAAAAGTTTTAGACTGGTCCAAATTCAAAGAAGTTGCAGGCGATACTTGAAAGTGAGCTACAACTGGAAAATAAGTGCCAAATAAGGTAGAAACATCGTGGGAAAGCATGGTTGAAATATTACTGTCCATGATGATACAATTCATTAGTATGATCTCATATTTTGCAGGATCACTTATACAAGCTTTTTTTTGTTTTTGTTTTTTTCATATTTGGTGGAATCATTACATGTGAAATGTTATCTTTACTTATGAATGATATAGATCTGACTTTATCTTAAATCTAAATTGTTAAATGTCGATTTCGTGAAATAAGTCTCTCTATTGTAATTTATATGCATCTAAAATAAAATATAATACAGTATATTGTTTTTAATTGTGTAACTTTGTCCCCAGAGAAGATACGGCTCTGGAAAGAATTTTTGGAGAAAGCCTCTAAGTAAAGGTTAGGTTGAGCAATCAAGGTCAAATGTTGATATTACCTTGTCCGGTGCATAACACCTTTATTTATTCGATCAATTCCACTATCATGGGGCATCGTTGTTAACTATGATGAAAAGATGTGCCTTTTGAAATTACTTTTAGCTCACTTGACCGCAAAGTGGCCAAGGTGAGCTTTTGTGATCTAGATGTGTCCATCTTCTGCCATGTATAAACATCTTGTGACCTCTCTAGAGGCAACATTTTCAGCTCAAATCAAATGATATTTTGTCAGATTGTTTGTATTCATGAAACCTAGGACGAGTCAATGTTGGATCACTTGGGGTCAAAAACTAGGTCACTAGAGGAAATCTTTCAAAAACCTTATATGCATTCCAGAGGTCTCATTTTTGACCTCAAATGTCTTGATATTTGGTCATAATGTTTGTCTGTATAATATCTCGGTCAAGTTTGATATTGGATTATGTTGGGTTTAAAACTAGGTCACTGAGTCAAATCCTAGAAATAATCTTATGGGCACTCTAGAGGCAACAATTTTTAGCTCAAATGTCTTCAATGTTTGTCTCCATGAAATCTTGGTCAAGGCATATATTTGGTCACATGGGGTCAAAAAGTAAGTCACAAGATCAAATTTTAGAAAAACCTTGTGTGCACTCTAGAGGCCACATTTATGGCTCAAATGTCTTGATTGTTTGGTTTGAACATTTGTCTCCATAAAATCTCGTTAAAGGTCGATATTTAGTCACTTCGGTTAAAAGACAAGGTCACTCGGTCAAATCTTTTAAAAACCTTGTAAGCACTCCAGAGACCACATTTTTATTGAAATGTCTTGATATTTGGTCAGAAAATTTGCTTTCATTAAATATCTGTCAAGTTCTGTATCTAGTTTTTGACCCAATACAGAATTTTAATGTAAGCAAATTTTCTGACCAAATATCAAGAAATTTCAGTAAAAAAAAAAAAATGTCACTTGTGGTTGTGTACAGTGGTAGTTTGTCACTCGAGATGCCTGAAAAAGCAAGGTAGGTGAATATCTATTTCTATGTCACCAAACGTCATTTTGTCTGACATTTTGTCGTTACTTGGGTGTGTTTAGGTGTGTTATGGTGTTGGTAGTGGATTTCTCTAACTGCTAAGCTCTAGATAAGAAAGGGTGACACAAATTCCTCTTCACGTGATTACTAATTGGAATTGTTTTAATGAGGATTTTAAAATATGTTCAAATTATGCTGGCGATCGCTTTCCGCGATAACAGCGGTTAAGACTTTTAATTAGGAATACAGAAATATCCTTGTTACTTTCCACGACATCCCTAGGATTTGTCCCGAGTAACAAAAGCTCCTGCCAACAATCTATTTATTTTCGTGGTTCTTCTATGAATCGACCAATCGCGGCTGTCAATCAAAGAACCAGTCAACCAATGAAATCATTCATTCAAACCAGAAATGTGTTTTGAACCCCGGCATTGATCGCCATTTTTATTAACCTCTGAAAGGTTGCGAAAAAGAAAAAAACAATACAGTCTTTACCCGGTGCTTTTCCATAATCTTTGCAAAATAACGCCCTTTAGAATCGATGATGGACTTCCTGTCGAAGTCGATGGGCGTTATAAGTTGGCGGGGCCAGCGATTGATAATTAAATGGTTGTTCATAAAGATATGATACAATACTATACAATACAATACTATTTTTAGGACGCCAAACTCGCCTATACACTTTCAAGTTTGCACGATGGTTGCGAAAAAGAAATCAAAGTACGGAAAGTACTGTAAGCTAACAAAGCGTGGTTTTGTAAAGTAATACTCTTCGTCAAAGGTTATCATGATAAACAAACGAGATAAAAGTTATCAAAAGGAGTTAACGCATTTCCACATTTACGCCCTCTAAGAAAATATTTCCGGAAAACAATGTGGAAAATGAAGAAATTGCTTGTTACAAGAAATTTCTTCAATTTCCACATTGTTTTCTACCCAAAGAGATAAATATTTCAGAATTTTCAACAATTTGAAATTGCTGTCTGCATCTTCTTTAAAGACTTTGATCTGAGTCATTTTGAACACGATATGCTCAGTTGAGCTAAAATACCTAGGATATGAACTTTCAGGCAGAGTTTGCAACATTCCTGAAATACACAAGAACTTCTTTTTACAGCGTAGGTATTCAATGAATTTAGTGGTTAAGCCCACAGTGTCAGTTTGCATTCGTTGAACTTTTAGAGGACATCGAAATTTTGTCAGTTAACTTTAAGCAATCAAAGCTGAAGCTTTGCTAGTAAAAAAATACAATCTTTACCTGGTATTTTTTTAAAAGTTTTTTCTTCAGGTAAGCAGATATTATGTTCCGTTTAAATCAAATAAATCGTATTTTTACTGTCTCCAGTCGATTTCGGTGTCAAAAGTTTTTACTCAATCTTCACGAAACTTGGTCAGAATAACTGTTAGTTCATAAGCGTTAACCATATTGATTATGGGAATATTCTATCGATAAGCACGGGGAAATGGGCCTTGATGACTTTTTTTTTTTGTTTACACCCTAGAGGCCACAGAATTAGCTTAATCTTCATGAAACTTTGTCTGAATACGTGTTAGGTGATAAGGATTTACACTATTGATTATGGGAAGGTTTCCATCGGAAAACACGTGATACGGTGCCTTAATGAAAATTGCCTTGTTCACACCATAAAGGCCACAATTTGGGCTCAATCTTCATGAAACTTGTCAGAATAATTGTTAGGACATACGGATGACAACCATAGGGTATGGAAAGCTTCTATCGGAAAACACGTGAAAATGGTCCTTAATCACAAGTTCTTTGTTTACACTCTAGAGGCCACAATTTATGCTCAATCTTCATGAAACCTAGGCAAAATATTTTTTCGATCACATGGATGAACCCTATTGATTAGGGGAACATTCCACAGGAAGACACGGGAAAGGAGCCCTTAATGAGCTGAGCGATTTAGGACCATCATGACTCTCTTGTTTTACTTGGTAAGTTCGGCGTCCGTTTTGTGTCGTCCGCTGTGCATCAGCTTGTGTATACTCAAGAAGCTAAGTTCTTATGCTTAAAACTTTGTAATAAGATTCGTGTATGCGATATTCCTAACAAATGTCAAACAACAACAACGTGTGACATAATATCTCATCTCAAAAAATACTTATCTATAGTCTATGGCCATCAGTTTTGGGCTCAACTTTCTTAAAACTTTGTCATAATATTTTTTCTATGATACTATCGACTAATTCGATATTAGATGGCTTGTGGAAAACTAGGTTACTATGTCAAATTTTAGGAAGCCCTTGTGTGTACACTGCACAAGCTACGCCTTGCTGTTAAAACGTCTTGAAACATAGCCAAACTGTTGCTTTATATGGTATCTCGGACAATGAAAAATATGGACCACTTTAAGTATTTTTAGTGTGTAATCTAGGAATACCCATTCGTTTCAATTATCTTAAAAACTATATCGAAATGGTTGTTTCTGCACCGATGTCTTGGACAAGTATGACATTGGATAACATTTATGGTGTACCGTTTGGGTCAAAAGTAAACAATGAACCTGGTCAGGTTGTTTTGTTTTTGGTGTATTTGTGTTTGTGTGTTTTGTTTTCCAGGTAAGCTAAATATTTGGTCGCCTGCAGTAAATAACTAGGATACCAGCGAATGTCTCTTGGGACTGTCTGTCCTTTGATTATCGGACATCTGATGGGTAAAGGCAAACCTGGGTTCATCCTTTAACAGTTTTGCACACTGGAATTAAGTTTAAGTAAAAATCCCTTCGAAAGGTGTGTTTCAATCAAAATAACAATATAAATGTTCATACCTTTTAGACCTCGGAAGATTTCTTAGCGATTGAACCATTTTCGAGCATAGATAAGTCATATTCGCATGATGTAAAAGGTTTGAAATCTTTAATTGTTTAAAATTTGAGCATCCGAGTGGCTTCGCACCCGGTCCCCTTACCTTACCAAGGCCGTCTGTAAGACCCGCTCTAGACCGATCCTAGGCGGTTACGATGCCGTTAGCCGTACTAATATCAAATTCGTTGCTACGCACCTTCACAATGAAAAAAGAATGTTTTAAAAACCTATAAAAAGCTAAATTAAGATAGATAGAGATCGATAAGTTGTATTGTTTTGATATAAATCAGTATCGGTCAGATATTGAACTCTTTAGACTGCAACGTTTTTGTAAGTATATTCAGGCAAGGAATAATAGTGAACAAAAGAAAAAATAGCATTCCTGAAGAAAAACTTCGCGGAAAAAGAATTGTTATGGACAGCTTCATCTGTTCCAGCAATATTTACCTTTACATCACAAGTCAGGGTTGTAAAAAAACAGCGAAAGTTTGTAGGAAAGGGTTTACCACCATGAACGAAAAAATCACTGGGAAGACGATTTGTTTTGTTGAATGTATCATATAAAACGACAAGAGTATCGAGATGGGACAAATGAAAGAAAATTAATCACTTTTATAGATCAATGCATTACCTAATACAAAGTTTTTAGGCTTTTTTGCATTTGATGTTACGTAAGAGATCCTGGTTTATTACTTTTTCTATCGTAGTTTTTACTGTTTGATGAATGTTGCGTATTACTATTCTAAGAACACGCCAAGTTTCAACAATTTTATTCACGTGGCAGAAACACAAAAATTTAATCTCCAATAATAAAACAGTTTATTATACATATACCTTTAAATATGTATTATTGAATAATGCATTCCACACACACACAAATCGGACACATCAGATTCATCGAATTTATTTGATAAAAAGGTTATATAATCAAAGTACTTAAAGTACTCTAAGCTAGCAAAGCATGGTTGAATTTAGAAAACGTTTCCTTGTTGGGTAGAAAACATTGTGGACATTGAAGAAATTGCTTATACAAGCAATTTCTTCATTGTTCACAATGTTTTCCATAGCCTTTTTCCCAAAGCGGAATTGATAGGGAATGGGTTAGATAGCGTGCTTTTCAACACAATTTGAATAGAGTTTGCAATATTCCTGAAATACATGAGCACTACTTTTAATGGCGTAGGCATTTAATGGATTTAGTGGTTAAGCCTCCAATGGCAGTTTGCACTCGTTGAACTTTGAGAAGACCTCAAAATTTCGTCTGTTATCTTAAGCTATTAAAGCTGACGCTTTGCTAGCTAATAAATGGAATATTATGTTACGATGGCCATAAAACTTCTCGCCTGAACTCACCTGAACTCAAGCGTGTTACACAAAAAGTCTCTAGCACTCCAAAGTCATTTTTTTACTGTCAATATGCTCCTTGGTAAGTTATCTTCATTGGACTCGAACAGAATGTTGTGTAAAAAAAAATTCCATTTTTAAGTTGTTGGATTTCCGTCAAACATACCCGTTTCGGTTGCAGTTATTCAGTCAATCAAATACATTTCTTATAACTATTATCCAATGAAAAAATCATAAGCTCAACAAAAAGTTAATATCTAAAACCATGTCTTATCATATTATATTATGCATAATGACTTTAAAACTGTATACATTAAAAGAATAGCTTTACTATATTTTTGGAATTGTTGCTTATCCTATTCCCAAACAATGATGCTTTTTGACACCCCTTAAGAAAAACAATGTCCGACATCCTTATCCATTGCGCTACCGACACATTAGCTATGTCGACTAGCCCTGCAATGTCCGACATCATTATCCATTGCGCTACCAACACATTCGCAATGTCGCCTAGCCCTGCAATGTCCGACATCTTTATCCATTGCACTACCGACACATTAGCTATGTCGCCTAGCCCTGCAATGTCCGACATCCTTATCCACTTCTCTACCGAGACATTCGCAATGTCGCATAGCTCTGTTATGTCCTACATCCTTATCCACTTCGCTACCGTGACATTAGCCCTGCTATGTCCGACATCCTTATCCATTGTGCTACCAACACATTAGCAATGTCGCCTAGTCCTGATAAATCCAAATTCCTAATATACTGCGCTACGGAAACATCACTAAACTGTCTCAGTAGGGCAGTGAGTAAGGACGTCGGGCATTGCAGGTCTAGCCGACCTAGCCGTATCCGTTCGAATCCCATTGAATTCTCTAGGTTAAATAAAGGGAGTAAGGCTTATTCATACATATATGGTTTAACATGATAAGGGGTACGTGCTTTCGACTAATTCATTCACTTTTATTAGTGCCCATTTAGACAGTCGGCACACGAATATTCTTAAATCCCTGTTATCATTTTCTCTGAAAAGGAGTAATGTGAAGTGAACCAAATAATTAAATGAATCTTGTGGATTTGCAGTTCTATGCAAACGGTTGTGCGTATATAGCCGAATTCATACTTCCACAACGAACTATTTTTGTACACTTGAAATCCAAAACACTTAATTTAGTGAATCTCGTTAAAATGCAAATATCTTGAGAATTTACCGTGATTCAACAATGTGCCCAAACTTAACAATAGACACGACATACACAACACCTACAACAATGGACAAGAAACTTAACTCTGATTTCTTTTTCAATTTGGAAGATATTGGCCTTTTCCTTGAGACTAGAATTAAGCGCAGAACTTGTCTCCGGAATTAAAGCTATTAACCCTTTACTGTTTTTCAAAATTTTAGACCTGCCCAAATTTAAAGGTTTAGTAGACGACAACTTAAAGTTAATTTTATTTGAAAATGATTATTTAGAAGGGTAGAAAATATTGTGGGAAAAGAAGAAATTGTTATTGATAAGCAATTTCTTCTTTTTCCACACTGTTTTCTCGGGTATAAAAATCAGGGACGTAAAAAACAGGGATTAAACAGGAAAGGGTTAAACTTTGTTTGTGAAAAGATCTCGACGAGGAAAAGGATATTGCACAAGAGTCACATCGGCAAAGTCCGACCCACTAGCGGCTTCTCAAACTAAACCGCGTAAAGTATCGTTTGCCAAATGGTGCGAGACAAATGACAATCGTCAAATGTCGGAAAGAATGTCCGACCACCCAAGAAAAGAGAGTACAAAGCTAACCTTGTTCGACGTTAACAAATGTTCAGAAGAAATGCCGTGGTTTCTCGTAGAGATTTGATTACAAGTGTTGCGTGACCAACAGGTAGCAAACAGCCCGCAATTTAGCTAAAGTCTCAGTTTAAGCTCACTTTGAATCGTTTTCTGCAACTTGTTTCAATTAAGTCCAATATTATACTTTGTTGTCTGATAATTACGAAAGACCGGTGGTGACTCAAGAATTCACAGTTCACACTTCATAAAAAGTAACTATGAAGTGTGAAGTCGGAAGTTGGAAGTGAGAAGTTGGAAGAATGAAGTCGGAAGTTTGAAGTGAGAAGTTGGAAGTATGAAGTCGGAAGTTTGAAGTGAGAAGTTGGAAGTATGAAGTCGGAAGTTGGAAGTATGAAGTGTGAAGTTGGAAGTCTGAAGTGTGAAGTTGGAAGTATGAAGTGTGAAGTTTGAAGTGTGAAGTTGGAAGTTCGAAGTGTGAAGTAGGAAGTTGGAAGTGTGAAGTTGGAAAAAAGAAGTGTGAAGTTGGAAGTATGAAGTGTGAAGTTGAAAGTCTGAAGTTTAAAGTGGGAAGTTGGAAGTATGAAGTTGGAAGTGTGAAGTTGGAAGTTTGAAGTGTGAAGTGTGAAGTTGGAAGGTCCATTTCGCTTGGGCACCTAATTATGGATTCCTTGTATTTCTCTCACCAGTACTACTACTATGTCCTTTCAGATCCTCCGGCTTCTCATCCCACTTAGGTTTCCAACTTCCCACTTCATACTTCCAACTTCACACTTGATACTTCCAACTTCACACTTCCAACTTCCAACTTCCAACTTCACACTTTAAACTTCCAACTTCCAACTTCACACTTCATACTTCCAACTTCACACTTCAAACTTCAAACTTCACACTTCAAACTTCACACTTCACACTTCATACTTCCAACTTCACACTTCAAACTGCATATTTTATTTGGTTTGATTATGTACTGTGAATTTAAGAAGTCACCACGGGTCTCATAATTCACATTTCACACTTCCCATTTCAGACTTAATATGTATGAAGTTTGAAGTATGAACTGTGAATACATGATGTCACCACCGGTCTTTCGTAGATAATGGATCAAAAGTTAAATCTAAATAACCCGTGCACTGTATAATTTTGCTTTGGTAGATGATCCTGGACCAATTACCATATAACAACATTTTAGACCGGTCGAAATTGAAAGATTTTTGTATGTTTTAATACCACTTTTAACAGTATTACAGTCATATCACGGCCGCTTGGGCACCTAATTATGGATTCCTTGTATTTCTCTCACCAGTACTACTACTATGTCCTTTCAGATCCCCCGGCTTCTCTTCCCACTTAGGTTTACGATTATCCATCCATTGGTGGGAGACAAATGTCGGAAAGGATTTTTTGCCGTGACTTGGAACCAAATTGAAAAAAAGTTACAGAAGTAAATTTTGTGTTGACGGAATTTCAAAGTTCTTTTTTTTCCTTGTTCACAATGTTTTCCAACGACTTTTTCTTGTGGGGCATCAAAAAGCGGTAGTGTACGGGAATTCGCTTAAAAGCGAAATACATAAGTTCTTTTGTCTTTTTTATTGGAAAAAAAAAGACAATGACCTTGTGTAGTGTTTTTTTTTTTTTTTTTTACTGATCGATAGCGTTTTTATAGGCCTACAGCCAATTTATCATCATTCAACGCCATTAACATATCCGGTATCGTCTACGTTCCAAAAGGTTGAGCGTAAAATTCTCCCAAAAATATACCGTCGTTGTCATACTAAATCCTCGTAACTACAGCTTGATCAAAGATGTAGTTACGAAGTTTTAGAATGTCATCGGCAATGAATAGCCTTTTCATTTATATGAAATAAACATTTATACCTCATTCGAGTTATCAAGTAGAATTTTCTATGGTTTACTTGAAATTATTTCACAAATTACCCCATTGCAAAATGTTAGACTGGTCCAAATTGGACATATGTTACAGATGACAATTTTCAGTTGGTGATGTTTAAAAAAAAACAAAAAAAAACAAAAACAACAACATTTGAGTTAAAAATATTATGGAGATTGAAAAATTTGATTGTTTCTTCATTGTCCTATTTTTCTTCAGGAGTGTAAAAAAGGGGTATTGTGTAGGAATGAGTTAACAAAGGAAATTTAAAAATTAATACCTCTCTTTTTTGTTATCCTCAATAAAATAAATAAAAGCTTGTGAAACATTGCGGAGAACAAGCTAGCAATTTCTTTTTTCCCGTAGGATTGTCTAACCCCGAAATACATTTTCTAAAATAATTGTCGTCTACAACTTCTTTGGTTTGGACTAGATTTCAATCTTTTTTTCTGCTAATGGGCTATTTTCAAATATGTAGATATATTGAATTTTCATTTATATAGAACCTAAAACTTTTTAGAAATGTCATTTCTTGGAATCATACAGTTACCATTTTGTAAAATCGGATTCTAAAGACTAATGAATTAACAGTTTTGTTAGCTTGATACTTGACCAATCCCTGATCCCGCCAACTCACTCCTTTGGCTACGCCCATTGACTCCAACAGGAAGTCTCGCTTCGACTTAAAACGGCGTTATTTTGCAAAAACTATAGTAAGTAGCATGCAACAAAACAGTAGAATCGTTGTTTGGCGACCTTAACTTCGTAACGACGTTTAAGTCTCCAAACAACAAAAAGTTTCACACAAATGGCCGCCATTGTCGGAGTTTAAATCTCAATTTCGGGCTGAATGAATGATTTGATTGGCTGATGTATTTTTTGATCGACAGCCGCGATTGGTCAATTCGTATGGCTTTACAATATATAAATACACCAAAGAGGCAATTTGTCGTTCTGGTATTCAAACCAAGAAATTTATGGAATTGAATAATCTATTCTTTGAAATTTACCTTGCTTTGTTTTGTATTAGGCGGCCATGTAAATCGGAAATTACAACACATTAAGTTTTGTTGTTGTTGTTGTTGGAAACAATCGCTTTCATTCATTGCTATCAATTAAGTTGTATCGTAAACGGAGAACAAACCTTGCATTATTCTGAATTCATTTAGATTGGTTTTTGATTTGACGAAATTTGGTATTTCTAGATTTGAAAGAATATCCGAATTTTAGAAGACCTACGGTGGCATGGAGGTGACACGTGCGGTTTTTGTTTTTAGAAAAAAAGAAAGAAAGCAAACGAATTGCTTTGTCGTGGGAACAAGATACACAACCATTCAAAGTCGGTCTTTATTTGTTTGAGCTATTTAAAACTTTAAAGTGGATGCCGCGTTAGAGAAGTAACTTGGTTTGATGATTATCTCGTGGAAACGACTTACTATCTCGTACGCACGACATAGAGACAGATTTTGATTGGCTGTGTATCTCGTTCCCACTAGATAGCAATTCGTTTTTTCTTTTTCTTTTATTCTCATATATATATAAAAAGAAAACGTATTACAACCGTTTCCTTAAATCGATTTCTTTTCATTTTCTTTCACTCACTCTCTCACACACACACACACACTTACACACACACACACACACACACAAAGACTTTAAAACGAAAAATGATTTGGAAGTGTGTTTTTTTCTAGATAATAGGAAAAAAACGCACATCTATATGAATATTTTTAGAGTTTTTTCTTAAGGTCTAAATAAAATAAATAATAATAAAAAAATAAAAAAAGTCACCAAAAAACAAAACAAAACAAAAAAAATAGCAACAACAACAACAACAAAAAAAAACCAAACGCACATGTCACCTCTATGCCATCGTAAAGCACAGATGTGAAATACTTGATATTAATTATCAAGTAATTATTATGCGAAGGAGCTTTGCAGACTATAGTGATGACATTTCGTTTATTAAAATTACGTCATAATATTTGTAATGATGCATTTTACACACGGCGTCATGTAATATTTTTTGAAGAATTATATTTTTCATCGCAAAATGTGTTCATACTATAAATAGAATTTTATGTTTGTTTCTGCCACAACAATAACAATAACAATAACTACAACAACAACCCCGCTTTTAATAAACGTGTTTTGCGATATAACACTATTTCTATAACTGCATATAAATGAAAAGGTAATAAAGATTGTGTCTGACAGAATCTAATATCAGCACCAAAATATTGATTGAAATGGAACAACAGAATGATGAACATAAGACAATGAAGAATGTTGAGCTTTTCTATATATTCGATATTACAAATTATTTACCATTAATTGTGCTCCTGTGGTAATATAACGGGATTTCAAATAGCATACCCTTCATTCAGGATGATGAAACTTTCACTAACGCTGAGAAAATTACTCATGCACTTATGTCAAGGGAAAGCGTTTGCTAAGAAGTCTCGCCCTCCTCAAAGCCGCCTAAGTTTTATAATGTCTCGATACTCGTCAGCCAGTCCTGCAAGCTGTTTTAACCCTTTCCCACACTGAGACGCTTTTTGACGCCCCTCTAGATAAATAATTTGGAAAACAATGCGTAAACTGAAGAAATTGCTTGTCACAAGCAATTTCTTCATTGTAAACAATGTTTTCTACCTGGAGAGTTGAAAAAATAAATAGACAATCCATAAATTTTAAATTGTCGTGTGCAACTCTTTTCAAATTGGACCAGTCTAAATGTTGTTGTATGGAAATGAGTTAAGACGATAGTTTTGACTCTTTACCAATTAGGTTACGCACTTTTTCCCTCTCTTGAATATCATACCATCGATATGGATTCGTTCATAGGGGTTCATTCCCCTCGAACATAAACCACCCTATGAAATAAACATATTTCAATAAATCTTAATCTTTCATTTTCAAAAATTCCATCTGCTGTTTTTAGTGTTTGTTTGTTTGTTGGGTTTTTTTTTCAAACAGCCAGCCTTAAAATTACTACCGTTAACCCATTCCCACCCAGTGACGCTTTTAGATGCCACAAAGGAAAAAAAAGCTTTGGAAAACATTGTGGAAAATGAGGAAATTGATTGTCTCAAGCAATTTCTTCATTATTCACAATGTTTTCTACCCCAAAGGAAAAAAAAAAAAAAAAAAAAAAAAGAAAGAAAACACAATATTTCATAATTATATAAGTGTCGTCTGCAACTACTTTCAATTTGGACTGGTCTAAAATTTTGTCATCTGGTAATTGGTTAACGGAGAAAAAAGAAAATATCAAGTTCAGAAGCCCTCATTTGATGAGTTTTCGTTACCTGGAAAATGATGTGTAATGAAAATACATCAAATAAGTGGTTACTATAAAAACTGTACTACAGGGCGACAGTGGATCACTTAGTGACGACCGAGGGATAGGCGGGGGAAACCATGTGGTACATAAACAGCATATCTGTGTTGTTTGCACTTTTTTCCACGATCCATGGTGTAGCATTTAGGAAAAATGTGGAAAAGAGACCAGCGCCCATGAAAAATCTCATAGCGGAAAAGGTCAGTTTGTTTTTTGATATTTTTTGTACGGTTGTTTTAGGTTTTACCATCGTTTTACGAGTGATAATTTTTAAATTCGTAGGGTAGGATGGTCTTTTTAAAAACCGCTTGAAATATCAAACATTTTATTTATCTAAGACCTGCGAAATATCCCCCGTCTCCCCCCCCCCAAATTTACACCGATCTACCAATTTCCGGAACGACACCTGGTACTCCTACTGCAGACATTGGAAGGCCGCACTACCTTATATGACACTGGGATTCTAAACGACGCCCTACCGATATTTCCTGTAGTTATGGGAACAACAAAACAAAAGTCACAGGGCAACGGTCAGGGCCCTATATATGTGGGATGAGCCCAGACTCTTTCAGATATTCCTAACGGTCATGATGGATTAATTTGATGCCGCGGACACCGGTGTACGGTCTGCGTTTCAAGGTGATAGAATTCAATAACTTGAGCAAGAACGTTTTCTCTGTAAAATTTTCGAGAGACAGAATTACCTTTCGGGACTGGGGTTGGCAGGAATCAAAGAATATCGTATACAACATGCGATTGATGTTTTGCAACGGCGTAGAATGACAGGTCTGTAGCCCTCAGATGAAACCCAAACCTTACTTTTTGCCTTACAATCGGGTTGAAAATGATAGAACTAGCTTTCATCACCTATAACTATCTCTTCCAAACGATGTGGGTCACATTTCTAATATTATTTCCAAAACTTGCGATTCAAGTCTAGCAAGACTTTGTAAGTCAGTTATCAAATAGGGCATCCACCGCGTGCACATTTACGAAGCCTTAGTCGTTCACGTAAGATCTTCAAAACACTTGGCGACTGAATACCACTTAATTCGATCTCTCGTACGGTATAACGTGTGCCTTCTTCAATAAACGTTTCGAATGAAGCACCGTTCTTTTCCATCAAAACGGAACGTCCCTACCCACTCGAGGGTTATTTTCGATTGACTCCCGACCATCATTAAAACCACGCACCTACTTCCAAACTGTAGCATATTATTAAGCATCATTCCAATTAAACCTTTGGCAATTCTGCATTAGTTTCAATGGCGGAAACCCACTGTTCAGCGATTTCCCCGTCCATATTGAGCACTATTTTTTCTATAGTATATAACACCACGTGTTTAAAATAACCAACCCAGCTCGCACGCGGATCTCGTGCGACGCATACCGTAACACCGTTCGATAGGGGAATGATACACAAGTTCTGAATAAAAATTGGTGCAACTTCATAATCGCGTGAAAAAGTTAAATGGAGCCGCCGTCATAGCGCAGTTGGTAGCGCGTCGGACTGTCAATCTAGAGGTCCCGGGTTCGATCCCCGACGGCGGCACTCATCCTTTCCGACTATTTGTCTCTCACCAATGTGTCAATAATCGTAGACCTATGTGGGATAGCAGCTGGAGGCTAGGAAAGGATGTAATGGTAGTACTGGTGTGAGAAATACCAGGATTCCATTGTTAGGTGCTCCAGCCGCCGCGATATAACTGAAAGATTGTTGAAAGCGGCGTAAAACCCCATTCAAACAAACAAACAAAAAAGTTAAAGGCTTTCTTTGCGATTTTAAAAGGCTTCTCTGATAAATAGTTTCTTACATACAACATTGGCTATCTTTAAAGTTATAGGCTTAAAGGACGTCTCGTCAATGGTTTCTTGCACACAACGTTGGCTTCCTTTATCCGATGTTGACAAAATAAAATAATTTTGAAATTTACTTTCGGTTTCTGTTCGACAAAGCTTTCCATAGCGGGCTGGTGACGATTTATTGTCTGAGGTATATTTCTTACACTGCTTTCTAACAATATATCATTCATTAAGAATGGGATACACACATACCCAACATGCCTTTTATACACATACACAATACACAGGCAAACTGCATTCCAATATCATTTCTGTTAAACAAACCAAAAGATGACTAGAGACAAACAGGTAACATAAACAAATTTATAATTTCACTATCATTTACTAGTAGTCAAAAGCATAAGTGAAAGGGGGAACAAATACTTTTTTAAAGGAGAGTATGATGTTTTCTTTAAATTCAGCAAGATGAGATTCATTTTTTATTTAAAAGGGTATCTCATTTCTGACAGAAACACCTTAGAAACTTAACTTTTAGAGCGTGGATAATAATGCGAATTCCTTTAAGAGATGAAGATAATATTTTTTTGTTTTCATGGAGGTATGAACTGAAAACCTAATCACACAATGTATGAATCTGCTTCGCGTATTCATACATTGTGTGATTAGGTTTTTTGGTTCATACCTCCACGAAAACAAAAAGTATTCTCTTCATTTCTTATAATTTAATAGCATCGAGCGAAAAAACAAAAGCTTTACAAATTTTGATACCTTTTTGTATGGGACTATTTTGAGCGGAAGCATACAAAACCACTGCGTGCTCAAAATTTTGTTCATGGAGGTATGAATTAAATTTTTCGACCAATTAGAACGCTCGTTTTTGATAGACGAAACTAAATATTAAATTATAGACAAATGAATAAATTCAAACATACAATGTGTGGCAGTTTTATGTAGCGTTTTGTAAATAAGTAGTGTAGCGTGGTACTTTCATCAGATTGAAAAGTGACCTTAGATATTTCTTTGAATATTTCACTTGATGGTGATTTTTCTGGCTTTGCAAGTATAATTCTTATTTTTTTCTGAAAGGATGAAACCTTATTTACACAATAAGCTTAACTTTTTCAGATTCTAAAATAGTTATCTATGACAGGTAATTCATATGAATTATAAAAATGTAGTGAAATTTCCTTATTCTGATGAAATGAAATTCTTTTTAAAAGAACTAATTTGTTCTTCAATTCTTTACAGAATGGTAAATTGTATCATATTAGTATATATGATATGTATACGCCATTTGCGCCTATTGTGATAAATTGCTTTGCTTTCAGATCAATGGTAAATGGTTTCACATTGGCAGATATATCCCGTGTAACTATCAGGGTTCTAGAGAGTTCACGGACAATTCAAGAACGTATCGCTTGGATCGTCAGGGCAGGTTTTATGACGTTGTTAACATTTACAGGTAAGAGGTTTAATCGTAATTACTCATGGGAAAATTTCACAAGGCTGACTAGTCTGGAAGTCACCTGATAGAATGTATACAATAAACATCATATTAAAGTTACAATAAAATATTGTAATGGATTAGAGCTGCGTAGGGAGATTTTGATATTTCAAGGGATCGAAAGTCGAGTGAAATACTACATCTTCCAATGCGGCGAGAATCAAATACAAGGCTTTGTATCCTTACCAGGTTAAAGTGTTTCATTTATTATATACTCACAAATTTGGACTAAATAAGAATAAAAGAAGTTCACGAAAATGGTCTACAATCAACCCTTTTTATAAATGAAATCACGTTTACCGGTTTACCATGAAAATGACGTCTTTTAACCCTAGCGTCTGGATTCTTTTCCGTTTAGTTCGAATTTGGGACGCGCCTCGGACTTTCAATCATGAGGTCCAGGGGTCGATCCACGGTCGCGGCAAATAGCCTTTCCGACTTTTGTCTCCAAGCAATGGGTAGATAATCGCAAACCTAGGTTGAGACTCGGGAAGTATGTATAGTGGTAATAATGTGCCCCAGTCGTAGCGATATGACTGAAATACTGTTAAAAGTGGCGTAACCCCAATTCAATTAATGTAATGCGCATTTTTGAAATCAGCTCGTCAGGTTATAATTTTAGTTGAGGCAAAAATTTCAGTTTAATTCCGTTCTAGGAATCCACTGTGAGATAACTGGTTACCGGACCCTGATCTTAAAGTATGAAAATGGTTGTTACTGAGTACTACGAATACGGACATATACGAGGAGGTTAACCCATGGATCGTCTTATAAACATTTGGAATCGTGTACTATTCATATCGGTATTCTTAGGCTGGCATTGAATATTTCTAGCAGCTCTTTTTTTCTTTTGATATTATTGACTCCTTCGGCTAATGAGGATTTACACTCGCGCGAAAGAATACATCCATAGTCAAAATACGGAGTGATGTAAGATTTGTAAAATATTTGTTTCATTTTCGTAGTAAGAAAGTTATTAACTCTTTTGGGTAAACAAAGCTGTGATGTCAAATTCACATAGCTGATCAACGTGAACTTTCAAGCACAAAGTATTATCAATATGTACACCTAAAAGCTTCTATTAATAAACAATTTCTATCTTGCTATCTCGTATAATTAAATTTAACTCAGAACTGTTTTTTTATATTTTGCTCAGAACCCATTAGCATACATGTTGGTTTTGCCTATCAAGAATCATGTTATTATGTTTGCACCATTTTTCAATTCTAATAAGATCATCTTGTAGGTATTCATTTACAAGCGGTAGCGAAGAACTACATTTATGAAGTGTTGCATCATCAGCATACATATTCAAGTTCGAAGATAAGGTGAACGAAAGGTCATTTACAAAAATTAGAAATAAGATAGGGCCTGATATTGATCCCTGCGGAACACCAGAAGTAATTGCCCTCATATCGGAAGAAACATTGCCATTTTTGACTGCCTAATATCTGTCACTCAAATATAAACGAAACAAGTTACATGTGTAATTCGTAAAATGATTTAGCTTTAGCTTAAATATGAGAATATCGTGATTCACAAGATCGAATGCCTTTCTAAAGTCAAGGAATACAAATCCTACCATATTACCTCAGATAGCCACGTATCTACTATTCGAATAAGGGCAGTTTGGCATGAATGGTTCTCTTTAAATCCAGATTGGTGGCAAAACCATATACTTGTCTGCACCAATACCGTATTAAGTTGGTTAGCGATGTGTCTTTTCCACCAAATGATGCTTTTTGATGCCCCACCCCCGAAAAATAATTGGGTAAACATTTTGTAAATTGTTTTCTTCCTAGAAAACTAAACAAGAGGCCCATGAGGGCCTGAGACGCTCTACTGGTTATCAAGTTTTCCGTTAAAGAAATCTGATATTTAAGGAAGTTAATTGCTCAAAGAAGAATGCATAAAGAAAAAAAGGGCTTTATCCCCTTTATCATTTTAAGCAACAATCCCCAAGGCCCCTTTTCCTATGTTTCATGACAGATCCACTACATTTCCAAAAGAAAGTTACCTTATGACCCTACAATCATTCTGTGAATATTTCATCAGAATCTGACAATAATTGTGGACTTTATCACATAAACAGGATTGTTTTGAATGAAAATCAATAAGGCCCCTTTTCCTGTGTTTTCTGATGGATCAGTTTCATTCCAAAAGGAACTTCCCTAACAACCCGACAATTTTCCTGTGAAATTTAAAAGACAATTTGATAATGGTTGTGATCTTCATCACATACAGAAGAATGTTTTGAATGATAATCTGTAAGGCACCTTTTCCTGTGTTTCGAATGCCACAATTATTCCATGCATCTTTGAAGAGAATCCAATAAAACTGTTGACTTTATTGTGTTAACAAAGATATTAAATTCAAGTTCTCATAAAGCCCCCTTTCCCGTGATATTTTACTGTTGGTTTTATCATTCTGTGAAAGTTAAAAGAGAATCCGATGAAATATTGGGAATTCATTATGTTTACTAGAATATTTAAAAAAATCATATGGCCCGTTTTTACATGATACTTGATGGATGGTACCCAGTTCTGAAAAGAACCATTTAAGTATTTGTACAATCATTCTGTGAAATTTTGAAGTGAATCCGGTGAAATCAAGGGACATCATTGTGTTAACCAGAATATTTAAGAGAGTTTTTCATAAGGCCCCTTTTTATGTGACCCTTGCCATAGTCAGATCCACTGTCAAAATCAACAATTGGAATGATGGTACAATCAATCTGTTTAATCTGTGGAATTTATTGTGTTAATGAGTTTATAGTGAAATCTTCAGAGGGCCCCTTTTCTCATGATACTTTACAGAAAAAACCAAATTTCCAAAGGAACAATTCTAATGAAGGTACACTCATTCTTTAAAAGTTAAAGAGAATCAATGAAAACAGTGGACTGAATTGTGTCAAGAATTTTATAACAATTTTCATAAGGCCCCTTTTTCCGTGAAACTTAACAAATCAGACCCAATGTACAAAGGAACAATCCTAATGATAGTTTAAAGAAAATGATAAAGACTGAGGACTTTATTGTAATAATGATATTTTGTAATAAATTTTTTATAAGGTCCCCTTTCTTGTGTCACTTAAGTAATCAGACCTAATTTACAAAGGAACAATCCAAATGATGGTACAATCATTCTATTAAAGTTTGAAGAGATTCTGATAAAGACTGAGGACATTGTTGTGTTTATGAGGATTTGGTAATAATTTTTCATACAGCCCCTTTTCCTATGATACTAGACAGATCAGGCCCAATTTGGAAAGAAACAATCCTTATGATGGTACAAACATTCTGTGAAAGTTTGAACAGAATCTGATGAAAACAGCAGACTTTATCTTGGTGTAAAATTTTAAAAATAAAATTTTCATAAGGCTCCTTTTCCTGTGATACTTGAAGGATCAGGTCTCATGTCAGCATCAACAATCGTGTTTATTGTACAATGATTCTGTGAAGGTTTGAATAAAATCCAATCAAAGCTCTGGACTTGGTTACAAGGATTATAGATAAAATTCTCAAAAGGCCCCTTTTCCCATGATACTAGACAGATCACGCCTAATTTGAAAAGAAAGAATCCTCATGATGGAATATCATTCTGTGAAAGTTTTAACAGAATCTGATGAAAACTGTTGACTTTATTATGGTACAATGATTTTGAAATTAAATTTCATAATGCTCCTTTTCCTGTGATACTTGACAGATCAGGTCTAATGCAAACATCAACAATCATTATTATTGTACAATTATTCTGTGAATGTTTGAAGAAAATCCGATGAAAGCTCTGGACTTGGTAACAAGGATTTATAAATGAAATTTTCATAAGGCCCCTTTTCCTGTGTTTCTTGACAGTTCAAACCCTGTTATGAAGAGAATGATAGTTATGACCTTCCAGTCATTCTGTGAAAGTTTCAAGAAAATCTGATCAAGGCTGTGGGCTTCATTGTGTTAACAGGGTTTTATTAATTGAATTTTCATATAGCCCCCCTTTCCCATGTTACTTGATGGATCTGAACCAATTCCAAAGGGAACTCTTTTTACAAAAGTATAATTATTTTGTTTTAGTATAAAGACAACCCAATCTCATCTGTGGACTTACGAGCATTAATTAAGATTTTTTAATTGAATTTACCGAAGGCCCCTTTTCCTATGTTTCTCAATGGATCAGACCCAATTTGAAAGGAACAATCCTTATGATGGTACCATCATTATGTGAAAGTTTGAAGTCAATCAGGTGAAATCTAGGGCCATGATGTGTTAACTAAGATCTTTTTATTAAATTTTCATAGGCCCCCTTTTCCCATGAAACTTGATGGATCAAACCTACTTCCGAAAGGAACAATCCATTTAATGAATTAAACATTCTGGGAATGTTTGAAGAGAATTTGTTGAAAACTATGGACTCTATTGTGTTAACGAGGACTTTTTCAATCCAGTTTTTATCGGGCCCCTTTTTCCCGTGGTCCTTGACTGATCATACCAAATTTTGAAAGGAACAATTCTTATGATGGTACAATCATTCTGTGAAAGTTTGAAGTCAATCTGATGAAAACTGTGGACTCTAGAGTGTTAACGAGGATCTGTTAATTAATTTTCATAAGGCCCCTTTTCCCATGTTTCTTGACAGATCAGACCCATTTTCGAAAGGAACGATCCTTATGATGGTACAATCATTCTGTGAAAGTTTGAAGAGAATCTGATGAAAACTGTGGACTCTATCGCGTAAACGAGGATTTTTTAATTAAGTTTTAATAAGGCCCCTTTTCCCATGTTTCTTGACGGATCCGACCCAATTTCGAAAGGAACGATCCTTATGTTGGTACAATCATTCTGTGAAAGTTTGAATTGAATCTGATGTAAACTCTGGACTTTATCGCGTAAACGATTTTTTTATTTAAATTTTCATAAGGCCCCTTTTCCCGTGTTTCTTGACGGATCTGACCCATTTTCGAAAGGAACGATCCTTATGATGGTACAATCATTCTGAGAAAGATTGAAGAGAATCCGATGAAAACTGTTGACTCTATCGCGTAAACGAGGATTTTTAATTGAATTTTTATTTAAATTTTCATAAGGCCCCTTTTCCAATGTTTCTCGACGGATCATACCCATTTTCGAAAGGAACGATCCTTATGATGGTACAATCATTCTGAGAAAGATTGAAGATAATCCGATGAAAACTGTGGACTCTTCGCGTAAACGAGGAGTCTTAATTGAATTTTTAATTAATTTTCATAAGGCCCCTTTTCCCGTGTTCCTTGACGGATCATACCCATTTTCGAAAGGAACGATCCTTATGATAGTACAATCCTTCTGTGAAAGTTTGAAGAGAATCCGATGAAAACTGTGGACTTTATCGCGTAAACCAGGATTTTTTAATTAAATTTTCATAAGGGCTCTTTTTTACAATGTTTCTTGACGGATCTGACCCATTTTCGAAAGAAACGATTCTTACGATGGTACAATCATTCTGTGAAAGTTTGAAGGGAATCTGATAAAAACTGTGGACTTTATCGCGTAAACAAGGAAAAGTTTAACGGACGGACGACGGACGGACGGACGCCGGATGGGAAAAAGCCATAAAAATGATCATTATAATAAATTTCATAAACTTTCAATAATCGTCCGCACCTCTTTTCAATTTGGACCGGTCTAAAGTTTTGCCGTCTGGTATTGAATTAAATTTCAGTTCTGTGACTTATACATTTGAATTGCTTTCAGATCAGGACCCAAATGTCGCACCATAAAAGACATTCGTACCATTACAGGAGGAAATTGTGCTGTCCAATATGTCAAGGACGCTATCGGTAAATAGACGATCTTGAATGTGTGGTTTTTATTAGCTCACCTGAGCACGAAGTGCTCTGAGGGAGCTATTGTGATCGTCCGTCCGTCCGTTCACAATTGCAAAAAATCTTCTCCTCCTAAACAAAACATGGAATTTCAACAAAACTTTACAGAAATGATCCTTAGGTCATGCTCTTTCAAAATACTTCAAAGAATTGAAATCCATGAAGAACTCTGGTTGCCATGGCAACGGAGTGATAAAACTTAAAAAATCTTCTCCTCCCAAGCCATAAGGCCTAGAGCTTTAATATTTGGTACAAATCATCATCTATTGACCCTCTACCAAAATACTTCAAAGAATTATCGTATTCTGAAAATTAGCCCTTTTCTGGGCGATCCCAGATTTTACATAGAAATAAAGAAGGAAATCTTTAAAAAATCTTCTTCTCCCAGACCATAAAGCCTAAAGCTTTGATATTTGGTATACATCATCATCTACTGACCCTCTACCAAAATATTTCAAAGAATTACAGTATAATAAAAATTAGCCCTTTTCTTTGCGATCTCCGATTTTACAAAGAAATAAAGTAGGAAATCTTTAAAAATCTCCTTCTCCCTAACCATAAGGCCTAGAGCTTTGATATTTGGTATACATCATCATCTATTGACCCTCTACCAAAATACTTCAAAGAATTACAGTATTCTGAATATTAGCCTGGCGATCCCTGATTTTACAAAGGAATAAAGAAGGAAATCTTTGAAAATCTTCTTCTCCCAAATCATAAGACCTAGAGCTTTGATATTTGGTACAAATCATCATCTATTGACCCTCTACCAAAATACTTCAAACAAATACCGTATTCTGAAAATTAGTCCTTTTCTGAGCAATCCCTGATTTTACATAGAATAAAAGAAGGAAAACTTTAAAAATCTCCATCTCCCAAACCACAAGGCCTAGAGCTTTGATATTTGGTACATACCATCATATATTGACTCTCTACCAAAATACTTCAAAGAATTATCATACTCTGAAAATTAGCCCTTTATTGTGCCATCCCTGATTTTACAAAGGAATAAAGAAGGAAATCTTTGAAAATCTTCTTCTCCCAAACCATAAAGCCTAGAGCTTTGATATTTGGTTCATATCATCAGCCATTGACCCTCTACCAAATAACTTTAAAGAAATTAGCCCTTTTCTGTGCAATCCCTAATTTTAATTAGGAATAAATAATGATATCTTTGAAAACCATCTTCTCCTAAACCATTAGGCGTAGAGTTTTTACACTTGGTAGGTATTGATGTCTATACTTCAAAGTATTACCATATTCAGGAAATTAGTGGTACATGGTGGGATCATCAATATACCTAGGATTGAAAGAGAAATCCTATAACATCTTCTCCAAAATAATTAGACAGCTTTGTTGTTTTGTTTATATCATAAAGCCATGAACCATCATACTCAGGGGAGCGATTTAGGACCATCATGGTCCTCTTGTTAAACGAGTCATCTATAAACACGTAAAAACGAGGCTCTGTCGAGTTTATGTCTATATAATTTAATATTTAGTTTCGTCTATCAAAAACGGGCGTTCTGATTGGTCGAAGAAATTATTCATAACTCCATGAACAAAATTGAGCACGCAGTGTTTTTGTATGCTTCCGCACAAAATAGTACCATACAAAAAGGTATCAAAACATGTAGGGTTTTGGCTTTTTTCGCTCGATACTATTAAATTAAAGAAAAGAAGAGAATATTTTTTGCTTTCATGGAGGTATGAACTGAAAAACCTAATCACACAATGTATAAATCCGCTTCGCGTATTCATACTGTGTGATTAGGTTTTTCGGTTCATACTTCCATGAAAACAAAAAATATTCTCTTCATTTCTTAATTAGATGATGGATTTAATAAGCTTGGGATTTTATGAACACAAATTCGTTATCCTATTCATAATATGGCACTAAGTTTTGCAATAAATCACTAAAAAAATATAGTATTCATCGATGCGAAACAGGTTGTTTGTAAAATGACGTTAATAAATAAATTATGACGTAATTTTGTCGGTAACGAACTGTGATACAATAGGTATGGCATGGGTTGTGATTGTAAAAGCTCTGTTTTGTCACCCATTATGAATGGGTAACAGTAAAAGGTGTGGATTGGAAATAACTTTTCAACGGACATTTCCCCATCCTCGCATTGTAGAACCATGACTTTAATTTCATTTAAGCCATCTCTCGCTTCATCTATGTTTGGTTCAAATTGAAAAGAAATTTAAATATAACAGAAAAGAAAGGTTTATCTGGTTACTCTTGGTGGTCTACAATCGATTTCGTGAACAACAAAAAATGAAAAATATAAATAGAAATACAACATCAAACGAATTTTAAGAATAGGGATACCGAAGAAAGATGTCTCAGGATATTTTTTGTAGTTTACAGATCGATTTTACGAACAACAACAACAACAACAACAACAACAACATCATCGAATAAAAAGACAAAATCAAATGAATTTCAACAATACCCAAAGTTGAATACAATGGAACAAGATGATTTGATTATTTCCGTTTATTTATCGTCGCTACCGTAGCACATGCCCATACGAGCGACGCCCCCAGAAGACGGCTAGTTGTTACGGGGGATAGTGCAAGGATACAGGACGAAACTGCTAGTTCTTTAACGTGCTCGATGGATAGCATCGTCACACGGGGCCTCGGTTTAACGTCTCAACCGAAAGACAATTAGTTTGTTAGTTGATATGGTCAGCCCAGGGCAATCTACTTTATTTATATAACGGTTTGCGTGTGCCTAAAATCAATTACCATACAAGAAATTTTAGACCGGCCGAAAATTCAAGATGGAAAATACGAAAATCTTCGGGTTTTTTATGGAAAACATTTTATATTGAAGAAATAGCCTGCTGCAAGTATTTTTTCATTGTCCACAATGCTTTACCAATCTTTGACAAACTGATGACGTAACAAGTGTCTTTGGTCCCGCGTAAATGACGTTCCGTAATGCGGAATGAACGAAAGCAGGGTTAAATGTACTAAAACATTGAGTTAACCCATTCCCACACGAGAAAAATTTGGACTGGTCCAAATTGAAAGGAGTTGCAGACGACAAATCAAAGTTTATGAAATTCTAAATTTTGTTCAACTTTCTGGGTTGAAAACATTGTGTAAAATGAAGAAAATGCTTGTCACTAGCAATTTCTTCATTTTCCTCAACGTTTTCCATAGCATTCTTTCTTGAGGGGCGTCTAAAAGCGCCATTGAGGTGGAATGGGTTAACCATTTTCCTTATCTCACTGTTGTTGTTTTTTCGGTGAAATTGACCGATAGAAGCTGTCTAAAAAGGAATATATCGACCAGTCAAATTATTCATTCAGTCCGGAATTGAGATTGAAACTCCAACATTGACCGCCATTTGTGTGAAATAATTTTTTATGTTTGGCGACTTAAACATCGTTATACAGCTTGTTTAAGAGCTTATCATATGCTTAATGACGATAGTTTTTGCAAAATAACGCCGTTTAAAATCGAAGTGGGACTTCCTGTTGGAGTCGATTATCTAGTCGATTATCTAGTGATAATCCACAAAGAAATCCCAATAATTCACCGAAATATATTAAAGAATTAATAATAAATAGTTGAGGTTCATTTTGATGCTGACTACATACTTCTGAACGTACGGACAGACAATTTACAGACCCTACACAGTCGAGTTAAAATATTGGGGTATTTTCTTAGATTGCGTGCGCATAAGATATTTGCGTACGTAAACGCACTTTGGTGAAATGACTCCATAGAATCTGTTAACTCTGTTTACCCATCACCAGACGACAAAAGTTTCGATTGTTCAAAAATCAAAGATGTTGCAGACGACAAATTTTAGTTGACTTCGTTTTTACTTTTTGCGTAAAAACATTATAGGTAATGAAGAAATTGCTTTTAACAAGCGTCCGTGCGTCCGTATACCTTTACTTTAAAAACTATCTAAGAAAGTACTGAAGAGAATTCAACCAAATTTCACACAATGAACATTGGGAAACCCTTTATCAGATTCATTTAAAGAACTTTGACCCCATAAAAAATGACTTAACTGGGCGGGACTAATTTCCATATATGGAGAAACATTTAAATATCTTATTCGCAGAAACTAGTCGATGTATATCAACCAAATTTAACAGGTATGACCCTTGGGTGACCCTTTAGTAGTTTCCTTCAACGAAATTTGATCGGATGAAAAACATGGTTTTAATGAGCGGGGCTTATTTCCATATACGGTGAAACCCTTTAAACATCTTCTTCTCAGACACCAGTTAATGGGTTTTAACCAAATTGTACAGGAATGAACTTTGGGTGACTCTTTATCAGATTCCTTCAAAGAATTTTGATCAGATGAAAAACATGTCTTTAATTGGTGGGGCTAATATTCATATATGGTGAAACCTTTAAAGATCTTCTTCCCTCAAAGAAGTTGATGGATTTCAACCAAATTTTACAGGAATGATCCTTGGGTGACTCTTTTTCAGATCCAATCAATTAATATTGATTCGTTGAAAATATGGCGTGTGCGGTTATAGCTTATATCCATATATGGTATCCATTGGATTTACTTTAATCTGTCATTACCTTTTCATCTGACTTGGTAAATAACATGACTTTAATAAAACAATGAAAAGGTTGAAATATTAAAAGATTTATTGACAAGATTTATTTGCCACACATGATGAATATGATTCCTAAAAACTCCATTTGTTTTATCAATTTATCAGGCCTGTTGAGTGATACAGGCGCTCAAGCGCCTCTAGTCCATAGTGTTTTCCAAAGCTTCAAAAAGCAACACCGTGTGGAATGGTTTTAACGCAGAGATTTTATTCCATCTTTGTAGGTGATCTGTACTCTGGTGAAAGAATCATTGTAGCCACTGATTACAAACGGTTCCTTATTGAATGGGCATGTCTAAAAGTCTCACAGGCTAATCCACAAATCTGTAAAGATCCAGCGATCTACGCCATGGCTCGAGTCTCAGATCCATCGAGAGAAACTAGACACATCATCGACGAGATCCTCAAAAAAGTTTTCTCGCTGATCGTCGACGATATATATGTTATGAAACACAATAATCGTAAGTATCTGTGATTCGACACGCGAAAACAGACCCCCGACAATTCCGTGATTGATTGAAATGAAGTTTAACGTCACTTTTAACATTATTTCAGTCATATCACGGCGACTGGAGCACCTAACCATGGATTTCTGGCATTTCCCATACCAGTATTACCATTACATCCTTTCCGAGCCTCCAACTGTTCATCCCACAGAGGTGTGAAGCAAATGTCGGAAAGAATATTCGCCGCTGCCGGGGATCGAACCCAGGACTCTATGACTAGGTGTCCCATGCGCTACCAACTCCGCTATGGCAACGGCCTTGACACAAATAGAGGGCTTAGAGCAAAAACATAGTATGGCTCTATACATTGTAAAGAGACATACTATGTTTTTGCTCTAAGCCATCGAAATATTTCAAACATTACCATACAATGACACCTTCTGACACCCTGAAGATATGCGAAAATGGAAAACTTTATGAAAAGGGGAAATCACTTGTGATAAGAAATGACTCCTTTTTCAACAATGTTCTCTACCTTATTTTGACATTTATTTTCCAATTTTAGCGCAATTCGAGATGTTGTCTGCAACTCATTTCAATTTGAATAAGTTGAAAATTGTGTCGTCTGTTAGTGGGTTAAAAAGAGATTTCAACCTGCAGAGGTCAACCAGGGACAGAATTCCGAATTGATTTTTAGCGAGGTAGAATGACTATTTTAGATTCAGGAAATGTGATAGCGAAAATTCTATAACTTTGATCAGCCTGTGCCGTTAGGGCAGTCTGACCGGGGTAGATAATTTTTGCACCTCCCAGAATGTCCCTTTTAGTCGAGTTGGTCACATATCTACGTTGGGCGTGCAAAATGACGTAACTACAGCTTGAATAAAGCTTTAGTTAGAAAATTTTGCACGCCAAAAGACAATTTTTTCTTTTAAGTCATAATGATAGAGTTAAAAAATTAACAGTTGAAAACTAAGTTCTTCCGAATCATCTATGAAAAAAAAAATTTTTTTTTTTTGACTAGTCATCTGTAAACAGATAAAAACGAGGCCTTGTCAAATTTAGAGACAGTGATTCAAAATGAGTGAAATCGGAAACAAAAGTATACAAAATAGAATAGAAAACATGAAAAATGGAGACACCGTTTCTTACTGTTAATTGTCCTTTCCTCGCGATTTTTGTTATTCATATGAGTTTCAAATGACAGGATTAATTTGTAAGAAGAATTTCACGAAACGTAGTCGATTCGTTCAATATGTACCTCTCTATTCATTGATTGATGTTGGTGTTTTACGTTGTGTCGACACCCATGGTCATTTAGCGCTCAAGACATTAAAGGATCGTTTAACATAAAACAAACCGTCGTTGGGCGAGCAAAATGTCGTAAATACAACTTCAATAAAGTTGCATTTACGACATTTTGCTAGCCCAACGACAATGTACAAAATACAAAGACAACTACAAGATATATACAATCATACATGAGGAATGGAGGAAAACTGATAAAATGATGACCGCTTTATCACCTTTAACGAAATGCAAGTTATCACGTATGTTCCACCAGATACAGATATAACAGGAGTAGGCACGCATTGGCTTATTCGAATATCCCGTTTAAACACAAGGGGTTTCAAAGGTCCGTGCATTCATTCCATAGCTCATCACCATCTGATAAAGATATAAGCTTTGAAATAGAAAATCACCAACCTGTTGCAATCCAGGAGTTCTGAGGAAAGCAACACCATGTCTGAATTTAGTCAGCCCCTACAGCAGGCAACAGAGAAAAGTCGAGATATTGAAACGTTCTGCTATTCATAATAGAAAATTGCCGCAATAATTGGATTCCGAAAAACTAACATACAAACAGAAAAAACAAACAAACAAACAAACAAACAAACAAACAACAACAACAACAACAACAAAAAAAAAAAAAAAAAAAAAAAAAAAAAAAAAAAAAAAAAAAACACCCCCAAAAAACCACACACACACCCAAAACAAAACATAACAAAAAAAAAAAAAAAAAACATCAATCCACGATACTACCGTAAAATGATGTTACCCGATCAATCTACGTTATTTGTTTCGTTTCAGCATGCTGATCTGTGTTTCTACGTTCTACATTTTATCACCATACCTGGCTACCTTCCCACAAGACAACACAGGATGCGAGTATTGGGTTTTAATTTAATTGTTAATGCATTTCAATTTGACTTCATTATTAAATGTGAATTCAGTTGGTTTTATGAATAAGTGTTCTATAAGTACTTACGGGCGAAAATTCATTGTAAGGAAATTTTTTATATAATAACAAACGTGCATTAATTTCTATTAAGGGCGAAAAATTTGCGAACATAAAATACTAATGAAATTTATTTTCGTTTTCTTTTCGGCAAAACTTTTAATATCGGGCTTGTGACCTATTCTAAAATTATTGACAGAAGGTTCTTATAAAAGAATCAATGAACCCACTAGAGTGGGTTAAAATTGTATATTGAAGAGGTCATATCTAAGAACAAACGGGCATCAAATACCATTAAGGGTTATAAAACTTTTTTGAACTTTTCTTACTTTCCAACACCTTCTGCCGAGCTTTGCAACTTGCCAAACAGAAAACGAAAAAAAAAAAAAAAAAAAAAAAAAATTCAAATCATTTTATGTTGTTTAAATTATCCTCGTTTTCTGTTCGGCAAAGGTTTCGATATCGGGCTTGTGACATATTCTGAAATTATTGACAGAGAGCTTTTTTAAGAGAATTAATGAGCATTTCAGGATTCCTTTATGTTATAGATTGTGTCCGTAAGAGAACCATAGAGCCTGTTAGCATGTTCAATTATCAAAATCTTCACTCTAAAGGCCGGACGACTTCCTGTTGAACTATCTCTCAATAACCAAGAAATCGAACGTCCCCGTTTGTCCGCATATTCTCGAGATGTTGACATGACGGTAACGTCACATAAAAAAGTCAAAATTGTATTTAAAAAAAAAAAAAAAAAAAAAATAACAACAACAACAACCCCCGATCTAGCCAACCTGGTGCAGTTGGTGGCCTACCAGGCCGGGGATCATCTTCAAGACTCTCTCTTTCGCGTTTGATTACAGCGGCTCATTTCTTTACAACATCATACTAAGGGACATTATACCCTATTGTTGCTACCATTTCCTCGTGAATTTCCCAATGCAATAAGCAGTTGAGGTCAAGGAATTGAATAACCACACGATGACCAATATTGTCCATTTGTTTAGCATTACAAATAGTAGGTAAGTTTGAGGGTCAAATTTTGTCAAACAAAGGAGAGATAAAATCTAAATGTCACTGTAAAGTGAATATTACTTGTTCTTTATTATATACCTACAAATATTTCAAATAAAAAATATACAGCTCACACAGATAAAATCGGACAAGTCAGAAAAAATGCGTTACTAACAGTGTCAAATATGGTTCCATATAAGGTGGTCTAGTATGTCGTCATTTTCTTACTGAATATGACGTCATAATGGAAATAAATGCAATCGGAATGTTACAGGAGAAGGGAAATACTTGTAGAAATACAGTTTTTTTTTTCATTATTTCATCAACTTTATCTAATAAAAAATAGGTATTTTATAAATGAAATATTACGTTTCGATTGCTGCGGAGGAAAATTTGATATTCCACTCGACCATTTTCCTCCGTAGCTCAAAGCAAATACAAGAAGTTGTAACATATATAGACCTCAACAAGTATGTTTATAAGAGGTCTGTTCTGCCTGAGGTCACGGACTTTTCAATTAATAGTATCCATCGTAACAAGGTCTTTGTGTCGTAATAATTTTTTTTTGTAAATGATTGAGACATTGACCCAATGAATCATTTCCCACATGCAGTGACGCTTTTTGACGTTTGTTTGTTTGAATGGGGTTTTACGCCGCTTTCAACAATCTCTCAGTTATATCGCGGCGGCTGGAGCACCTAACAATGGATTCCTGGTATTTCTCACACCAGTACTACCATTACATCCCTTCCTAGCCTCCAGCTGCTATCCCACATAGGTCTACGATTATCGACCCATTGGTGAGAGACAAATAGTCGGAAAGGATGAGTGCCGCCGTCGGGGATCGAACCCGGGACTTCTAGATTGACAGTCCGACGCGCTACCAACTGCGCTATGACGGCGGCGCTTTTTGACGTCCCCCCAAGTAAAATAATTGGGAAAACATTGTGTGAAATGAAGAAATGCTTGTACAAGTAATCAATTTCTCCATTTTCCACAATGTTTGCCACCAAGAAAAGTGAAAAAATCTTAAGTTGCATTAACTTTAAATTATCGTCCGCAACTCCTTTCAATTTGGACAAGTCTAAAG
The DNA here is from genome assembly GCA_946902895.1 of Fragum fragum. Lineage (NCBI taxonomy): Eukaryota > Metazoa > Mollusca > Bivalvia > Cardiida > Cardiidae > Fragum > Fragum fragum. The sequence continues at coordinate 4,672,195 of OX336367.1, forward strand.
TTTTGTCGTCTGGTAATGGGATAAAACGTCTGATATAAAATAAAATAAAACGACATGACAGATCCTACACTCGCAACCAAGAGGAAATGGGGTTGGGGAAAAGCCATGCCAACTACTCAAAAACAGTTTCCCAGTAAGTTGTGCCTACATCCTGGTCAAGATGGAAATATTCTGGACCAAGCAGCTGGCATTCAAATTCGGCTGATGACGTCATTCCCAGGATGACGTTGACGCCATTGCACATGTTGTTACGCATACATAGGTACGCACATTGTTGGTGGCTGACCACTGGAATGGTCTTCGTTAATATAGCCAAACCGTCGTTTATTGTATCCGGTCGAGACTTCATATAGAATGGCTCTAGAAAGGAAAACAATAAATGTGACTTGACAGTCATATAATTGACCAATCGCTGACTCCGCCCATGGCCTGTATAGGCCCCGCCCGTTAACTCCTACAGGAAGTTCCGCTTCGTTTTTAACGGCGTTATTTTTCACAATCTATGGCCTGTAATCGCGTAACAAAAAAGTAAAATGGTTGGTTGGCGACCAAAACGTCGAAATTACAGATAGAATAAGCTGTAGCTACGACCTCTAAATGGCCAAACCAACATTAAAGGTTAACAAAAATGGCGACAAATGTCAAAATTGAAAGTTTAGGTCCGGGCTGAATAAATGATTTGGTTGGTCGGTCGATTCCTTTATTGACACCCGCGGTTTGTCAATTAGGGCAATTATATGTAAACCCTCCTGTTGAATCGCGTGTTTTAATGAAATACCAAAGGGCTGAAATTCTCTATAGTCGCCTGATATAAAGAGGACACGTATTTGATCCTAGGTGACTGAATATTTAACTTGCATTACACAAATATTCGAAACATGTTTCAAAACGTTTGAGAGGGGAAAAAAGCCTTTATAGTATACTTACAATTTTTTTATGATTTGACATGATAACCTAGCTTTTACCTAATTTTTTTCAAGAACAAAGCTGTCCACGGTCTTAAAGGCTCTAACCTATTACCAGAAGACAACATGTTAAACTAGTACAATTTGAAAGCAGATACAGATGACATTTTTATTCTTGAGGGGGCGCCAAAAAGCGGGAATGTGTGACATTTGGTAAATAAAAAATGAGGGCTTTAGAGTGTCATAGTTTTTTTATGACAAAGTGGTATAGCTTTTTTTACCTACTTGACTTTATATCAAGCATGTCCTTATGACCACAAATGACTTTTGAGCTCAAACATTTGCCGCCATTTTTATTAATCTTTATAGTGGTTAAGCGACTTAAAGTCGACATTTAAGCCGCTAAGAAACTATTCTACCTTTTTGCTGTATACAACCATAAATTTAGCAAAATAACGCCGTTTAAACTCGAAGCGAGACTTCCTGTTAGAGTCAGTGGGCGAGGCCAATGAAGTAAGTGAGTGGCGCTGTAGTCTCTATAGATTAAAGGGACGGCACTCAGGATTTCAAAATAACACTATGTTTTGCATAGAACTACATGTTTCATATTTAGTGAAACGAGCATCCTAATGATAACCTACATTTGGTGAACTCATACTCGATTTGGCATGACTCTCTATGGAATCTAGGGGACGTAACCACGTCTTTACTTTTGACAGGGAATCCTGTAAACTCTGGCTGTTAGACAAATAACATGAGTTGTCTCGCTTTGACCAGATTCCATTCAAAGATCATTAACCCGAATAATTACCCCCCATAACAGTCACTCTCAACGTACCACCTGGCCATTGTGTTGCATACCCACCTCCTTCTAGCTCCAAATATCTCCAAACATTCTGTATATCCCACACTTTCCAATCTCTCCCCTTCTCTTTTCAAGCTCCACTCGTCTTCCCACTCTCTCTTCCCACTTCAAATCGCTTGTCTTTCTCACCATCCCGCACGCCTATCCCCTCCTCTCTTCCAACTTCCTTGTATTTCTCTCCGATCCTATCTCCCTTTTTCTTCCAATTCCAAATCGCCCGCCTTTCTCACCACGCCGCACGCGTATTCCCCATCTCATCCAACTTCCTCGTCTTTATCTCTACTTCTATTTCTCCCACTGTCCTCCCACTCCAAATCGCCCATCCTTCTCACCACTCCGCACGCCTATCTCCCCTCTCCAAATCGCCCGTCTTTCTCACCACCCCTTTCCCCCTTTCCTTTCCACCCATGTAACACCCTCTCTCTATACTCACACGTTTTTCTCACTCTTATCCCTCACTACTAGTGGTTCTCCGCTCTCTCGTTTCTTGTGTGCTTGTGTTGGTTGTGCAGTGCAGGGACATTCAAAATTGGAATGACCGAGTCTCCTTTCTCTATCCTAAATTCGCCTCCTTATAATTCTTTGCAATACCGACTTAATAGTTCAGTTCATAAATATATGTGAGGGTGTATGTATGTGTAAACAATTGATGTTTAGATTTCTATACTTTTAATAGAATATTCTCTTATAATTCTTTCTTTGAATGGTCAGGTACTTTTATATTTTTAGATTGTTTTATGTGTATTGCGATGTTGTATTGTACATGAATGAGACTGAAATAAAGAATGAACTTCTACATTAAAATCGGTTGATTATCTTTTATATATCAAACTGTATTAACATGTTCCTATTTAAATCTTTTTTTTTTGTTGTTGTTGTTAGTTAGCCTTTAATCGAGCTGCCAGTAAATAATTTAGTTTTACTCATTGTTTCGTCTGGGAATTTCCATTGGTTTCCTACATTGATGGGACAAGAGGGTTAAAGGCAGAGCATGTATCAAGCTAATTAAGCTCCTTGACTTCGAGCACCATAAAGATGCCGAGCATTTTTCCAGAATAGTACCTCGGCCTTACACTTCTTGCGGGCCTAATGACCATAGGTGTTGATGCAACGCTAAACACAATCAATCAATCAACTAATCAATCGACCAATCAATAAATCTAGTTTTATTATCCGACTTAATATCCTTTAAAAGAATCTGAGCGAGGTCTACCCAAGAAAAACAATCCTGAAACTATTGAAATCAAACTATTTACACAATTTACAATTTACCGATAAGACCAATCCATATAATCAAGTCTCATCACCTAACAAAATATTGGAGGAATCTCTCAGGGAATACCTTGTGAATAGTTCTGCTTGACTCGTCCAATTTAAATGAGGACTTCTGAAGTTTTCTCTATTTTGTTTGTGCTTGTTACCCATTCTTAATTTAAACCATGATTATAAATTGATCCGGGGGAACGTTATTAGTAATTTTGGTTGAAACTCAGATATATATAAAGAAATGTGAGGGGAAGGTTGCAAGTCGGACATCAGACCATAACAAAGGTCTCGCTAAAGTTCGGCAAATAGAATTAAAATGTGTTTGTTTCTAAACAAAGCTGGGGTTAATTTTACTCAACTATTTTCAAAATCAGTCAAATGCACTGGACCTTGGTTCGATGCAGGAGATGAAGTTACGGTATTCAAAGCAGACTGCTGTCAGTCCATTGATTTCGATGCAATTCTAAAAAATTAAATATTTATTCAACATAACAAGGGTTAATACTATCTAGGAATACCTCTCTCCTTCACCATGATCTCCACCTCACAAAAGGTCATATCGCCGGGTAGAACCATCGATAACTTGACCCATCGTCCACCTATCGGGGTCAAGGGTTCAAACTTATGATACGTATTGTTGATCACCTCTGGAGTGGCGTCGAACATTTTAAATGTGGCATTGTCCATTGACACTGTGGCTACGACATTATCTAAATTGGAAAAAAATAATATTAAAAAAATGATAGATAGTAATAGTATCATTTTAATTATACTTATTCATTATGATAATGATAAACTTATTTTCCGTCGACAAGTTTTTAGACTCAATTTTAAACATCACAAAAACACACAATATTACGAAGCAGATAACAAATAAACTGTGGTAAATTCCACTGAACTGAGTATTTCATAAGAACAGATCATTTGAAGCTTACAAGACAGAGCAGTTTCTAAACATAAATGGTTGGACACTTTCGACAATGAACATTTTCCAACGTAAAAAAACGGTTTGACGCTCACGAGACTAAACATTTTCAAAAGATAGAATAGTTTGACGCTAACGAGACTGAATATTTTCAGCTCGGCTGTTTTCGGAGAAAACCCGAGATATTGCGATAGCCTTGTTGTCGTCGTCGTTATTGTTGTTGCCGTCGTGCGAAAACTTTGACATTTTGTGATATCTCTGGTTCAACTGAACGCATTTACTTGAAACTTGCCACACATGTTCACTATCAAAAGAGCAACATATACTATGAAGATGGATAAGTCTAGATGCATTTTATGCGAATTATGACCCTTTTTCGACTTAGATTTTTTATCCACAATCCAGCATCCCCAGCCGAGCGTTGGCACCCGTAGGCGGTGCTCTTATTCAAAAATAGAACAGTTCGACGCTCACGAGACTGAACATTTTAATATATAGAACAGATTCCTCCGTTTATTTTTGTACATACCGAACGGGTTGTTATTTACCGGGGAATCCCGGGACATCTGATGTTAACGAGTTCTTACTCTGGATCTGTGTTCGATACGTTGGATGGTAACTTCATGTACCCCTGGATTTGCTTGTATTTTCTCCCCCGGGGCTAATCATTCGTTAGAACAATATATTAGATCATTTGTGATTGTACAGACGGGATTATATAAGTGATTTGAAGTTTGACAAAATCAGAGATTTTATTGAATTTGTATAAAGACATGCCCCGATTGGGTGCTTGTTCTTTAATAATGTATGAGCAACCCGGGATAAATCTAGTAGAGTTACCCGAAAGGCAGAATGTAAAATATTTTGCATACCGAGTAACGTGTGACAGATTTCGTTTCCATACATTAGAATTACGATCTGCAGAAGACCCATGAGCGTCCCGGGAAATTCCCCGTTAATTATTCTAAGATAAACTATGAGGGGAGAAATAAATTAATGTGCCCACTGAGTTTCACATTCCCAGGGACTCTTCATATGCCAGAAAACATATCCTTGATAACCACTGAATTCCCTTATAAACATTTATTGAAATGCTCCGGAAATGCACTAGTATTGTATTTAATTCTTAACATTAAAAAGTTGCCTTAGGATCCATTAAATGTCTATCATAACTTCTATCAAAAACGTCATACTTATAGTTTGACCAAGTTATAGTTGCGCTCCTAATCAGTCGATTATGAATGAAAGTTGGTGGAATTTGTCATCTCTACAAATGGTCATGTATTAACCCCCGGACTGATAACGAAATATGAATATAACTCCCGGGGTAACTGGCCATGCATTTACAAAATGGAATACATATGAATTGATTTTTCGATTCCATTTAAAATTAACCTGTTTCAGGTTAAAAAAAAATCATGGAGAACTTAAAATTCATATCAATTCTGGCAAGTTTTTTATTTTATATTTTTAAATTGAACTGCCAATATTTATCAATTGATCACAGTATCATAAATACCAGGCATCTTGGAGTATCCCGATTCACAGTCAAAACCACCCATGGTCAAAACGGCCTAAACTTGTTTCTTATATGGTCCGAAATCAAAAATTTCTCATAAGAAGTAGTCTTTAGAATAAGATATATTTTGGCCATTCCGAAAAAATTACGGGCCGTTTTGGCCTAAGGTCATTTTGACTTCGAGCCGTTTTGGCTTTCATCCGGTGTCCCGGGGTATACCTGGGTAAATAGTAAAATAACCCATAAGTACGCGGATGATTTTTTTCTACCTCCGCAAAATTATGAGCAGAAAGGGTTTACATGTTAAATTTCGAGTTAAAGTGCTTTTTAATATCTGTTTAATTTGAAAATGTAAAATAATATGAAGTTATGAAACGTCCATCGGGAAGTATGTCATTTCTGCCGACTTAGTTTTTTTTTTTTTGTAACTACTATGGTTTTTACTCGACATAAGTAGTTCGCTTTTAAAACTAAAAAGATGAAACAGTTTACGATTGTTTCACTTCAAAACGGTAAAATAAATAAAATTAATCTCCTAACTATATCTTAAATGTAATCATTTATCCAATCACCATACAACGACAGACTTATGATATAGGAAGTAAGGGATGCAATTGGTAAAGAAATCGTGCGATAGAAATGAGTTGCCTCAGCTTTTAGCTTCCGAAAAAATACAACAGTTTGACACTCTCGAGACTGAACATTTCTCGAAGATGGAATGGTCAGACCTTCACGAGACTGATTATTTTCCAAAAAATGAGCAGCTTGACGCTCTCGAGACTGAACATTTCCTAAAAATAGAATGGATGGCGTTTACTAGACTGAACAGTGTCCAAAGACAAAATGGAATGACGCTTAAGAGACTAGGAAAATACGCGAATCTGAGAGAGATCTATATTTCCATCCAAACATGCCCCAGCGTACGTCTTAGCTGTCAAAACTTACTACATTCATTCATGCAGCCATACACCCTGATATGTTGGATAATGAAATAATCCTCTAAGTTCACCCTCCATACAGGTTCTGTCTGAGTTATCAGCTCAAAACAACTATCCAAATCGCCATCCACGGCTTCTTCGCCCTCTGCATCTCGAATGGTCAAATAAGCAATATTAGCCAATCTTCCTGTAAATATATGTACCGGTGTTAAAGTAAAGCTGTATCATGACCCATTATCAGACGGCAAAATTTTGGACTGGCTCAAATTGAAAGAAGTTGCAGACGACAATTTTTATTTAATGAATGTTCAAAATTCTTAGTCATTTGGGGTAGAAAATTTTTTAGATAATGAATAAATTGCTTGTCACAATAAATTTCTTAACTTTTTTACAATGTTTTCCATAGCCTTTTCTTCAGTTAAGAAACTGTTGAATTCTGGTTTGCTTAAAAAAAATTCCGACCTTCATGAATAATAAGTTCAGCATAGAAATATCTAGTGCTCTTGATCGATGATCGATTAATCGAGGCGTTTTGATAGGGCTATTTATTCCGAATAATATGTAACAATTTTGACCTGCAATTTGTGGATCTTTGGAAACGCTCATTAACATCCAACATGGCAGCTCGACTGAAAAACCGACTGCGATTCTTTTGCAAAACATATTTCCAGGGATATGAAACAATGTTTGAATAAACAGTAGTTACAACGTGTGAGCCACTCACCTACAAAAAAGTTTGAAATAAATGTTTGCCTTTTACTTCCGTCTAAATGATTAATTTAACAATAGGCTTTTTAACGATTAGATGTTCATGCCGCTATTGAACAGATATTTCATGAAAAGCTGTTATGGCAAGAGTATCTGCTTTTCAAATGTCATATTATTGTCATATTCTCAATAATTGTTAAATCTACTAACTTCATTATAGAAGTATATTCCCCATGCCCTACCTCGAAACATCGTGATTCATCGGACGAGGTCGTTAGTCTTCGGGTAATGTCGATAACGACCGACTTGCTAGCGGAAGTCAATGATGTAATTTACATGATTAATTCCGGTTCCATTCGGGTTTTACTCTCTTAACGCCCACATTTTTTGCTTCTTTTCTTTCTTTTTGTAAAGTATTGAACAGTCGTTTTGATTACGATATCAGCTTAATCCCCTTATTTCATTTGACTGAAAGCATTACAACAAGAGATTTGCACATTGAGAGCAACCATTTTTTTCCATGTTCTGTGCATGTGCCGCTTTCAAATATGGTATGAGAGTTTGCTTTTTAGCTCGGCTGTTTTCGGAGAAAGCCCGAGGTATCGCTACAGCTAAGTCGTCGTCAGCATCTTCACCTTCCTCGTCTGAAATCTTTTCACATTTTGTATTATTTCTAGTATTGCTGATCATCTTTGAAAACATTGTGAAGATTTTACAAGCAATTTCTTCAATGTCCACAATGATTTTCAGAGAATTTTTATTGAGGGTGTCAAAAGACGTAACTGTGTTGTAATGGGTTAAATGCATGCAAAGTGGTAAAGAAAGTTTCACTTATTTTACGAAATATTTTCGGCGGTGTGTATCGTCATCTATGGCGCACTTAAAAGTTAAAAGTCTTTTAGGTAGTACGCTCTAAAATGAACGCGATCACGCGTAAATAATACAGGTGCACTGACAAATTTAAGACGTGTGCGCATAATTACTTAAGGCCTGTTTACACATTCACGATTTTTTGCTACGGTGCCGCTACGATTCGCCACGGTTTGTAAAATCGTCGTGTACCGTGGTGATTCGTAGTAGAACCGTAGTGAATCGTGGCGACTCTTGATGAATCGTGATGATTCGGGAAACTCAACGGTAGTGCTACGGAAGTTTTAAACTGTTTAAAACATTCGTGGCGAATCGTGGTGGTTATTGGGCGTGGCCTAATTCGTAGCGCAACCGTAGCGGAATCGCGCCTATGCATACTGACACCGTAGCTATATTCGCGGCTATTCGTGAGAGATCGTAGCCAGTCGTGGAATCTTTGACATTACGAATTCTCACGATTCACCACGAATTGTGTACGGTTGTCCTACGAATCATCCACGGGTTTGCTACGGAGCTCCACGATTGGCCACGAACAAGGCCGGTAGGAAACGTACAAGCACCGTGAGCATTCGTTGTGCCACCGTGGTCAATCCTCATTGACCGTAGCGTTGCCGTCATGAATCGTCATGAATCTTAATTGATTTGTAGCGATACCTTACAGACACCGTACTAATATCGTGGACATTCTTACTGGAATCGTAGTGACACTGAATATTTCTACTTATCGCCACGATTCATCCCGGTCCATCCAGATTTTTTGACCATGAGAATTCTGGGTGAATCGTGGTGAATCGTAGAGAAAATCGTGAATGTGTAAACGGGTCTTAAGACCGGTACCGCCGTCGACTTTAACAAAGCCTTTATTAAAGTCGACAGTGGTACCAGTCTAATAACTACTGAGCATTCAAGGGTATAAAATGTGCGCGTGCGCCTAAATTACAAGTGCACGCTCAATATGGGGGTGTTTACTTTTACGCGTTTGCGCTCATATTTTGAAAGTGCTCGCGTTAAATAACGCGCACGCATGAATTAAACATATTTACCTATATTATCTCCGCGTGCAAAATATATTAGTGCTAAGACTACTTAAATAGGACTTTTGACCCAAACGGTACACCGTAGTCAGCTGCGTCTGCATCAGCAGCGTCGTCATCCAATATCTTTGACATTTTGTAATATCTCTTGTATTACTAAACAAATTCACTGGAAACTAGTTATATATGTTCACTATCGATATGGCAAAGGCATCTGCTTTTCACTATCTAGTTCACTTAACTAATAAAGGGGGGTAACTCTACGTGCATTTTGAAAGAAATATGCTCATTTATCGACTAAGAAATTCTACCCACTTTCAAGCACGTCGACAGATGAGCATTGGCATCCATATGCGGGGCTCTTATTTATCATCCGTATAAAAGTCGCTTATCTTAAACACGCTAAGAAATGAAAGCAAAAACATTCTCTCCTTTTTTTTTAAAATAACGCCATCAAGGAAACAAAGCAAATGAGAAAAGAAATATGAATATAATTTGTGCGCAAGCTTACAAAATAGGTTCGTGGTCAATTGTCATGGTAATGAATAAATCTGCCAATATAAACGCTTGAATCTTGTATAACGAAACTAACTTTGTATTATAACTATGAGAAAATAAACGAGTGAATATCCAAATACAGAAAGAATTACATGTAACAAACCAACGAACGTAAGAAAGAAGGAAAACCTTTGCTCGTACATACCGTTTGTTTTGAGGCATAAATAGCAGAATGCTATAAACGTTGACCCGAAAATCAGAAATAAATCCCCTTTTGTTCTAATCAACATCTTTCAAGTAATGTCAACTGACGGACGACCCTATTCTTTTAGTAAGCAGAACCGAGTTCGAGATTATCGTTACATGATATTGATGTTGTTTATGGGCGGGGCTTATTTCCTTCATTGTAATATACTGAGCACAAAAAGAAAAGTAACGGACCTTCTCATCAAAAATATTGATTTGAGACAGAGGTTGGAATTGCTATAAAGATTAAAAAAGAATCAAAATCGTTTGAAGGATGTTACGAAGAAACACACAAATGCTTCAATTTTAACGGCAATTTGTGAATAGAACAATTGTTTTGGATATAGCCTTATGGAAACGTATACTCAACTTGACTGCAATGTCCTTTGATGAGGCTTATCCCTAGCAGTGTTATGGTGTTACCTGCAATGCACACAGATGACTGAAATTCCCCGTCTTGCCTTGCTCTAAGCAGCCCATAACAACTTACATTTACAAACATAACAATCAAGGACCGACCCTAAACCAAGAAATGTTAAACTTAATTTTAACCAACAAAAGATAAACATAGAAATTTGTCTGTGCGCAATTTCAAAATCCCTTCCTTTACGCACAAGTCGGCATTACAAAACAGTCTAAATCGAGGCTTTATTTTTGGAACAATGATTTCACAACAGTGGCGTAGATTGGCCTAAACTACGAAAGACCGGTGGTGACATCAAGAATTCACAGTTCACACTTCATACATAGTAACTCTGAAGTGTGAAGTCGGAAGTTTGAAGTTTGAAGTGAGAAGTTGGAAGTATGAAGTCGGAAGTGTGAAGTGAGAAGTTGGAAGTATGAAGTCGGAAGTTTGAAGTTGGAAGTAAGAAGTTGGAAGTATGAAGTCGGAAGTTTGAAGTGTGAAGTTGATAGTATGAAGTGTGAAGTGTGAAGTTGGAAGTATGAAGTGTGAAGATGGAAGTTTGAAGTGTGAAGTTGGAAGTATGAAGTGTGAAGTTGGAAGTTGGGAGTATGAAGTCTGAAGTTGGAAGTATGAAGTGAGAAGTTGGAAGTATGAAGTGTGAAGTCAGAAGTTTGAAGTGTGAAGTGAGAAGTTTGAAGTGTGAAGTGTGAAGTTGGAAGTGTGAAGTGTGAAGTTGGAAGTATGAAGTGTGAAGTCGGAAGTTTGAAATGTGAAGTTGGAAATTTGAAGTGTGAAGTGTGAAGTTGGAAGTATAAAGTGTGAAGTTGGAAGTTTGAAGTGTGAAGTTGGAAGTATGAAGTGTGAAGTTGGAAGTTTGAAGTGTGAAGTTGGAAGTTGGAAGTTGGAAGTATGAAGTGTGAAGTTTGAAGTGTGAAGTCGGAAGTTTGAAGTGTAAAGTTGGAAGTATGAAGTGTGAAGTTTGAAGTGTTAAGTTTGAAGTGTGAAGTGTGAAGTTGGAAGTTTGAAGTGTGAAGTTGGAAGTATGAAGTGTGAAGTGTGAAGTGTGAAGTGTGAAGTTGGAAGTATGAAGTGTGAAGTTGGAAGTTTGAAGTGTGAAGTTGGAAGTATGAAGATGGAAGTATGAAGTGTGAAGTTTGAAGTGTGAAGTCGGAAGTTTGAAGTGTGAAGTTGGAAGTTTGAAGTGTGAAGTTTGAAGTGTGAAGTGTGAAGTTGGAAGTGTGAAGTGTGAAGTCGGAAGTTTGAAATGTGAAGTTGGAAGTTTGAAGTGTGAAGTGTGAAGTTGGAAGTATGAAGTCGGAAGTTGGAAGTATGAAGTCAGAAGTTGGAAGTGTGAGGTTGGAAGTTGGAAGTTGGATGTATACCTTCCGACTTCACACTTCACACTTCAAACTTCCAACTTCACACTTCCAACTTCCAACTTCACACTTCACACTTCAAACTTCCAACTTCACACTTCATACTTCCAACTTCACACTTCATACTTCCTACTTCACACTTCAAACTTCCGACTTCAAACTTCCGACTTCATACTTCCAACTTCACACTTCAAACTTCCGACTTCATACTTCCAACTTCACACTTCACACTTCACACTTCACACTTCAAACTTCAAACTTCACACTTCACACTTCACACTTCATACTTCCAACTTCACACTTCAAACTTCCGACTTCATACTTCCAACTTCACACTTCACACTTCAAACTTCCAACTTCACACTTCAAACTTCCAACTTCACACTTCACACTTCATACTTCCAACTTCACACTTCATACTTCCAACTTCACGTTTCACACTTCAAACTTCCAACTTCACACTTCAAACTTCCAACTTCACACTTCACACTTCAAACTTCCAACTTCACACTTCAAACTTCCAACTTCACACTTCACACTTCATACTTCCAACTTCACACTTCAAACTTCCAACTTCACACTTCAAACTTCCAACTTCACACTTCACACTTCATACTTCCAACTTCACACTTCAAACTTCAAACTTCTCACTTCATACTTCCAACTTCATACTTCCAACTTCACACTTCAAACTTCCGACTTCAAACTTCACATTTCAAACTTCCGACTTCACACTTCATACTTCCAACTTCACACTTCATACTTCCAACTTCACACTTCAAACTTCCAACTTCACACTTCATACTTCCAACTTCACACTTCACACTTCAAACTTCCAACTTCACACTTCAAACTTCCAACTTCACACTTCATACTTCCAACTTCACACTTCATACTTCCAACTTCACACTTCAAACTTCCAACTTCACACTTCATACTTCCAACTTCACACTTCACACTTCAAACTTCCAACTTCACACTTCAAACTTCCGACTTCACACTTCATTCTTCCAACTTCACACTTCATACTTCCAACTTCCAACTTCACACTTCCAACTTCAAACTTCCGACTTCATACTTCCAACTTCACACTTCAAACTTCCAACTTCACATTTCATACTTCCAACTTCACGCTTCAAACTTCATATTTAATTTGGTTTGATTATGTACTGTGAATTTAAGAAGTCACCACTGGTCTCATAATTCACATTTCACACTTCCAATTTCAGACTTAATATGTATGAAGTTTGAAGTGTGAACTGTGAATACATGATGTCACCACCGGTCTTTCGTACTAAACACATGTCACGTCCATTCAAAACTCTTGCAATGAAATTTTCAGTTGGACTGGAGTATATTTTTACGATTTGCGGCTCTGAAGAAAAGAATCAATCGACCAATCAAATCATTCTTTTAGACCGGAAGTGAACTTTGAACTCCAACATTGGCGGACATTTATGCTAAGCATTATGTTAGTTTGGGGACTTAAACGTCGAAACTACGGCTTATTCAAACTGTATTTTCTACGTTAGGTCACCGACCAACTATTTTATTTTTTTTTATTTCAGGTGTAATATCATATAATTTTCTTGACAAAACAGTGCACTTTAACATCGAAATGAAGATTCCTGTCCGAGTCAGTGGGCAGTGCCAGCTATACATCAATACTGTTTGCCCATGTTTCACTCTTCGTAGGCTTAACGGTTTAATTATTGCAGTTTAGTTATTTATGTAGCCTTTATTTGACAAAATGGTCTATCAAAAACAAAAGAATAAATATTTGATCAATAGACGAAAAGGGACTATCCGGGTGCACCCTGAAATGGGTATTTGAAAAAACAGTAGGATCTGGTGGAGGTCAGTCAGAATTAAAATTTCTGAAAAAAACAAAAAAAAACCCAACTCAAAATCAATCAATCAATCAACCAACCAACCAACCACCCTGAAGCATGTATTTGAAATTTGAAAAAAAAGTAGGTTCAGGTAGAGGTCAGTCAGAATTAAAGTTTCTGAAAAAACAAAAACAAAAGACAAACAACAACAACAATAACAACACAAAACAACAACAATAACAACAAAAACAACAACTCAAAATCAATCAACCAACCCAACAAACAAACGGCAACAAAAACAACAACCAACCAACCAAAAATCAAACAGCCAACCAAGCATAACCAAACTTACAAATAAACAAACAAATAAATAAGTCAAACAAACAAACACCCAAACTTATAGTAAGGTAGAATGACCATTCTAGGTTTAGAGAATTTGCAAAACGACGAGAATCTTTTAACATTCTCAGTCTGCGCAGTATGTTGATACTTTTCGCCCTTCCAAGAGGTCCTTTTTTAAAATTTTGTAAAGACTCGAAGGTCATCAACATGTGTCCCCGTTGAGAAATCAAAGTACTGAAAGTACTGAAAGCTAGCATAGCAGTAATATTTGTCAAGGATTATCATGATAAGTGGAATTAGAATACCTTTGTCTTGTAGGGTAGGAAGCAGTGTGGACAATGAAGAAAATGCTTGTTGCAAGCAATTTCTTCAGTGTCCACCATGTTTTCCAAAGCAATTTCTTGATATGTTTCAATTGAGTGGGATTGGGTTAAATAGCATGCATTTATAGGAGTTGTCTATAATTTAAATAAAGTTAATTCATGTGGCCATAAAAAGCAGTGGCAGAGTTCGCAATACTCCTTTAACAAGAAGTACTTTTTATGGTGTAGGCATTCAATGGATTAAGTCGTTAAACCTCCAGTGGCAGTTTGCACTCGTTGAACTCCGAGAAGACATCAAAAAATTTTCTGTTAACTTAAGCTATCAAAGCTGACGATTTGCTAGCTAAAAGTGAACAATCTTGAAAATGAATTGAGCCGCGCGGCTTACCCAGGCTGAATAGATGCGGATCTTTAAATTACATTTAGCAGGTCATTCTTCTTTGAGAGTATCCCCTTTTAAAAAATACAGGAATCCTTGGATTACCTATTTTCGCTTTACTTGAAATATCTACAAACTATCGCGACCCAGTGAAACAAAATGATATTGACAATACAACAATATAGTTTAAGTTGCGCCATGACTTATTGATAAGTTTTTATGTTCAAATATGGAAAAATGTGACATGGTCTTTATTCTCAATGTTGATATATGTACTGTAATGTTTTGTGGGTTTTTTTTCAAAATGACACCGTAACTTTATACGGTTTCCATTGCAAATTTAACCTCTTTATGTTTTCCATGTCACCAGAAAAGAAAAAACGAAAACATTTTGAATACTAAAAAAGCTAACAGATCTAATATTATACATATATATAAACAACAACAACGTTTTCTCCATGACTACGAATTCCCCGCGTAATATACATTAGTTTAACCCAGACAAAATCACACCAACGAAATATATCTGAACTTATACGGATGTGGATAGATTATGTCATGTCCCCGGCGAAATGACATCACGCCGAGAATGGGTTATAAAAAAACTGTTTTTAGACATCTTTCTTTATCATCTTTTATGGACAAGATTCGTTGGTTTATCACTCTATATTGTCAAAACGGACGCCCATCATCAGTACTTTTAGTGCTTTGGTTGTACTGTGGCTATTCGTCGATTGTAAAGTAGCTATTCTTGAAGCATTTTTTTCACGAATAATTGACCAAATATTTTTTATGTAGCCTTTTGATGTATCATAAGTCAACCGCTTTCTCGCATTTTATAAAGATTCGGAATGGCAAACTAAAAATAGGGAATATTATTTCGTGATATTCCTTCTCGATACGGAGGAAAATTTCGATTTTTCACGAGACTGGAGGTCGAGTGGAAAAGCAAATTTTCCACCTTAGCGATAAGCGAATAAAATGTTTTATCGCTGTCGTAGCATAATATTCCATTTATCATAAACCTATTGTCTTGCTAAATAAATCGTAGATGAAAAGAAATAAAAACTGTATTCTACAAGTATTACCCTTCATCGTTAATTCGCATTATGTCGTATATATAAAACAGTATTTCACAATATTAGTTTTTATTCTAACGTATCCGATTTTGTCTGTGTGGAATGTATATATTTTACTAGGAAATAAAATACATTATCGCGGGAAAATAATAATAATAATAATAAAAAAACCAACAAATTCTTGGTGCGTGGCCTAAATAAAATGAGTAACGGTGTTTAACCCTTTCCTGTTTAATCCCTGGTTTTTACGTCCTGATACATTTATAATTGGAAAAAAAAACATTGTGGAAAAAGAAGAAATTGCTTGTCAAAAGCAATTTCTTCTTTTTCCACAATATTTTCTACCCTTACTGAATGGTCATTTTTTTAAAAATAAAATCCGCTTCAAATTTTCGTTTGCAAAACCTTTGAATTTGGACAGGTCTAAAATTTTGCAAAACAGGAAAGGGTTAAATCACCATCAACCTAAAAAAAGTTAACAAGGCATTTCCGGTCTAAATGAATGATTCATATTTTTTCTAACAATAGTTCCGATCTGTCAATTGATAGATCGGTCTCCGCGCCAACATCAAAGGGAGATTACTATAACATACTCGGATAGGACGGGTTGTCTTGGCTACCAAGCAAAATTAGTTTGATTTGATTTGATTTGATTTGATGGGGTTTTACGCCGCTTTCAACAATCTTTCAGTTATATCGCGGAGACTGGAGCACCTAACAATGGATTCCTGGTATTTCTCACACCAGTACCGCCATCACATCCTTTCCTAGCCTCCAGCTGCTATCCCACATAGGGTTACGATTATCGACCCATTGGTGGGAGACAACTAGTCTGATAGGATGAGTGCCGCCGTCGGGGATCGAACCCGGGACCTCTAGATTGACAGTCCGACGAGCTACCAACTACGCTTTGCCGGCGGCTCAAAATTAGTTTGAGGCAAATGGTTGAATAATTTGTAGATACGATATTACTGTCACCTACTACCGAAATTGCCTTTCGGATGTGTCGCAGACGAGCGTTGCAGTACTGGGCTGAATGAAAGTTTTTATTGGTCGAACGACATTTCGATTTATAATGGCGATTCGTTCACACAACCGAAATCCACTCGGCTCATTTCGAAATTGAGCTTCATTTGTATTAGATGCTTATACTTTCATGTTGTATTCCTTAACTCTTGTCATGCTGAACCCGCAATATTCAAGTTTTGTAGGAGGTGTAGATCAAGATCAGCCTGCACATTAGTGCAGTCTGATCTCGGTCTTCAAGTCCTGCTTGTACTTTTCCTGCCAGAGCTGTTTATGAAATTAATTTCTAAAACGAATATTGATTTTTGAACATCAAGTTTTATCAGTGCTTTCAAACCCGTTGAATTTACAGCATCTCAATACGGTAATTTATACAGCATGACAAAGGTTAATTACGATGGTAATCCTATTTATTGTATTCCCTCTGTTTCCATATTAGATACATTCATTACAGGCGGGCGAAGTCACACTCGACGAAAAATAAATAAATAAATAAATAAATAAATAAATGAATATATAAATAAAAAAATCAGTATCCGTACCGCCAAAAATAACGTTTCAAGGTTTAGTTTCGCGAAGCTCTGTGTATCTAAAAAATGGGATACTTTGATGTAGCAGCGATACAAAAACTTGTATTGGATCCGAGTTGCAAAGGTAAATTTTATATTCACTCGACCTCAACCTTCTACAAAGGATCCACGGAGAAAGTAACATTTATCATTTACCGAAAAGCATCAGAGAACAATTTAATTTTTTAGTTTTGTCTATCAAAAATTGCATTCAGAAAAAGAAGAAGAAGAAGAAAAAAAAAAAAAAAAAAAAAAAAAAAAAATCATACGTCCATGAACAAAATTTTTAACACGTAGCTATTTTTTATGCTTCTGCACAAAATATTCCCATACAAAAAAAGTTTCAAAATTTGTAAACTTTTTGCATTTTCGCTCGATGCTATTAAATTATAAGAAATGAAGAGAATATTTTTGTTTTCATAGAGGTATGAACCAAAAACCTAATCACACCTATGTATAAATCCGCTTCGCGTGTTCAAACAGTGTGTTTAGGTTTTTCGGTCCATACCTCTATTAATACAAAAAATATTCTCGTCATCTCTTGATGATAATTGCACCCAAATGTCGATCCTCTAAATACATGGGAAAATACTACCCAAAACACTGACGAGAAGGATGTTCACATAAAGTGCCATTTTAAATCTTCTGGTTCTTTTTCTCTTTTTTTGCCTCGACATGAAGAAGGCATTTTAAAACATTTTCGGCTGGTTCAACAACAAAAACACGTTTAAAATCTGTATAAAAATAACTGACACGAGAGAGAGAGAGAGAGAGAGAGAGAGAGAGAGAGAGAGAGAGAGAGAGAGAGAGAGAGAGAGAGAGAGAGAGAGAGAGAGAGAGAGAGAGAGAGAGAGAGAGAGAGAGAGAGAGAGATTTGACCCTTTATTTCTGCTCTCAGTGGTTTCAGGCCTTTGACTTTAATGCTAATTTAGATAAGGATTTTATTCTGCATGACACCGGTTAATTTTCAAACGAAGTCAATTACAATTTGTTTGGTGAACAACTGGTCTAGTTAATTGGACAATGTCATCTAGATGACTTTTTTTCTGATCAACAATGGCGATTGATTATGTCAGTTTTTGTAACCTCTCTTGAAAAACATCAATTACGATTGTGTCGTTATTTTTCCATGAATGTTCTGTTACAGGTCAATTTCATTTTTTTTCTTTCCATGCTTAGCTTTTTTTCCCTACACTGTCTTTCGCGCAACTGGCGGATTATAAGCGACCCTAGCTGATCAGTTTTATTGAGATATCAAACGGAGCTAGCTAGGGCTTACAGGGGCTCTTGGACAGATTTTCATTTAAAAGATGAAGGGAATATTTATTGTGAAACAAAGAAAAACAAAAACAAAACCAAAAAATATATATTCTCTTTATTTCTTATAATTTGATAGCATCGAGCGAAAAGATGTATGGGACTATTTTGTGCGGAAGTATACAATATCGCTGCGTGCTCAAAAGTTTGTTCATGGAGTTATGAATTAATTTTTTCGACCAATCAGAACGCTCGTTTTTGATAGACGAAACTAAAAATTAAATCAGTAAAATTTGATTTAGAAAAAATATCTCATTTTCCATTATTTAATGATATCATTTCACAGTCTTTGTGTTGAATTTACTAAATTCACCATAAATTTAATTTTATATGATATAGTCCCTTTAACCTACTTTGAAACTTCGGAATTTATCGGGTGAGTTCGTTAGTCTTCGGGTGATGTCGATAACGTTTGCATTACTAGCGGATGCCAATGACGTAATTGTCACGTCATGGAAACAACAAATAAGGCAATGTTTAGTGCAATCGACAGATAACGTATTTACACTATGAATTCTGGTTCGCTTCAGGTTGTACTTCGCTGACTTATTTAGCGTCTCGTAACGCGAAATATTTTTGCTTCTTTTTTTTTAAAAAAAAAGTTATTAACAGACATTTTAGTTATACATTCAGCTAAATCACCTTCTAACAAATGTCTGAATGTATCTAAGTTGGAAATTTGAAAATTGAGAGCCATTTTTTTCTTTCAAAATCTATGCAAGAGCCGCTTTAATTGCGGAAAATGCTCTGCATAAATGTCGAAGAATTATATCAATAGAGTCATGTCAGGAATTGCTCTTCTACTATAAATATTTTTCCTGTCTCATTACACTTATCAAGAGGACATGTCAGGGATTGGTCTCCTGCCATTAACATTGCTCATGTTTTTTTGTTGTTGTTGTTTTTTGTTCTTATTGCGGAGTCATGTCAGGGATTGGTCTCCTGCCATTAACATTGCCCCTGTTGTAAGCTAGCAAAGCGTCAGCTTTGATAGCTTAAGTTGACAGAAAAAAAGTTTGAGGTCTCCCCAGAGTTCAACGAGTGCAAACTTCAACTAGAGGCTTAACCACTGAATCCATTGAATGCCTACGCCATAAAAAGTAAGTCTTATGTGTTTCAAGAGTATTGCAAACACTGCCTGCAAGTTCATCATTCAAATTGTAGAGAACTATTTCAAATGCATGCTTTTTAACTCTTTCCCTCTCAATTCCTCTTTTTATGCCTCTCAAAAAAACTTTATAAAACATTGTGGACAATGAAGAAATTGCTAGTAACAAGCAATTTCTTCAATATCGACAATGTTTTCTATCCTAGAAGGCAAAGATTTTCTTAATTCCACCAACTTGAATTTGTCGTCTGCAATATCTCGTCTAAGCTCCTTTACGTCTCACAAACTTATACTGATCAGCAAAAACGGAAAGACAAAGGCTAGAAAACAGAAACTTTCAAAAAAAAGTGTACATATCTAACAAATGAATATAAGTGAGATATTGAGCTAGTCTTGTTCTATATGGATGCCAATATTTGTTCTGTGACAGAACCGTTCGGGGTAAATCTATGTTCCATCTTACATTTAGATTGGAAAAAAGATAATTTTAGTCTTGAATAATTACAATAGTGCTAGTTTTAACAACCCCACCTCAAAACCAATTTGTATCTTCAAAGATGCACTTCTTGAATAAGCAATTAATTTAATTATGACGAAAACTCACCTGAATAAAAAGCTCAGAAAACAATTTCGCCTTTATTGAGACAGATTGATCTTGCATCCAATTAGCCCATCTAATAGCTCGTCTACTCTCGCTTAAATGATCCAATATTTGATCAGCTGGTTTTCACGTCCCAGCTATCAAACAAAACAAACAAAACAAAAAATGAGACAAAACATAAAAAAAAAGAAAAAAAAAAAGAAAGAAAAACAAACAAGCAACAACAAACAAACAAACAAAAACAAACAAACAAAAATAAAAAAACAAAGAACGAAAGAAAAGAAAACACTTTATACAATTTTTATATAATACCTTCTATACCAAAGTAGGTTTGATTCATATTACAGTCGATCTTGCTCGAACGACCACGTGGATTAAGCGACCACTTCCATTAAGAGAACCCAATCGAAATCCTCTTTTAAAGATCAAAAGCTGTCATAAAGAAGTGGTCGTTTTTTCTTGAAGCATAAAATAACTATATCCAACGTTGCTGAAACTCATTAGAATCATCTCAACACTTAATAACCAGCTGTTAAAGTGGGTAGTAGTGGGTTTAAGCCGTTGCCTCTCTTTCAGGGACGTGCAAACATCTGGATTGTGAGAACCCGAGAGCAACTCTACAAGCTTAAAGCTTTCGTTGCGATCGAACTAAAATGAATTAGTATAAACTGACTCCTTTTGAAATATTCTATTTCAAAACGGATTAGTATTTCAAAACGCGATGAAAGCTTTAAGCTTATAGATTTGCTTTCGAACACACAATGCATATATGTTTTCACGTAGCTGCCAATGTTTTTGCGGACGCACATACAAACAAGACTGACATATGGACTTGACAAAATCTATCTGCCACAGATATTTTGTGCTGCAAAAAGTGAGTTATTGTAAATAGTAGGCGATTAATCAACAAATTCCTACACAATTCGGCTTTTTGACGCCCCTCTAGAATAAAAGCCTTTGAAAACAGTGTAGAAAATGACAAAACTTGCTTGTTACAAGTATTTCTTCATTATCAACAATGTTTTCTACCTGAAAAGACAAATATTTTATAAATTCAAACAACAAAAAAATGTCGTCTACAGTTTTTTCCAAATTAGTTCAGTATAAAATTTTGTCGTCTGGTAATGGGTTAAAGCTTATTACTTTACCATAACCTAGGGCTAACTATCTGAACCAGCAATGGCGCGAGTAGTTTATGTTGATATAACATTTTGATGAACCCAGGTGGGCAGTTTACGTTCATCGCGACCCTCTTATTTAAAACATCTCCATCAGAAAGAATTCATGGCGGTAAAAGCCAGAAGCATTCGTTATCAAACGCAAACGTGATCAGTTGAAAATGAAGGTTACTATTTTATTACTCGTAGTAAATTTCATCGTTTGTTTGTGCTATAAGAAACAGTTTGTTCAGAATAGACCACAGCCTATGCGGAATTTCAATCCTGAAAAGGTATTTTTTACACGGATTTAATTCTCTAAATGTTTGTTTTAAATGACGTAAAATAAGTTCGAAGAAGAATGTCGGTTTTGTTGTTTCATACGCATATTCGTAACTGTTAAATGTTTTTAAACCCTAAAAGTTAAAATCACCATTTATTTCTTTCAATCTTTTACTTTTTACCATCACAATTTATGGAAATGAGATCTTACTCTCCGATCCTTCGTAAACTGGTCGTAAAAATATCGGAATATAACAGAGAACAAGTCCGTCTCGTCCCTCTGTTGATGGTTGTTTTTGTAAGTATTACATCCGATATTCACGATCTTTCTCCCTTTTCTAAAAAACGTTTGATGTTTAAGCTACATAATTATACAGTGGCCAAGAGACTAACTAGGAAAGAAACAAATACCTAAATAAAAAATGCTTTTATGTCAAAATCGGAAATCAAATGGAAAACGATTGTTCATGTTTTTCCAACCTGAATGCAACCCTGGCAATAAGGCAAAAAAGACATTTTCCCCAAATTGTGGTAATTCATTAGAATGTTTTGTGGTCATTTTTTTCAACCTAATACCAGACGACCGAGTTCTAGTCACATATATATTGAAATAAATAGCAGACGACAAGTGAAGTGATAGAACTTTAAATCTAGACTGGTCAAATTGAAAGAAGTTGCAGATAGGTTGGTAGCTTTATAGAACCTTGAGTGTAATTATATGTCTTTGTGGGTTAAGCGTTTTTAATGTCGTAACTACAGCTTATTCTAGTTGTAGTTGCGACGTTTATCAAAATAACGCCGATTAATATCGAAAAGTGGAACTTCTTGTTGGAGTAAGTGGGCGGAACCGGCGATCGGTCATATCAACGGTGTTGAATATTAAAAATAAGAATCAAATAGAGTTGAAAAAATACCAGAACATGAGAATTTTTTACAAGCAATTTCTCCTCCAAAAATATTATTCATAGCTACTTCCATCACGAATTTTGTGGTAATGGAAAAATTAGCGCTTTGAGTTCGACCCTCTCGATCACAGAATGAATAATGTTTAACGAAGCATACGTGGTATGTTCGACAAACAGGTCTAGTCTAAATCAAAGTACTGAAAGAATTCTAAGCTAGCAAAGCATGGTTGAATTTAGAAAACGTTTCCTTGTTGGGAAGAAAACATTGTGGACATTGAAGAAATTGCTTATACAAGCAATTTCTTCATTGTCCACAATGTTTTCCATAGCCTTTTTCCCAAAGCGGAATTGATAGGGAATGGGTTAGATAGCGTGCTTTTGAGAGAGTTCAATACAATTTGAATAGAGTTTGCAATATTCCTGAAATACACGAGATCTACTTTTAATGGCGTAGGCATTTAATGGATTTAGTGGTTAAGCCTCCAATGGCAGTTTGCACTCGTTGAACTTTGAGACGACCTCAAAATTTCGTCTGTTATCTTAAGCTATCAAAGCTGACGCTTTGCTAGGTAAAAAGGATATGGACAAATATCTAGCTCAACATTTTCAACTTTACTGAATAAAATTCATTGGACATAATCTACTTTTAGTGCTATTTGTGTGGCATTGGACTAAGTCAACCCGTTATCAGACGGCAAAATTTTAGACTGGTCCAAAATTGAAAGGAGCTGCAGATGACAATTTAAAGTTGATGAAATCTTAGACTTTTTCAACTTTCTGAATAGAAAACACTGTGTAAATTGAAGAAATTGCTTGTCATAGGCAATTTCTTTAACTTTTAACAAATTTTCCCGATGTGTGTTTTAGGGCGTCAAAAAGCGTCAATGTGTTGGAATGGATTAACGTTTCCTCTCGATCACAGGATGAGTGACTAACGTATAACTGAGCTTACGTGGTCCGTTCAACAAGCTAATCTAGTCTAAAAAAGATACGGGCAAAAATCTAGCTCATCATTTCTCGAAAATTTGCGGTTGTACTGAATTAAGGACATCTAACCTGATTGATGTTTATTGTTCGGACTATTTCGACTCGATTCGTATCAATAACCGTGAAAAATGGTTACATAATTAGGACATCTGGTAATGAATGGATCAGAATGTACTATACCAAAATTAAAGGGCTTTATTTTGAAAAATAAGAGTGTGTTTTTATTGTCATTGAGGTATGATCTCTTACCAATAACCAGACGACAAATTTTAGACTGGTTCAATTTCAAAGAAGTAGCAGACGACAATTAAAAGTCTATGAACTTTTGGTTTTTCAACTTTCTAAGAAGAAAATATTGTCGAAAATGAAGAAATTGCTTGTAACAAGCAATTTCTTCATTTTTCACAATGTTTTCCAATTTGTTTGTCTTAAGGGGCGTCTTTAAGCGTCATTTTTTGGGGATGCGTTGAAACTTGAAAACACTGTATGAAACAGATTCATTCAGAAATCTGATTAAGTTTTTAGCTTCATACCTCAATGAAAAAAGAAACAAACAAATAATTTTACGTCATCATGCAAAACAAAGCAAATATATTACTAGTTTTGATTAAAAAATAAGGATCTACTTTAGGCCCAAGCAAAATAGTTGCATGCTTAAAATCTTGCTCCCGGAAATATGTAAAATAATGTCAGTCAATGTACATTAAAATCATAGTATTCACAATTTTTACAGCCTTTGAAACATTCGTCAACTCCTTAAAAGCAACTAAAAAATGAAGGGGACGGCAAAAATACAGAATACTGGCTTAAATCGACAAAGGTTTAAGACGGTCGATTTGCATTTGCTAGCTTGTTTTCCTGACGGCGAGAATAGTATGGCAAATCTTTTCACTCACTGTATGTTTCTGTCCTATATAGGTCAGATGGTGAACCAATTACCACACGAAAATTAAAGACTGGTCCAAATTGAAATAATTTGCAGAAGATTTTTTGGTTAATGAAATTTTAATAATTTTATTAATCTTCGAAATTCTTCAATGTTTTAGTTTATACTAATTTATTTAGTTCAATTGCGACGAAAGCTATAAGCTTATAGATTCGCTCTCGAACATTCACAATCCAGATGTGTTCACGTCCCTGAAAGAGAGTGAATCCCACTGCTATCCTTTTTTTACAGCTGTGTAGACTGGAGCTTGCTATTGTCTCCCATGAACTCACCCCGATGGCCGTAGGACTCGAATCCGTGACTTCCAGATCACGAGTCAAACACCTATATCACTCCACCACTCCACGAGGCAGTCAAGCTGTTTTTCGGAGGGGAGGGGGTGTTAAAGAAAAAAAGTCGCAATTGCCAAGAATGGTCATTCAAGCTCATAGCAATTGTATGAGATGCAATTATAATGTTTTGTCAACTTACCATTAAATTTACCATTAAACCCATACTATTTTGATGTCGGAATATCTTAAATACATTATTAAATACATGTCATCTAATTGTTGGAAATCCTTTATGAAAATCAAGAGATATTTGATTTATTTTGAATAGCCATTCTAGATTATGATATATTGTAGATAAAACATCATCAATAAAATATGTTTAAATCAAACTAAAAAAGGGGGTTGTTTGGGAATGAATTGAAGAAAATTTTTTAGACTGTGACTTTTCAATAGTCCATATGTGCTCAAGATTAACCGATTACCACACAATCTGTCCTTTTTACACCCATCAAGAAAATCCTTCGGAAAACATTGTAAAATGATTTCTTTATAAAATTCCATCAATTTTAAATTGGAGTCTGCAGCTTCCTTCAATTATGACAAGTGTAAAATTTTGTTCTGCGAGAACGGGTTAAGACCCATGGTCACACTGTAGAAAGGTTCTGAATCCAGCCCTCTCGACTTGCTGGCTAACGTGGTGCCCGGACAAAGAATTGTACTTAGACACCAGAACGGGGGTTCTCTGTCAGAACCAATCCAAGCCTTTCAGTTTATTGTTGACTAAAAGAAAACACTTCCAGAAATATTTATTTGTTACAATTTCGAGATGAATTTATGGTCTCTTTAGACAAACTTTTTAGACATAATACTGCTATTTAATAACTACGAGCTATAGGATTTTTTTTTCTTATTTGTGAAATTATTCTCTATTTAATCTTATCAACCTCACCATAGTTCATTTAAGAAGTTTGCATCAAAATCATTAATGTGTTCGAACAAATACCCCAAATTACAGGCGGAAATGTATTTCGTTTTAACAGGCAATCGGACGCTGGTACTACATTGCGAGGTACATCTCCTGCAAATTCCAAGGCGCACGTGAATTCACGGATCAAATAAGGACTATTGACCTTGATCCGAGTGTACGGTTCTATAACGCTCGTTATGATTACAGGTAAGGTTTGATTTGTTCTTAACGCATTCGTTGGCTTAAAGATCGTTTACTTGCGCCTCGCTTTCAATTTGATTATCATAAAAGATATGGAAACTCAAGTCAAAATCTATAAAAACCGAACTGAAAAGGGAATCGATTCGCTTCTTTTAATTCTTCAATTAAATACAAAGTTATTTCCAAGACAAGATATGCTGAATTGTTTGTCCTACTTTTTAAGATTTTACGCAAGCCATATATTCCCTACGTCGTTGCCGAGATTTAGCTATGAAGAACATAGTCAGAAATGGAGAAATGGATTGTAGCAAGCAATTGTTTTACGAATTTAGACATATTTGGATTTTTTGTGTTATATTAGCGCGCCTTTATTTTGTCGTATTCTTTCTTCCAATTTTTTACCACCCTAGAATTTAATGATAATAATAATAATATCTTTATTTAAAGAAGGTAACATGTTACGACAAATATAAACGAGTCTTATGTTCAACATGGCTTTAATATCAACATATAATCAAACAAGAGGGCCGTTGGTCCTGAGGCGCTCACCTGAGATAAAGGTTCTTTTTCTTTCAACAGTCTAATTTCACGTTAAGTTTAGGATTATGAACAAGTGGGCCATACTTCATACATATATAGACTATGTACCATAGAATCCAAAAATCTAAATTACAAATTCAAAGGCTTTAGGGCAAATGTGAAAGGAGAAAATCTTTTCCTTTCTCTGGATCCATGGGTTATAATTTCAGAAATAAGAAACAAGTCCCCCCCTCCGTGGCGATCTGCCCCTGGGGACCAGAGGATCATGATTTTAGATACCTTGAAAGAGGGTAATATATTGATGCTTCATGCATCTTCACTTGGAGAAGATTTGTTAAAGATTATTTAAAAATTTCACTTTTGTTGCCATGGCAACCAGAGTATTTAACAGATTCCAATTCTTATAGCTATTTTTTGAGGGGACCACCTTAGGAACATTTCTGCAAATTTTGGTTTAAATTTGCCCAGTTTTTTGGGAGGGATGTCGTTTAAAAACCGTTTTTCTTTCTTTATAAACCTTATCCCCCCTGGGGCTCCGCCCCTTGGGACCTGAGGATCATGATTTTAGCTATTTGAAAGAGGGCAATATACTGATGATTCATGCAAAATATCATGGCTCTATGCCTTCGTGGTCAGGAGGAGAAGATATTTAAAGACTATTTTAAAATTTCACTTTTGTTGCCTTGGCAACCAGTGTTTTTAACAGATTTCAATTCCAGCTACTTTTAGAGGGGACCACCTAATGAACATTTCTGTTAAATTTGGTTCAAATTGGCCCGGTGGTTTGAGGAGGTGTCGTTTAAAAATCGTGCTTTATTTCTATTTAAACCCCACCCCATTGTAGTTTACTGCCCTTCAACAATTTATACTTTGGTCTAATTCACATAAATTTTGTCTTAAATTAGTGTAAACACATGTTATTAAGCTGGCACCAATCCTGTACACGATTAAGATTTTCTTGAAGTTTAGATTGTATAAAAACGAGATCAAAATCAGAGTTGTGCATCGTAGAGTCATCTGCATTTAGACCGATGTCTACATAAGAACAAATAAAAGAAAGATCTTTTAGGTAAATGAGAAGTGGAGAGGCCTAAGTATTGGTCCCTGGGGTACCCCAGATAAAATTTCAAGTAAGCCCCGATTAATTATTTCCTGTTAGTCAAATTAGAGTTAATGTGAGTGCATGCATCCCCAGTAAAATGATATAAGTAGAAGGGCCTGATGATCGACAAGATCAAATGATTTTCTAAAGTGAAAGAAAATAGTTCCATCATACTTCCAATAATCTACATCTGAAAGCCATGCATCAATCATAAACAAATGTTACCAAAATTGACGTGGAAATTGAGGGAAGTCTTAACGTAATTAATGAATTAAATAGACTTTTTAATTTTTAATTTTGGTAACAATTTTTGCATTATTAATCTATTTGTGTGGTATACATATGCTACCTCTATAAGATTTTTCAGTATATTTGGGACATTCCTTATTTACTATAGCTTTATTGATATAGTGTTTCTTAGTTATCTGAGAAACTTATATTTTGTAGAGCTTTATACATATCAAAATGTCTCTTTTGAAGTGCATCATCCCTTTCATGCAGCATTTCCTTCATTTCTCTATTGAACCAAGCATTTTGATGCGAACGCCTCGCCCTTTTTTGCTTTAAAGGCGCGCGAATCGATAAAACTGACTGACTGGTATAGAATTCAGTTAGGGCTTTGTTTGGTTCGGTGATCCTTTCAACACATTCAATCCCGCAAAATTAAACTTTTCATAACACCTCTATTCGATAGTTTTATGTTTTTTTTTTTTTTTTTTCATTAAATTTTCTGA
Organism: Fragum fragum; assembly: GCA_946902895.1. Lineage (NCBI taxonomy): Eukaryota > Metazoa > Mollusca > Bivalvia > Cardiida > Cardiidae > Fragum > Fragum fragum. The sequence goes on from OX336367.1 coordinate 4,700,420, forward strand.
GGCTTTGTACATTTTCCAAGTAAAGCAAATCGGAAAGTGATCGCTTATTTATAGCAATACAAAGACCTCACACGTATTCTGTCCGGAGTTGGTGTAAATGTGGCCAATTAAACATGCACTTTTCTTTGTCAATCTGTTAGTTGTTTTATATCGAAATTTGAAACAAAGTTTACCCATTTAATATTTTCGAATGTGTCTATGTCATCTTTTATGTAGTATTTTATATTATTGTCACCTAAGATATGATATTCTTTATTCGGTAAATCAACAATTTCTACCTGCATTTGGTAAAAGTAAAGCTGAGCTAGGTTGGCGGTAATTTTTTTTATAAGGAATGCCATTTTATTTTTATCCGTCACTCAGTTTCAGGCGATTCTAGATCAAAGAGTCTTATACATTGCAGTTTTTCTGAGATATACAATATGATACCACCTCCTAAGACTATTTTGAGATAGAATTTAAAAAAAATGTCATGTTATCATGTAACTCGTCTGTGTTTCTTCTTGCATTTATTGGGTCATTTGCGAACAAATTATATTGTTAATTGACCAATCGCGGCTGTCAATCAACGAATTTATCAACCAATCGAATCACTCATACAGTCCGGAATTTAAATTTAGACCCTGGCATTGGCCGCTTCTTGTTTGACGGTTTAAACGTCGTAAAGGTTATCGAATGATTTTACTGTTTTGTAACATGCTACTGTATATAGTTTTTGCAAAATAACACGGTTTAAAATCGAAGAGGGAACTTCCAGTTGTAGTCGGTGGGCGTGGCTAAAGGAGTTTATGGGCGGGGCCAATGAGATTGGTCAATTGACGACTCCTCAGTGCCAATAAAAAAAATCGATTGACCACTCATATATCATTGATATCGAAAGTGTATGTTCAACTCTGACAACTGAAGCGTTGTAACTGCAGCTTATCCAATTCTCACACGATAACGTTTTACCCGCCCCTAAGATAAGAAAGCTTTAGAAAACACGCTTTTTAAAAGCCATTATCCACTACGTTTTCTACCCTAAAAGAGAAAGAGTTTTAAAGTTACTTTACCAAAAAATGAATTTCGGGTCTGTTATGTTAATCTACGACACTTGTGGAAAACCTGCTCCTTTGTGGGAGATCAAAACGAAGTAACGTCAGGTTATTTACGTTTTAGTTTGATCTGTTTATGCCTTTCTATATCTAAACCTGCGTCTACCTTTTCTTAACATCCTATGTCAATTTTGTATTGGTCGATCTTCCTTTAGCACATTGCCATACAATCCCTCCTTTTCACGAATCGATAAAAAAAAAAAAAAAAAAAACTTTGGAAAGCATTGTGAAAATTAAAGAAATTTCTTGTACCTAGCAATTTCTTCATTATCCACTATGTTTCTATCCAAAAAGGTTGATATTAAACATTGCACCAACTTGAAATTATCGTCTGCAGCTTATTTCAATTTGGACAAGTATAAAATTTTGTTGTATGGGAATGAGTTAATCTTATATCTATTTTGATAGTGAATTTTCTTTACCCCCCCTCGACTGACGAGTGTAATTCTTCTTTGCTATCAGAATAGGACCTAAATGCTACAATCTAGAGGACGTTAGGACAATTAATGCAGAGAATTCAGCAGTGAAGTTTGTGAAAGACAGAATAGGTTCGTAGAAATGTTTTTGATTTAAATGTCAAATTTGAAAAAAAAGAAGAAAAAAGAAGAAGAAAAAAAATCAATATACATTGTATCAGTCTAAAATTGATTTAAGAGATGAAGAAAATATTTTTTGTCTTTATGGAGGTATGAAACAACAACAACAACAACAACAACAACAACAACAACAAAAAAAGGAAAAAAAAAAAAAAAAAAAAAAAAAAACTAATCATCCTGTATGGATACGCAAATCATACATAAGTGTGATTAGTTTCTTCGTTTCATACCTCCATGAAAACAAAAAAAAATATTTATTTCATTTCTTCTTATTCAATAACATTAAGCGTAAAAAAGCAATTATTTTCCAGATGTTGATACATTTTTGATGGAATGTTGTGTGCAAGCATGCAACATTGCTGCGTGCTCAAGATTTTGTTCATGGAGTTATGATTTCGGCCAATCAGAACGCTCGTTTTTGATAGAAGAAACTGAAAATTGAATTAATTAAGAGTGTAATTTACGAATATCAGTATCTGATAATCTGAATTTATCTTCGAACTCCGAACTAAAAGAGATTTATATCTCAGTTTACTTTCTACTTTTTCATTTCCTATTTACACATTAAAACTGTCAATAAATACAGGATAATTGTTATCTGTGTGTAAGATCGATTCATCTTTCATCAGATGAACAACGATTTGATTGATTATTTCCGTTTATTTATCGTCGCTACCGTAGCACATGCCCATATGAGCGACGCCCCCAGAAGACGGTTAGTTGTTACGGGGGATAGTGCAAGGATACAGAACGAAACTGCTGAGAGCTCCGCCTGGTACTTTAACGTGCTCGATGGATAGCATCGTCACACGGAGCCTCGGTTTAACGTCTCGTCCGAAAGACAATTAGTTTTGTTAGTTGATATGGTCAGCCCAGGGCTCGAACCCGTGATCTTGAGGTTTGAAGTCAAGTGCTCTACCAACTGAGCGAATCGGGCTGACAAAGATGAACAACGAAAACTACATTTAGCTTTAATAGCTATTGCTGTTCCCGGAATGACAGATTTTTCGATATTACACAAAAAAAACGAACGATTGTTTCATTTCTTTAATTAAAAAAGAGACAGAATGTTATTTTTCGGGAAAAACTTTCAAAAGCGCGTCATTTCTACGTGATTTAAATAGAAACATTGTGACGTCATCAGCGTCTTTGGTCCTGCTGAGATGACGTTCAGTAGCATTGATCGCTGGCCCCGCCCACTTACTCTATTTGTACCGCCCATTGACGCCAACAAGAAGTTCCACTTCGATATCTTACGACATTATTTTCCAAAATTTATAGCAAGAAGCACGTAACAAAAATGTAGAATGGTTGATTGGTGACCTAAACGTCATAGCTACAGCTTGAATAAGCTGAAGTTGTGACGTTTAAGTTTCCAGACCAACAATAATGATTAACAAAAATGGCGCACAATGTCGGAGTTCAGAACTCATTTCTGGTCTAAATGGATGATTTAATTGGTCGAATGGTTATGTGATTGACAGCCGCGATTGGTCAAGTGGACGAAAGCAAGGATAAATCTACAACACAGGAAGTTTATCGTTTTGCTGATTTCACCGTTTTACTTCTTTCTTTCTTTTCGTGAAATTATCAAGTGAAAATCCACCGGCTAGTCTCGATAATCCTCCGAAAAGCATTAAAGAAACTACATAATTTAAGAAATCAAATAAATTACAACCATGAAGTACCATTGTGTTATTAATTTTCTGTAATGTTTGATAACTTTAGGTAAGAACCTAAATTCTTAATCGGACTGTATGAATACGCAAAGTTGATTCATACATCATATAGTGTGATAACTTTTTAAGGTTCAGACCCCAATGAAAACAAAAAATATACACTTAATTTCTTATAACATAACACCTTGAACAAAAATAAAGCAGTTATTTCACTAGTTTTAAGCGAAATTGTGTGAATCTATTTTATTTGTAAGCTTCAGAATGGGTGCAAAAATATTTGTTCATGGAATTAAAAAAAAATAACAAAAAAAAAAACAAAAAAACAAAAAAAACATCCAAACAAAACACTTTAATCTTAATAGACGAAACTAAAATTGAATTATATATGCGTGGGTTTAAGTAAGATTTTTTACGATATACATCTGAGACTGAGTGTACATTCAAATAGGATTTGAATTTTTATTTATAGAAATCTGGTAGCTAAAATACTGCACACTATTGATTACACAAAAATTAAAGTCTCAAGTAAATGTGACCGAGCAAATATCATTCGTTATTCAAGACAACCTATGTAGATGGCAGAATTTGATTTTCCATATAATTTTTGTCCTCAAATTCTACAATAAACTATCTTTCTGATTAACAAAGATGAAAAAAAAAATAATTCGATATTTTAAAAAATTACAAATTAAACTATCATTGGACATTAAACTGCTACCAGACGAAACAATTTTAGACTTGTCCAAATTTTAAGAAGTTGGAGACGAATTTTTGCTGTTGAAGAAAATTTCAAAGTCTGTATTTTGCGTAGAAAACATCGTGGATAATGAAGAAATTGCTTGAAACAAAAGCGTATATATAATTAGGAAATTATGACGTCATCAAATCAATGAAATTTTCAAAAGTCTTTAGTGACGTCACGTTGGCAGTTTACCCTGGATAATGGATTATTGATAGTTCCATAAGTACTTGTGAGTCTCGATATAAGGTTCTCACGTATCATGTTATTACGTATCCGCTGCTACAGACAGCTTAGAGGGAGCGATGGCAATCTAAATCTTTTATTTCTCCTCCAAACCTCATGTTGTTTGTACTTATTGGAATCGTCTTGGAGAGACGATTCCAATGAAATCCCACAACATAGGGTTTGGTTGAGGAATAATCAAACTTTACATTTTGAAATCGAAATAATTGCCCCCGTTCGACATACCGTATCATAGAATTGATATTTCACCATTTGTTCGAACTTGTACTTGTAAAGTCATCATAGGTCAAGAGTAGAAACAACATAAGCAAAAAAAAAAAAAAGATAACTCGCTTTACATTTTGCTCTTAAGGTGACCTCTACACCGGTGAAAGGATCGTGGTAGCCACTGACTACCCAAACTTCATGATAGAGTGGGGATGTCTGGAGTATTCACAGGACAAGCCCACACTGTGCAAGGATGTGCTGATAAACGTTATGGCTCGAACCCCAAACCCATCACGTAGAACAAGATTCATCATTGACACAATTCTGAGAAAACTGTTCAATCTTGTAGTAACAGATCTGGATATAATGAAACACGGTAATCGTAAGTATACAGATATTTTTGGCCCGTTTGAATTTATTTGACAATCGAATAAGGCCCATGTAATGTTTAATCCATGAATTATTTGATGTCTTGGACTACAAATCAGACCAACAAGTGACCCTTAACACAAAAAGAGACAAACAGCAAAGTAATTAGTTGAAAAATTGATTGGATCCAGTCCAGCACCCGCCAATCAGGTTTGTACTATCAAGTGAAGAAACTTGAGCTCCTGGATCACTCTACTTACCTTAAAAATGAAGTTTTACTTTAACACGGGAGACAACTCATGTCATGAAGAATTTATATCACTGCAATTTACTTTAAGGTTGACAACTTTCTTTTATGCAACAAATTTTCCTAGTTCAGTTGTATCGATTACCTCCCTTGCACCACCAGCATGTTTTTCCTTTACCTAAATCAGGTCCATCCTCAAAAGTCATAGCTTTAGAATAATCAAAATTTCGTTAAGAAATCTGATAAAAGGTCACCAAAGGATCAATACCGTGAAATTTGGTTGAATTCCGAGATGCAGATTCTGGAGATAAGATTTTCACAGTGTGTACTATATACCTTATATAGATATATATAAGCTCCGCATATATAGCCTGTGTTTTATAGGTTCTTCATTCATTGAAGGACTCTGATAACGGTCAAACTAGGGTCGATTCTGTAAAATCCAACCATCTTTTAATGAGGATAAACTCGTCGAAGTTATATACCATAATTGCCCATCCAAAATGTTTTTCGTTGGGTCAAAATTTCTTGAAGGATTCTAATAAAGGGTCACCCTAAAATCATTCCTGGAACAATTGTTTGAAATACATCCACAAGTTTCTAGGAATAAAACAACAACAACAACAACAAAACACACACACATACACACACACACAAAACCCAACCCCAAAACAAAACACAAAAATACCCAGGTAGTATTTTAATTTATTTAAGCGTATGATAAAACTAGCATATTCTAATTTCTATTTGTAAAATAGAAAGAAAAGGAACATAATTTTGTGATCTGTAATTCCAACAATTTCACGTACTAGTGAAGTATGTATGTTAAAATGTGCTACCAGCATAGTGCATTAATTCTTTCCTGTTCAATCCGTGGTTTTATAATTGAGAAAATATTGTAGAAAAAGAAGAAATTGCATCTTGAAAGCTATTTCTTCTTTTTCCTCAATATTTTTACTTAAGTAAATGACTATCTTCTAAATTAAATCCACTATAATTTTTCGTCTGCAAAGGCCTTTAACTTGGAAAGGTCTTAAGTTTCGCTGAACAGGAAAGGGTTAAAAGTATCCACTGATCGTCTTTGGGTCTGTAGCTATCGACAAAGAACATATTAAAGACTCGGATCAGACCATGTGGATGCAGTGGCTGATCATCGTCTTTTCTTGGCTCACAAGTCACGTGCAATTGTTGGAATCTTTGATAAACAATCTTTTTGTAATTTCCGTTTCAGCTTGCTGAGTTGTATTAGATGTGATTGAGTATAAACCCACTGTAATGTCAGCCTTTTCGTTGATACAGTGGGCAAGAACAGCTACTGCCGTACCAGTTTGAATTGAATGAGATCTATTTATACAAATATTTTCATCAAATCAAGAATTTATTGTACAAGATTATATGTGTAATTTCTTATTTCATGCTACTGTATCGCTTTAACCTAACCCATTCCCAAACAATCCCTCCTTTTTGCGCCCCTCAAGAAAATAGTTCCTTAAAACAATGTGGAAAATGAAGAAACTGCTTGTTACAAGCAATTTCTACATTTCCGTTTTTTACCGTGAGAGACAAAGATTTTAAAATTTCAATGATTTGAAATTATCCTCTTCAACTTCTTTTAATTTGGACCATTCTAAAATTTCATTAGGCATAGTTTGATTAAAAACGTTTCTTTTTATGCTTTGCTTTTGTCATACGTATTTGAGCGAGTCGTTTTTAAAGCGTGGGGGAGATCACCCAATTATACATTTACAACAAAATTTGTGTGGGTTTTCGCCCCTGTAAAAAAGTTAAGGCTGGTTAGAGGAATAATACCATTACTATTCATTACTATTTCAGTTATATCGCTGCGGCTGATCACCGTACCATGGAATCCTGTCATTTCTCACACCAGTCCAACCGCGACATCCGAGCCACCAATTACTTAACTCACTTTGGCACACTACTTATCATTTAAGAGATGAAGAGAATATTTTTTTTTGTTTTCATGGAGCTAGGTATGAAGCGGATTCATACATTGTGTGATTAGGTTTTTCGGTTCATACCTCCATGAAAACAAAAAAAAAATCTCTTCATTTCTTATAATTTATTAGTATCGAGCGAAAAAAACAAAACAAAACAAAACAAAAACAAAAACAAAACAAAAAAAGCAACACAAAAGTACAAATTTTCATACCTTTTTGTATGGGACTATTTTGTGCGGAAGCACACAAAATCGCTGCGTGCACAAAATTTTGTTCATGGAGTTATGAATATTTTTTTTTTTCGACTAATCAGAACATCCCATTATGATAGACGAAACTGAAAATTAAATTATTCGCCCACGAATGAGACCCAAATAATACATGTCGCGATGGCTTATATCAGCCAGCTGTTTGAATAAATATTTACATAGTCGGGACTCGGACTAACGACCCTTGGATCAAGAAGATGACTTTGTTACATGTATCGAATGAGGTGACCGGGCTCAGCATTGTTAAGATAGATGTCAACTAAAAAAAAAAAGCATGGCAAATAACTCCGACAGGGAAGTTTGTCTAAAATAGCGAGCGATATTTGTATAAAGTATCATCCGAAAACCTTACACAAGTCGAGAACGTAAGCCCATTACCACCCGACAAAACTCAAAGAAGTATCAGACAACATTTTGAAGTTCTTGTGATTTTGGTCTTGGTAGAAAACATTGAAGGAAATGAAGAATTTGCGTGTCACATTTTCAAGCTTTTTTCTCGGGTGTGTAAAATAGCGGAATGGCTTTAAAGAACGAGCCGGGGCTACCAGTGGTTTCGTCCTGTATCCTTGCACGGGTTAGTTCTTGGGGCGTTGGTCATCTTGGCAAATGCTAAAGTAGCATTTAAAGAAACATTCAACAATCTAAATCTAGAAAATATGAAAAAAGCGAAATATTTCGAATCAGGTGAACCTATGCATTCTACGCATTCTCATCAGGGTCAATACTTACCGCATTTCCGAGGGGCCCCTTATCGTATGGCACCAAAAGAATATATTAACTGTTACAATTGAATTTTACAAGAATTCAAATAATAGTAAATGTGATCAAATGTGGGGATAACGACAGAACTAAATATTTGTTATTTGATACGTTGACGCACCTCGATGTATTCGGTTTTGGGGAATTAAATGCATATTATCTATTTGTTAATATTTGTCTATAACATATAAAAACGCCAATCGCTAAGAGCTTTTAGCTATTATATCATTGCTGGAGCAGCCATACCCATTTTGTTATTCTTTTATTAAAATGAATTCTCAACCAACGGTTCCTAACCTTCTCAAACTTGCTGAAATGTGTTTATGGTTATGTGAAAGAACCCTATTGAATATGGAAATATTCTAACTCATATCAAGGGAAGAGTGACCTAATTTATAATTTCCTTATTACCATTCCACATGTAAACATTTTGACTCAAATATGTCAAATATGCTTGTTCTTTTTTGCCTTTTTCAATCGAGGATAACACGATAAAGAGACGAGCTCTAAAAACATCGTGATTCTTACACATTTAGGATGTTACCATGCGTACTAGACAAAGAGGCAATGTATTCTAACCACTGTTACACACTTCTACAGCTGAGTGGACTTGGTCTCTGTTCATAGAGTGTCCTGTCAAAAAACACTACCCGCCTCCCTCGGGACTCAAAGCCGCAAGCACCTGCTTACGCGTCAACCACTCGGCCAGCAAGCGCGACATACTTGTTTTGTCATGCGAGAGGAAGCCATTGAATATAGGCAATGTGACATGACATCTTTTATAAAGTAAAAGGGCCTCAGTGGCAACATCCAATCAAACTCTTTTGCCTTTATTTTATTTTAACTTTGAAGATCTGTACTTATATCAAATTTGAGTTGATTATTTGGTTAGAAAAAGTAAATTCTGGTGAACGATATTTGGTCATCTTAGTCCCATTGCAATGTCTACTTTACTTGCGTTTGCTGATGATTGAATATCTCGATTTCAGTTTAATTCAAACAAAGAAAACAAACCACACACACAGCAATTCAACACCTTTGTTGATTATTAACTCGATCAATTCCTTAGGGTGATTAGAACAAAAGATATTTACTTACGGGGTCAGTGTTTCTCTTTCAGGACAGATATTTGATAACCCAATACCGTGTTCGTCTTTTAGCTTTGTTGATCGAAGTCCTTTAGGCCGTTCACACGGGCGGGGTTCCTTGCAAAGCGTCGGTACATCTGTCCTTAACAATATCAAAATAGAAATTCTATTTATTGCAGTGACTCTTTAGTGAAGAAATTAATATTATCTTTTACTCTTACAGGATTAGAACCTATGCGGATACGGCAAAGCCGTCTATCGCTGCAATGTCCGACATCTTTAACCTCTACACTACGAAGATATCCCCAAAACAAAATATAAAGTTACCTGTCACTACAGCACACTCCGTATAAGGGTTCGATTATAGAAATTCTATTTATAGAATATTAAATTCACTCAACTACGGCTGTTGTCCAACCCTAGTGGAGAATTTATATAAATTTTGAGTTGAGCGGAATATTTGCAGGTATTTTCGAATTTAATAGGAGTCGTTACGCTTTCTACAAATTATATAGAATCCCCGTGTTACGCAATTTTCAAAATGTACATTATTTTATGAGAAAGGTGTTAAGAATAATAAATCGAACCTAATTCGGCACTACTTCTCTTCTACCGTAGTAATGCCCTACAGAATTTTCAGAAATCGACGTTGAAGACGTCCATCAAAAATCAAGTAATAATATCAACCAGATGATTATGGTATTTAAAAATACATGAACACATACCAATAAATGAAGGCAATTTCCGGAAACGCCCTGGAAATTTTATTCTAAAAGCTGTGTCTAAATGCATTAAAAAAACCCCAAACAACAGCAAAAAACCAAAACAACAACATCAAAAAAAAAAAAAAAAAAAGAAAAAAAACCCCAAAAAAAAAACCCCAAAAAAACAAACAAAAAAAAAACAACAAAAAACAACAACAACAACAACAAAAAAACCCAAAACACAGAAGTAGACGAAGCTTGAGAGCGATACAAAAAAAATAGTTATGTTGACTTTTTCTTTGAGGAGTTATTACATCACACTAAACGGTAAATAAGTAAGTACTATATATCAACTTAAAACATCAACAGATGAATACATAGACTGGAACATGTCCGATCATCGGCTTTGATTGGCGAGAATGTCCTTATCTGAGACAGGTTTCCAAGCTTACTGATATTGGATTATTAGATTACGACAGGCCCACGAGTCAAAGGACTACAATCGCATAGATACGGTGGTATACAGGTATTTCCTTTAATCTCCTTCACAGTACACAAAAATTCACTTTCTATCTTTCTGTTTGACCGCCTGTCTCTCCCTTTTCTTTTTCATTTTATTGGTCTATTATTTCTTCTCTTCACATTCTCTCTCTCATTACTATTCTATGCACAAAGCTGTCATCGCAACTCGAACTACTTAAAAGAATAAACAATTTCTTACAAAGAAAATAGAACAAATGTTTTACAATTCTTACATTACTCCATATTTTGACTTTGGATGCATTCATTGGAGCCATTGTAATACTATTTACTTAAAAGAGTTTCTAAAATCCAAAAAAGAGCTTTGCGAATAATTTTATGTAAACCAAAACGATCAAGTTTGGAGAAAAGTGCGTGCTTGAATGTGTGTCTATATACACATATATGCATAATTTTATGGAACAGTGTTTTACATTCTATCTGGTTCTCATGCTATCACTTACAGTTGGCTTATCACTTACCTTATTCATCATCATCATTTATTAATACAATTATCATCATAAGCATTAAAGTCATGATAGATATTATCACCTCTTGAATTGTCGTTGATCGTTTCAGAAGGCCTCATTGTAAATACGCTCTTCAATACATTGCTTTTGTATGTTAAAGCGTAATTAGCTACCTCTAAATAAAGATTTTATCATTACTATCATAAGAGTCTGGCTGAGCTTCTATACAGATGCTGGTTGGACGGGGGTGATGAAACAGCTGTCTGTAAATATCCCAAGCATGTTCTATTGGATGTAAGTCCAGGGATCAAGCTGGTCATTCCATACTGACAAATGTGGCTTGTTCGAAATATAGATCGGTGATGCGAGCTCTATGTACATGCGTATTGTAATCTATAAGAATGAACCATTCACCAACAGCACCTGCATACAGGCAAAAAAAAAAAAAAAAAAAAAAAAAAAAAAACACCCAAGATATTGTTGACGTACCTGAGAGCCGTCAACGTTACGTTGTTAAAGACGTGGAGGTCCGTTTTCCTCTGAGCATTTATTTCCAGCCAAACAACGAATTTGCCCCCGCAAAACCGATCATGTTCTACCACACAAACTGGAATAAAACGCTAGCACGTCTATCGATAAAGCCAACACAAAAACTCGTCTGTAAGAGGATTGGAGCCAAGTCATTTCGGTCCAAATGACATGGTCCCGTGCCAATTTGCACAAGGATCCGAATTGCAGGTCGTCTTGAACTCAGATCAGCATTATGCAATCGATTTCTGTTGGACCGGGTTCTTAAACGCACCTTGTAGCGTTCTGTAAATCCCTCCGTAACGTCGTTGCGTTGTTATTGCCGTGCCGGAAACATCAGAAATCGGTCTTGGACCTCAATGATTATGCGTTCTCGTCCCTCAGCATGCAAATGACGAGCATTTCCGGTTGTAACAAACTGACCTGACATTCTGGAAACAACCCTCTGGGATACGCCAAGGACATTAGCAATATGCCTTTAGGACCACACATAATGAAGCAGCCAAATGCTCCTATTCATCTCACCTTGACTAAGAAGACGTCTAAAAGCTCCATTGAAATGGAAATAAATAGAGAGTTGTGATATCTTTGTGAAACTTTACTAAACGTACCAAAGTACGTGAAGATACAAGGCAAAAAGAAACATGTTTTTTAGCGAGATTCTTGTGTTTGGTATACATGTCGAATGGACATTTTTGATACAGGGTCATCAAGTCTGAATATTAACCTGTCTTTATAATATTTTTTGTCGATAAAGTATGAGTATTAAATCATTTAACGAAAATGTGGTCCTTAGCTGATTTTGAGTAGTGTAGTTTATTTTATCATTTCTGCTCCTCTGATATCCAAATATTTCAGTAAGATACAATTTTGACTTTATTTGATAAAGATACATATTTCTTATCATCTACAAAATTAAGGTAAGGTTTCTTTCTAGGAAAAATACATTTTATGCACGTGTTTTCCTTGCCCTTCAACGTGTTAATGTGTTGTATGAAATATTGTGTTGTCGGTTTTTATTGAAATATCTACACATGATTAAAACATACTTATAATTTAGCAGTTTCGATCCATTTAATGAGATGTGTATGATTAAATTGAATTTTCAAATTCTTCAATAAAAATCATAAAAAAAAAAAAAAAAAAAAAACTTGGAAAGCCACCCTTGTGCAGTGGCCTAGTAACTACGACCTATTAAATACTTATTTGATGATTTGATCTGTTTTGCAACACGGTGAAAATTCGTTAGAAGCATTGATTTTCTCTGAGATCCTAGCCTTTGTATGGAGAATGGCCAATATATCTTTGCCTATCATTTTAACATGGGGACTATTGATAGTACAAATAGAACTTGTTTGTAATTAAAAATTAACAACCGTTCAATATATAGACATGGTGGCAAATATTTAAGCTTCATGTACAAACACAAATAAATTAATTTTAGTTTCTGATACATTCTGATTGCCCTAACGGCTTCAACCGTGAGATGTGTTTTTAAGTTTTTAATTAAAAAAGTCCCTTTGCCTCTTGAAGATAAATGAATTTAATCATGCCTAGTTGTATACTCCGTAAATAGAGCTCAGAAAAGTCCCATTACAATGCATAACGTTCTGCTCATGAAATTTGTCTCGGCTTTTACGGCACTGTTATAGTTGATTGGGTTTTCTTGGATTCTTCATCAAAATATTTTTCTATTAATCACCATTTAAAAAGGGAATGTAGTGTTCTACTATGCTGCCATTTCTAATTTGGAAAAACCTCCTTCTATTTGTCTCCCAGCAATGGGTGGATAATCGTAAACCTATTTAGGGTGAGCAGCTGAAGGCTCGGAAAGGTAGTGGAGGTAGTAGTACTGGTGTGAGAAATACCAGGAATCCATGGTTAGGTGCTTCAGCCGCCGAAATATGACTTAAACACATTAAACCCAATTCAATTGATAAATCTGCATGTATTTCAAAATAGAAATAGTTAGTTCAATAGTATGGCGTAAATAGCTCTATTGAGTCAGTATATATAAACAACAACAAAAAAATGTAGAATGCAACCCAGCAAAGTTTAAACATTAAATACGGTGCGAGTTATTAATCACCATGCACCGGTACCACATACGTTGTGCAAAGAGTATTTTAATTCGTATAGGTAAATACTGAAAACCATTGTCACCTTTGGTTCAGCAAATGAATATAACTAACGCGATCTTGCCAATAGCTTTTGAAGCATAGTGGTATATGGTAAAACAAAAACGCAGTATTAAAGGTTCGCCATTGTCAATTAATAATCAAACGACCAATTTAACCATTCATTTAGACCGAAAGTGAACTTTGACCTCCGACGTGGATATTTAGCTTTTTTGTTGTTTTGGCAACTTAATCGCCGTAACTACAGCTTATTCAAACTAGTAAGTTTCTGGGAATGCCGTTGTTTTATACTCACCAAAATTTGGATCCATAGAAGGGTTTTATCATAATCATTTTCTAAAAACACTATTCTTTGAAATAATTTTCTAAAAAAATTCAAACCCATTATCTTTAAATGAACTCTCTTACAAGAAACCACACACACACAAACACACAAAACAAAACAAACAAACCCGTATATCCTTCAATGAATTTTCCACACATAAATAGAGAAAAAAACTTGCATATTTAAATCAATTTACGCGCAACGATAACACGTAGATAACAAAGGGGAAAATGTGTTATGCTGCTCTCACTCCTTTGCGTATCTGCGGCGTTTGGGCCAAAAATGTTTTACGTGGATCAAACGCCGATGACCAAGGCGTATTTTGTTCGATCTCAATGGTATGGCGTATGTACTACGTTCCTGCTGCGTTTCCGCTGCGTTCCTGCTGCGTTCCCGTGTTTGTATGGAGATCCAGCGGCGTAAGTACCACGTTCTGAGGCGTAAGCGTGGCGTATAAGGCGTTGTCGCGGCGTAACCGCTACGTAAGCACGGCGTTCCATTCGTTCGGGCGGCGTTGCTGCTGCGTAATCACGACGTTTACTGTTTACTTTGGGGTATAAAACTGTTTATTTCACGTCGTTGTAGTCATTCATCAGAAAGCAGCCGAAGATGCCACCTAATAGCTGTTTCAGTTTGTTTTTGTAAGCAAAATGTCCAGGCAAGTCCGACAACAGCAATGTCATAATCTTCTTGGTCCATGACTTTGGAAATAATGAGAGCAGACCAAGGATACTGGTACTATGGCGCTATTCAGACACAAACTCTTTGAACGCCATAGAAACTCCGACAACGCAACACCAACGCAGCTGCAACGAAATAGAAACGAAACATACGTAACACGTACATAGCATGAACGCGAGAAAACGTAGTGACAACGCGGTTAACGTCGCACATACGCCGCACATACGCCACGCATACGCGGGCTTACGCCGTGGTTACGCGGCATGATTAGCTTTTCGTTCGTGCCACGTACAAGGCGTAAGAGCTACGTTCCTGCTACGTAAATGCTACGTTATTTTCGTTTCTACGGCGTATACACTACGTAAGCGCGGCGTATCAGAGCTGCCACGTACGAGCTACGTATTTTTAAGTGTGCACTTAAAAATACGTAGCACGTACGTGACAGCTCTGATACACCGCGCTTACGTAGTGCATACGCCGTAGAAACGAAAACAACGTAGCAGTTACGTAGCGGGAACGAAGCTCTTACGCCTTGTACGTGGCACGAACGAAAAGCTAATCATGCCGCGTAACGACGGCGTAAGCCCGCGTATGCGTGGCGTAAGTGCCATTGAGATCGAACAAAATACGCCTTGGTCATCGGCGTTTGATCCACGTAAAACATTTTTGGCTCAAACGCCGCAGATACGCAAAGGTGTGAGAGCAGTATAACATTATATTGTAACTCGTAGGTTTTATGATGCAATCGTATAACACATAACTCTTTTCTACTATTTAATTCATTTCAGCACATAAAAATGGCCAAGATTTATTTGTCAACAGTTGGAGTTTTATGTTTGGTCTCCTTCATTAACACTCCTCCTGTGATGGGCAATTCAACACCAAATCAATTCGAGATACTTGCGGGAATGAAGATCAAAGAAGAGTTTACATATATGGACGTACCATCATATAGCGTGTTTCAGTGTGCTTCTCATTGTGCGATGAATACGAGTTGTCTTTCCTCCTCATACAACGCCTACGATCGAGCTTGTTTCCTGTCAGAGTATCACGTCCATGGTCCTCAGTTCCAGGAAAGGCTAGTGGTAGAATCGTCATATACAGCGCTGTCTAAAAATTGTACGTTTTCACAAAACTGCGTATAGTGGTCTTTGTGAAAAATATACACCTTTTATTGTCTTAACGTCCGTAAGGTCTGCTTAACAAATATCATCCTACTATTGTCTTAGGCAGAACATTTACCAAAACCCATTACCAGACGACAAAATTTTAGACTGGTCAAAATTCAAAGGAGTTGCAGTCGACCGTTTAAAGTTCATGAAATTTTAGAATTTTTCAACTTTCTTGGTAGAAAAAATTGTGAAAAGTGAAGAAATTGCTTGTAATAAGCAATGATGTTTGGATTGTAGCATTTTTAGCAGATTTCTTCCGAGTTTGTTCCTTAAATGCACCTGGGGAAATATTTTGGTGCATCCTATTTTTATGTAGAAAAACAAAGAAGGAAATATGTGAAAATAATCTACTCAAAAACCAATAACCTTAGAACATTGATATTTTTCGTTGATTTGAATAAGCTGTAGTTACGACATTTAGGTTGCCAACCAACCATTTACTTATTTGTAACATGCTACGGGTCATAAATTTTGCAAAATAACGCCGTTAAAAATAGAAGCGGTACTTCCTGTAGGAGTCAATGTGCGGAGTTAATGGAGCCAGTGGGCAGAGAGGTATGAATATTTCTTCTTGGCTATTCAGAACACTCGATTATGATAGACGAAATTAAAAAACAAATTATATAGAAATAAAAGAGAAATTCATATCAAAAATCTTCTTATGGCAAATTATTGAGCTTATCTTAATTTAAGCAGTTCAAGAAATGTTTGTAACCCATTACCGGGCGACAAAATCTTAGAGGGGTCGACATTAAAGGAAGTTTGCAGATATCATTTCAAATTGTGTTAAAGTGGAAAATAAATACCAACTAGGGTAGAAAATATTGTCAGAAAAGGAGTTTTTGCTTGTTACCCACTTGTTACGAGCACTTTCTCCTTTTGTCAATAAGTTTTCCATGAGTGAATTTCTTCGAGGTAATGGGTAAAGTACCACTTTTTTCAATTTTCTATTTTAGCACATGACCCATTTTAACATAATCACGTCGTTCACGATAAATGGTTTGACTAGTCATGGATTTTTAATTTCAGATTAACAAAATTTATAATTTAAGAGAAAAGTAACATATCCATATACTAGAATGTTACTTCGAATCCAAAATCTATTTTGTTTTAGGGTGCCGGGCTGGTTGGACTAATGTTGGAGACACATGCTATTATTTCCTTCAAGGTAACATGAACAATACTGCGGCGAAGGTGAGCAACCCGTTTATAATTGTAACTTTCAGGTTAAATGCGTTAAAGAGATGAAGAAAATATTTTTGATAGAGTTATGAACCGAAAAAAACTAATCACACTCTTTGAATATGCGAAGTGGATTCATACATAGGTGTGATGAGGTTTTTCGATTAATGCCTCCATGAAAGCAAAAATATTTTCTTCATTTCTTATAATTCAAAAGCATCGAGCGAAAAGGCAATAAACTTTAAAAAAAAATGTGATACTTTTTTGTATGGTCCGTTTTTGATAGACGAAACTAAAACTTGAATCATTCAACAATAAAACCGGATCTCCCTATGTGCAATGATGATGGTATGCAATAAATGCTTCTCGAAAATACCATTGGCTACAAAAGCGTACCCTGAATAACTGAATTGCTCAAGAATCACAAAAGTCTCGTTTCAGCCGATAAATACTGAATGGTATATATCCAGAAATTTAACTAGTTAGACATTTACTAAGCAATCAATGCTGTTAGTAAATTTTCCATTTTATCCATTTTTTAAATCCATCAAAATATAATTTGGTATGTAAATGTTCTATCTAAATACTTCTTTTTATGGAAGTGATAATTTCATCTGCGTGGAAAAAGTTTTCCGTTTAGTCATAAACACGCGTGTAGCTACACAGTAAGAACTACATCCATTTCGGTTTTAGTACTTTCAGTCCTCTGATTCGGAATGACATATCTGAACCTTTCATATTTGATGTTTAAAAATTGACACACAATTTGTCACCGGTTAAATTCGTTCATTCTAAGAAAAGAAGAAGAAATAAAGAAGAAAAAAAATCTAGGTCGATTATCACTTGATCGATAAACCAATTAAATTATCAAAATGATAATCTCATTGTTTCGGCAGATTAAGCTCCGCCTTCATTTAATTCCCACGACTGAACGTCATCTCTCAGGTCATAATGACGTCACCAGGTTATCATGCTTATCGCGTGCTGATACAAAATGACGCACCCTTTTAGAGAGTTTGTTAAAAAAAAAAAAAAAAAATGTTTTCCCTCTTCTAGAATAATCGCTTGATTTTCGTGTAAGATCGGCAAATTTTTCATTGAGTAAACAACAACTGCCATATTTTCGATCGTGCCTTCAATATTCGCGAAAAAATATAGGGTTTTTTTTGTTCACTCAATTAGATAAATCGATTTTACTCTGAAAACAACAAAAACAACCCCATTATCCCTTTATATACCATTCTGTTACGCCCAGAAGTGATTAATATATGTATGAAATCATTGGATAAATTCAGTATTAAGTTTACAACTTTAGTGATGTCGACTTTGAATCTAAATATCGGGATAATCACGTCCCTATGGCATAATTGATCAGATATCAGATGATTGTTGTTTCTTTTTTACTTTTAGCTACCTCGTCATTCTAAAAATGATAAACTCCACAGAGTCTCGTTTTTAAAATCACTCTAAGAATGACGAATGAATGAAAGTGATAATCAAATAACACTCATGTACATATCGATGATTCAGCGCGAAACAGTTGTAACATATAGGCAGTTACAACTGTTTCGCGCTGACTCATCGATATATTATCCTATACGTGTATTACAGCTTAATTGTGAACAACAAGGTGGTCAGTTGGCAGAACCACAGACGAATGTTTCCTTCCAAATGCTGCGAACATATATGGTTGAAAATCTAGGTAACTATATCAGCTTTTGTACATATAAGAATAATCATGTAAATACAACGTTCAAACCCAGTATTGATTCGGAAACAAGGGGTTTCACTTGATTAACCCATGTCGATTCTGCTTCAAAGAGGAATACACCAGTACCCGCACATGATAATTTGCTAATGAATTACCCAAGATCGAAGCCGCCGTCATGGCGCAGTTGGTAGCGCGTCGGACTGTCAATCTAGAGGTCCCGGATTCGATGCCCGACGGCGGCACTCATCCTTTCAGACTATTTGTCTCTCACCAAAGGGTCGATAATCGTAGACCTATTCGGGATAGCAGCTGGAGGCTAGGAAAGGATGTAATGGTAGTACTGGTGTGAGAAATACAAGGATACTATCGTTAGGTCCCCGAGCCGCCGTGATATAACTGAAAAATTGTTGAAAGCGGCTTAAAACCACATTCAAATCAAATACCCAAGATCGATAGCCGCACCAGGAACCACTCACTGGACCTTCTGATCACGGAGCTAACACTCTACCTAACTACTATGAAAATTACATTGTTTATTACATACATCGGGACGAAGGTCATCCCTTTTAGACAAATTGCGTTCGCAAATTTTTAATAGAAAACAGAGATAAGGAAACAATGAGCGAGACAGACAGAGACAGACAGATTGACTGACAGACAAACAGACAGTTTGAAAGGCAGAAACAGATAGACACAGACATAAAGAATGACAGAAAGATAGACAAATGGAGACAGAGAGATAGAGACAGAGAGACAGACAGAGAGATAAACAGATAGGTAGAAAGATACAAAAGAGAAAATGTACATACAAATAACTGTTCAAAGATGACTCAGATTTGTTATTTTTGATTTCACTTGTTTTATTTCTCTATCACAGATTTCCATCGATACTGGTTCGGGCTATACGACGAAGGTGATAATGATCTCTTTATTTGGATCAGTTCTGGCACAACCCCAGTCTACACAGATTGGGCGGACAACGAACCTGACCACTGGTTAGGTCATGATTGTGTAAGACTGTATAGAGACTCCCAGTACAAATGGGAAGATTCTCTTTGTGGGTATAATAGCGGAGCCGTATGTGAATGATTATTGATAATAATAAAGATGAATATTGAATATTAATCATAAAAGACACACATGTGACGCGTCAGTCAAACGGTACATTCCGGTTGTTCCGTAATACAAAAGTTTGACTTCGATATTGGATTCGGTTGAGTTCAACCAGATGTCGAATTCTGAAAATCATTGATCCGTTATACCGGAAAACTTGCCTTTTTGACTTTCGAAAGTTTCGGCGAGTACGTCACATATGTCTGATAAATGATACGACATTCAAGAAAAATGAATTTACAAAAATTGTAGAAAATGGAGAAATCACTTGTTATAAGCAGTTTCCTTATTATCCACAAAGTTTTTCGACCCAAAATTAAACTTTATAAAAATTTCATGAACGAAAAGTTGTCCTAAGCAACTCCTATAACTTTGAACCATTCCAAAACCGTGTCGTCTGGTTACGGGGTTTGTGTAAAAAAGGCGTAATTTGGCAAATTTTGAAAATATTGCCTTTTCGTATTTTTTTTAAACATATTTGAAAAAAAGAATACTTTTTGCATTTGTCATGTCGAAAGGTTCTCCTGAATAACGGACAATATGGATGGTTCAGCGCGAAACAGTTGTAACTGCCTATAAACATATGTGCAGTTACAACTGTTTCGCACTTAACAATCAATATTTGAATTGAAATCTTCATACATGAGACATAAATTTGTAGGTGTTGCTATGTAGTTTTATCTTTGCAAATAATCTTTATCCAGCCAAATTACTTGTCATCTATCAATGATTTTAAGCCAAGTAAATTTCTCATTTCTTTTGCGTAACTTTGTCTGAAGCTGTCTCCGTCATAGCACAGTTGGTGGCGCATCAGATTGTTAATCTTCAATCAAGGGGTGTCATGGGTTCGATCCCCAGCGGCGGCATATATCCTTTCCGACATTTGTCTCTCACCAAAGGGTGAATAATTGCAAACCTAAGTGGGATAGCAGCTGGAGGCTAGGAAATGATTTATAGGAAGTACGGTGTGAGAAATATCAGGAATTCATAGTTAGTTCTTCCAGCTGCTGCGATATGACTGAAAAATTGTTAAAAGGCGGCATTAAACCCCATTCAAACAAACAAACTAACTTGTCTGAGCCTCTGTATCTTCAGAATATAATCATCTGATTTTCATCTGGCAAAAAATTATTGCTTTTTGGTTCGAGTTAAGGCACGTTTGACAGTATTTCAGTCATATCGAGGCAGCTGGAGTACCTAACCATATAATCCGGGTATTTCTCCCACCAGTACAATCACAACATCTTTTCAAAGCCTCCAGCTTCTCATCCACTTGAGATTTACGATTATCCACTTGTTGGTGGAAGACAAATGTCGAAAAGGATATTCCCCGCGGCCAGGAATCGAACCCGGAACCCGATGATAAGATGGTAATTAAAAATGATTATTCTAAAAGATAGACAGAAAACATGACAGATTAATAACTATTACAAGCTTTTGGCATTTCTAATAATTGTATACACACTCTTACAAAGTACCATATACCTACAAATATTTCTAGTAAGATATGTACACTCTGAACAGATTCACACAAACAACAAAATCGGACACTTCAGAAAAAAATCCGTTTCTGACAGTGTCAAATACGGTTCCTTTAGGGTTGTCTAAGGTGACGTTATTTTCATTCTAATATGACGCCATAATGTAAATAAACGTAATCAGAATGGTAAGAGAGAAGGGAAATACTTGTAGAAATACATAGTTCTTTGATCATTTCTTCGAAATTATTTAATAACAGACAGGTATACAATAAATAGAATAGTGTGTACGCTTGCGATACAACATCTTGTATTTGCGATTCGTTACGGAGGAAAATTTGATATTCCACTCGATCTTCCGTTTCGTATAAAAAAAATTCGTTCGTAGCTCAAAGCAAATAAACGATGGTGTGCCTTTATCGTAACATCATATTCCCTATATATTGTACACGGTTCATGTCAAATTAGGAAACAGACACACCTGCTTCCATTGAGTGGACGACATAAACGATAATTTCACCATAGAATCAGATTCCCGAGATAAAGTATAGTTTTTGTTATATTGAAAGAAATGTCCATAGTACACGTAAAAGAACCCGTTATTCTATTTTCTTTTATTACAAAAAAAGAATGAAAATACGAACATTTTGGAAAAAAATTAATGCGGGTCATTAATGCGAGTGAATTATAAAGCAATGTCTTTGATGTTATTATTATAAAGCGATATCTTCTCGCTTGTAACAAAGAATTTCTGCATAGTCCACATTTTTAAAAATATTTAAGGACAAATAACTATCAGACAATTGATTAATCGCAGCAGTAAATCAAGGAACCAATCGACTAATCAAATGATTCATTCCGCCCTGAATTGAACCTTGAAGTCTGATATTGGCGGCCATTTTTGTGAATCATTTAATTGGTTTGGCGACTTAAAACGACATCAACAGAACATTGGAATTTTCGAATACCATACAGTAACGCCATTTAGGCAGGATCATATTAAAATCCATCTGTTTGTA
Organism: Fragum fragum; assembly: GCA_946902895.1. Classification (NCBI taxonomy): domain Eukaryota; kingdom Metazoa; phylum Mollusca; class Bivalvia; order Cardiida; family Cardiidae; genus Fragum; species Fragum fragum. The sequence goes on from OX336367.1 coordinate 4,722,711, forward strand.
TTTTTCTAAAATAGCTTTTGATAAATATTTGTAGTTTGACATTAGGGCGACCGATCACATTCTTTAGAATTGAGCATTGAAATTGCTACTTCTTGGTGGTATCAGATAAAAGTGGGTGTTCTAAAAACACATTTGTAACGCCCCTACTACTCAGCCAACTGTGCTCATTCCTTTTTCTATCGAAAGACAGAAGTAACAAGACAAAGATCAAAAAGAAAACATATCAAACTGAATTATGAGGTAACTTTAGTATATAAATGCGCCTGATATATTTTATTTGTTGCCAGTGGATGTTTAAAGATGCAGCTTCGATACGCAACAAAAAAAAAAAAAATAAATAATAAAAATAAAAAATAAAAATGACTGTAGTCTGTACATGTACAAAGGCGTAAATCGGAAAATCAGTATTTATGCGAATTAATTGTTAAAATCGTCGATGAAATGCCTTGTAACAAACATCTCATGAAATTTTTTATTCTTTCTTCTAAAGGCTATATTATCGAGTGTTTCAAACAGGTATCTATCTGGTACAATGGAAAAAGGAAAGTATTACACTTATTTAAACAAACAAACAAACAAAAAGACACATTAAGAGGTGAAAAATATAGAGGTATCACACTTATCATTATACTATCAAAAATACTTATTCTCAAATCCTGCTGAATAGGCTTATCAAATGAATCGAAAGTTTTAAATTAAATATATGGATTTCAAAAAGGAAAAATTTGTAATGGACGGTATTTTTATATTTGGATAAGTAGTATCATCTGGTAATAATATAATTTTAAGTTTCGTCTATCAAAACGAGCTTTGATCGAAAAAAATATTCATACCTCCAAAAACAAAATTAGAGCAGGCAGCTATTTTGTATCCTTCCGCAGAATATAATTCCATAAAAAAGTATGATACAGTGTGATTAGTTATTTCGTTTCATACCTCCAACTATTCTCTTCATCTCTTAAGCAACTTTATTGTGCATTCATAGATTTATGAAAAGTGTTTTACTCTATTAGAAGGAATTTACTTTGGTCAAAAGTACCCAAAGGAAAGCTTAAATAGTTGTTTTGTAATGCTTCAAAATCAGCAGATCTGTATTCGTAACGGACAAGAATGTTCAGATATGAGATTTGTTTGAAATAACCCCAATTCGTTTGAAGCATTTGTGGGTGGGGTGATTTTCAATGAAATTGCGTTTGTAAAAAGCATTACAGAAAATTTCCAGCATCATCTACGATTTACCATTGCACGCTAATACACGTTCACAAATTTTCGATTAAAACAACAGAAGACGAAAATTGATGATCCTAGAATTTTAAAATCCCCCACATTATTTCAAATTTTACAACTTTCGTAAACGAGGGTAGTGTGATTTTCGCTTTTTTGCTTACGTCCATTTGATTAAGAAAACCGGATAATTTTCCCGTTATTAGTTTGACTGTGTTTTGTTTACCAGAATACATTTTATTTTCGGGCCGAGGCCATAGCGCAGTGGTAGCGAAAAGAACTCCTAATCGGGGTCCGCGGCGAATATCCTTTTCGGCATTTGTCTTCCACCATTGGGTGGTTAATCGTAAACCCTTAACGAGTTAAGGGGCTATTAGGGTCTCGGAAAGGATATTGTGGTAGTACTGGTTTGAGAAATAGCAGGAATCCATGGTAAGGTGCTTCAGCCGCTGCGATATGATTGAAATACTGTTAATATTAGCGTTAAACCAAATTTATTCTATCAATCAATCATTTTATGTTCCTTTGGAATTTTCAAAACATTAGAAAATAAAGAGTCCGTTTTATGTCTTGTCTAGTATTGAATCAGATGATTAGGTTTTATTTCAAAAAATCTTTATTTTCTTTACATAGCTTGGTTATTTGTAAGTCTAGTTGGCTCTGCCCTTCAATGTGGATCGCCCTATAGGTATATCATTTCATGAAAAATATTTTTTAAGCATTCTCATCAAGTTTTTAGGTCGTGCTCTTCATGTCAAAAATCATCCACTCTATACATACATACTCAATATATCAAATCAATTCAACAAGATAGATAACAGGACTCACGTAATTGGTCAGAATAACTAGATGCTTGTCCCAGGATAACTGCTGTCGAGCCCGCAAAGTTTTGACCATCAACTTGAGCTTTGACCTTGAATTTGAAGCTATCCAAAAATCTCTTTCAACTGTCACTGCTACTCACGATGGAGAATAATTGTGCCAGCCTATGCGGGTATGGTATGAGTTTATTTCAATTAACTTCAATATCAAGCCTTTGCACAATTTTGTAGGTTACGGTACAAAATGCATTTGTTAAGTCAGTCAGTGACATAAGAGACATACAGGCTCGTTATTGTTTAAAACAAAACATTAAATGATCGTGTTTTTTCTGTATTTATTTGTTTGTTTGTTTTTTGTATATATTGTTTTGAATATTCATTTTTCTTATTTTAACCCTTTCCTAAGATTATTTGTGGCCTTTCTAAGACACCGTGTTTTCTCTCATTTTCCTACATGTCAATTTCACCATTGTTTCAATATAAAAGCTGATAGTTCTGTAACTTAATTTCTAAAAAAAAATCATTACGGTTGCATCTTTCCTTTTTATCTGGAAGATATAGTGTAATATGTAGAAGTATATGGTAGGCGAAGACCGCAAAAGTTCGGAGAGGCGGATAAATACGGACGGTTCTTTAAAATCTAACGACATCAATGACTTCTCAAATTATGTTTTATATTCTATCATCGAGTTTATGCACTGATGATTTCTTTAAATATTGAAAAAAAGCTTTCTGAAGTTATTAACTCCTAATTGCCTCGGAAAGTGTTCTGACAACCTGATCAATATTGACTCGGTTGTAAATTCAAAAGAGGGTAAAAGTTGAAGGAAAGTAATACAAAAACTGGTCTTAACATTCATATATACAATTCTAATTCTAATTTAGCTAGAATCAACAAAACAAGGCTTTGTCTTAAGTGTCCAAATCATCCCTAATATTGCTTTTTAATGAATTACAAGCAACCTGCCAATTTGTCTGCACTTGGTATAAAATATTTGCCAATATTCTACTGAACTAACCATGTTTCGATAGTCATTATATTTTCAAGCTAAGTTTCCACCTAATAGTGGAAGAAAAATGCCAGAAAGAATATCGAGACCAGGGATCTAACCTAGTACCAACTGCGCAATAGCCGTGGCTCATTTGTCTAAACGTTCACTTTCTAATTTCCAAATGACTCAAACTTGAAATATATATATATATATAAAAGAAGAAGAAGAAAAAAAAAAAAAAAAAAAAAACACGAAAAGTGTAGAATGACTCCAAAATTACTAAAGATGCAACTCTTCTTAATTCGTTTGCAGGAATATTTATTGTAGACAATTTGTGAAAATTGTCGTAAGTTGTTTATCAAATAAATTTAATGATCATTTATCAAAATCAAAATCTAAATCAAGAGAAGCGCAAAATATCAATGAAATACATTGATAGGTCAAATTATATTTAAGATATTTTATTAAATAGTTTTAGTCAGATGAATTTTACATTCTAAATCACAAAATTGAAATTAAGATAAGATGAAAATAAATCAAATGAATAATTAATAAAAAGAGGTCTGTTCAAACCTATGCATAAGCATCAAATAATGCATCGTTTATCGCGCGCCCTTTCGTGCCTTTACCATTGCTATTACATTTTCTAAAGATTTCCGAATCCTATACACAGTTTTGGTCCTAACATGTTGATTAAAATTCCCGAAACATATACACAGTTTTGCTCCTAAAATGATGTACTTATTACAATCTCCGAATACTAAACACAGCTTTGCCGCTAATGTGATTTTTCTAATTAGAATTTCCGAATCATTTACAGTTTTTTCCTTATTTTATGTTCTAATAACAATTTTCAAATCCTATACATAGTTTTGCTCCTAATATGTTTTTCAAATTACAATTTCCGAATTCTATACATAGATGTAATCAACTTTAAATGATATTTAGAAGACGCATTTGAGAATAGAGTTATCCGTGGTCGAGAGGTAAAGCTTCCCGATCAGGAGGGCCCGAGTTCGATTCCCTGGAGCGGCTATCGATCTTGATACTTTTATTAGCCCACATAATCGAGGCGAGCACTGGTGTATTCTCCAGGAAGAACCGAGAGGGAACGATCTAATTTGGAAGTACTTGTTCCAAATCGATGTAAAATAGATAGGTTTAAACTTAAATCACAATACTGGATACTTCTCTGGACAAGAATATATCATACGGAACCTCGAAAGATGAGTCATACCATTTAATTTGCTGCGCAATAATCATTAATCTATTTGTGGTAAAAAGAAAAATTCTTTTAAATAAATACAAAATGTATTTCCAATCTCCTGGTATCTTGCGTAACTAACAAAATGAAATTGTTTTTTCTTTAAGAGATGAAAATAATATTTTTTGTTTTCATGGAGGTATGAACCGAAAAACCTAATCACACTGTATTCGCGTATTCATACATTGTGTGATTATGTTTTCGGTTCATACCTCCATGAAAACAAAAAATATTCCCTTCATTTCTTATAATTTAATAGCACCGGGCGAAAAAAAACAACAAAAGCTTTACAAATTTTGATACCTTTTTGTATGGGACTATTTTGTGCGGAAGCATACAAAATCGCTGCGTGCTCAAAATTTTGTTCATGAAGTTATGAATAAATTTTTTCGACCAATCAGAATGCCCCATTATGATAGATGAAACTGAAAATTAAGTTATTTACATATGAAAGAGTAATATGTGTAGCAACAAATTTTCGAAAATGGCACAATGCTTTGACGTCACATCCATTATCCAAGACACTATTATATCTTTATTTCCGTAATATTTTAAAGTGTATTCGGCAAATACTTTTCAACAAATTTAAATCATACTGTTATTGAATTAAGTGTACTGACCTACTACATGATATGATTACCACTAAGAATAAACCACTTGAATTAGTACTCATCAATAAACATTTCGTCCACAATATATGGCAAAAAAAAAAAACGTTTCGGCAACGCTTCGAATGTCAATTGTTTAAAAATGTTGAACCTTACTTAATAAATTAACCTTTTTGAACTGTGTTGTATAGCTCCAACGTTTGATGCTTTATCTACCAGAATCTAGTTCGCGTTTACGAATATCCCGCTATATTTGATTTCTGCAGCAAATAATTGATTCTTCACGTCGATATGCTAGTATTGAGTAACCATTTTGATTTGGTTCTTCAATGAATAGATAGTCCGCCGCTGTCAACCAAAAATCGATTGACGAATCATAGTATTCATTTAGACCGGAGAGCAAAGTTCATCTCCAACTTTAAAAAAACTTAGCAGTTGGGCAACTTGAACGTTGCATCTACAGCTTTTCTACAAAGTCGAAAAGGGAATTTTGCTTCACTTATGTCGCCAACCTTATGTTTTGCACACCACTGCTGTTTGAAATCTCTAACAAAATTCAGGTCAATTGGCGTGGCTAACCATCTGTCAATTTCACAAAGAAACTTCTATTGTCGAATTCTTTAACCCGTTTGGTTAACACACTACCAGAAGTTGCAATTTAAAGTTTATGCAATTTTAGATTTTTTCAAATTTCTAGATGAAAACATTGTGTAAAACGAAGAAATCTCGTGTAACAAGCAATATCTTAATTTTACACAATATTTTCCGAATGTTTTTCTTGAGGGATGTCCATAAGAGTCACTGTATGGGAATGGGTTAATTGAGTTTATTAGCTTTCACACAAGTACTAGGAGTGAGGTAACGAGAAACAAGAGGACCATGATGGTCCTAAATCGCTCCCCTGAGTATGATGGTTCATAGATTTATGATATATACAAAATAACAAAGCCTCCTGTCTAATTATTTTGGAGAAGATGTTTAAGGATTTTCTCTTTTAATCCTAGGTGTATTGATGATCCCACAATATAACCCTAATTTCCTGAATAAGGCAATGCTTTGAAGTACAGACATAAATACATACCAAATGTAAAAGCTCTAGGCCTTATGGTTTGGGAGAAGAAGGTTTTCAAAGATTTCCTTCTTTATTCCTTTGTAAAATCAGGGATCGCACAGAAAATGGCTAATTTTCAGAATACGGTTATTGTTTGAAGTATTTTGGTAAAGAATCAATAGCTGATGATACATACCAAATATAAAAGCTCTAGGCCTAATACTTTTGGAGAAGAAGATTTTCAAAGATTTCATTCTTTATTCCGTTGTAAAATCAGGGATCGCACAGAAAAGGACTAATTCTCAGAATACTGTTACTTTTTTAAGTATTTTGGTAAAGGGTAAATAAATAATGATATGTAACAAATATCAGAAATCTAGGCCTTATGGTTTTGGAAAGGAAGATTTTCAAAGATTTCCATCTTTATTCTGTTGTAAAATCAGGGATCGCACAGTTAAGGATTAATTTTCAGAATACAGTAATTCTTTGAAGTATTTTGGGAGAGGGTTAATAGGTGATGATACATACCAAATATAAAAGCTCTAATCTTATTGTTTGGGAAAGGAAGATTTTCAAAGATTTCCATCTTTATTCCGTTGTAAAATCAGGGATCGCACTGAAAAGGACTAATTTTCAGAATACAGTAATTCTTTAAAGTATTTTGGAGAGGGTCAATAGGTAATGATACATACCAAATATAAAAGCTCTATGCCTCGTGGTTTGGGAGAAGGTTTTCAAAGATTTCCTTCTTTATTCCGTTGTAAAATCAGGGATCGCACAGAAAAGGGCTAATTTTCAGAATACAGTAATTCTTTGAAGTATTTTGGGAGAGGGTCAGTAAGTGATGATACATACCAAATATCAAAACTCTAGGTCTTATGGTTTGGGAGAAGAAGATTTTCAAAGATTCCCCTCTTTATTCCTTTGTAAAACCAGGGATAGCACAGAAAAGGGCTAATTCTCAGAATACGGCAATTCTTTGAATTATTTTGGTAGAGGATCAATAGGTGATGACGCATACAAAATATATAAAAGCTCTTGGCCTTATAGTTTAGAAGGAGAAGATTTTAAAATATTTCCTTTGTAAAATCTGGGATCACACAGAAAATGATTAATTTTCAGAATGCAATAATTCTTTGAAGTATTTTGGGTTAATTCTTTGAAGTATTTTGGAAGAGGGTCAATAGGTGATGATAAATACCAAATATCAAAGCTCTAGGCCTTATGGTTTGAGAGAAGATTTTCACAGATTTCCTTCTTTATTCCTTTGAAAAATTAGGGATCCCACAGAAAAGGGCTAATTCTCGGAATACGTTAATTCTTTGAAATAATTTGGAAGAAGGTCAATAGGTGATGATACATACCAAATATGAAAGCTCTTGGCCTAATGGTTTAGGAGGAGATATTTAAAGATTTCCTTTGTAAAATCTTGGATCGCACAGAATAGGGTTAATTTTAAGAGTCCAGCAATTCTTTGAAGTATTTGGGTAGAGGGTCAATAGGTGATGATATGTTCAAATTTTCAAAGCTCTAGGCCTTATGGTTAAGGAGGAGAAGATTTTTTAATAATTGTTTACGGACGGACAGACGGACGGACGGACAGACGGACGCCGGATAGTTACCGATCACAATAGCTCACCTCGAGCACGTTGTGCTCAGGTGAGCTAAAAAGGGGCATTAAAAACGATCGATAATCGGTACGTATTTCTATTTTTTTTATTCTGCATCATTTGCTAAGTTAAAATAATAATAAGGATAATAATAACAATATCATTTATTAAAAGGGTAACATGTTAAAACACATATTAACAAATCTAATTTTCAACATGGCCTTGATATTAACATATAACTTACTTAAACAAGAGGACCATGATGTTCCTAAATCGCTCACCTGAGTATGATTTGTTTGTTTGTTTAAATGGGGTTTTACGCCGCTTTCAACAATCTTTCAGTTATATCGCGGCGGCTGGAGCACCTAACAATGGAATCCTGGTATTTCTCACACCAGTACTACCATTACATCCTTTCCTAGCCTCCAGCTGCTATCCCACATAGGTCTACGATTATCGACCCATTGGTGAGAGACAAATAGTCGGAAAGGATGAGTGCCGCCGTCGGGAATCGAACCCGGGACCTCTAGATTGATAGTCCGACGCGCTACCAACTGTGCTATCCTGAGTATGATGGTTCATGGCTTTATGATATAAACAAAATGGCAAAGCCCTCTGTCTAATTATTTTTGAGAAGATGTTTACAGATTTCTCTTTTAATCCTAGGTATATTGATGATCCCACCATATAGCACTAATTTCCTAAATATGTTAATGCTTTGAAGTATAGACATCAAAACATACAAAGTATAAAAACTGTAAGCCTAATGGTTTAGGAGAAGAAGGTTTTCAAAGATATCATTATTTAATCCTAACTAAAATTAGGGATTGCACAGAAAAGGTGCTAATTTTTTTAGTAATTTGGTAGAGAGTCAATGGCTGATGATATGTACCAAATATCAAAGCTCTAGGCTTTATGGTTTGGGAGAAGAAGATTTCCTTCTTTATTCCTTTGTAAAATCAGGAATCACACAGAAAAGGGCTAATTTTCTGAGTATGATAATTCTTTGAAGAATTTTGGTAGAGGGTCAATAGATGATGATGTATACAAAATATCAAAGCTCTAGGCCTTATGGTTTGAGACAAGAAGATTTTTAAAGATTACCTTCTTTATTTCTATGTAAAATCAGGGATTGCCAAGAAGAGGGCTACTTTTCAGAAAATTGTAATTCTTTGAAGTATTTTGGAAGAGGGTCAATAGATGATGCTTTGTACAAAATATCAAAGCTCTAGGCCTTATGGTTTGGAAGAAGATTTTAAAAGATTTCCTTCTTTATTTCTATGAAAAATCAGGGATCACAAAGAAAAGGGCTAATTTTAAGAATATGGTAATTCTTTGAAGTATTTTGGTAGAGGGTCAATAGATGATGATGTATACCAAATATCAAAACTTTAGGCCTTATGGTTTGGGAGAAGAAGATTTTTAAAGATGTTCTTCTTTATTTCTATGTAAAATCAGGGATCGCCCAGAAAAGGGCTAATTTTCAGAATACGGTAATTCTTTGAAGTATTTTGGTATAGGGTCAAATGATGATGATATATACCAATTATCAAAACTCTAGGCCTTACCATTTGGGAGGAGAAGATTTTTTATGTTTTTCCCTCCATTGCCATGACAACCAGAGTTCTTCATGGATTTCAATTCTTTGAAGTATTTTGAAAGAGCATGACCTAAGGATCATTTTTGTGAAGTTTTGTTGAAATTCCATGGTTAGTTTAGGAGGAGAAGATTTTTTTGTAATTATGAACGAACGGACGGACGGACAGACGGACGACGGACGATGACCGATCACAATAGCTCCCCCAGAGCACTTCGTGCTCAGGGGAGCTAATAAAAGGGCAAGGAAAAGAAGAAGAAAACACACACACACCAATTTCCCCTCATTCTTACTCTCTCTCTCTCTCTCTATCTATGTCTGTCTCTCTATCTGTTTAAAAACAGTAACGCATCGAAGATTAATTGAGTATTAGTGTTTGGCATGTAGATAATGTTATTTCAATCCAACAGATAATCCAACAGATACAGATACACGCATATATATGCATTAATATTTTTATTTATACATTCTACATAAAAGGGTTACAAATTAAGAACACATTTAGAAAAATAAACTGTTTTAACTTGTTCTGGAAAGGTATGAGTTTAAGTTCACTTCTTATTTGAATTGGAATTTCATTCCAAACAATGACTATGTAAAACTGAAACTGTTCTTTAGAAAATTGTTCTTGGTGTTTTCTCAACAAAGAGGTTACTATTTGTTTCGGACCTTAACTTAAAGTTTTCATTTCTGGAAACATGTGTTGTACTAGACATGTATTTTGGGGCTTCATTTTTCACTGTTTTATAAGTTTAAACGGTGGCGTAATATTTACATCTTTCAGAGAAAGGCAACAATTCCAATTCTTTGAATAATACATCTAATTGTGTTTTTACAGACTTGAAAAGTATTAACCATTCTATTCGTCACTGAAGTACAAATATTTGATTTATATAGGCGTCGTTATTTTACCTCATAAAACACAGCAGTAAATAATCAAAGCGCTGAAAGCGCTGAGAGCCTGAGATATGTATACAGGAGATATAAACAAGAGGGCCGTTGGCCCTGGGGCGCTCACCTGAGATAAAAGCTCTTTTTCTTTAAACAGTCTAATTTCATGTTAAGGTTAGGATTATGAAACAAGTGGGCCACATTTACATATAAAGACTATGAACCTGGGGATCCAAAAGACTAAATTACAAATTCCAAGACTTTAGTGCTGATTTGAAAGAAGGAAAAAACTTTTTCCATGGGTTATAATTTCAGAAATAAGAAAGAAGTTTGTGAACTGATGCTTCTTGCCTATACACCCCCCCCCCCTGGGTTCGCCCCTGGAGACCCAAGGATAATGGTTTTAGCTTTTTTGTAAGAGATCAATACACTGATGCTTCATGCAAAATATCAATGCTCTACGCCTTCTGGGTCAGGAGGAGAAGATTCTTAAAGATTATTTTGAAATTTCACTTTTGTTGCCATGGTAACCAGAGTTTTAAACGGATTTCAATTGTTTTAGCTAATTTTAAGGGGGACCACCTAAGGAACATTTCTGCCAAATTTGGTTCAAATAGGCCCAGTGGTTTGGGAGGAGATGTCATTTAAAAAATCGTTCTTTATTTCGATATACCCCCCCCGAGGCTCCGACCCTGGGGACCCGATGATCATGATTTAAGCTTTTTGAAAGAGGTCAATATACTGATGCTTCATGCAAAATATCAAGGCTCTACGCCTTCTGGGTCAGGAGGAGAAGATTTATAAAGATTATTTTGAAATTCCACTTTGGTGCCATTGCAACAAGAATTTTTAGCGGATTTCAATTCTTTTAGCTATTTTTGAAGGGGACCACCTAAGCAACATTTCTGCCAAATTTGGTTCAAATCAGCCCAGTGGTTTGGGAGGAGATGTCATTTAGAAATCGTTCTTTATTTCTATATAAACCCCACCCCCTGGGACTTCGCCCCTGGGGACCCGAGGATCTTGATTTAAGCTATTTGGAAAGAGGTCAATATACCGATGCTTTATGCAAAATATCAAGGCTATATACGCCTCTGGGTCAGGAAGAGAAGATTTTTAAAGATTATTTTAAAATTTCACTTTTGTTGCCATGGCAACGAGAGTTTTTAACGGATTTCAATTCTTTTAGCTATTTTTGAGGGGGACCACCTAAGGAACGTTTCTGCCAAATTTGGTTCGAATCGGCCCAGTGGTTTGGGAGGAGATATCATTTAAAAAATCGTTCTTTATTTCTATATAAACCCCATCCTGACCCGAGGATCATGATTTTAGCTATTTTGTAAGAGATCAATATACTGATACTTCATGCAAAATATCAAGGCTCTATGCCTTCTGGGTCAGGAGGAGAAGATTTTTATAGATATTGGTTCAAATTGGCCCAGTGGTTTGGGAGGAGATGTCGTTTAAAGAAATTGTTGACGGACGACGCACGACGGACGACGGACGGACGCCGGACAAAAGGGGATCAAAAAAGCTCACATGAGCACTTCGTGCTCAGGTGAGCTAAAAAATTTATGGTCGGATTATCGGAGGTGCCACTTTCTACCCAAATCTACTGTCGATTATGCACAGATCTGCCAATTTGTGCGCTAGGGGACACAACCTGTCCGCAATAATTTTCAATCCGTTGAGGTATTGTAACGATATATTTACATGTATATATCGTTACATATTTTTCACCCGATCAAAATGCTTTGAAGGAATCTGATAAAGTCCACATAAGGATCCTTCCTGTGAATTTTGGCTGAGTTTGGTTGAATTATGTTCAGTACTGTCTGAGAAGAAGATTTTTAAAGTAAAAGATGACGGACGGACGGACGACGGGCACCACATCATGACAAACTCGTTGGCTTTCAGCCAGTGGAGTTAGCGAGAGAGAGCTAGAGAGTGAGAGAGATGGGGGGAATGGAGCGTGAAGCCAGGTTGGAACTAGGAGGCTCTTGCGTGCAATGTGATTATTCTACCACACAGACCAATTTCGTTATGTAAATATGCGCTTTATAATCTCCAGTTAAAGAGAGCGAGAGTGGGCGGGCGGTCGTTTACCAGGTTAACATGATTATTTACATCTCTCAAAAGCGGTATGTAGACGTTGCATCCTTTGGGTAAAATGCGGAGGTAAAATTGTATAGACACAAAGTCCGAGCACGACCAAACTGTTTTCAGACAGTGCGAATATGATCCTACGAATGACCAATTAATTTGTTAAACAAAACATTCCAGTCGTGCGTAAAACCGACAGCTTCGCTTATCAGCTTTATACAGCAACTTCGTCTAACCGGAGCGTTTTAACATTGTTACTCTAGAATACGTAATATTATTTTGGTATGAAACAAACACCTTATTTTTTCTTAACAATATGATATGATTATATATGTTTAATAATTTCCAATATATTATATATCTCCTTTCTTTCTTTCCATTCACTCGTCAAGTTTTGATAATTTTGACAAATTCAGAACATTCACACGAAAGAACTGTACATCAAGCCGACAGCTTTCAATGAGTCATATCTCGCCTTCGTCCTCCTCGCCTCAATCGGGCGTATTAATTTATGGTCAGATCCGATCTACTTTTCATGCGACAGAAGATCACATTGATTGCGGTAGATGTTTTTACATTATGTTTTCACATTAAACTCTGCATTCGTTTGAATTTTTAGCATTGTAACTTTAGCCTCAGATTGCTTACGCAATCTCAGGCTAAAAAGGGTTAAAACATAGGAGTTGTAAAAGAGAAGCTTCAATTCCTTAGATGAGTAATTTGTTATATTTTTAAAAGGGCAATTTTCTTTTAAGTACTTTACAAACATAATCGATTTGTGAATGCTATTTCTGATGGTCATCTATATAGACACTTTAAACTTTTCGTGAGTGCATAATTTCAATTAACTTATTTTGAGTTTACTTTAATTCAACAATTCATAATTTGATCCAATTAACATACACTTTTTCTAAAATATTGTAAACACAAGTTATTTAGCTGGTACCAATTCTGTACACGAATAAGATTTTCTGGAAGTTTAGATTGTATGAAAACTAGATCTAAATCAGACTTGTGCATTGCAGAGCCATCTGCATTTAGATCGATGTCTGCACCAGAACAAATAAAAGAAAGATCTTTGAGGTAAAGAGAAATAGAAGACGCCCGAGTATTGGTCCCTGGGGTACCCTAGATTTAAGTTCAATTAAGTGGGGTCTCACCCTATATGAAATTTACATAGGGACCTGCCCACGCCCAGAATTGTATGAAAATTTATGTGAAGGTAGTGTATTACATGAGTATTACATTACTAAAAAGAAATTTTTGCATCTACCACAGTTTTTATATTTTGATTTTTTTGAATTTTTGATAAAAATGGGTGTGCCTCAATTAAAGGAGCCCCCAGTCCTTCTGATTTTTGATTTGCCGACCAAATTTGTTCCTAAAATAATGCTTATTAATATCCAATCATGTATGAACCTTTAGTTTATATTGTTATTTAGAACAAAATTGAGCATATCAGTTTTTGATTGAAGTGACCCCGAATACTTTATTAAAGAAGCGAATCCTTTATTTTGAATCTTTAGTGTCAGGGGTCCCTAGTTCGATCCCCTGCTCCTCTCGTCCCTCGAATGACACTTTAAAACGAGGTACCATCTCCACTTAACCTTAGCTGTTGAGTGGGACACAAAACCCCATTCAAAAGGCCCATGAGGGCCTGAGACGCTCTACTGGTTATCACGTTTTCTGTTAAAGAAATATAATATTTAAGGAAGTTAATTGCTACTTGCTACTTTATTGTTTGTTTAATCATTCTGTGAAAGTTTGAAGTGAATCCGATGAAATTTTAGAACTTCATTATGTTAACTAGCACATTAAAAAACAAGAGGATCATGATGATCCTAAATCGCTTCCCTGAGAATGATTGTTCATGGATTTATGATATATACAAAATAGCAAAGCCTTCTGCCTTATTATTTTTGAGAAGTTTTTAAAGGATTTCTCTTTTAATCCTACCTATATTGATGATCCCAACATATAACCCTAATTTCCTGAATAAGGTAATGCTTTGAAGTAAAGACATCAATACATACCAAATATAAAAACTCAATGCCTAATGGTTAAGAGAAGGTTTTTAAATATACCATTCTTTATTCCTATCATAAATTTGGGTTCGCAAAGAAAAGGGCCAATTTTCAGAATACAGTAATTTTTTGAAGAATTTTGGTAGAGAGTCTATTGCTGATGATACATGCAAAATATTAAAGCTCTAGGCCTAATAGTTTGGGAGAAGAAGATTTTCAAAAATTTCCTTCTTTATTCCGTTGTAAAATCAGGGATCGCACAGAAAAGGACTAATTTTCAGAATACAGTAATTCTTTGAAGTATTTTGGGAGAGGGTCAATAGGTGATGATACATACCACATATAAAAGTTCTAGGCCTTATGGTTTGGAAGAAGAAGATTTTCAAAGATTTCTTCTTTATTCCTATCAAAGCTCTTGGCCTAATGGTTTAGGAGGTTTGTTTGTTTGTGTGAATGGGGTTTTACGCCCTTTTCAAAAATTTTTCAGTTATATCGCGGCGGCTGGAGCACCTAACAATGGAATCCTGGTATTTCTCACACCAGTACTACCATTGCATCCCTTCCTAGCCTCCAGCTGCTATCCCACATAGGTCTACGATTATCGACCCATTGGTGGGAGACAAATAGTCGGAAAGGATGAGTGCCGCCGTCGGCGATCGAACCCGGGACCTCTAGATTGACAGTCCGACGCGCTACCAACTGCGCTATCACGGCGGCTAATTTCGAAATTATGATGGTAAAATAATTCTGAGAAAGTTTGAAGAGAATCCGATGAAAACTGAGGACTCTAGTGTAAACAAGGATTATATAATTAAATTTACATAAGGCCCCTTTTCCCGTGTTTCTTGACGAATCGAACAAAATTTCGAAAGGAACGATCCTTATGATGGTACAATCATTCTGTGAAATTTTGAAAAGAATCTGATGAAAACTGTGGACTCTAGAGTGTAAACGAGGATTTTTAATTGATTTTCAATTAAATTTCCATAAGGCCCCTTTTCAAATGTTTCTTGACGGATCATACCCTCTTTCGAAAGGAACGATCTTTATGATTGTAAAACATACTGACAAAGTGTGAAGAGAATCCAGTGAAAACTTTGGCCCTAGAGTGTTAACGAGGATTTTCTAATTAATTTTTAATTAGGCCCCTTTTCCCCAATTTCTTGACGGATCTGACCCAATTTCGAAAGGAACGATCCTTATCATGGTACAATCATTCCGAGAAAATTCGAAGGGAATCCGATGAAAACTGTTGGCTCTAGAGTGTTAACAAGGAAAAGTTTAACGGACGGGCGCCGGACAGAAAAAATCCATCGCAATAGCTCTAATGGCCTTCCAGTAGAGCTAAAACAGTTCATATTTAGATATATACACATGTACATAAATAAGAAAATAAATTATGGATTAGATAAAACTTTGAATTTAAACTATGACCTGAAATTTAAACTTATCTGAACATATGTCAGATGACATATCTACGCATAATTGAGAACATTCGTCGGATGTTTTATTGAAACTAGTCCGTCATCGAAGTAGACTTGAGCGATGAAAAAAACGTGACCTCCGAGCCAGACCCTGATCTAGGATCTACCTGATCAAATGATTCAAAATGGCTTACACATAATTAGATTATCTTTTCATAACTTGAATGAAATCCACCAATACATATAACATTTTCCTGATAAAATCCTACGAAACACTGTATACAACACATTGTCGTTGTCTTAACTATGTCTCCCTAATTGCAAGCAGGCTCCACAAAAATCGACAAGTTTTTTTTTTAAAATGAAATTAAATGTTCTATGGTATCTTAGTTTCAATGAGAAAATAGTTAACTGAAAAGTTTTGGAACCTATGCACGCATATACTGAGGCACGGCATACACAAGGTCAGTAAAATTGCTCCACTGACTTTCGGCCAGTTGAGCTGTAAACAGACTATTTCTCAAATTACCTTACATAAGCACATGATGATAACCATGGCATATTCTCAGAAAATACAAAGCTTTGACTAAAGTCAATAGAGCGTCTTGGTTGATTTTAGACTCACCGACAAAAAATGAGGACCATTATGGTCCTAAATCGGTCATCCGGATATCAATCACAGATATATTCAAAAATTGTCCTAAATTAACCCAAAATAATAGAAAAACTCCTGGAGTCATGAACAAAGTTTCAAGGTCCTGTGCGTTAGAGCGTGGAAACAGTTTTTTAGTGAAAGATCAATTGTGACATTGACCCTTGACCCAAAAAACGATAGGCACCTCCTGCGGTCAGGAATAACATTGGTATAAAGTTTCAATGTCTTTAAAAAAAGAATTATTAGTAAGAGGACAGAAACGGTTTTCAATCAAAGCTCAATTTTGATCTTGAACTCTGACCTACGTGACACCAAATAATGAGTCACTTCCTTGTGTCATTTACAACGCGTGTCTGGAGTTTCAAGGTTGTAGGTCAATCGCATCTTGAGTTACGACACGGAAACGAAGAAGTCTACGGACCGACGGACAGGTAGACGGACAGGTAGACAGACACGGTGGAACCAATATATCACAATTTCCTCCGTAGGTGGGGAAGATTAACAAAGTGAGCCAAAAATTAAGCGTCTAGAATTCAAATCGAATTAACATAGAAATACCTTTTTAATTTTATAACCATAGATAATCAAAGCGCTGAAAGCCTGAGACATGCATACATGAGATATATAACCTGGGCAGAAAACGTTTGATTGTCGGATTATCGGAGGCGTCCGTTTCTACCCAAATCTACTGTCGATTATGCGTAAATCTGCCAAACTGTGCGCTGGGGGACACAATCTTCCCACAATAATTTTCATGAAAGTTTACCTGTAAACTTGTTTTAAATTGAGTGTAATTGTTTATTTCCATACTTCCTGTTTATGCAGGAAGTTGTTTTTCTAGACTGGTATAAAACAGGGAATTAGACTGGAACAGCGTTTTCTTTTTAGACTGATTCCAATTATTAATTGATTTTGATAAAAAGGGGAAAACCTTTTTGCCATTATTCTCTATATTAAACTTGGTCAATTTTACGAAACCTGGATACATCCACTATTTGCTTGTGTACATTATTTTTCTTTGTTCACTTGAAAGACACTATATCACGTAATCAATCTGACCAATCAAAAGGCGAGTTTTGTAACAGGTTAAATCAAAGTTGTTTTGATCATCAAAACAACTTTCTAGACCAATCGGATTTAAGCATTCCCGCATCTGCAGATTTTCAAATTTTGTTAGCGTCACTTTTAGCTTTGCACTTGCTTTGTTCGGAGTGTTTTTCAATCAATATTTACTTTCCTAGTTTTGAATCTAAGTGATCTTTGTTTTGATCTTTGTTTTGATCTTTGTTTTCTTTAACTCTTACAATTCGGAGTGATTCATTATAAACAATTGACTAGATTCTACTGTGCTATGGAGAAACAATAAAAAAGTGAGATTTGTTTTCCAAATCCCAGACTGGTATGTTCTTTCAAAAGTTGAATGTGATAGATTAATTGTAAAATGTCAAGAAGCTACGTCAATCCAGCACGCCCGATTTACCCGTGAGCTAGACTGTTCAACCATGTGTGACCAGAAATTCTGCTTTTTCTGTTCTGACATTGAGAAATTGTGTGGCACAAATATGCGATCATTGAGAGATTAACTTGCTACGAGATTTAAATTTGATGCACTGTAAAATAAAATGACTTCAGAAGAGCAAAATTGTATTTCCCCCGATGAAATCGCATCGGGCTCATTATAAACAATGGGGGATTCAGACAAAGTGATCGAGTTTTGCCTCAAGCACAAGATCGACCGGGGTGTAATAGATGAAATAATAATCAGGGGCTACTCTAGTCTCGAAGCATTGGCCCTTATTGATATTGCTGACCTCCGGTCGCCCAAGATTCCAAAAGGCCAGAGACGACTCCTTCTCCACATTGCCAAAAGCCTCCAGGGCAACGAACAATCAACACCGTCAGTCCCATCTACCTCCAGAACTGCCCAAAACCGCCAACAAGCCCAGCCAGAGATCAAGCATGCACCCACACAGATACCCAGGGACAATACAAGTGACATTTACAATCAGTGTCTGATTAATTCATTACTTTGCCAACAACAGCAAATGGCAAGTGCCAATCCCCGTGTGACACCTAGTGAATTAAGTAATCAAGCACCCGATCATTCTTGGAACGACCCTCAAATTCATCTGGCGTGTGCTGCAGGTAGGTTCCTCACAACTTTTTTAGATATTTGCAACTTTGTGCCGAGTACACTTGAGGAAGAGGTTTTGATTGGTAGTAATGGGGACCAACAAATTGTTGTTAAATCAGGACCTAAAAAACCCGTCCTAGAAAACCTGACACTTTCCCAATAGTCAATTTCTAATATGGCAATTTTGTACAAGCTACTCGGAGATGGGAAACTACAGGGGGCCTCCCTTCTTGATTATTTGTCCCACACAACGAAGATATATCAACTTGTACAAAGGTTTAATCTCCCTTCAGTTCTACTATATGACAGGGAGTATAGGAAACTTCAGGCAAATATGAATTTTCGTTGGGGCACGGATGTGCAGCATCTGCATAATTTGCATTTGGTCCCGAGAGAAAAAACCCTCACTCATTCAACTGCCCCTTTGCGTAAGCAGAATAGTACAAATTCACAACATGTGCCCCAAAGGAGTTACTTAAGGATGGAGTTTGATATCTTTCGAAATTACAATTCTCACAAGGGGTGTACTTACCAGAATTGCAAGTTTCGGCATGTTTGCATCCTCCCTGAATGTAATGAAAGCCATTCAGCAACATTTCATTCCAACCCAAAAAACTAAAATTTGAGGTCAATCCCCTTCCAGGTTTGTCCCTGTCAGCCTGGGATGCAGAGTTGGGTGATGATCCTGATAGGGATTTTCTTTTAGAAGGTATAAAAAATGGTTTTGACATTAAAGATCGCGATATAATTGTTTCGAAGGCCTTCAGTGATAACCATCCTTCTACAAAACCTGGAGCTCCACTCTATGATGCAGCTTCAGCACAAGTTATTAAAGAAATCGAAAATGGTAATTATGTTCTTTGCGAAAGACAACCACTTATAGTCAGTCCAATGGCAGCCATACCAAAACCAGACGGTGATGTAAGGCTTATCCATGACTGTTCTCGCCCAATTGGCGAAGCTGTCAATGATTATTGTTCAGCTGACTGGAACCTGAAATTTTCTAGGGTAGATGATGCCGCTAGCCTCATGACACCGGGATGCTTCTTTGCGAAAGTGGACTAAAGTCTGCTTACCGCAGTGTTGGCATAAGCCGGGCTAGTCAGTAGGTTACGGGGTTTCATTGGACTTTTCGGGGGCTTGACTCTGCCACTATGAGTCTTCGGCTCCCTAAGACAAAGCAAGAATTATTAATTGAGCAAGTAAATAGGGTTTTACACCTCAAGCGCGCAACTAAACGACAACTACAGTCAATTGCAGGGCGCCTTTCATGGGCAGCTAGTGTTGTTAAAGGCGGACGAGTCTTTCTTCGCAGAATTTTCAACCAAATAAGTATGCTCAGGCACGCATCACATCGCGTTATAATTTCTAATATAATCAAACATGATTTACGTTGGTGGCTTAGCATTCTTGGTGTTTTAACGGTCGATCCGCCATACTTGACAAGCAAACAATAGAGGCACTTAGCACAGATGCCTGCAATGATGCAGCAGGAGGAGTATTCGGCAATGACTGGTTCTATTTCAACTTTCAGGCCGACTGGCCAAAGGCCAGACATTTCCACATAAATGAAAAAGAAGTTATTGCTTTTTCTCTCGCTGCCCAACGATGGTCTCCAGTATGGGAGAACAGACGCATAATTGTCTACTCAGATAACAAAGTTTCAGTAGCTTCAATTAATAAGGGTTCATGACGAAATCCTGACATAATGAGATGTTTAGGGAATCTTTTCTGGCTCTCTGCACGTTTTAACTTCCATTTAACTGCATATTTTATTCCTGGTTCTAGGAATGTCCTCGCGGATAGTGTTTCAAGGTTGCATTTCAGAGGCCACATAAACAACTTGATCCCATATCTTTCAAACACACCGCTTTTTCTTCACGAACCTTCTAAAAGCATCCAATTTTTGCTCCACAGATTGACAGAGTGGCAGCACTAGTTTTTCAAGTCCATCTTTACAGTCTTGGCTACCTACAGAGGAATCTACCCTCCCTTCAACACTGGATGCTGAGGTTACCTTTTATAGGACTAAAACCTTTGCCCCATCAACATCAGACTTATTCCACTCACCAATTCGCTTACTTGCAATTTTGTCAACAGTTAAATGTATCGCCTGTTCCCATTTCGCAAATTGACCTGGGTCGGTATATCGCCTTTCTCTCTAGGCGTTTATGTTTTAACTCCATTCGACAGTACCTCAATATTGTAAGACTTGTCCACTTAGAGAATGGGCATCCAAACCCCCTTGAAGGAAACTGGTATGTAAATTCCATACTGAAGGGAGTTAAACGAGTTAAAGGGAACCCCTGTAACCAAAAACTACCTATCACTCTAGACCTTCTCCGTTGTATTTTCCTAAAACTTGATGTGACCACACCCCTATACCGTACCTTTTGGGCTGCTTGTCTCGTTGCCTTCTTTTCCTTCTTCAGGAAGTCAAATCTACTTGTCCCGTCAATTTCAGAATTTGACCCTAAGCGTCATCTTTGTGTTCATGATGCGAGGTTTACCCCAGAAGGTGTTATTCTAACAATTCGTTGGTCCAAAGTTATACAATTCAGGGAGCGCATCTTGCATATTCCCTTACCAAAAATTATTAACTCCCCTTTTTGCCCATCGACGGCCTTACTGCAGTTGGTTTCTCCAATAGGCTATACCTCGAGCCCCTTACCCTTTAGTTTCTCATCAACATTGGGTGTGAGGCCTTTGGAACAGCAATGCCTATGTACGTTACCTTCATCCGTCCCTTGGCTTGCGTTCGCAGGTTGTAGAGGTGATGGGTAAGGCCACAGCATCAAGATTTCCCCCTAAGCATTAGTGATTGGCATGGTCGCAGTTATCGGTTGGTGTGAGGGCCCAACACGCATGTACATACAGATGCGGAGTAACTATTTTGTATCTTTATGAATTTATTTTTCTATCTGCAATAGTGCCTTAGGTTATTCATGGTGTTCACAAATATACATTAATTCTTACATGCCTTATCCACCTTTAAAAAAACACAAAAAGAACTACCTAATACCTACAGTCCTTGGATTTTGGGATGTATTTTCTTGATACTTTTGCGGCTTGCATACATTTTAAATGTAAAAGCAAATTTATTGAATCTTGATTTGTCATTAAATGTGCTTGAGTTTCTATGAGACAAGGTCTCAGGAAAATACATGGTCAATTTTATCCCAGAGACTGTTGTTGTGTTCTTCCTTCATCCCTAGAGGTTAATCCTTGTTAAAATATAGTCGTTTCAGGATTCCATCTGCCGGCAGCCTTGCGGATGGATGGCGAATGCAAGCCTGCATAAATAAAAGGATATTTGAATGAAAGTTTACCTGTAAACTTGTTTTAAATTGAGTGTAATTGTTTATTTTCATAATTCCTGTTTATGCAGGAAGTTGTTTTTCTAGATTGGTATAAAACAGGGAATTAGACTGGAACAGCGTTTTCTTTTTAGACTGATTCCAATTATTAATTGATTTTGATAAAAAGGGGAAAACCTTTTTGCCATTATTATCTAAATTAAACTTGGTCAATTTTACGAAACTTGGATACATCCACTATTTACTTGTGCATATTATTTTTCTTTGTTCACATGAAAGACACTATATCACGTGATCAAACTGACCAATCAAAAGGCGAGTTTTGTAACTGGTTAAATCATAGTTGTTTTGATCATCAAAACAACTTTCTAGACCAATCGGATTTAAGAATTCCCGCATCTGCAGATTTTCAAATTTTGTTAGCGTCACTTTTAGCTTTGCTCTTGCTTTGTTTGGAGTGTTTTCAATCAATATTTACTTTTCTAGTTTTGAATCTAAGTGATCTTTGTTTTACCACCCACCCACTACCAAACTTGCATTTTTTTTTCTAGTTATGCATTGTCTCAATTTATCATTTTGTTTTGGTTCTTTTAGATTTGTTCTTAAATTGACCATGTTTTGTTATAATTTTGATGTATTTTCTTGATACTTTTGCGGCTTGCATACATTTTAAATGTAAAAGCAAGTTTATTGCATCTTGATTTGATTGTCATTATATGTGCTTGAGTTTCTATGAGACAAGGTCTCAGGAAAATACATGGTCAATTTTATCCCAGAGACTGTTGTTGTGTTCTTCCTTCATCCCTAGAGGTTAATCCTTGATTTGTTAAAATGAAGTCGTTTCAGGATTCCATCTGCCGGCAGTCTTGCGGATGGATGGCGGATGCAAGCCTGCATAATAAAAGGAGATTTAATTCCCGCTTATGGGGTTCTGTAACGATATTGTTACATGAATGTCGTGATATATTTTTCATCCGATCAAAATGCGTTGAATGAATCTGGTGAGGGCCACCAAAGGATCCTTCATCTGTATTTTGGTTGAATCATGTTCAGTACTTTCTGAGAAGAAGATTTTAAGTAAAGCTGACGGACGGACGGACATCACATCATGACAAAAGTTCGTTGTCTTTCAGCCAGTGGAGCTAGAGCTAGAGAGAGAGACAGAGAGAGAGAGAGCTAGAGAGGGAGAGAGGGCAGCGTGTAGCCAGGTTCGAACTAGGAGGCTTTCGCGTGCGATGCGAGTATTCTACTTCGTTATGTAAATATGCCCTTTATAATCTCCAGTTAAAGAGAGCGAGTGAGAGTGAGTGGCCGTTTACAAGGTTTACATGATTATATACACCTCTCAAAAGTGATGTGCAGACGTTGCATCCCATGGGTAGAATTCGGACGTAATTATATATAGACACAAAGTCCGAGCACGACTAAACTGTTTGCAGACAGTGCGAATATGATCCTATGAATAACCAAATAATTTGTTGAACAAAACATTCCAATCGTGCGTAAAACCGACAGCTTCGCTTGTCAGCTTTATACAGCAACTTCGTCTAAGCGGACCGTTTTAACATTGTAACTCTAGAATAGGTAATATTATTTTTTCTTAAAATATAATATTATATATGATTGATTTTTTCCAATATATCATGTATCACATTTCTTTCCGTCCATTCACTTATCAATTTTTGATAATTTTGCCAAATTCAGAACACTCACATAAAAATACTGTACATCAAGCGACAACTTTCAATGAGTCATATCTCGCCCTCGGCCTTCTCGCCCCAATCGGGCGTATTGATTTATACCCACAGTCATGTAATTCGACATGATCGACTTTCCGTGTGGCAGAATATTATATTTATTTCGTTAGATGTTATTACATTTTCTTACATTAAACTATGCGTGGGTTGAAATTTTACCGTCATAACTTTAGCTATACAATGTCATCTAATTTAGAGCAACAGATTAACTCGAACTAACATTACAGTTTGTCCTATATATATAAAGCAAGAGATAAAAAGATTCTGGACACAAATGCGTCCTTTGCATTTTAAGCCAAAGCTAAAAACATTTCAGCATTTCAATGTTCCCTGTAAGGTTTAAGGGGCGGGGAATAAAGCATATCTTTTTAGGCAAACCCGTTATCTGAGAGAAGTGGGAAGTTGCTGGTTCGAATTTCGGCCGCGCCGCTAGTCAGGATTATAACTGAAGGCTTGATCAAAGCGGCTTTAAACTACATTCAGCATCTACGCAACAACATGTCTTCATAAAGTAACAGATAGAGATGAAAGTTTGTCAACATAAACTCTTTTTTTTTAATCTAGGGTACACCAACGTAGCAAATAGACTTTATATAGCCTGAATAAAAACTTATCAATATAATAGCTTGCTGCTTTGGTCGTCTTTTGCTAATCTAAGAGCTCGAGATCAAAGAAAATCCACTAATATAACGATGTGTCTGCGAATTGTTCGGCTGATAATGTCATAAATGTAATTACAAATTTTAGAGCAAGAATTGAAATGGTGGCAACAGGAAAATATCTATATGAATTATATAGCTAGAGATCACTTGTTAACATAACCATTTGTTGTCAAAACTATTAGATCGAGAGATAAACAAGTATCAGTATAAAACCTATTTAAAATGAATTTCGGAACA
Source organism: Fragum fragum (assembly GCA_946902895.1). NCBI lineage: Eukaryota > Metazoa > Mollusca > Bivalvia > Cardiida > Cardiidae > Fragum > Fragum fragum. The sequence goes on from OX336367.1 coordinate 4,747,082, forward strand.
AGAGATCATTATTATTGGTCTCATAAATCTCAGGGACCGAATATAAAGAATAAACATTGCCGTTTCTTTGCTATGAGCCACAGATCAAAAAGTATCAGCCCAACATTTTTTCTTTATACATACCCTAGCATAACGTCTTGTCTTAATGAAAATAGAGAGCAGAGTTCAAAACGTATAAACATAATAATTTATCTTAATAGCTTTTAGGGTCAGTACTATCACAACAAGTTGTTCTTATAATTTTGAGCTTGAGATCAAACTAATTAGCCATAAATTTGTCCTCATAAATGCATAGCCAGAGATCAACATGAAAAACATTTAAATTTGGTATATTAAACTGTTATTGCCTGAAATCAAAATGTGTAATCTCCATTGTTCAAAACGGGCACCTGTTAAATGTACTATTTCATGTTCTGTAATTATAAGTTAATAATTATAAGTTATCTATCTACTTTTCTATCTCTCCTGTCGCCGAGTATCATATTCCGACTTGTTTATATCACCTAATACTCGATCGTCTTTTATTGACTGATTGGATATGTATCTTCTATATCAGAGGCCATGTCAATGTCCTTGCTAGGTTTTTCTGAAAAGAAAGAAAATAACATTCCGTCTGTTGATCCTATCTAAACACAATCTTTTAAAACACCAATACAGTTCGGGTTGGGTTTGCTCCTCGCAATATGGTCGATTATTGGAGAAACTTGAATAAGGTGTTAAGAAACACAACATTTAAACATGTAGCCTACAAAAAGATCATACAACCTGTATATGCTCATGTACGCTATAGTCTTTGTCTACGCAACCCCATTAATGTCAAAATCATGACCTTTTTAGCTCATCTGAGCACAACGTGCTCAATGTGAGACTTTGTGATCACCCCGATTGTGTCGTGCGTTCGACGTTATGCGTTGGACGTCGTGCGTCGGTCAACAATTCTTTAAAAAAACTTCTCTAAATCCATTGGTCCAATTTCAACCAATTGACAGCAATGTGTGTTGGGTCACCCTTTTCAAAACTTGTTCGCGAAAATTTGATTTTCAAAAAACCGGGGGCGTGACACGGCCGTGATTATCAAACCTGAAACAAATGAAAAAATTAAAACCTTAAAACAATGAAAAAAATATTTTAGGAATATTCTTCTCCTCCAAAACTGGACCAATTTGCACCGAAATCGGCGCTACAGTTCCTTAGGTGACCCTTTCAAAACGTGTTCATTTAATCTAGATTTGTGAGAAAAAAATCGGGGATTTTCAGGCCAATGTCTATCAGGACATTTGGCCTTTTTCAGTCTAACTTGGCAGGAATGTTCCTTTGTTGGCTTTTTTTCAAACTTGTTCGCGAAATTTTAATTCCAGAAAAAAAGGGGAGGGCCAGGCTTATCAGATATAGTGGAATCATGAAAAAAAAATCTTTAAAAATCTTCTCAAAAGCCAATGGGCAAATTTGGACCAAATTTGGTAAGACATTGGTGATACGACATTTTTAGAAGTTGATCACGATGTTTTGATTTATGTAAAAATAAGGGTGTGGCGGGACAAAGACATTATGAAGCATTTTTTTTCAAATTCTTCTCCCCCTAAACCACCTGGCCAATTAAAACAAAACTTTGCAGGAATTTTCCTTGGGTGACCCTTCTCAGATTGTGTTCGTGCTGTATTGATTCGCAAGAAATGGGGGCTATGCAGAGTGAGGCTTATTAAACTTAACGAAATCATGAAATGGTTATCAAATTTTCTTCTCCTACTTAAGCACTTGGCCAATTTGGACCTAATTCAGCTGGAATGTTCCTTTGGTGAGCCTTTCAAAAGTTTCCCTGAAATTTTTGTGAAACAAGAGGCCAATGAGGGCCTGAGTCGCTCTACTGGTTATAAAGTTTTCTGTTAAAATAGGACTTTATCCCCCTTATCATTTTGAGCAACAAACCTTAAGGCCCCTTTTCCCGTGTTTCATGACAGATCCACTTCATTTTCAAAAGGAAGTTTCGTTATGACCCTACAATCATACTGTGATTTTCTTTTATCAAAAACCGATAATGATTGTGGAATTTATCACTGAAACAGGATTGTTTTGAGTGAAATTCCAAAAGGCCCATTTTCCTGTGTTTTCTTATGGATCCATTTCAATTCCGATAGGAACTTTCTTTATGAAAGGGCCCCTTTTTACACGAAACTCTACAGAACAAACCAAATTTCAAAAGGAACAATCCTAATGACGGTACAATCATTATGAACAAGTTTAAAGAGAATCAATGAAAACAGTGGACTGATTTGTATCAAGAATTTTTTGCCATTAAAATTTCATTAGGCACCTTTTCACTGGAAACTTAACAAATCAGAACCAATTTACAAACGAACATTTCTAATGATAGATAGTTTGAAGAAAACGGTAAAACTGAGGACTTTGTTGTGATATTGATATTTTTGCCATTAAGTTTTCATAAGTCCCCTTTTCTTGTGTCGCTTAACAGATCAGATTCAATTTACAAATGAACAATATATTTCTGTGATACTAGGTAGATCAGGCGCAATTAGGAAAGAAACAATCCTAATAATGGTACAAACATTCTGTGAAAGTTTGAACATAATCCGATGAAAACTATTGACTTTATTGTGGTACAAGGATTTCAAAATTAAATTTCATAATGCTCTTTTTCTTGTGATACTTGGTGGATCAGGTCCAATTTCAGCTCCAACAATCATATTTATTGTACAATCATTTTGTGAAAGTTTGAAGAAAATCCGATAAAAGCTCTGACTTGGATTTCTAAATGAAATTTTCACAAGGCCCCTTTTCTCGCGGTTCTTGACAGTTCTAACCCCATTTTGAGAAGAAAGATCGTTACGATCTTACAATCATTCTTTGAAAGTTTCAACAAAATCTGATCAAAGCCTTTGGCTTTATTATGTTATCAGGGACATTTTATTTAATTTTCATACAGCCCCTTTACCAATGTTACTTGATGGATCTGACCGAAATCCGAAGCGAACTATATTTACAAAGTATAATCATTCTGTTTGAGTATGAAGACAACCCGATGAAATCTGTGGACTTATAGCATTAATTAAGATTTTTTAAATTAAAATTTCATAATGCCCCTTTGCCTGTGTTTCTAGGCGGATGAGACCTAATTTTGAATGGAACAATCCTTATGATGGTACAATCATTCTGTGAAAGTTTGAAGTGAATCTGGTTGAATCTAAGAACATGATTGTACTTACTAAGATTTTTTTGAATAAAATCTCACAAGGCCGCTTTTCCCGTGATACTTAATGAATCTGACGCACTTTCGAAAGCAACAATCCATACGATGGTATAATCATTCTGTGAAAGTTTGAAGAGAGTTTGTTGAAAACTGTAGACTATAGCGTTTTAACTAGAACTGTTTAATTAAATTTTCGGAAGGCCCTTTTCCCATGATACTTTACAGATCAGACCCACTTTCAAATGGAAAAATCCTAAAAAAGATTTTTTTTAATCAAGTTTTCATAAGGTCCCGTCTCCCCTCTTTCTTGATGGATCATACATAATTTCGAAAGGAACGATCCTTATCATGGTAAAATCATTCTTAAAATTTTGAAGAGAATTTGATGAAAATTGTGGACTCTATAGCGTTAATGAGGAATTGTAATTGATTTTTCCATAAAATTTTCCTATGGGCCATTTCCCCGTATTTCTTGACGAATCATACCAAATTTAATAAGGAATGATCCTTATAATGGTACAATCATTTTAGAAAAACTGAAGAAACCGATGTAAACTGTGCACTCGGTCATACTAAAACAAGCCCTACATAGATTTATAGCCCTACAGACGCCCTACGGAATTTGTACACGCCCTACGAGTATATGAGCGATAATGATGTATAATTTTTAATTAATATGATTGAAATTAACATTTTTCTTCATATTTCAAAATATTTTCTTTGAATTTGTCTTATTTATGATGATTTTGATGTTTATAATATCACATAATTTGACCGGAAGTTTGACGAAACGCCCTATCGTTTAATTGATCGCCCAACAAATTCATAACCAAATACCTGTTTATGTATTAGTATTTTTGAGATACAAAATTATTCATGTTTTGGTTTTTATCTTTATTTTGGTGTAATTTCATGTTAGAAAAGAATTTTTAGATACAAAGGGATCTCAATGTAATGCAAGGGAAGCAACTCTTTATATGCAATCAAAATAGACTGGAAAGTCATTTTTATGAAATACAGTATGGGGCGTTAAGCTTAATGAGACTCTACTTCTTACAAGCATTTTTTTCGCAATGTTTTCCAACATTCTTCAGTGTCGCAAAAAAAAAGAGATTATGTGGCTGGATTCAATGTTTATTCTCAAAAGACAGAAATTATTTGTAGTCTTCCTAAACAATTCAATATGATTTAACTCAGACTTTAATGCTAATAATATTCATGTGATGGGTAAGCGATATAGTTGATTCTTTTCTTATAGTACGGCAGCCATTGTTTAAGGGGAATAATAGTTCTTTATTATGATGGTAATTGAATTTCATTGCATTTCGGTACAGGAAGTATAATTAATTTGTGCTTTAAGAAGAAAAATCTAGTTACAAGCTTTTCCTTAATTTCCCAAAATCTTTTCTAAGGCATATTCAGAACCCGACATCATATTCCTCTACTTACTTTTTGTTAAAGTCGACAATGGTATCAGTCTACTTCGAGCCTATGCTAAATTGAGTTGCCTCCCTTATTTTTACAATTTCGACTCGAAAAAACCTGAAGATAAGTTCTGATTTTTTTTATATAATAAACCTATTCATTTTATAACTGAGTGGATAAGTATTATGATAGAAATTTGACTGTAGATTTGAGGGGCACCCCTCATTTAATGGTCTGAGGTTTCCGGTCAGGTTTCGGCATTTGTAAACATCAAAATCATCATAAATAAGATAAATTCACAGATAATATTTTGAAATATGAAGAAAAATGTTAATTGCAATCATATTTACTAAAAATTATACATCATTATCGCTTATATACTCGTAGGGCGTGTACAAATTCCGTAGGGCGTCTGTAGGGCTATAAATCTCTGTAGGGCTTGTTTTAGTATGACCCTGTGCACTCCAGAGTGTTAACGAGGATTTTTTTAAAATCAACTTTTCAAAAGGCCCCCTTCTCGTGTTTCTTGACGGATCATACCCAATTTTAAAATGAACGACCCCAATGATGGCACAATCATTTTGAGAAAGTTTGAAGAGAATCAGTTGAAAACTGTGGACTCTAGAATGTTAACGAGGAATTTTTAATCTAAATTTAATTAGGCCCCTTTTCCTGTGTTTCGTGGCAGATCTGAGCCAATTTCGAAAGGAACGATAGTACAATCTATCTGTGAAAGTTTGAAGAGAATCCGATGAAAACTGTGGACTCTATTGCATAAAGAGGATTTTTAATTGATTTTCTAGGGCTCCTTTTATCGTGTTTCTTGAAAACTGTAGACTTTATCGCGTAAACAAGGAAAAGTTAACGGCTGGACCGCCGCCGGACGGGAAAAAGCGTGAGTAAAAAATGTGAGTATGGCTGGATTTGGTTTTATGACTGGAGCAAATCCAGAAATATTTCTTTTTAAGTCTTCTCGTACTAAACCACTTGGCAAATTTTGAAAATTTGACAGGGAAATTCCTTGGGTGACCTTTTTCAAAAAATTTGAATGACATTTCAAATTGGGGACATAGAACGACAAGCTAATTAGACATTGAATTCATAAACAATTCTCAAAAAATCTTCTTATAAACTACCAAGCCAAATTGTTCCCAACTTGGCAGTAATGACCTTTTTTGAAACATGTTTGTGAATTTTTTATGTGAGAAAGTTGGTGTGCTGGGCTTATCATTATGAGAGACATTATGAAATTATTCTCAGGTGAGCGATTCGGGGTAATTTTGGCTCTCTTATTTGAATATGAAGTACTTTTTTTAGCCACATGCCTTAATGTTCAATGATAAAAATTAATTATGTGTAAAATTGACCAGTCACGGCTGTCAATCAAGGAATATAATGACAAATGAAATCATTCATTTAGCCCGGAGTTGAGATTAAAACTTCGACATTGGCCGCCATTTGTGTGAAGTATTATGTTGATTGGTGACTTAGCTGTAGCTACGACCTTTATGTCGCTAACCAACAATTCTACGTTTTGGTTACATGCTCCTGGCCATAAATTATGCAAAGTAAAGTCGTTTTAAAGCGAAGCGGGACTTTCTGTCTGAATCAGTGGGCGTAGCAAAAGGAGGAAGTTGGCAAATCTATGTCGAAGGTCATGGTGACAAATAGAGATTCTATGTATCATATGAAAGCTTTCGACATGAAGTATGATAGTCTTTTGCTGAGCATTTACAAAATATGTCCAAACTTAAAGGTTTTCCTTACAGTTTTGAAAAGTTGGTCAAAGGTCAAGCTCACAAGCCAAGAAACTTTGTCAAGGGAAAAAGTACCAGGTAATAAACGAATGCATGAAATATGATGGTCATGGGTATCAGCATTCTGGACTGTATGCATGATTAAAGTTTTGGATCTAGTTTTTAATGTAGGCCAAATATCGAGGTCAAGGTCACAAGTCATGCAACTTGGCCACAGGTGAAAAACTCTTACCAAATAAGCTAAAACATGAAGTATGGGGAGTGCATGTGTGCATTAGTTGTTCCCCCAAGCACGAGTTGTAAAAGACAAATGTGACAGTGACGTCATTTTTGTTGCAATGGCAACCAGAGTTTTCAACAGGTTTTCTGGAATTTTTTAAAGGGGGAACATAGGAACATTCCTGCCTAATTTGAATGTAATTGGCGGTGTAGTTTTGAAAAGATGTCATTTTTAAAGTCCTACTTTATTTCAATTTAGGCTCTAACACTTTGTCTTTGCCCTTGGGGTCCAAGGGTAATGGTTTAAGCAATTTCGAAAGAAGCGGAAGTACTACTGCTTCACGAACAGGAGGGCCAGTTGTTGGCTTTTGCAATAAAGGTGACGAGCAACCATATAAAAATTCTCTCCAGCATATTAGTGAAGGAAACCATTCATGTTCATGTTGGTAACAATCTCTATTTTCATCATTTTTCAAGTTTTTGTTTAACATGTACACGTGTTGACCCAAAATAACTGCGCATCAAAAAACAGAGCAAACACCGGAACTCGATTTTGTAACCAAATTAATCGAGTAAAGTTTTTCATCCACTGTAGTTACCAATGTTACTACCCCCCCCCCCCTTACAAAAAATCTGGACACAAATTTTAGACGGGCGGTAACTATCAGCGATGGAAAACGATGCTACTAATCTTTTGCTGACTGGAGCACGAACCTGAATTCTCAAACCTGTTGGCCTCCTAGAAAACAATCACACGCCCATTCATAAATGTCTAAGGATGGCTAAACCCCAGACTGCATTTAAACACCAAATAGACCAACCAACAAATTAAAGAACAAGTTCGAACTGCAGACACCAATAGCGAGTCTTAGGAAAGGAGTCGAGACATTATTTGAACAGTATGATTATCAATTTTAACAATTCCAAGTTCAATGAATAACTAACCAACAAGCGTAACGACCACCAACTCTCTGAACTTACTCAAATGAATGTACAATAGACGCCAAGAAAGTGCTTTCTTTGAACCGTCCTTGCTGGAGTGTGATAGGTCATTGACGCACTTGTTGTAATTACCTTTTACCAAACAAATCTAGACTGGTCTCTCAGGAATGTAAAATCACTTAAACACCTGAATGCCCTGATTGCAACTGTGTGGCAAGTCTAGGAACTTTCACATGTTGCAAGCATACCATTCAGACTATGTTTTATTAGACAAGGGGAACTACCATATAATTAATATATCATGAATTGACATGATTTACCTCCCTTTAAATTAATGTCCAAACGAAGAAAACCATGCGATCATCTGGTTGAACATGGGTAGGAGTTCTAAATTGTGGCAATAAGAAATCCTCATGTTCTGCACTTCTATCTGTATTCTAATTCATCAGATAGTTAACCATTGCTGAGAAGCAAATGTAGTGTACTGAAGAGTGGAAATACAAAAATGTGTTTACGCAGTAACTTCATAGAACTACGGCGAACAATGTTTCAATATTAAACTAAAACACTGAATTTCAATCTAAAATTACCCCTGGGTACATTATCAAACATGAAGAATGATCAAATACCTGTAAACCTTGTGTGGACTTGCAGAAATGAAATCAAGAATTACCAATATGTATATTAGACATCAATTGTTTATTTGGATAGTTTCCAGGAAAACAAAATGAGCTGTTGGCAGTTAACTTTCTGCAAATACAAAGAATGTCAACGAACAGCAGCTACTGACATCATGAGTAAACAAATTCTACCTTTCTATGCATCATAGCTATCATCATTGCGTGAAGAAAACAAGTTCTTTCATTCAATAACACAGCCAGGCTAACTTTCAAGCACTTTTGAGCAATATATTCGATGGAATAGAGGGACGTTTATTACATCAAGGGACTAAAGGAAATATGAAACAGCTTAGAACTACTAACTTGAATTAAAAAAAGGGGGACAATCCGTAATAGCTTGTTGAGTTGCAGACAAACCATTCAGGGTTATTTCCCTTTGACCAGTCCTTATGATACGTAAAAACAGAAAGTTTTGTAATGAATAAAATTTAATGTCATAAGCCCTTAAACAACTTAGTCTCTCATTGTCATGACATGTTAACACTCACAAAAGAAGAATACCTTACTACTTGTCATAATCTGCAGAGCTAACTCAGCAAAAGGTTGTTTTTATCAAGCATAAAGTGTAGAATGTATTCAGCCTGCACATTTGTGCAACCTGCTCGATGACCACACTGAGAACTATATGCAAATGACATGTTATGCATACAACAAGTTGAAAATCTAGATATAGCCCTTTGTATATCAGTATCAATCATCCTAATGGTTTTACACCATAGGCCGAGGCCTAGCTGTAATATTCCTATGGGCTTTACTGTTGAGACTTGAACCAGGAACCTAAATTGAATTTTGAGCAGGCTTTCCTGCAATATGAACTAAATATTCAAGTGAATTTGGACTATGTCTCTTAGCTAAGACCCTTTTAACCTTATGAAACCCATTTGAATCTGAGGAAATCTCACCAATGCAGTTAGATCAACATGATCAGAGTCAATAAATCACTTGGGTTTACGAATCGTGCGCTTGGGTCTATGACTTATTAGAGATGGGACTATGGGCAGGCATTTGGGGATTATCCTGAGCAACTAAGTTTGGGTCAGTTTGAGTAGAAACATTTGTTAATGTAACAGATGGAGCTTTGTGACTGATAGCCAAATAGTAGCTAGGAGTTGGTTGCCTTACATAGGCTATTTTCAGCCTGTCAATATGTATAGGCTAGGCGAAAGTGGCAGTCGAGCTCAACCATATGTTCACTTAATATGTGCTAAACAACAAAGGGTTCACTAAATTGCTTTCGAAGCTTTTTAGCCATGCTTGCACTTTCATCTGTGAAGTAAACATTGTTACCTAAACATAGTTTAGTGTTTTGTGCCTTCACATTTGCTTGCGACTTCATAACCAATTGTGAAATAGTAACATTTTCAAGCACATGTTCATGAAGTTTCTCTAAGTAGATGCGTTTCTGTTTCATATAAGCATGAAAGTCTTTGGGAAGGACCTTGAGATCTTGGTACTGAAAACAACAGCAGGGGCCATAATGTCTAATTTATTGCACTGACTATTCATATATGGGGAAAGCTTTGTGCCTAAAGTTCTATTTGAACGTTCACAAGCTCCTAAACAATGAAGAACAAAACTTGGCGTAAATTGTTGTGGAATATGCATGACATTACACAGTTCAACTGTAAGTTTGGCTGTAAAGTAACATCCTTGGTCACTTATTAAAGTGTCACACATTCCATATTGAGTGAACAGGTCCATAAGCACTTCACACACAGTAGCTGAATCCTTGTTTGGTTTTGTTTGTTTGAATAGGGTTTTACGCCGCTTCCAACAATCTATGAGTTATATCGCGGCGGGTGGAGCACCTAACAATGGATTCCTGGTATTTCTCACACCAGTACCACCATCACATCCTTTTGTAGCCTCCAGCTGCTATCCCACATAGGTCTACGATTATGACCCATTGGCGGGAGACAAGTAGTCAGAAAGGATGAGTGCCGCCATCGGGGATCGAACCCGGGACCTCTAGATTGACAGTCTGACGCGCTACCAACTGCACCATGACGGATGCTTCCTTGTTTGGTATTGGCCTTACAAACAGAAACTTAGAATACATATCGATAGCTGTAAAGAGGTATGTATTCCCTCGAGTTGTACCTGGTAAAGGTCCATATAGGTCGCCTTCCCTCACAGAAAATGGTGCACTGAGTGTTGGGTATGATGTAATGGCATTGTTTGTCTTGTCACCTTACGACTCTGGCAAGCATGACAAGAACAGATATAGTCACTAACTATAGTTGTAAGTCTATCAAAGAAATAATGTTCCTGCACTCTCCCTATAGTATCCTGTATACCTCCATGTCCTTCTAATGACGACTCATGATATAACTTTAACGCAGTTTCAATCATTGCTTTTGGTAACACTAACTTGAGTCATCTTTGCAAACGCTTCATAAGTGTAACTTTAGAATGTCTACAGTAAAATAATATTCCATCTAATAATACGTAATCTGACTGCATAACTAAAAAAGATCGTGAAGCTTTCTGTGACTTTGGAAGCTTTGACAAAGAAAGGTTTTCCATCAATCCTCTCAAATTAGGGTCTAATAACTGAATTGTATAATTTTATCTGTTGTCATATACAATTCACATAATGAAGGATGAGTCAATACCTCAGATGGCGAGTCTAATTCCCAGGAAGTATTTACATCTGTTGATGGTGTATTCTCTTATTGAAGACTTGGATCCTGAGAAGGGTTGGGTGTAACAATACCCTCCTGATTTAGTGTAGAATGATGCTCTGTATCGGAGCTTTGACTCACTTGACAATCAAAAGAGGTAGAGATGGCATGATGGACATCAGAGGAATCATTACTGGAAATCCCCATAGAAATCGGGGATTGAACTGCACAGTCAACTTGCCCATCCTGGGTTATCTCTTAATTGCTTGCCTGTATTCTCTTAACAGGACTTAAACCTGTGACGATTAGTTGCTTTAGGTCTCAACCTAATATCTGCCTAGTCAATATTGTCCTCTTTTTTAAGGTCACCACCTAGGGAACATTTCTGCCAAATTTGGTTGAAATTGGCACAGTGATTAGGAAGATGTTGTTTTAAAACCCTTCTTTATCCCTTTTTAAGCCCAATCCCATGGTGCTCCGCCCATGGAGTCCTGAGGGTGATGATTTTAGCAATTCTGAAAGAGGTCAATGTGTAGAATTATCAAACAAGAGGAAAGTGAGGGCCTGAGACGCCCTACTGGTCATCAAGCTTTCCGTTAAAGAAATCCGATATTTAAGGAAGTTAATAACTTAAAGAAGAATGCATAAAGGAAAACAAAATTGGACTTTATCACCTAAATTATTTTGAGCAACAATCCTCAAGGCCCCTTTTCCCGTGTTTTATGACGGATCCACTCCATTTCCAAAAGGAAGTTACCTTATGACCCTACAATCATCCTGCCAAATTTTCATCAGAATCTGACAATAATTGTGGACTTACCACACAAACAGGATTGTTTTGAATGAAAATCCATAAGGCCCCTTTTCCTGTGTTTTCTGATGGATCAATTTCATTCCAAAAGGATTTTTCCTTACAACACTACAATTGCCTTGTGAAATTTAAAGGCCAATCTGAAAATGATTGTAATCTTCATCACATACACAAGAATGTTTTGAATGATAGTCTGTAAGGCCCCTTTTCCAGTGTTTCCAATGCCACAATTATTCCATGCATCTTTGAAGAGAATCCGATAAAACTGTTGATTGCATTGTGTTAACAAATATATTAAATTCAAGTTCTCAAAAGGACCCCCTTCCCGTGATATTTTACTGTTGGTTTTATCATTCTGTGAAAGTTAAAAGTGAATCAAATGAATTATGTGGACTTCATTATGTTTACTAGAATATTTAAAAAAATAATTCATAAGGCCCCTTTTTACATGATACTTGATGGATTGTACCCAGTTCTGAAAAGAACAATTTAAGAGATTGTACAATCATTCTGTGATATTTTCAAGTGAATCCGGTGAAATCAAGGGACATCATTGTGTTAACTAGAATATTTAAGAAAGTTTTTCATAAGACCCCTTTTTATGTGACACTTGCCATAATCAGATCCACTGTCAAAATCAACAATAGTAATGATGGTACAATCAATCTTTGTAATCTGTGGAATTTATTGTGTTAATGAGTTTATAGTGAAATCTTTATAGGGCTCCTTTTGCTTTGATACTTTCAGAACAAACCAAATTTCAAAAGGAACAATTCTAATGAAGGTACAATCATTCTTTAAAAGTTAAAGAGAATCAATGAAAACAGTGGACTGAATTGTGTCAAGAATTTTTGTAACAAAATTTTCATAAGGCCCCTTTTTCTGTGAAACTTAACAAATCAGACCCAATGTACAAAGGAACAATCCTAATGATAGTTTGAAGAAAATGATAAAGACTGAAGACTTTATTGTAATAATGATGTTTTGTAATAAAATTTTATAAGGTCCCTTTTCTTATGTCACTTAACCAATCAGACCTAATTTACAAAGGAACAATCCAAATGATGGTACAATCATTCTTTTAGAGTTTGAAAAGATTTTGATAAAGACTGAGGACATTATTGTGTTAATGAGGATTTGGTAATAATTTTTCATATAGCCCCTTTTCCTATGATACTAGACAGATTAGGCCCAATTTGGAAACAAACAATCCTAATGATGTTACAAACATTCTGTAAAAGTTTGAACAGAATCCGCTGAAAACTGCAGATTTATCTTGGTGTAAAGATTTTAAAATATTATTTTCATTAGGCTCCTTTTCATGTGATACTTGAAGGATCAGATCTCATGTCAGCATCAACAATTATAATTATTGTACAATGATTCTGTGAAGGCTTGAATAAAATCCAATGAAAGCTCTGGACTTGGTTACAAGGATTATAGATAAAAATTCTCAAAAGGCCCCTTACTAGACAGATCAGGTCTAAGTTGAAAAGAAAGAATCCTCATGATGGAACAATCATTCTGTGAAAGTTTAAACAGAATCTGATGAAAACTGTTGACTTAATTGTGGTACAAAGATTTTAAAATTAAATTTCATAATGCTCCTTTTTCTGTGATAATTGACGGATCAGGTTTAATGTCAACATCAACAATCATTACTATTGTACAATTATTCTGTGAATGTTTGAGGAAAATCCAATGAAAATTCTGAACTTGGTAACAAGTATTTATAGATGAAATTTTCATAAGGCCCTTTTTCCCATGTTTCCTGACAGTTCAAACCCTGTTATGAAAAGAATGATCGTTATGACCTTACAATCATTCTGTGAAAGTTTCAACAAAATCAAAGCTGTGGTTTCATTGTGTTAACAGGGATTTTTTAATTGAATTTTCATATAGCCCCTTTTCCCATGTTACTTGTTGGATCTGAACCGATTCCAAAGGGAACTATACTTACAAAAGTATACTTATTCTATATGAGTATAAAGACAACCCCATGAAATATGTGGACTTGAAAGCATTAAGATTTTTTTAATTGAATTTTCCTAAGGCCCCTTTTCCTATGTTTCTAGATGGTTCAGACCCAATTTGAAAGGAACAATCCTTATGATGGTACAATCATTCTGTGAAATTATGAAATTGACCAGGTGAAATCTAGGACCATGATGTGTTAACTAAGACTTTTTTTATAAAATTTTCATACAGCCCCTTTTCCCATGAAACTTGATGGATCAAACCCACTTCCGAACAATCCTTAAGATGGTACAATCATTCTGTGAAAGTTTGAAGAGAATCTGATGTAGCCTGTGGATTCCAGAGTGTTAACAAGGATTTTTTTCAATTAAATTTTAGAAAGGCTCCTTTTCCAGTGCTTCTTGACAGATCATTTTTTTTTCGTTACCATAGTTACAAAAGCTTTAAATATATTTCATTTTTTCAAGCAATTATTTATGGGGCAACCTAAGAAATATTCCCACCAAATTTGGAAGAAATTAGCAAAGTGGTTTAGAAGATGTAAAATTTAAGAAATTGTTGAAACACGATGGACAATGCACAACTCATGCCAGTTAATTGTGACCACAAAAGCTCACAATACGCATTTTGTACTCAGTTGAGCTAAAGAGAGACCACGATGTTTTGGACCAACACGACAATATGTTAGTAATGGATAAAGTCTTGTTGATTTTGATTTTATCTACACACTACACATAAAAAAAAGTTTTGATTAAATAGGATGAGTGGGGTTTGTATGGGTGGAATGGGTTTATAATGCCAATTACATAAGGAATACAGAGTAAACAATTTCATTATGCAACTTTCAATGACTGTAAGGAATTAAAGGTATTAAGACATTTTCAGTTTGCTCATACTTGGTATTAGATATTATCTAAATTAATGGTTCGTGCTATAAATGTCCATCTCATATTTCAAATGTTCATCTCCATTTTGTTATCATGGAATTATGGAGAAATGAAAATGTTTCTCTCTGTTGAACATTTTTCTGCTTCAAATAAAACCTGAGTTTTCTAAAAAAAAAAAAATTCATTTTTGTTTGCGAAGGGTGATGTCCACATTAAAGAAGAACAAATCGATGTTGCTTAGCAACTAAAACATAATTCAACAACAGTTAGTTAAATCATTGACTGTATCAAAATGTTTTAGGAAAATCAACTGTAAAACGTTTTTCAAACATTTTAGATAAAGAATAACCATCTTTGAAGTGATTTAACTTATCAGTTAATCTGATGAAGTATTATAAACTTTGGTTGTGTGCAGTTCTGATTTTCACCTTACTGCTTTATCAAGTTGACTACATTTCCTCTCTATGTATAAGTACTAATAACTTACCAATCGCTAGTAACGCCCACTGACTCTACTGGCCCAAACCATTGAGCTTCGACAGGAAGTTCCACTTTGATATTAAATAATCTTATTTTACAAATTCATGGCCAGAAACATGTAATCAACAAGATGTGATTGTGAAACGCAATGCCCCCGCAACAGGACTAAACATTTGACCTTGGTATGTGACCTTGACCTTATCACATAACCTTGACATGAGGAGATGCGTATTGCTCAAATATGAGCATTTATCTTGAATAGGCTGGTAGTTATTGGCAATGTTGAGTTTTTTGTTAAGTTTTGCAGACAGACAGACCAACAGAGGGAAAGACTGAATGACAGACAGACGGATGGACAATGGTGAAACAAAATCCCTCCCCGCCCCGATCTTTCGAAATGGCTGGCTGCTATTCTAAATTAATAAACTGAATAAGCTGTAGTTATTGTTTGAATTTCCAAACCATCATTAATATTTCGTATAAATGTCTGACAGTGTCTTAGTTCATAGTTTTGGTCTAAATGAATAATTTGATTGGTCAATCTATTTTTAAATTGACAGTCAGGATTCTTAAACTGGTTGAGGATGTTGAGTGGAACATGGATTAAGTTGGATAACTGTTTAAACCATTTCCTCACAATCCTGCTTTTTTCACACCTCTCAAGAAAAAAGATCTGGAAAATATTGTGCAAAAATGAAGAAATTGCTTGAATCATGTAATTTCTTCAGTTTTGATAATGTTTTCTACCCTAATGGACACAATCTTTTAAAATTTCATCAATTGGAAACTGTCGACTGCAATGATCTTGTTCGAGACCAGACAAAAATGTAGCCTCTAGAGGGCATACAAGGTTTTTCTTAGATTTGACCAAGTGACCTTGTTTTTGACCCCAGTTGACTCAATTTGGAACTTGCCTGAGATTTCATCAAGACGATCATTTTGACCAAAATTAAGGTTGTTTGGGAAAAATGTGGCCTCTAGAGTGCATTAAAGGTTTATATAAGATTTGATCCCAGTTGACCCAGTTTCAAACTCGCAAAAGATTCATTCTGACCAAATTTCAGGTCAATTGGACAAAAAAATGTGGGCTCTAGAGTGCATGCAAGGTTTTTTCTAAGGTTAGATCCTGTGACGTAGTTTTTGAACCAAGTTGACCCAATTTCGAACTTTTTCGAGATTACATCAAGACAACCATTCTGACCAATTTTCAGGTTGATTTGGCCAAAAATGTTGCCCTTAAAGTGCATTTAAGGCAAACATGACGACGCACGTCGCATGACAGATGACAGAAATCCAAACCACCATAAAAGGTCAACTCAGGTGAGCTAATGACTGAGTTTAATTTTACAAAGTTATTTTGAATTCTATTAATAAACATTGGAATAATGGTTAAGGCAAGCTAACCTTGAGCTATGACCTTGACCTACCATAAAGATCTTTAATTGGCAAAGCTAATCACGATGGTCGACAACTAAATCTATCAAATAGAGCCGTGCTTAAGATCAGCTCAGTTTTAGAGCTTGATCTTGAGCTTTGACCTTGACCCTTTTCAAAGAATTCTTTCAAATGGCTAAAAACTCATGGTGGAAAATGATGTACCCATTTACTTTCATACATATAGGTGATAAATATATGCTCTGAACAATTTCAAGGTGACAACTGTGTCTCACCCAGATCAAGCACGCTAAAAAGAAATAAATCCTTTCTCAAAAATTTATAAACTGATATAAAGTAAGGATTGAGTAACTTGTCCCTGTACAACCCTTGTTGTTACGTCCCTGTGATTCCATAGTACAGAAAACATTGTGGGAAAAGAAGAAATTGCTTGTAAGGTTGGTTACTTTTAGAATTGCACCTACTTTTGATTGTTGTCTGCAACTTCCTTCAAATTGAACCAGTATAAAATTTTGAAAAATGGGAAAGTGTTAAAAACAAATACGAATCAAGTCAATTGCAACAAAGGCTTAATTTTTAACTAGATTCAATCTGAGCAGTAACTGTAGCTACATGTCCGTTAGCAGTGTTAATATATAAATCAAGTGCCATCCTATCAGTATTATTAGTGTTAGTTATAGTATGTATTTCTCTGTGCTTCCAGATATATACCTTTCTCCTTTGTGCTAGGTAGTAGAAACACAATAGATGATGAAATAGCAATGTGCCATAGACTGTGTGTTATTTTGTAGTTTTCGGTAGTTTCTAGAAATGCAAAAAGAACTAGTCCAGCTATTGCCAGCAGAACACCTGGAAGGAAATTGGTCAGGTAATATCTTTGAGATGGAACTAATTTCTTCTCCTTTTTGCACTGGAATCCCTGAAATGGAGAAAAACACATATATATTTTACAATACATGAATATGAAAACATCATGTCAACTATAAACATGTTATAACCCATTCCCACATAAGAAAATTGTTGACTGGTCCTAATTGAATGAGCTGCAGACCATAATTTCAAGTAGATGGAATTTACATTTTTTATCTTTTTTGGATAGAAAACATTGTGGATAATGTAGAAGTTGCTTGATACAAGCAATTTCTTCAATTTTCACAATGTTTTCAAAAGCTTTTTCCTTTAGGGGCTTAAAAAAGAAGGATAGAGTAAGAATGGGTTACAAACATAGAAAATCTCTGAACAGTAAAGGTCAAAGTTTGTGACCTATGATACTGTACTAATAGACAAAGTAACTGAGTGAGTCCTTAATGTTTTAAAACACAAGATAGCCGTTGGCCCTGGGGCACTCACCTGAGATAATGGCTCTTTTTCTTTCAACAGTCTAATTTCATGTTAAGGCTAGGATTATGATACAAGTGGGCCACACTTACATAGAAAGACTATTAATCTGGGGATCCAAAAGTCTAAATTACAAATTCAAAGGCTTTAGTGCTGATTTGAAAGAAGGGAAAAACTTTTTCCTTCCTCTGGATCCATTATAATTTCAGAAATAAGAAAGAAGTCTGTGAACTGATGCTTCATGCCTATAACCCCACCACACACGGCTTTTTGAACTCTACGAAATTTAGTCTGTTAACTTAAGCTATCAAAGCTCATACTTTGCTAGCTAAAAATGACACCAATCAAATACTGAGCATAAAATGTTATTCTACTACAGGGATTAAAGTTTTTTGCTCTTCTGTTGCCATTGCTACCAGAATTTTAAAATGGATTTCAACTCTTTTAGTGATTTTAAAGTGAAACATCTACTCAACATTCTTTTCAAAATTGGTTAACCCTTGCGGGAGAGTTTTGGGGATGTTGTTTAACCCATTCCCACTTGTCAAAATTTTGGACTGGTCCAAATTGAAAGAAGATGCAGACGACAATTTCAAGTTGATGGATTTTAATTTTTTTCACCATTTTGGATAGAAAACAATGTGGATAATGAAGAAATTGCTTGATAAAGCAATTTCTTCATTTTCTACAATGTTTTCCAAAGCGTTTTTCTTGAGAGGCGTAAAAAGGAGGGATTGAGTTGGAATGGGTTAATGTAGGTCTTCTTTATTTTTATACAAATCTCTCTTTGGGATCTACCCTTGCTGTCACTAGGATTGTGATCTTTTCCAATTTTAATAGGGAGATATAAACTATCATTTAAGAGATGAAGAGAATATTTTTTGTTTTCATGGAGGCGCTTCGCGTATTCATACAGTGTGATTAGTTTTTTTGGTTCATACCTACATGAAAATAAAAAAAGATTCTCTTCATTTCTCATAATTTAATAGCATCAAGCGAAAAAAGCAAAATAATTTCAAATTCTGATACCTTTTTATATGGAACTATTTTGTGCGGAAGCATACAAAATTGCTGCGTGCTCAAAATTTTGTTCATGGAGTTATGAATAATTTTTTCGACCAATCAGAACACTCGTTTTTGAAAGATGGAATTAAAAATTAAATTATTATGTAATGTACTTGCAAAACTGTAGGACAAAGTACATGGTAATTCTAGTATACTCTCTCCACTTTGTGTGGTAATGGATGAAAACTAGATTAGGGTTCTTTGACCCATGAGACAGACATGATCTTTAGCCCTGCATATTTTTAACCCATTGCCACACAATGCTACTCTCTGATGCCCTAAAGAAAAAAAAAACCCAGAAAACTTTGTAGTAAAGTGGAAATTGCTTGTAACAAGCAAATTGTCCAAATATCTCACAAAGTTTTCTACTTTATTTTTCACTTATTTTCCAATTTAAACAGAAGTTGAAATGTCATCTGCAATTTCTTTCATTCTGGACAACTTTGTCGTTTGGTAACAGGTTTACAAAGCAGATGTACTAGTATAAGGGGTTAAGTACCAACAGACTATATTTTTAACAATCAAATACAGCAGTAAACCTCAGTACAGTAACTGTTGGCAAATAAGAGGTTATTACAAGATCCCTCAAGAACATAACCCAAGGGTCACAAGTACTACAAAAGCTGTTATAACTTGTCCTCGTTTATTATCCCCAGTATACTCCCAGGTTTAATTTGATTATTTCCGAGTTGGTGAAATAGAAAATTGATGGATTACTGACCATGTTAATAAAGCTTTGACATGGCAGTCTTACTATGGTAAGAAAAATATTTCGTAAATTATGTGGTCAAGGACTTTAAATAAGAAGCAAATTGTTAGTTGGTGACCTAAAATTTGAAACTAAAGTTGAAAGAACTGTAGTTATGACATTTCAGTCCCTAAACCAACAAAAATGCTTGACATAGGTGTTAGGGCTCAAAGTTCACATTCAGTATAAATGAATGATTAACTGAGTTTTTATTGACATCTGCCATCCGTCAATTATTTACAGAACTTACCCAAGATGAAAACATAATGATGGCTGCCAGAACAGCTGGCACAGCAAACACCCAAAGACCATGTTTTTTATACTCAACACCTATTGCAACACCCAACACACCCATCATATGGGCAAATGACCTTGGACCTGACCCTATATTGGCCATCGCCAGCATCGTGACAAGAAAGGAGGTTATTGACCCCAGAAAATCAGCAAATTGCAGCACTTCATATTCAAGCATACAGTAGTAGATTAAATTGCTTGCATCACAGGCATGGTAAAACTGAAATAAAAGAAAACAAAATTCACTTCATTAGTTGAAATCTTGAATTATGAGTAACCTTTAACCCTTTTCCACAAGCTTCTATTTTTATGCCCCTCAAGAAAAAATTCTTTGGAAAACATTGAGGACAAGCTATTTCTTCATTTTTCATTTTCCACAGTGCCTTTTTCTTGAAGTCCGTATAAAAAGCAGAGTTGTCAGGGATGAGTTAATTGTCAATTGGTTAACCCATTCCAAGACAACAGAATTTTAAAATGGTCCAAATTCAAAGCTGTGCCAGACAACAAATTTGCCTTTTGGAGTAGAAAACATTATGGTTAAACCCTTTCCTGTTTTTCAAAATTTTAGACCAGTCCAATTTGAAAGCAGTTGCAGACAACAATCAAAAGTGGGTGCAATTTGAAAAGTAACGTACCTACAGGTTAGAAAATATTGTGGAAAAAGAAGAAATTGCTTGTGACAAGCAATTTCTTCTTTTCCCACAATGTTTTCTCAAGTATTAATTAACAGGGACGTGAAAACAAGGGATTGTACAGGAAAGGGTTAATGAAGGAATCACTTGTAAAAAGCAATTTCTTCATTTTCTACAATGTTTTTTAAGTTTTATCTTGGGGGGCATCGAAAAGTGTCATTGTGTTGGAATGGGTAAAGTACATTTTTTCATGCATTAAATAATTTGTTCACAGCTAACTCTAGCTCAGAAGCATGTTAGTATGCTTCTGTAAAGTAAAAAAATCTTCAATGAAAAAGACCCCCATCATGCATCAATTTAACATTAGATCAAGGTTTCTGTATCTGTAACTTTTCAAACTGAAAGGCTGTCAATGAGGGACATTCTTGGGTTATCTCTCTTGAATACTCTCCAGAAATACATTGGTCCCTATCAGTGTTTTACTTGGACTTTATCCTAGGTTTCTTTGCACTGATCAGCTGTATATTGCAAACTTTAGAGCTGTAAAATTCGTTTCATGTTGAAAATACATTTCTATGTTATTTCTGAACCATAAACTAACACCATCGAGAGATTTGTATTTATAATAAAACTAGAAAAGGCAAATAAAAAATGGCAACTTCCCCATACTGAACAAGGATAAAATCAAAGGTAATGAAGTGAAAGGACCAAACCTCTTATTTAATGGTCACAGGACAAAGGGAAGATAACACAGGAATGTCCCTCGTTGTTCGAAATTCAGTGCATACTGGTAAGAAATTATTTTGTTAATGAAATCTACCAACACATAAAAGGATTCAAACTGGGAATTTCACAAAAAGGTACTTTTAAAAATCTAAAACAGATTGGATAAAGCAAAGGTCAATAAAAATTTGTATTTACAAAAAAGAGTGTAAATTAAGACAGAAAGACCATTCTGCATTCCAAAAATTGACAACACAACATTCTGACCCTCATTATCCTTCACAACATATGGATTCCTGCTGTTAACCCTTTCCCTTTTTTTCAAAATTTAAGACAAGTCCAATTTGAAAGACGTTGCAGACAACAATCAAAAGCGGGTGCATTTTGAAAAGTAACAAACCTACAGGTTAGAAAGTATTGTGGGAAAAGAAGAAATTGCTTGTGACAAGCAATTTCATCTTTTCCCACAATGTTTTCTCAAGTATAAATTCACAGGAATTTGAAAACAACGGATTGCACAGGAAAGAGTTAATAAAGCAAGAGGGCCCTAAAATCCTCACCTGAGTCAATGACAGCAGAAGTAAGAGTGACCTGTTTTTAGTCAAATGAGATCCATTATCAAATCTTGTCTGAGAGTTTCAAGGTATTTGTACTTGAAAAGTAGCTAGTAAATTACAAAGAAGATTTCTTTAGATAAGACCTTGTGACCTACTTTTTGATCAAATGTAACCCAATAAAAAACTTAACTACCAATTTTAAAAAGACATTTATTCTGAACCGATATCAAAGTCAAACTTGGCAAATGTATCGATGTCACAAATATCCTAACAAAACATCAAACCAATTGAGCCAAAATGTGGCCTCTAAAGTACACTTAGGTATTTCCAAAATTTGACTTGGTGACCTTGTTTTTGACCCCATTCAACCCGATATTTAACTTGACAGAGACATTATGCAGACAGACTATCAAGACATTTGAGGCAAAAATGGGACTCTATAGACTCTATAAATTTGACCTTGTTACCAAGTTTTTTACCCAATTTGACCTAACATCTAACTCGACCAAGGGGCTCATTAAGATAAACATTCTGGCAACGTTTCAAGAGAATTGAGTATAAATGTGGCCCCTAGAGTGCTCACAAGATGTTGATGCACTATGGACAACTAACAATGGACCAAAAATGCTGGACAAAGGTAGATAACAAAAGCTCACCATGAGCTTATTGTACTCAGTTAAGCTAAAAATTGATTGACCAACCAAATCATTCATTTAAACTGGAAGTTATCTTTGAGCTCTAACAATTATGTTATTCATTTTTTTGTCAGTTTGGCAATTAGAACATCATAACTACAGCTCATTCAAGCAGTTGTTTTGACCTTCAGGAAACCAACCAACAATTTGCGTTTTATTTCATGTCCTTGACCACATATTGTATATCCTCATTGTCATTCTAAAATGTCATAACTACAGCTTAATTCAACAATTAGAACGACAACGACAATATGATGTTGTTTAATACCTCAATCTTACTGATATGTTTGAGGTTAGTGGTTGTGATCAGGGATCCTTCAATTTACACAGGTCTAGTCTAGTCTAGCCTTTTTCACTTACAAGATGTTCCCTTTTGAGTGACAGGTCAGAATTATTTGACAACAGGGAAGAGTAAACATATGTGACCTTTCAGGAGGATAACAGCCTTCTGGGAAGAGCAAAAGGGTACTACAGAGACTGACCAGAAAGCCTGAACAGTGTTGAGACGTTATTTCATCACGATAGATTTTCTGAATCAAATATAATCACTCATCCTTATTATCAAATGTTGATTCTCAAAACTATATATGAGCCTATGCGTGACATTTCCAACCATTTGGCATGTGTATGACTCGCACACATTGAGTACCCTAGACAGCCATTCGAGGCAACTAGAACATTTGCTGATTGTATAGAGAAGCTTTGGGTCAGTATCTATCTACAGAGCGCAGAGTGAAGACTCTGATCAGACTGTGCGAATGCACAGGCTGTTCTGAGTCTTTACTTTGCGCACATGTGTAATGGTTGGAAATGTCACGCATGTGCTCATATTTAATTGACCACTGTAGTATCTGATCTTATTCTTAAATGTAAGTTTCAAAGACTACTGCGGGATTCCTTTTTCTCAACACAGGTTACGTATGTCTGTTAAGAGGAAACGATAACAATTTTGTCCAAAACTTACTGTTGAGAAAAACATGGTGAAAGTATAGACTAAAGCTTCGACAAAGAATCTTCTATAGACAGCTATAGCAATTGCAGGAATGAAGAATAGGTTACTAAGGGTGAGCAGGAGGACCGCTAGGAGCTCTTGTTGGTCAGATTTGGCCTCTGTTCCATCTGTACAACCGTAACCACGCCAACCTGTTGATATGGAAATAAAAACATAACTTCAAAGAAACAAGAGGACCATGATGGTCCTAAATCGCTCCTCTGAGTATGATGGTTCATGGCTTTATGATATAAACAATATAGCAAAGCCCTCTGTCTAATTATTTTGGGGAAGATGTTTAAGGATTTTTCTTTTAATCCCAGGTATATTAATGTTCCCACCATATAGCACTAATTTCCTGAATATGGTAATGCTTTGAAGCATAGACATCAATACATACCAAGTATAAAAGCTCTAGGCCTAATGGTTTAGGAGAAAAAGGATTTCAAAGATATCATTATTTATTCCTTACTAAAATTAGGGTTTGCACAGAAAATGGCTAATTTTCAGAATATGGTAATTCTTTGAAGTAATTTGGTTTAGTGTTAATGACTGATGATATGTACCAAATATCAAAGCTCTAGGCTTTATGGTTTGGGAGAAGAAGATTTTCAAAGATTTCCTTCTTTAATCCTTTGTAAAATCAGGGATCATACAGAAAAGGGCTAAATTTTAGAGTACGATAATTCTTTGAAGTATTTTGGTAGAAGGTCAATAGATGATACATACCAAATATCAAAGCTCTAGCCCTTATGGTTTGGGAGAAGAAGATATCTAAAGTTTTCCTTCTTTTATTCTATGTAAAATCAGGGATCGCACAGAAAAGGGCTAATTTTCATAATAAGGTAATTCTTTAAAGGACGGACGATGACCGATCACAATAGTTCCCCCAGAGCACTTCATGCTTAGGTGAGCTAAAAAGACAATGATGGTCCTAAGTAGCTCACATGAATCATCTGCTAAGTACTTTTTAGTTGAAAAATATGAAAATGGAGGCAAATAATTAAAACACAAGTTTCATGAAAATTGAGCCAAAATAGTGGCCTCTAGAGTATAATCAAATAAATTGTGACTATGCCGCTTTTTTCTGAGTTTTCCAAAAAAACCTTCCCATTGAAAATAGAGTTCATCCTTGTAACCTATCAATTATTCTTGCCAAGTTTTATGAAGACCAAGCCAAAAATGTTGCCTCTAGAGTAAAAACTAAAACTTGTCACAGTATGTGACTTAATACCCCCAGAAGAGCTTTCAGTGTAATGAAGCTTTAACAATACAAGGACATAGCTACTGACTTTGCTTTTCTAGAAAGGAGGAGTTTGCAAAAAATTGGTATTATATTTTGCTGTATATGTCTACAAGGAATAAATAATGACAATGTTCCAGGGCAGATAACTCTTGAACCTTGGGGAATAAAGACTTCAAAATTGTGACTTTCAAAACTTCAATATGTGGTTAATGTTTGTATAAAGTTTCAATGGGATTGAAGCAAAACTGAAGGAGTTTGCAACACAAAATTGTCAGTATAATTAGCTGTGTATGTCTACAAAGTATAAATTATGTCTAAGTTCAAGGGGAAATAATTCTTAAACCAGGGGGAATAAAGACTTCAAAATTGTGTCTTTCAAAACTTCAACATGTGGATAATGTTTGTATAAAGTTTCTATGGTATTGAAGAAAAACTGAAGGAGGAGTTCACGACACAAAATTGGTAGGATGATTAGCTGTATATGTCTACACAATGTAGTACCAAGGGTGGCGAATGTTCTACTTATTTAACTCTTTACATATTGAGTAGAGAATTTCTGTACGTGTTACGTCGCAGAACAGGAAACGTTACAAATCAGGTTAAAAAGGGGTGGAGTCTAAATATACAGTCCACCTTGTCCACAGGCCCCGAGGCTGAAATTGTCTACAAGTAGCACGTTTAACCCTTTCCGTCGTTTTAAACTTTTGGTGGAAAGGATTCACGGAAAACGCATATTTATTGAATAATATATTCGTGGATTTTAATAATTTCATTTTGGTCAAACCAGTAGTACATCTATTGAAGAAATTATAACTCTGAATTTAGCTGTTTGCTAGATAATAAATCTAGACAAATTTTCAAGACGTTGCCGATAAGAAAATGTTGATCTTGTATATATAAGACGTAGTTAGAATGTTTGGTTATCAAAATATAATAAAGCGATGACTCGGAGTAACAAATATACTTTTTAAATAGCACAAAAGAGTATTTATCACCAAACTAAGAAATGCATTTTATATTTCAAGTTCAATGTGATATGAGCCCCTTAATACGAATCACCCATCACCATAAATATTCAGACTTTCGAATTTTACTTGAAACAAAGTCAAATATAGTTTCTAATCAGAGATTACCATTTCTATCATATCAAACCAATGTTATCATACTTTATTTATTCTGGTATTAACACCCTTATACAATCAATGCTTAGCTCCATTAATCATTGTTTTTAAAATCTATTGAATGGACAATTGTTTCAAGCAAAATTGAAAACATGAAATCTCTCTCTCTCTGTCTCTCTCTCTGTCTCTCTCTCACTCTCTTTCTCTCTCATTATCTCTCTCACTTTCTCTCTCAATGATTTTATAAGGGGTTACATCAAGTGGTGTGTGTTTATTGTTTAACGGAAGATCTAGATATAAACTTACTATTCTTGACATTGCTCTGTCATAAAACTTTTCGCATTTAAAAAGTTTATTTCATATATCAATATATCAAAGTTTAAAAAAATGAAAACAAATTTCAAGTTATCAGAAAAAAAGGGGGGGGACTTGTTTTCCTTTCTATTAAAATTCATTTGACAAGTTTTGTACAGAAGTTTTAGCAATGATATTTACAGTATATAGTAGTACAACCACCAATATCAGATTATGTAATAGCCGGAGGCAAAGGGGTTAGGCAGTATACAATATCTGGAAACATTAACAAACGGATTAAGTTTAACCGAAGCCGTATGTAAAAACCCTCTGATTGGAAGTCAGAGAAATTGCGTTTGACTTTTTGATTGGTAAGAAATAAATCATACAGAAATTGCCAATTCATTAGATGAAAGGATATTAGAGAAAAAGATAATCTCGATATTCCTTCACTCGTGAGGATGATGTCTAAAAAGCATAAATATTGTATAAGTTCAAGAGGAGATAATTCTAGAACCTGGGGAAATTAAAGACTTCAAAATTGCCTTTGCAAAACTTCGACATGTGGTTAATCTTTGTATAAAGTTTCAATGGTATTGAAGTAAAACAAAGCATAAATAATGTCTAAGTTCAAGGGAAAATAATTCTTGAACGGGGGAAATAAAGACTTCAAAATAGCATCTTGCAAAACTTCAACATGTGTTTAATGTTTGTATAAAGTTTCAATGGTATTGAAACAACTGAAGGAGGAGTTTGCGACACGAAGTTGGTAGTATAATTACCTGTATATGTCTACAAAGCACAAATAATGACAACATTCAAGGGGAGATAATCCTTGAACCAGGGGGAATAAAGACTTCAAAATTGTGTCCTGGAAAACTTCAACATGTGGTTAAACTTTGTATTAAGTTTCAATGGTATTGAAGCAAAACTGAAGGAGATGTTTGTGACGCAAGATCTGTAGTATAATTAGCTGTATATGACTATAAAGCATGAATAATGTCTAAGTTCAAGGGGAGATAATTCCTGAAACAGGAAGGATTAAGACTTCAAAATTGCGTCTTGCAAAACTTCAACATGTGGGTAATGTTTGTATAAAGTTTCAATGGTATTGAAGCAATACTGAAGGAGGAGCTTGCCACACAAAATTGGTAGTATTTTGTAAACAGACAGACTGACACATGGACAGACAGATTGATTCCAGTATACCCCCGAAAACATTCATTTTGCAGGGGTATAACAAAGCAAATGCCACTGTGGTCCTTTTTCTAAAGTTTTCCAATAGAACCTTCATGTAAAGTAGGGTTCCTTATGACCTAACAATTATTAGCCAAGTTACATGAAGATTGGGCCGAATTGTGGCCACTTGAGTGTAAACAAAGAAATTGTCACTTGGGCCCCTTTTCCCGTGTTAACAAATAAAACCGTCCCATTTTCCATAGGGTTCATCCTTCTGACCCAACAGTTATTTTGAGCAAGTTTCATGAAGACTGGACTATAATTGTGGCCACTAGAGGGTTAACAAAGCAATTATTTTTTCAGGCCCTTTTCTTGTGTTTTCCAAAAGAACCTTCCTATAATCAATAGGGGTCATCCTTATGGCCTAATAACTATTCTGACTAAGTTTCATGAGGATTGAGCCAAAATTGTGACCTTTAGAGAGTAAACAAAGAAATTGTCTTCCTGTATTTTCCAATAGAACCTTCCCATAATCTATAGGGTTCATCCTTATGACCTAACAATTATTCTGACCAAATTGCCAGATGGAGTTAAAACTGTGGCCTCTAGAGTGTACACACTGAAATTGTGGCACAACACATGATGGATGACAGATATTCAAAGATCACCCACTGATGATATGCATGTGCTTTCAGACACAAGCATGTGGTTGTCAGTTTTTATGATTACATGAAATGAAGAACAATAGATGAAAATCTCAGCTAACAGCTTCATAGACATATGATCTTGTCAATCAAAAAACTGACTTTCACCGGAAGTGACCTTTGAGCTCTGACATTTGTGTCAAGCATTATTGTTGATTTAGCAACCTAAATGTTTTAACTACAGCTTATTCATGCAGTAGTTATGCATTTAGGTTGCCAACCAACCATTCTATCTTTTTGTTTACTTTTTATTGAGATATTCGTAGACCTATGTGGGATAGCAGCTGGAGGCTAGGAAAGGATGTAATGGTAGTACTGGTGTGAGAAATACCAGGATTCCATTGTTAAGTGCTCCAGCCACCATGATATAACTGAAAGATTGTTGACAGCGGCATAAAACCCCATACAAACAAACAAACAATACTTTTTATTGACGATAAATTTTGCAGACAACATCTTTAACACCTAAGTCAAGCTTTCTGTTAGAGGTCAATTGAGTTGGCCAGCTTTATTTTTTTGCCTTATGAAGATTCTGTTAATTTCATGATTACATTATTAAAGGTGTTTCGAAGGATTATTTCTGCCTTTTCTGCTAAAGAATCTATCTAAATTACCACAAATAGCTTCAATTTACACTATTTTCTATAAAACCTTAACATTAACACATTACCCGACGCTAACAATTTAGACTGGTCTAGATTTAAAGATTTTGTAGGCGACAATCTTTAGTTGATGAAATCTTAAAAAATATTTGTCTGTTTTGGTAGAAATCATTGTGGATAATGAAGAAATTTTCCACAATTTTTCAAAAGTGTGTCGTGAGGGGCTTAAGTTGGAAGGGTAGAATTGTAAAAATAAACTTTATAAAATCCAAACCTGATATACAATCACAAGCACTGAACACATGAACACCGCTTATATACTTTCGACATCGACCATACTTCCCACATTGAGAATCCACACATCCAGATATAGAAAGGTCTAAATTGATTTGAGGAACTCGCTCACATTTCATAGAGTCCCTGTGGAGGAAGAGAGTAGATGCTGGGTTTAAACCATTCCTGTTTTGCAAAATCTTAGACCTGTCCAAATTCAAATGTTTTGCAGAAGAAAGTTTAAATTGGATTTAATTTGAAAAAATAACCATGTGGTAGGGTAGAAAACATTATTACAGACAATTTCTACATTTTCAAAAATAATTACTCAATTATAAAATCACACATACATAAAAACAAGGTACTGAACAGGAAAGGGTTAATATTTCTTGATGGATCATATTTCAAAAGGAACGATCCTTATGATGGTACAATCATTCTGTTAAAATTTGAAGAGAATCCAGTGAAAACTGTGGACTCTAAAGAGTTAACGAGGATCTTTTAATCAAATTTTCATTCGGCCCCTTTCCCCGTGTTTTGTATTGAGAACGTTCTGTAAAAAAAGTTTACAGACAAATGATGCACTGAAAGTTGTCATGAACTGGTTTCTTAGAAGATTTAAAAACAAAAGGACCATGATGGTCCTAAATTGCTCATCTTAATTGTCTCATGTTTAAAAATGCAGCTAGATCCAAATAACTATAACCAGTTTCATGAAGATTGAGCCAAAACTGTGGCTTCTATATTGAAAACAAAGAAATTGTCATCATAGCCACTGTTCCTGAGAAGATTCCGACAGAACCTTCTCATAATCTATAAGGTTCATCTTTATGGCCTAACAATTATCCTGACCATTTTTGAGCCAAAATTGTGGCCTCTAGAGTGTAAACAAAGGAATTGTCATGAAGGTCCCTTTTCCTGTGTTTTCCAATAGAACCCTCCCATAATCATTAATCTTGGCAAGTTTCATGACGCTTGAGCCAAAACTGTGGCCTCTAGCTTGTAAACAAAGGAATTGTCATTAAGGCCCCTTTTCCTGTGTTTTTTAAAAGAACCCTCCAAAAATCAATAGGGTTCATCCTTGTGATCTAATAATTATCCTGACCAAATTTCATGACCAAATTTCATTGAGCAACAAGGTGCCAAATTGTCACAAGATACGCCCATCACACTGCTTAATATTAACTGGGGTTTGAATAGAACTGAGGTTATTTTGAATGAATATTTTTTGTCAAACAAAATATGAAAAACAACAAAGGGCAATAACTCAAAATATACACCAGGTAGAGTTATGGTTCTTGTACACTGCACTCCCACTTGGTAAGCTCTATCCATCCATGAAGTTTCATGATTCTAGCTATTATACTTTTAGAGATATACTCATGACAAGATTCAAGTATGAAAAACAACAAAGGGCAATAACTCAAAAAATAGGCTAGGTAGAGTTTTGGTTCTTGTGCATTGCACTCCCCCTTGGTGAGATCTATACACCCATGGAGTTTCATGATCCAAGCTATTATACTTTTAGAGATATACTCCGGACAAGATTCAAGTATGAAAAACAACAAAGGGTAATAACTCAAAAAAATAGGCCAGGTAGAGTAATGGTTCTTGTGCACTGCACATCCCCTTGGTGAGATCTATACACCCATGAAGTTTCATGATCCTAGCTATTATACTTTTAGAGATATACTCATGACAAGATTCAAGTATTTAAAACAACAAAGGGCAATAACTCAAAAAATAGGCTAGGTAGAGTTATGGTTCTTGTACACTGCTCTCCTACTTGGTGAGATCTATGCACCCATGAAGTTTCATGATCCTAGCTATTATACTTTTAGAGATATACTCCGGACAAGATTCAAGTATGAAAAACAACAAAGGGCAATAACTCAAAAAATAGGCCAGGTAGAGTTATGGTTCTTGTACACTGCACTCCCCCTTGGTGAGCTGTATCCATCCATGAAATTTAATGAATCTAGCTATTATACTTTGAGAGATATACTCCGGACAAGATTCAAGTATGAAAAACAACAAAGGGCAATAACTAAAAAAAAAAGGCCAGGTAGAGTTATGGTTATTGAGCACTGCACTCCGTATTAATGAGAAGAATATTACTGCCAAGTTTAAAGTCAATCGGACGTACGATGACAGAGTTATGCTCCGGACAAAGAAGTGGACACCGCCCGGACACCACGGGTGATCCCATAATACGTCCCGTCTTCGATGGGATTATAAAAATTGTGGCCTCTAGAGGGCAAACAAAGAAATTGTAACTAAGGCCCCTTTCCCTGTGTTTTCCAATAGAACCCTCCTACAAACTAAGGGTTCATCCTTTTGATCTAACAATTATTCTGGCCAATTTTCAGGAAGATTGAGCCAAAATTGTGGCCTCTAGAGTATAAACAAAGAAATTGTCATTAAGGCCCCTTTTTCTTTGTTTCTAATAAAACCCTCCCATAATCAGTAACGTTCATCCTTGTGATCTAACAATTATTCTGACCAAGTTTCATGAAGATTGGGTCAAAACTGTGGCCTCTGGAGTGTAAAACTTCAATTGTTGATGCCACACGTCACACGACGGGTGAGAGACATTCAACTATCACCAAAGCTAACCATGAGCACTTTGTGCTTAGTTGAACTAAAAATTCACAATGGTTGGGAATTCACCTGCCCTTAAGAGCCATGTTTTTTATTCACTTAAATTTTTTTAAGGAAGCTTATAAAGGGTCACCTGAGAACCATTCACGTGATATTAGGTAGAAATTAAGTAGTATTTCCTGAGGAGAAGATTTATAAAGTAAAAGTTTATGTGCAGATGAAAGTATGCAAGCATGGACGCATGACAGATACAACATCATGACAAAAGCTCATCGCCTTTCAGCCAATGGAGTTAAAAATTAATGGATCATTAGCCATGCCCACAGGCCTTCGACAGAGTACTGTAATATGAAATGGCACAAGATATCAGGAACATAAAACTAAAATCAAATCAACTTTGGCATTTCAAACATTGTAACTACAGTCTGAATAACCTGTAGCAATGAGGCTTAAGCAGGGCCTTCCCTGGGCTGATTTTTCTTTTCGCCATCACTTTTGCCAAATTGAAAAAAATGGAGCCAAATCCATCACCAAGAAGCCAAACGAGAAGCCAAATTATTTGCCGAGTTTCATGCCATTGAAATCCGCTGAGCTAGGAGACTATTGACTTCCAAAAACATACAATATATACACACAAAACAACACTGTGTAATCTATCATTTGTATTAGAATTCGATCAGACAAGCCATAATATTTCAAGCAATTTCAGGATATTTTCTGAGAATTCGTATCCTACTTCCAGTACCCCACCCACCCACAAAGATCCGCAAACAAGTTTTTCTGTTACTGTTTTGAACCCTATCAATTGTTTAATCAATCAGTTTTAAAAAGAGAAATGGAGATCAAATGATGTTAGTTTTTATTTTAAATTTCTTTTCCTAAACTTTTTATCCAAAGTGTTTTTTATCTTTAACAGAGATCAAAGTAATTGCGTTTTTTTTTTTTTGTCAACCAGTTACCCTTAAATATTCCTCTGTTGATGCAAAAACACAGCTGACGTCATAAGATGATGGGCCTGACCATTCTTCTCTGCGGGAGCTTAGGGTTGTGACGTACATCAAATAGACCGACGAGACAGCCTTGAGAGGGTTTCAACTCAGATCCGTCATTTGTATATTTTAGTCAATTTACGATTTTTTGTCGGACATGTATTCCGGATCTATTGTAAACCCACTGAAGTAAGATTTTCAGATTTTGATTTTGTTGAATTTAATTTATGTAACGTACGCTGTCATTTAAGTCTGATTGATCATGGTCAGAAATTGTCACCTGTATCGTAGGTTATAGATTAGTGTTTGTCACACTTCATTTATTGACTGACTCGCATTTTTATTGAAATTCGACATGGTTATCACCGTTTTAACACCTAGACTATGATAATCTGCCTTGATTGCAGTCTGATACAAACTTTAGGTGCACGGGTGGTACTTTATATGAAAATCAATATTGCTTCCTCTGACTTTTTTTTTATCGCCAGGGTTTTCGCCATATTCGATTTTTTATTGCCACTTAGCTTTAATTTTCACATTTGGCGACATTGGCGAACGCTAGCGAAGGCCCTGGGCTTAAGTCATCAAACAACAAAAGTGCTTCACAAATGTCAGAGATCAACATCCACATCTATTCTTCGTGAACTATTTAACCCATTGTAAAACAATGATGCGCTTTGGTATGCCAAAGCATAAAACTTTTGAAAAAAATGTGGATAATGAAGGCATTGCTTCAAGGAATTTCTTCATTTTCTATCCTAATAACAGATTTTTGAAAACGCATCAACAAAAACTTTTTATCTGCAACTTCTTTCAATTTGGACCAGTCTACAATATTGTCATTTGGTAATGGGTTAAAAGGTCAATCACTATTTTGATTGACAGAGATAATGTCAAATGCAGCTGTCAATCAAATAATCAGTTGACCAATCAAAACATTTGTTTAGACCAGAAGAGAATTTTGAACTCTAACATTGGTCTCCAATTTTGTTAAGCTTTTTTGTTGGATTGGTGATTTAGATATTATCATTCAAGCTGTTGTTGCGATGTTTAGGTTCGCAAACCAACCATTTTACTTTTTTGTTACATGCAACTAACCATAAATTTTGCAAAATAAGTTGTTAGCTATCTAAGGGGAAATTCCTGTCCGAGTGAATTGGCTGGGCCAACCGAAGTAAGTGGGCAGGGCTTGTGATTAGTCAATTAGCTCAAACTAACCCGGTATCCTTATGCAAACACTGACTGGTGACACCAAGATACCAAATACCATATTCTGGGTACGGTAAATATGTAACATCTGATAATTTGGAGCTTGTATTCAGTCTCTGATAGACACCTTCTGAACATGTCTTTACACTCACTCCACCTGGTATTTGGTTCTTCATTAAACACAAATGGACAACTGTGTATTGTGTGACACTCTGAAACCATATACAGAATAAACTTCTTTTTTAATCTTAGACTAGTCCAAATTGAAAGAGGTTGCACTAGACAAAGAAAATTGAATGCAATTTAAAATTTAACAATTCATAGAAAATATTGTGGGAAAAGAAGGATTTTTTTCAAGTAATTTCTTCTTTTCCACAATGTTTTCCATGATTGGTCGATATTGGCAAAGTCGTTTTGCAGGAGAAATTTTTTCAAAGAATTATTTCATGATTTGTATGAGTCTGATAAGCCCACATCTGCCATGCCCCCATCTTTTCAACAATCAATATTTCACAAACAATATTCAAAAAAGGACGCCAAAGATACATCCCTGCCTAATGTCATGATTTCTCCAAGTCTGACAAACCTGGCCCTTCTAAGTCCCATTCTTTGAGAATCAAAATTTCACAAACCAGTTTTGTAAAGGGTCACCAAAGATACATCCCTGCCAAATGTCATGATTTCTTTAAGTCTGATAAGCCTGGCCCTTCTAAGCCCCATTCTTTAAGAATCAAAATTTCACTAACCAGTTTTGGAAAGGGTCACCAAAGGAAGATTCCTGCCTAG
The DNA here is from genome assembly GCA_946902895.1 of Fragum fragum. Taxonomy (NCBI): domain Eukaryota; kingdom Metazoa; phylum Mollusca; class Bivalvia; order Cardiida; family Cardiidae; genus Fragum; species Fragum fragum. Next base: position 4,781,531 of record OX336367.1, read on the forward strand.
TTTGGTTGAAATGTTATAGAATAAAAGATTTTCTAAAGAATTGTTGTAGACTTTCCACAGACAATGTCAGACAGACAAAAGTTCAACTTAAGCATGTTGTGTTCTTGCGAGCTAAAAAGGATTATTTAGAAAAAGAATAAGCATGTAAACTTGGGTTTACCTCTACTGTGTTGTTAAAGAATTCTGAATAAAACTTGAATGTCCCGCCAATATCTGTCATTTCTTCAACACGGAAATTCATTACAACTACAGTATGCTCTGGAATATGGAGATCCCTTAAGGGTGCTTGCAAAGGAACAACCCCTTTTTCTTGCCTCAAAAATGTAATGTTGTATGTCTCTTCTGTCCATACGTAACGGCCCAAGGAGTCAATCATTAGACAGGCATCTTGTTGTAAGTTAGCCGTAATGTTTGTTAGTGTCCTTGCAGATCGAAATACTTCTATTATTGACTTTGGTAAAACTAGCTTTAATGATTCACATCCTATAAAGATAAGAAGGAAAAAAATGCTGACGTTTTCTTAAAACATATTGTACTGCTTTAACCCTGGCAACGATTGCTTATAACAAGCAATTCCTTAATTTTTAACAATATTTTCTACCCACAAAGACTGTTACTTTTAAAATTTCATAAACCTACAATTATTGTCTGAAACATCTTTCGATTTGGAGAAGAGTAAAATTTTGTCAGCTTGTTATGAGTTAATTCTGTACCAAACTACAAGAAAAAATGTGCAGATTAACTCATTCCCACACACACAAAAATTAGCCTGGTCCAAAATGAAATAATTTGCATACGACTATTTCAAATTTTTTATCATTTTTTTTCTGGATAGAAAACATTATGAGAAATGGAAGAAATTGCTTATACCAAGCAATTCCTTCCATTTCCATATTGTTTTCCTGAACTATTTTCTTGAGGAGCATAAAAAGACGGGATAGTATGGAAATTGGTTAATAGGTAATGGGTCAAGAGAGCCTGCACCTCCTCATTCTTACTTGCAATTCAGTACATTAAACCAGATTTTTGATGCCTCTCAAGAAAAAGTTTGGAAAATATTGTGGAAAACAAGAGCCGTCGGAGATGGATTATGCTCCCAAAATAAGGCTTTTGTCACAAAACTGTATGTCATTATTGGACAAAAAACTTTTTATTGAATGCAACTATAGTTTAAGAGTTCAGTTCACAAGAAATTTGGAAGTTTGACAAACATTGAAGGAATCTGTTTGGCTTCACAGGCCTGATTCTAGTAAAATTCAATATCATTATATGGTAAAGGGTTAAATATTTTACCTTGACTATCAAAGTTATCAATGAAAAATGTCTACATACAAAAAATGAAGACTCTAACTTGAGTAGTCTTGCAGAAACAATAGACTGATTTATTTTAGAGTAGGATATATATAAAATGTAAAGCTACATAGCATTAAGCCCCCTTTTAGCATGGTAAGGCTCATTGGGTCAAATATTGAAATAAACATTACCTAGAGCTCTTAATAAACAACATTTATGTAAAGTAACAAAAAATTTGGCAGTTTGTAAAGGAGGTATATCTGAAAATTGATGACCTTGACAATTTGACCTTGACCAATGACCTTGAACTAAGTACAACAGAAAGTCCATGTCATGAGCAATGCACATGTAAAGAGTGAAGGCTATTTCACTTACCGTTGTATACTTATTGGAGATGTTAAAATTTTCAAAATTTTGACCTTGAGAAATGACCTTGACCTTGACAGGTGACCTTGAACCTAATACCAATAGAAAGGTCATGTCATAAGCAATGCACATGTGAAATACGAAGGCTATGTCACTTACCATTGTCAACTTATAGACAATGTTAAAGTTAAGATTTTCAAAAATTTGACATTGAGAAATGACCTTGATCTTAACAGATGACCTTGAACTTAGTACCAACAGAAAGGTCATGCCATAAGCAATGCACATGTGAAATATGAAGGTTATATCACTTACCATTGTAAACTTATGAACAATGTTAAAGTTAATTTTTTTTTAAATTTTGACCTTGAGAAATGACCTTGACCTTGACAGATGACCTGGAACTTAATACCAACAGAAAGTTTTTGTCATAAACAATGCACATGGGAAATATAAAGGCTATATCACTTACCATTGTAAACTTATGGACAAAGTTAAAGTTAAGATTTTCGAAATTCTGACCTTGACACATGACCTTGACTGATGACCTTATATACAAACAAAAGGGCTTTGTCACAAGCAATGCACATGTGAAATATGAAGACTATATCTGTATCCAATCAAAAGTTATGGCCAATATAAGTTTTTGCAGGACAAAAAGAGAGCTTACGTAAAGCTTATAACAATAAGGCCCCATTTCCAATTACACTTTTTTTTAAACGTAAATTTTCGATAGTTTAAGATCAAGAGGATCTGATTTGCTACTCAGATTTGAAATTTCATAAAATTCTGACAATTTGACTAGGAGAAATTGGCAAAAATTAATTTTTACATTAAGGCCCTTTTTTCATGACGCAGCCTTGAATTGAGAAAATTCAAAAACGTCCGATGGAAATTTGCTAGGAAGAGTATATATGAAGTTTCATCCAATTAGGCCCAGGGGTTCCTGAGATATGCAAAAGCCGGCGACTATATGCTCCCCCCAAACAATTTTTCGGGAAGCATAATTAAGAAATTGCTTGCTACTGAGAAAATTCAAGTCTGAAAAACAACAGGTTTTAACTCATAAATAAAAGAAGGTAGAGTCATTGTTATTGTACACTGAACTTTCTTTTGATCTATCTACCCATAGAGTTTCGAAATTTTAAAGCAAGGTACAGTTGTGGTTCTAAATCTCTGCACTTCTTCATAAGATCTATCTATACATGAAATTCCATAATGACAGCTATTATAATTTTAGAAATATTCATGGGACAAAATACAGGTATGAAAAACAGCAAAGACTAATAACAAAACAAATTTAATTCATGGTTCTTATACACTGCAATCTGTATTCATGCAATGAATATAACTGCCAACTTTAAAGTAAATCCCACATAAGATGTCAAAGTTATGCTACGGACATTGAACTGGATGACACCCATTAGCCCCCCAACAAGGCAATGTTATTTAAATTATAAGTGGTATGGTATAATGGTACTTCTACAACCACTTAATTCTAAACCAGAACAAAAATTGATGGTTTGCTAGCCTCATCCGCTGACTGCTACAGGAGGTTTAACTTAGATATTAAATGATGTTATTTTGAAACAAGAGGGCCACTGGCCCTAAAGAGATCACCTTAGTTATTAACTATAGAAATAGACAGCACAAGTGATCCTATCTTGCCCAAACCAGAGCTGTAACCAAAATTTCGTCTCAGAAATTAAAACTATAGAGACATTCTAAGCATATTTCAAGTAAGGATTGTAGTGGCCTCTAAAGTGCACACAAGGTTTTTCCAAGATTTATCTAGTGGCTTACTTTTTGACCCAATGTGATATGATATCTAATTTGACCAATATATCATACAGACAAATATAATCTGACCAAATATCAAGACATAAAAGCCAAAAATGTGACATCCATAGCGCACAAAAAGTTTTTCTAAGATCTGACCTAGTGTCCTACTTCATGATCTCATGTGTTCTAATACATGACTTCACCGAGATATCATGTTGACACATTTGAAACAATAGAGTGCACACAAGATTATTCCAAAATTTGACCTAGTGACCTACTTTTTGACCCCATGTGACCTTATATCTAACTTGACTGAAATATTATGTAAACAAACATCCTGACCAAATATCAAGGTATTTTAGCCAAAAATGTGACTTCTAGAGTGTACAAAAGGTTTTTCAAAGACATTCTGGCCTATGCCAGACACAGTATGACCACAAAAGCTCACCTAGAGCATTTTGTGCTCATTTGAGCAAAAGATTATGGTCAGTTACAAGTAACAAAACAAGGTGCCAAATTGTCACAAGATACGCCCGTCACACTGCTTAATATTAACTGGAGGTTTGAATAGAACTGAGGTTATTTTGAATGAATATTTTTTCTCAAACAAAGTATGGAAAACAACAAAGGACAAAAACTCAAATTATACACTAGGTGGAGTTATGGTTCTTGTACACTGCACCCCCCCCCCCCCTGGTGAGATCTATCCATCCATGAAGTTTCATGTTTCTAGCTATTTTACTTTTAGAGATAAACTCCGGACAAGATTCAAGTATGAAAAACAACAAAGGGCGTTAACTCAAATAATAGGCTTGGTAGAGTTATGGTTCTTGTACACTGCACTCCCACTTGGTGAGCTCTAACCATCCATGAAATTTCATTATTCTAGCTATTATACTTTTAGAGATATACGCCGGACAAGATTTAAGTATGAAAAACAACAAAGAGCAATAACTAAAAAAATAGGCCAGGTAGAGTTATGGTTTTTGTGCACTGCACTCCCCCTTGGTGAGATCTATACACCCATAAAGTTTCATGATTCTAGCTATTATACTTTTAGAGATATACTTCGGACAAGATTCAAGTATGAAAAACAACAAAGGGCAATAACTCAAAAAATAGGCCAGGTAGAGTTATGGTTCTTGTACACTGCACTCCCACTTGGTGAGATCTATCCATCCATGAAATTTCATTATTCTAGCTATTATACTTTTAGAGATATACTCCGGACAAGATTCAAGTATGAAAAAAAACAAAGGGCAATAACTCAAAAATTGGCTAGGTAGAGTTATGGTTCTTGTACACTGCACTCCCCCTTGGTAAGCTCTATCCATCCATGAAATTTCATGATTCTAGCTATTATACTTTAAGAGATATACTCCGGACAAGATTCAAGTATAAAAAACAACAAAGGGCAATAACTCAAAAAATTGGCTAGGTAGAGTTATGGTTCTTGTACACTGCACTCCCACTTGTTGAGCTCTATCCATCCATGAAATTTCATTATTCTAGCTATTATACTTTTAGAGATATACGCCGGACAAGATTTAAGTATGAAAAACAACAAAGGGCAATAACTAAAAAAATAGGCCAGGTAGAGTTATGGTTTTTGTGCACTGCACTCCCCCTTGGTGAGATCTATACACCCATAAAGTTTCATGATCCTAGCTATAATACTTTTAGAGATATACTTCGGACAAGATTCAAGTATGAAAAACAACAAAGGGCAATAACTCAAAAATAGGCCAGGTAGAGTTATGGTTCTTATACACTGCAATCCCACTTGGTGAGATCTATTCATCCATGAAATTTCATTATTCTAGCTATAATACTTTTAGAGATATACTCCGGACAAGATTCAAGTATGAAAAAAAACAAAGGGCAATAACTCAAAAAATTGGCTAGGTAGAGTTATGGTTCTTGTACACTGCACTCCCCCTTGGTAAGCTCTATCCATCCATGAAATTTCATGATTCTAGCTATTATACTTTAAGAGATATACTCCGGACAAGATTCAAGTATAAAAAACAACAAAGGGCAATAACTCAAAAAATTGGCTAGGTAGAGTTACGGTTCTTGTACACTGCACTCCCACTTGTTGAGCTCTATCCATCCATGTAATTTCATGATTCTAGCTATTATACTTTTAGAGATATACTTCGGACAAGATTCAAGTATAAAAAACAACAAAGGGCAATAACTCAAAAAATAGGCTAGGTAGAGTTATGGTTCTTGTACACTGCACTCCCACTTGGTGTGATCTATCCATCCATGAAATTTCATGATTCTAGCTATTATACTTTCAGAGATATACTCCGGACAAGATTCAAGTATGAAAAACAACAAAGGGCAATAACTCAAAAAATTGGCTAGGTAGAGTTATGGTTCTTGTACACTGCACTCCCCCTTGGTAAGCTCTATCCATCCATGTAATTTCATGATTCTAGCTATCATACTTTTAGAGATATACTCCGGACAAGATTCAAGTATGAAAAACAACAAAGGGCAATAACTCAAAAAATAGGCTAGGTAGAGTTATGGTTCTTGTGCACTGCACTCCCCCTTGGTGAGATCTATACACCCATGAAGTATCATGATCCTAGCTATAATACTTTTAGAGATATACTTCGGACAAGATTCAAGTATGAAAAACAACAAAGGGCAATAACTCAAAAAATAGGCCAGGTAGAGTTATGGTTATTGAGCACTGCACTCCGTATTGATGAGAAGAATATAACTGCCAAGTTTAAAGTCAATCGGACTTACGGTGACAGAGTTATGCTCTGGACAAAGAAGTGGACACCGCCCGGACAACCGGACGCCCGGACGACCGGACGCCCGGACGCCACGGGTGATCCCATAATACGTCCCGTATTCAAAGGGCGTATAAAAATAAAACAGTTGGTTTCCTATCTAAATATTGTATCTACTTATTCAAGCTATGGTTACAACACTAAGGTCATAAACTAAGACAAGAGCACCACCTACAGGTGCCTACACTCAGCTGTTGGGTGCTGGATAGTGGACAAAATGCATCTAGAGTTATCACCCTTGATAGTATAGGTTGCTCTTTTGATAGTGAACAAGTGTGCCAAGTTTCAAGTGAATGCCTTTTAGTAGAAAGAGACATATATGACACCAAGGCTATCGCAATACCTCAGGTTTTCTCCAAAAACAGCCAAGCTAAAAAATGCTTACCATAGATATGGGGGTTTTAAATGATTGTTTTCATGCGTTGATCTATTTCTAATGCAGCCACAATCCTTAAATTTGTATAGAAGTGATGAGTTAGGAGAATCCACTTACTTTCAACCTTCACTTCAAGATTTAATTTCATTTCTTCCACTAGGTTTTTTAAGTCTAGTTCAACCTGAACGTACACCCACTTTCCAACTTTTGGTGATATGACATCAACTTGGCAAGAAGTATGATTATCACATTTTTTTAAATATTTTGAATCAACAAATGGTAATTTTTCAAAGTCCACTGTCATGACAACTGGACAAGCGTCTGAGGATAATGGCAAGGGTGTATCTGCTGCTAACACAGAAACTGTTGTTTGTTCATAAGCTGTAACATTTGACAGTCCAGAAGTATTTGATAACGATGAAAATGCTAAAAGACTAGAATTATGGATTTCTCTGCTTGAAACCTTGACTGTAGAGGTTTCGTTCTCTGTGGTTGAATGTAAGTACTCGGTAGTTGAAGAATTTTCTTTTGTAGGTGGTTTAGTTGAAGACTGTTTTTCAAGAAATTTTGTAGAACAGTTCTGTATATGGACTGACAGCATGACAGAATCTTCTGGTAAAACAAATCTGTAAATAAACATGTCACAGAGAATTATACCTAACCCATTCCTACATAATCCCTCTTTAACCCTTGCCATGCTGTATGAATTACCTTTCTGAGAAGCTGTCAAATCAAAGGGCTGAAAGCACTGATAGAACTTGTTGTTCAAAAGTCAATATATTTTTTAGAAATCAACTTCATAAGCAACTCTGGCAGGAAAAGTACAAGCAGGAGGTATAGACTAAGATCAGCCTGCACATAAGTGCAGTCTGATCTTAGTCTACACCTCCTGGCGAAACCGGAATATTCGGGGTTCAGCATGACAAGTGTTAATATAACCCCCAAAAACTGTTTGAAAAAGTAATGTGGAATTGCTTGTTATAGCCAATTTCTTCATTTTCCAAATTGTATTCCGTGACAAAAGACAGTTATTTTTAGATCCCATTCCCACATGATAAGAATTTAGACTGGTTTGAATTGGTAGAAAATAATGTGAGAAAATGCAAACAAATTCTCCTTTTCACAAAAAGTTTTCCATGATCAATTTCTTAAGGGCATTTAAAAGCGGTATGATGTGCTAATAGGTTAAGAATTGGGTAGATTAATTCAATCTCATAGGATCTAAACCATCAAGAAACCAAACTTAGGAAAACATTGTGGAAATGAAGAAAATGCATTAAACAAAGAATTCCTTCATTTTTCACAATCCTTCCTACCGTGAAATACAAGAACTTCTTTAAATTTCAATACTCTGAAATTGTCGTCTTTCAATTTTGACCATTCTAGAATTAAGCTGTCTTGTTACAGGTCAACCAATTTTCAAAACAACAAAATATTAAACTTGTCCAAACATAAAGTAGTAGCAGACAGCATTTTGAATAAGGTTAAATCTTTAACCCATTCCCACACAATGTACTTTTTGATGCCCCTCAAGAAAAGCTATGAGGAACAAGAGCTTTTTCCACAGGACACAGATGCCCCCACCGGTAGCTTTGATAATAACAAAGGGCAATAACTCCAAAATTATGCAAGCAAGAGTTGGGGTTCTTGTGCACTGCACTTCTCCTCAATGAGGTCTATCCACCTATGAAGTTTCAAGTTGATAGCTATTATACTTTCAGAGATATGCCCCGGACAAAATGTAAGTCCTTAAAATAAAAAAGGGCAATTACTCCAAAATTATGCAAGCAAGAGTTGTGGTTCTTGTGCACTGCACTTCTCCTCAATGAGGTCTATCCATCTATGAAGTTTCAAATTGATAGCTATTATACTTTCAGAGATATGCCCCGGACAATTTCGGGACAGACTGAAGGACGGAAGTACGGACGGACCAAGGCAAATCTATATGCCTCCCCCCCCATTAAGTTGTAGGGGCATAAAACAGAGCAAAATGAAGAAACTTAATCAGGGTTGAAGTTATAGGAAAATTTTTAGTTGGCAGGTTAAGTTTTGCAAACAGACAGATGGACAGACACCCGTAAAACAATAATTTTATGCACCCAATCTATATCCATAAAAATGCCAATATTAACTTCATTATATTGCAAAAGATCAATATATCAATCATCTGTATTTCAAGTTAAGCTAAAGGGGTTTCTACAAAATGCATTTCACTTTCTAGCCCATCAAGATGATGTATTGCTCCAACAAAATATTCACTAATAAAATCATTCACTCAGACCTGAAGTGAATGTAGCCCCCTTACATTTATTCAAGACAAATCGATTTTATTTATTTTGCGGCATAAACTTCATACCTTATCTGAGCTGTAGTTACTGCAAATAGGTCTCAAAAAAAGATTTTTCTGTCGTTTTTTATGTTCCTTACCATAAATTACGCAAATTCGCAATATTTTATATCCAAGTCAAACTGTCTTGTCATAGATCAAGGGGTGTAATAGCAATAATATCGGTTTTATCATCTGAAGCTTAGGAAAACAGCCCCGTCATTTGAAAACCAAATATCGTGATTGCAGAGGGTTGGATACTTTAACCCATTACCGAATAACGAAATTTTAGACTTATCCAACTTCAAAGAAGCTGCAAATGGTAATATTAGGTCAATAAAGATAAAATTCCAAAAATCTTTATCTTTCAGGGTAGAAAATATTATAGATAATGAAGAAATTGTTTGAAACAAACAATTTCTTCATTTCCTACAATATTTTCCAAAGCTTTTGTCTAAATAGCATTGTTGTGTGTGAATGGATTCACCCGATTATGGGGTGCACTTTTACCTGTATAATACTTTTCTTTTATCTTGGTCCTGCTTTAGATGTACATGATTAGTTTTCTGTAATGGGATTTCTTCAACATCATCAAACCCATTAGATTCGACCACAATGAATATCCCAAATATACACTTTTGATTAAATTCCTGAAATAACAAAGTATGTTTGTGAAACTAAAATGTTTTAATTATGGCAAAGTTTGACCTTGATAATAACCTTAACCTTGTCATAAGCAGATGCGTATCAGTAAGAGGGTCCTTCATACTAAGTTTAAGCATTACAACTTGAATAGTGTTGGAGATGGAGGAAAATATAATGCTTTATGTATAAAGGATAAACATTTGATCTTGAATCATATGGCCCTCGATTCACATAAACTGACTGTATACCAAATTTGAGCATCATACTTCAAATAAGTTTCGTGAAAACATTTACAGGTTAAGTTTGCAAGTTAAGTTGTATAAGGGTTAAAACTTAACCTTGAACATATGGCAACCTGATCAAGTGTCATCAATATTAAGTCAGCTTTATGTGAAGATTGGACAAAATTTGTCGCCTCTAGAATAACCATATTGTCATTAAGGCTTCTTAGAACCCCCAATATATTAATAGTCTTCTCTAGTGCCTAAAGGGCTTTTATGAAATTTGACCTAGTGACCTAGGATTTGACCCAAGGTGACTCAATTTTTAAGTTGACCAAGAGTTAATTTGTGTAATCATTCTGACCAATTTTTTAGGTTCATTAAGCACAACTTATGTTTTCTAGATCTCCCACAAAAAAGTTTATCCGGACAAACATTCTGGCCAATTGACCATTGACTCTGACAGGAAAATCCACTTCAATTTTAAACAGTTTTATTTTATGTTACAAACGATTAGAATAATTAAACTTTTTCACTAATTTTCAGGTAGATTGAGCATAACAAGAGGACCATTATGGTTCTATATTGCTCCCCTGAGTATGATGGCTCAAGGCTTTATGATATATACAAAAATTCCAAAGCCTTATGCCTAATCATTTTGGAGAAGATTTTCTCCCTTAATCCTAGGTATATTGAAGATCCCACCATATACCGCTAATATCCCAAGTATGGTAATTCTTTTAAGTATTTTGGTAGAGGGTCAAAAGGCATTGATGCATACCATATATCAAAGCTCTTAGGCAGAATGGTTAAGGAGGAGAAGATTTTAAAAGATATCCGTCTTTATTAATTTCTAAAATCAGAAATTGTATAGAAAAGAGCCAATTTTCGGAGTACTGTAATTCTATTAAGTATTTTTGTATTTTTCTAAAGGTTCCATAGAAATGAATACATACAAAATATTAAATCTCTTGGCCTTATGACTTGGGAGAAAGATTTCAAAGATTTCCTTCTTTAATTCTATGTAAAATCAGGGATCAAATAGAAAGGGCTAATTTTCAAGATAATTTTCTAGGCCTTATAGTTTGGGTGGAGATGTTAAAAAAATTCCTTCTTTATTTCTTTGTAAAATGAGGGATTGCACAGAAAAGGGCTAATTTTCAGAGTAAGGTATTTCTTAGAAATTTTTTGGTAGAGGGTCAAAAAATAATGATTTATACTAAATATCAAATCTCTAGGCCTTATGGTTTAGGAGAAGAAGACTTTTAAAGATTTCCTTCTTTAATTCTATGTAAAATCAGGTATCGCACAGATAAGGGCTAATTTTCAGAGTAAGGTAATTCCTTTAAGTATTTTGATACAGTGTCAAAAGATAATGATTTATACCAAATATCAAAGCTCTGGGCCTTATGGTTTGGGAGAAGAAGATTTTTTTTTCACTTGGTTGCCATGGCAACCAAAGTTCTTCATGGATTTCCATTCTTTGAAGTATTATGAAAGAGCATGACCCAAGGATTATTTCTGTGAAGTTTGTTTGAAATTCCATAGTTGTTTTAGGAGAAGATTTTTTTGTAATTGTGAACAGATGCACAGACGGAGGAAAATGAAGGATCAAAATAGCTCACCAAAAGCACTTGGTGCTCGCTCAGTTGAGCTAAAAATTGACCTCTAGGGTGATTATAAGTTTTTCTTTGATTTGCCTTTTTACCTAGTTTCTAACCACATGTGACTAAAATCCAAAAATACCCAGGATCACACCAAGCAAAACATTATCAATATTCTGGTTGGTGTAACATCAAATGTGGACTCTAGAGCATCCACATGGCTTTTGTATGATTTGGCATGGTGACCCAGTTTTTAACCCATTACCAGATGGCAAAATTTTAGACAAGTCCAATTTGAAAGGAGGTGCAGACGATAATTTAAAGCTTATGAATTTTTTTTATTTTTTCAACTTTCTGGGTAAAAAACATTGTGGACAATGAAGAAATTGCTTGTAACAAGCAATTTCTTCATTGTCCACAATGTTTTCTAAAGCTCTTTTTCTTAGGGGCGTATAAAAGCGTCATTGAGTGGGAATGGATTAATCCAAGTGACTGAATTTCAAACTTTTTCAGATTTAATCAAGACAAAGATTCAGACCAACTTTCATATATGTCTCTAGAGTGCCTAAAATGTTTTTCAAAAATTTGACCAACAGATAATGTTTTTGACCCAATTTCAAACTTATTGGTTATTTCAATAAGACAAACTTTTTAAAAGAATTCCATATCAAATACGGCCCCTAGAGTATCCACAATGTTTTTCAAAAATGTGACATAGTGACCTACTTTTTTACCTCATTTCCATCAAGATAAACATTCTGACATACTTTCAGGTTAATTGAGCTTACATTGTGGCTTTCTAGAAACCCCAAAAGCTCATCTAAGATTTGACATCATGACCTAGTTTTTGAATCCAGGCGACCCAATTTACCAGTAAGTATTAACTGAGATTTTTATATAGATAAACATGTGAATGTGTTCTTTAATACCAGAGATATTGCAAAATGTCAATATTTTTGGACAAAGACGGTGCTGATACAGACAAAGACTTGGCCAAAGCAATATCTCGCCGAGTTTTCTCCAAGCTAAAAACAAGCTTTCTTATCTAGGTGTAAGATTGTTTCTTGTTAGCTTTGTAGCGTAAAATACTTAATCATGTTGCCTTTCCCATCATATAACTTTTATAAACAAGATGTGTTTGTGAAACACTATGCCCCAGAAACAGGAATTCTTTAGAAACAGGTGATTTTTATTGTTTTTTTTTTCTTTGTTTTAGGGAAAAGGGTTAAAATTTTTACCTTGACCTTGATGAAATGACCTTCCCCAATTGCGCCTTGTTCAGACCTATCTACATACCAAATATTAGCATTGTAACTTAATCAGGGTTGAAGTTATAGGAAAATGTTTAGTTGACAGGTTAAGTTTTGCAGACAGACAAACAGACAGACAGACAGACGGACATCGGTAAAATAATATATCCCCGATCTATCGATGCGGGGGCATAAAAAACAATTCAACAAGTATGTTAATGCTGCTTTCGGACGCCACTCAACAAAATCAGAGGCTCTTAACCCATTCCAACACAGTGGAATTTTAGACCGGTCCAAATTGAAAGCAGCTGCAGACGACAATTTCAAATTGATTGAATTTTAAATTTTTTCATCTTTTTGGATAGAAAACATTGTGGATAATGAAGAAATTGCTTGATCCAAGCAATTTCTTCATTTTCCACAATGTTTTCCAAAGCCTTTTCATTGAGGGGCGTAAAAAGGAGGGCTTGAGTGGGAATGGGTTAAGCTGCTGTATCGCTCCACAGGCATGAATGTACTGATAAAGCAAATTTTTCATTAATTTAAAATGAACTGAATATAAAGAAAATATATCTAAATCATTGAAATCTTTGAAATAGTTCTAGAGAACCATTTTTAACTTTTCATTTTTATACAAAAGTCAGGTCAACTTATGTAAAAAATGTTCACTGTTTACCTTTTATGGACATAACCCACCACCATTATAGCCATGTTTTTCAACCAATCAAAATTATATGAAGGAATCTGACAAAAAGTCATCTTGTTATCATTCACGTGAAATTTGATTGAAATCCATCAACAGGTTTTTGAAAAATTTAAAAAGTTTTCAGTATATTCCATATAGGGAGATTAGCCCTGCCCATTCATGCCAAATTTTTCATTCGATCAAAATTCTTTTTCATAATCTGATAAAAGGTCACCCAAGAATCGATCCAATCAAATCTGGTTGAAATCCATCCACTGATTTCTGAGAAGAAGTATTTCAAAGATTTTACCATATTTGGAAATTAGCCCCGCCCATTAAAGCAAAAGGATGGATGCCTTGAAATTAGCAATTTCTCTTTCTTTCACAATATCACAATTAATTTCATAGAACATGTAAAAAGTCAGGATTCAATGGTAAATGGTTAATACCTTTAGTTCAATTTTATCATGTTCTTCTTTTGGGAGAAAAGCAGCGAAATACCACTGCCCAGCTTTTGGTGTTGTCATGATGTACTGTGACATCCTTTTGTTCTTTTCAATAACAATAGAATATGCGTCTGTCTTGTTAGTGAAGAAATTGTCCGGGAATGTTTCATTGTATGGAAAAGCAATTGGAAAGCCACCATGCTGGATATATCTGAAAGTTTGAATCAGTAATACATGTATTAGTAGTTCCCCTTATCACTATCTGAAAGTGTGATCCAAAATATATTAGTAATTTCATTTATAACCATCAGAAAAATTTAACATAAATATCAGTAATTTCATGTATCACAATTAGAAAGTTTGAACATAAAAAACGGTAGAAATCAAGGTTTGAAAACATTTATTCATACATTGGATTCTATGAAATGCAAAACTTGCCAAGCAAGTAATTGAACATATTCTAAGACACTTCCTACCTCTGACAAATGATAGTGCCTTATCTGATCTTTGGATCAGTCAAACTCCCAAAATCTCTAACAAATTAGTCAATCGCCGACGTGTTTGAGCCACTGAAGTCTGACTGCATTTCATGAGGACCACCTAAGGAACCATTTTGACAAATTTGGTTGAAAATGGCCCAGTTGTTTAGGAGGAGGTGTTGTTTAAAGGGATTCATGACGGAAGATGCACTATTCATGACAGACGGACACTTGACATAAGGTGATCAAAATAGCTCACATGAACACTTAGTGCTCAGGTTAGCTAAAAATCTGTTTCATCAAATTACATGAAATAGTATCAAAGATACTGATAAACAGAGGAATTGAAAGATGGGTATACAATTCCAAAATATATTCCCGAACAAAGTCTTTGAAAGAAATGAATAAATCAAAAGCAAAACTAGCCATGTTGTTTACTAAATAATATTTGGTCTTACATGTAAACTTCTTTGAAGTTGCAGTTGTTGCCAATGGTTTTAGTTTCAAAGTTGAGTGTGGTTTGTGATGTCTGGTCTGGTATCTTGTAAGAGAAGAGAGCCACTGATTTGTATCCGACATATTCTGACAGCTTGATAACTGAGCTCCAATGAACATCAGAAAATGTAACAGAGTCTGAATATAATCATGATAAGAAAATGTTAACCCATTATGATTACCAGTTGGCAAAGTTTTAGACTGGTCCACATAGAAAGAAGGTGCAAGATTATGAAATTTTAGATTTTTTCAAATTTCTGGATAGAAAACATTTTTTAGAATGAAGAAATTGCTTGCTCGACCAATTTCTCCATTTATCACAATTTTTCCAAGTCGCTTTTCTTCAGCGGCGTCAAAAAAGCGTCCTTGTGTGGGAATGGGGTAAACAATATTTGTGATTCCAAAATACTTATTCCTCAATACCCTAACATTTTTTTTCACAATGACCATGATATAAAGCCTGCAGGTGAAAATTCTGCTAGAGGGATGTTTCCAGCATTGTTAGGATATTAGCCCATGACACTGAGCTATAAAAGTTGTACCCAATAAACTCATTTGAAACATCATAGGCTTATTCCTGAATTGTTTTGAGTGAACGTTGGTAGGTGTATTTTAACTGATAGACAGAGCTAGATAAACAGTTCATTATCCAAAATGTTTTCATTTTTTTTTCTAATGCGGTATAAAAAATGGGATTGTTTCTAAATTGCTAGGATCAAAAGGTCCTAGATAAATCTACCTCTTGGCCTTGTAAACAGGTGACTTGAGTTTCTGGATGTGGGTAAGAATGTTACCACTTTTCAAGTAACTAATAGTTTAGAAAAAGCATCAAATCTTTGGTTTTCATATTCAAAAATTATCAAAAAGTTGTAGGATGTAGAAAAGCTACCTGTTCAGTTTCCACTAGTTTCTCATATGATGAGCAGTCACAATAAAATAAGCCTTACAAGATTTATAGGCCTAGAGGAGCCATTTAAAATTTGTACATGTCATATGAGTATATGAGCAATATTTTCTGTCCATTTATCATTCAATTGAGTGGACTTATCAGTTTTCTTTTAGATTGAGATATTTGAGATGGATTCAGTTTATCAACAATGTTATTGCCTTTCAAAGTCTTAGATAATTTGCCTGGAAATCCTGATGGAATGTCCTGTCGTTTCAATGGTCGCCCAACAAATTCATATGCAAATATCCTTGTACATATTAACCCTTGTCATGCTGTATAAATTACCTTACTGAATTGCTGTCAAATCAAAGGCCTGAAAGCACTGATAGAACTTGTTGTTCAAAAATCAATATTTCTTTAAGATACCAACTTCATAAACAACTCCGGAAGGAAAAGTATGAGCAGGAGGTGTAGACTAAGATCAGCCTGCACAAACGTGCAGTCTGATCTTAGTCTAAACCTCCTGCCAAAACCGGAATATTCAGGGTTCAGCATGACAAGGGTTAATATCTTTTTATTTAAGTCCCAGTCTAAAAATGATAGATGTTTATCGCTGCCATACACTTAGATTGTGTACAAATTCCATAGGGCGTCGGTGAGGCTATAAATCTCATAGGGCTTGGTTACTTACTTACTTGGTTACTTACTTAGTGACCCATGAAGAGTGATTAAGACATTCCCACAATTTCCCCATTATTTCTTTACCAATTAAAAGAATGCCGGATAGTTACTGACTGGACATTTGAATCTAGAAAAGTGCTTTGAAATGTGACTAAAGTATGACTTTCTTCTTACCCGCTGGTCCTATTCGGCCGAATATTACGACTACAAACAACAAAGTAGATCTAGGAAATATAAATTCGACAGTTCCTACCAATCTCCTTCTGAACATAGTTTTTTTGCAAGATAAATTATCAAAGGCTCCTAAGACCTTTAATTATAGTAAATTGGGTAAATTTCAATTTTGACATGCAATATCTCCTTTGTGAAGAGTACAGTATTGGTTATAAAATTAACGAAACTAAGATAAATCAGTGAAAGGGAAAGGCTTTGGAAAACATTGTGAAAAATGACGAAATTACAAATATCCAAAATGTTTTCTAGCCCAAAAGACAGAGATTTTTGAAATTTCAAATACACTCACAAAGACGACTTGTTTGAAATTCGGCTAGTCTAAACTTTCTTGTGCCGTAACTGGTTAAAAAAGGCTAATTGATCAACCATTTCATTCATTTTATATCTTGTAGTATCAAAGGCGGCGAACGTTCTACTTATCTCGATAATCCTTCGCTCGTGAGGATGATTAATTTAACCCTTATCATGCTGATCCCGGAATATTCCGGTTTTGGCAGGAGGTGTAGACTAAGATCAGACTGCACGTTTGTGCAGGCTGATCTTAGTCTACACCTCCTGCTCATACTTTCCCTTCCCGAGTTGTTTATGAGGTTGATTTCTAAAAGAAATATTGAATTTTGAACAACAAGATCTATCAGTGCTTTCAGCCCTTTGACTTGACAGAAATTCGGTTTGGTAATTTATACAGCATGACAAGAGTTAAAACGGAAGTAAAACACGAGCTCCGCCAACATTTAGGGCCTATGTCAAGCACCTTACACGGTCTGTCTGGCGTCTTAAACGTCGTAACAACAACTATCGGATCGGTGAGCCACGATCTAGTCACGACGATTTAGGTCGCCCATTATCAATTTATTCGTTTCTAGACCCTTTATTATCACTATTACTTTTATTAGTTTTGTCCATAGATTTTGCAAAATAATTTGTTAAACCCTTTTCACCACAATCCAACGTTTTCACGCACCCAAGAAAAATACTAAAATGGAAATCATTATGGAAGATGAAAAAATTGCTTGTTACAAACATTTTCTTTAGGGACCCTTTTCTTTATGATCCACAATGTTTTCAACACAAAAAGGATAATGGCGACTAAAAATAGTGGTCTGTAATTTCTTTCAATTTGGACCCGTCTTAATAACGTTATGTGGGAATGGGTTAATCAGGATGTAAATCGAACATCCAGTAGGAGGTCAGAGGGCGTATTCAGCGATCCGCCAGTCATTTATTCTTAATGATTTCGTGTACTGTTCACTGTTCACTCGAATTCAATACATTTCAAGTCTAGCCCGGCTAATCTGAAGACTAACCATCAACTCACGTTGCTATAGGCTACGGATTCTCGACAAAAGTTTTATTTTCACGGTGATGCCTGAATTTCACTGACCAAGGCTCATAAATGAAGAAGAAATCTTAAAAATAGCCTTTGTGAGATTGACAGTGCTCAATCCGTCAATGATAAGTGATATATACTGGGAATTATATATACAGATCAATCAGCACTCAATGTCAGCCCGATTAGCTCACTTGGTAGAGCACTTGACTTCAAACCTCAAGATCACGGTTTCGAGCACTGGACTGACCATATTAACTAACAAACTAATTGTCTTTCGGATGAGACGTTAAACAGAGGCCCCGTGTGCCCATGCTTTCAATCGAGCACGTTAAAGAACGAGGCGGAGCTCTCGGCAGTTGCATCCTGTATACTTGTACTATCCCTGTAATACCTAACCGTCTTCTTAGGGCGTCGCTCCTATGGGCATGTAATATGGTAGAGGCGGAAATACTGTAAACGGATCAGATCAATCACAAAACACAAATTTAACACAATGCAATTAGTCCGGCTACCAAAATTAGCACACTACAGTAATCAGCAAAATTTTGTGGTCGAAATTGAAAGGAGTTGAATACGACAATTTCAACAAGCAATTTCTTCATTTCCCACTGTTCTAATACTTTTTAGCGGGTTATCTTTTTAAGGAAAAAACCGGTATTTCATATCGATCAACCTGAAACAAGTTCTCACGCATTTCCACTCATTTCCACGCATGCTCGAAAACGTGAAGTGAAAATCTATGTGATCGCCTCCATCTTGTTTCATCGCTGATGAAGAAAATAACTTACTTGCTGAATGCCAAAAGCCGCCTCCTTTTAGTCATGAATATCCAGGAAATTGGTTTAAAACTTAGACTTAATATATACATGGTAAATTGTCTAATGAATTGTCAAAATGAGAGAAATAATTTCCCCGCGTTTCAAGATAGAATCTAGGCCAGTCTTTAGTGGAGTTACCGAATACATGTAAACTGTCTGCTAGTGTTTTGACCTGGCAGGGCTGAGCAAATTTACACCCCGTATACACAGTATATGTAATAAGTTACAACCCAGTTATAGTCGCGATTCAAGCGCCTGTTAACCCCATCGAATAAAACACCTTTATCTATCGAATTCGACTTAATCTTTGAAACGGACATGTAGTACTTCAATTGTGATAATAATATGCTCAACGAAAAAAGAATTGAATGGTAGCTTTGATTTCTTTACCTTTTATCATTTAACCTTTTACCACACAACCACAATTTTTATGCACTTAAGAAGAAAACGTTGTGATTAAATCAAAATAGCGATTTCGGTCAACAGTAAGGGTTCATGATTGATTGAATAG